>CM036909.1:5515000-6715000 GCA_020800305.1 Porphyrio hochstetteri
TTGGAACACAGAGAGTTTGGGATGAAGCCAAGAAGTGAATTCATGATCCTCAAATTCCATCCACTGCTCTATCAGATCACTCCTTCTTTGTTCCTGGAAAGGGCCAGGGTGGGAGCAGACAGGATGATGGCTTAAATACACTTTTGTCTCCTTTTCATTATTGTCTAACTCCTTCCCTAATTATTTTACTCCTTGTGCTAATATGCAACAGATTGTCTCAAACATGACATGGTCCACTAGAATCTCACTTCAATGCAACTTCATTACTTGGAAATTGTAATTGCAATGCTTCATTTGTCTTTGATGTTACTTCATAAGTGACAATTTTGAGACTGCACAGAATAGCCTAATCTTTCTGCAGTCCCTAATGTGTCACAGACTGAAACTGCAATAAACAGATATCCCTCTGGATGAGGACTCACACACTGAATTGGGACTCACTGTCAGAAGTTCAAGCAGGGCAGGATGAGATTAAGACAATGGAAAAACCCCACATATTTTTAGTTCTTTGTGAAACATCAAGGCCATGGATTTCCATTCTTTATTTAGCACTACTTTTTTGTATTTTCAGAATGAATCGAGGAGTGTGTGGGGAAGTACATCATGATGGGGGAAGTTGCTCAACCAAGTTTAAAGATACCTGTAAGTATTCTCATTGTCATCTTCTAATTGTAGGAATGTATAGTAATTGAATTTAATATTGCAAAAAGTTGCTGGAGTTCTGCACATAAAAGGCATTTTAAAGCCCTTAAACATTTCATGGTTATTTTGTGGCTTTAAGCACATGCAGTATCCAGCAGACACCTCATCACCCAATCCCAAATGTCATTAGTTTAAGAAATAGGATTATGTCTGATTCTGAAGTTTCCTCGCTCCTGCTGCTTCTTTGTCATCTGAAGTCATATTGGGGTTTGTGACATCTCACTTACAGGAATATTATTAGAGAGAATTATGACCTCAGTTGAGGGAGAAGTAGCAGGAATAGATGAGATGATCAGGAGCGAATCTCATGTTTTTCAGGAAACATTTGTGAGATCAAATTTAAAGTTCAGAAAAAAGAAAGAAAAAGATAGAAAGTATTACATGGCTGGAACTTTCTCTGATGGATTGTTTTCCAAATTTTTCAAGAAGCGTCTGGGACTGAGATTCCAAATGAGGTGACATTTTACTTACCAAAATATGGCAGAGAAAAAATAAAAAGGGGATCATAGCACATAAGTCTGAATTAATCTTTCTCTCCTCTCTGTCTTCCATTAACTTTCATATATGACCTCCATCACAATAAAGTCTAAGACTCTGGGCAATGCTACAGTGATGTAAACTGATATAGTTCTTCAGTGAAGCTTCATTAATTTGTAGTGCTGGTGATATGACCCTACTAACATCATTGGAATTACATTTGATGCCTACTACAAATTCAGAAAATGGCTTTGAGAGACATGACTGATTATGCTACATTTGCTTCTTTGAAAGAAAGTGGATATTTCTCTCTAGAACTTTTAATCCCCTATGACATTTAAAGTGTAACTAGTATAATCATAATCAGAATCAAACCCAAAGGATCAAGAAATGAAAAAGAGTAATTACATTATCAGATTAGATGAAAAATTACCACAGTCTTAAAGGGATGACAGAGGCTTAATTGCTATGTAAAAAATGTTTCATTTCTACAGAAAAAAAAAAGAAGTCTTATTATGTATTTCACTGTAACTTTCCTGTTGTGTTCTGTGGGAGGTGAACATGTAAGAATCATAACACACAATATGAATTTTGTTGGTTTGAGGATGAGGTAGTGCAGGTGCAAGAAGAGCTGAGATAGAAGAAATGGCTGGGGCAAGGTGGGAGAGGGGAGGGATGAGCCTTCCAACTCCTCTTGCTGTGGAGTGATGGAAGGAGTGTAGACAATGACCAGTTAGATCAAAGGGTTGGTTTTCCTTTTTTTTTCCCCCCCAGTAGCAGCCATTACTCCATGCTCCTGTCTGAAGTGCCAGAAGTGGCCACCACACCAGTAGCATAGGCAAAGCAGGGAAGACTGTGGCCATACTGTCTCTGATGGTCTATGGTTAGAAGTAACCACCTCCTCTGTCCTCTGTAAAGCTAGAAATAGCTTTGTCCATACAGATATTATCAATATAAAGTGGAATACTTTCAGCAAGGGAAGCTACAGATTTATCATCTTCTCAAAGGTATGAAGGACAAATTATTCTGGATTAAATCCTACGGGTCATCACAGCAATGTCTACACAATATTATTAATATTTGAAGACTCTCTTTAGTATTTTGCAATGTTCACTTTGCATTTGTTAGTTTGTGGACTACATCTATGCTAATCAATGGAGCAAGACCACAGCACAGCCTTGTAACTCTCTCACAATCACCACAAATATTCATCCCTTGCCATTTGTCACTCAGAGGTTAATACAAGCCAGGAAATATTCCCACAACACAGTTTTTCCATCACCATTGTGTGGTGGGAAATAAGAAAGTTTGCTGTTTAGAAATAAGTGGTGGTGTACAAAGCTGACCTCAGGGAGAAGAATGTGCTCTAATTGGTTCCCTAGGCATGATCAAGCACTTTATCAGGTACAGACTCCTAAGGACCATCCTTTCTCAGAGTTAGATATGGTAGACTGGGTATCTTCCAAACTAGTTGATAGCCACATGAGCATGGATTGATTGCATTAACAGCTCCTATTTAGAAGCAAAACTTACTAGCTGGGGCTCGGTGCTGTGTTTACTCCATTTCTGACTATTTTCTACTATAGACATGTAGCCATGCAGCTCCCTACAGGTGACTTTAGTAACATAACAAAAAATGTATTTTCCTAAAATTATTTGTCACTTGATTATAAATTCAAGATGACAGTGAATTTGCTGTTTATTTGAAGAAGCTAGTAGAAGTTGGAATTTCAGTACCATTATAGAATTCTGAAACATCAATAATAAAAAATACAAATGTAATTAGTTGACATGATTTCTAGCTTTATCAACACATATCAGACTTCCAGTCATGCTGTCATGTGAACTGGAACGCTACTTTCTGTAGATACTATGCTATCACTATGGGGTTTTTTGCTTAGCTGCTGGCTTAATACTTTTGTGATGAAGTGAACAGGATGGGATATTAGGAAAGTTGGAAATTGGAGCACAGGGGAAAAGTATTGATTACTTGACTCAGAATGGACTTGACAATAGTAACTCATCCCTACCTGGCCTTGAAAAGACAGCAAATAACTTTAGCATATTCCTTTTTGTCAATTTATTTCAAGATATTTCACAAGATTTGTTTTTGTAACTTAATGTGGGATACAAAAACATGGTTCTTTCATCCATTTGTGTATTTCATAATCTTTAGTTCCTGTTTTTTTGGCTTCCTGCATTTATGAGTTGGTCCTGGAAACACTGTAACTTCATGAATATGTACTCTGTTTCAAGTATAACCAGCAGACTTTTAATTGTCGATGTTCTCATGGCAGAATAAATCTCTCTGTTTTTAAAAATTTAAAATGTTAAGAGTTTAATTCAGTGTAATATATTACTGATTGAATTACACTACATTTGGGATTCTGTTTCAAATAAATTGAAAAATCCTTACTTTTTATAGTCTTCCATGTCTCATGGTGGACTTTTAAAATCTTAATTAATTCTTTGAGTCTTTAAATATGGTCATTAAAGAAACTGTTGTTCTTTCTCCCTCACAAACTTTTGGAAAATTGCTTATAAAGAGGAGAATAAAGAACATTTAACCAAGATGAAAATCTGAAGACATGTATTTCAGAGTAAGTGTAAACATATATGTCTGTTCACATCTCAGTGTATTTACGATTTCAGGCTTGTCCTTTATGACAGCAATCAGAAAATTACTGATGTGCTTTTAGCTGAAATAACTCATTTAACAAAAGGAATTAAAAATGAATAAACAATTGTTACTCTGTTTTCAAGTATGAACAATAGAGAGGATTGCAATATTCTCTGAAAATTTATAAAACACCCCAAACAAGTTGGTAATGCTCTGATAAACAAAGCATTAATTTTAACAGTTCTAGCAATAGCCCCATTTCAGTAATGTTATTTTTCTTTAGTGTAAGAGATTAGCAATAATTATACTTGTGTTTTGCCATTGCTACAATCTTTGTACTGTGTTTGCAAGGCCTCAGAACTGATGCTTCTCAGCCTTGCTCTGTCTGAACTTTTCCTGACCTGCCAACATTTTAATTTTTTTTTTTAATTTGGTTTAGCTGTGATAGCAATTTCTCTAATTAATCAGGTGTCTGTATCTAATTTATTTTGCTTTGGTTTATCTCCATGTTGTACAACCATAGTTTTACACAGATAGCAGTAACAAACCGTGATCCTAGCTATAATGAGATTGTTATGGTTCTAACACAATGAGATAGCATTGAGAAACTCAGGCCTGGGGTGATAGCAGAGATTTTGAGAAATAGAGACATGCAATGTGGTCTAGAGGAGATGCAGACATGGGTGTTAAGAGATGGGGCTATAAATGTGGCTATAAACAGCTCTTCATCTGCCTGGCAGAAAAGCACCTTGGGTGTTGGTCGACAGTTGGTTGCGTAAGAGTTTTCAGTGTGCCCAGGTGTCCAAGAAGGCCAAGAGCATGCAGGCTTCTATAAGAAATAGTGTGGCCAACAGGACTAGAGAAGTGATTGTCCCTGTGTACTCACCACTGGGGGGTACCTCAAGCACTGTGTTCACTTTTGAGCCACTCATTAAAAGAAAGACATTGAGGTGCTCAATCATGTCTGAAGAAGGGCAAGAAAGGTTGTAAAGGGTCTAGAGAATAGTTCTTATGAGAAGTGACTTAGGGAAGTGGCCCCAGGTTGCACCAGGGGAGGTTTGGGTTGGACATTTGGAAAAATTTCTTGACCAAAAGGGTTGATGATCAGAGGAATGGGCTGTCCAGGTCACCAGCCCTGGAGGTATTTAAAAGTTGTGCGGATGTATTGCTTAGGTGTGGAGGGGTGGCTCTGTGAGAACAGCTACATATTCCTCACTCTCTATCCCTGCGAACAAAACAGCCAGAATGAAACATCACTTTAAAGGAATGTGGAGCTAGCAGCAAAGTCAGATAATGGGTTAAGAAGTGAATAGAAGTTCCTAATTCTGAAACATTCCTCTGAGACAAGATGAGATACAGGCCTTGCACAGGTGTCCGCTCTATCGCCTTCACTGTTCTCGCTTCCCTCCCCCTCGGTTCCCAGCCATGCTTTGTTAAGCTTGCTAGAGAGTATATAATCACGCTGCTCTGTAGAATAAACGGACTGACTGCTACCAACCTTTTGGCCCAAAAAGAAAATGGGGGAAGTGTAGAGAGTTTTGTGGAATCATGGCTGGTGGCCAAAGGCCATGAGCTTGATACAGTGAAATTGGTCAAGCAGTAAGGGCGTGAGAAACGTGGTGGATGTAACAAAGACGTTATATCTTTAAGATAGTAAAGTATGGGAAAGAAGAACTGGGCACGGGGGAAGAAGCCATAGGCATTCGGAGTATGTGCCAACAGGGGCACAGATGTTCTTTTATCTTGGACCAATGATGAGCTCAATTTTTGCAATATGCATAAGCTAATTATTGTAACCATAAAAGTGCGATGTGTAACCGAATAAAGTTGAGGCTTGCTGGACATCATCGGATGTGGCTGTCTCCCTGTCGATTTTCCACACTTAGGAACATGGTTTAGTGGTGGACTTGGCAGAGCTGGTTAATGGTTGGAACTGATGATCTTAAAGGTCTTTTCCAACCTTAAGAGTTCTTTGATTCTCCCACAGAATAATCCAGTAGGAAGTGAATTGCAATTGATAATACTGTAGGAATCAATAGGAGGTATCTGTTATGTGAAATTATTTTTGTGATTGTGATTACACAGTGGGCTTTGGTACTTTATAGTTAGCTGAATCTGTATAGATAAAGCTTTTGATTAAACAGTGTCTTCTGGAAAAAAATGTAACAAACACAACAACCAACCTCCCCCACTCCTGAAAACCAAATAGGAAAATGGCAACTTAGAGACTTTTAGTTCAATTTATGAAATAGTAGTTCTCTTTAATTTGAGGCAGAATACTAATAAAGATGGCAGAAATATTTGCTCTGCAAATATTTGGTACTTTGTCTTCCCCAAGGGGAGAAAAATAAAAATAATTTGAATTACAACAAGTACACAAAGATTGCTGTTGGATCAACACTACTGAATGTTCACTGATGGGTCTATGGAAGTAGTAGGACTGGGAACATCTTTGGTGCTGTAGCCAAGCTACACAGCAAGACAAATTTGCCTAGCAGAGTCAGAAATCTTTCCCTTGTTATACTGTGTGAGGTATCCAGAATACATCTGTATAAATAGCTTTTCTCTAAGAATAATTTGCTTAGGGAAAGCAACAATTTATGCCATATCTGTCTCATTTAAAACCTAAACCAGAAAATCCGTGTGGTTGAGGCATGGATCACTGCCAGGGAAATATCAACAATGCAAGGGGAAAAAAAAAATCAGCGTTATATACCCACTTTGCATTTTTACTGCTAACACAATTGTTGACATTGTAAATTGACTCTTAACATCATAAATGGCTTCCCACACATTGTAAAGTAAATCCCGCAGACTTTTATTAGTATCATAAATGGCTTCTTAACATGTAAATAGCCTCCTTCGCACAGCAATGTAAATCCCATAGGCTTTTATTGACAACATAATTCATATAGTGTATTGCGTTTTGCTATCATTGTTGGTTTTCATTTAAAAACTAAATAAAAGTTTAGGGAAATAAAACAGAGATTTGGACATTTCCAATTGTGGTCACGCTTGTTTTTCTACTCCTTTGATGTATGTGAAATGTCAAAAAGACTTGATAGTTTGTTCCTAAGTTTAACTCCCCTTCGCAAAATCAAATAGCTGAACAAGAGTTCACTGGACTTGATATTTCAGTAGGGGCTGACAAAGCTGACAAAATGGATGTAAGGAACTGTAAAATGGTAACTACAGTCACTGCCATTTCTTTGGCTCCTTTCACTTGCAGAGATCCCAGAGTGCTTCAGAAATTACATAAAATGCAGGTCAGGAAGCACTACAAGAAAACATTTTTCATGTGAAAATTATGATGTAGCCAAAATTCTTGAATTCTGAGTGATACTTGGCTTTATCCTGAAATATCTGCCTCCATTAAAGTGAACGGCAATAGGAAAAATCCAGTATGTTTTCAGTCGTAAAGCATAAATGCAAGTATTTTGTAAAACTGGATGAAACTGTGGGCTACTCACTAATTATTTAACTAATTAATTAACTTTCTGCAATGAGACTGAAGGTTGAAATTTGTCTACGTGAGTTCAAATAATTTAGGGGACATAATTTAACAAAACACTGCTCAGAAGCCACTTCAGATGGGATATTGTTATAGTTCAAGGTATGTTACAATTTCAGGGGCTCTGTTATGCTTTAACTTGGCAGGCAGTTAAACACTACCCAGCTATTTGCTCACCTCTTTACCCCTCAGTGCGATGGGGGAGAGAATAGTGGAAAAAACCCTCAAACTTGTGGGTTGAGATAAAGACAGATTAATGGAATAGCAAAGGAAGAGAAAATAATAGCTACAGCAACAGCGACCACAACAATAATAATGACAACAACAGTACATATTTAGGGCAGCACAATGCAATTGCTCACCACCTGCTCACCAATGTCCAGCCATCCCCAAGCAACAATCCCAGACTTGGTAAACTCCCCCTAGTTATATGTTAAGCATGATGTCATATAGTATGGAATATTCCTTTGGCCAGTTTGAGTCAGCCGTCCTGGCTGTGTCCCCTGCCAGCTTCTTGTGCTTCTCCAGCCTTCCCACTGGCAGAGAATGAGATGCTAAAAAGTCCTTGACTTAGTATAAGAACAACTTAGCAACAACTAAAGTGTCAGTGTGTTATCAACATTATTCTCATACTAAATTGAAAAACACAGCACTATACGAGATACCTGGAAGAAAATTAACTCTATCCCGGCTGAGATCAGGACAAACTAACTACATATACAAGATATACTATGTCTAAGTTCCTAAGAAGATTGTAATTTATATATTTGTGATTATCTGAGCAGACTGAAAACACAGAACTGAGTAGAGTTCATCAAGACGTTGAAATGTACATCACTCACTGCATGTCAGCAAATCCATCCTAACCACCTAGGATTTCTGGACAACCAGGTAATATGTAGTAGACAAGATGTCTAAACAGTTAGTGTGCTGTCAGTACATAACACAGATCAATTTTCTCTGCATCCCTTGAATGAACTCTGTCCAAATTATTGTGTCTTGAATAAGACATATCTAAAAAAGTAACATATATCTTCTGTAACAGTGATGGGAAAAAAACCCACACTTTCATATATGTGTATATATCTATATATATTTATAAAGTAATTAAAGCATTAGAGCATTCCCCGACATTGTGTTAAATGTGGGTTAATTTCTTATGTTATCTCAATTGTATGCTAGAGGACTCTAAAGTGATTTGCTTGGATGACTACACCTTAGGTGAAGACAATTGTTGTTCTAATCGCTGTTACGGGAGCAACACACATATTTTATCCAGTGACAGTTTAATGCAAAGTGATATAAACCAGTAACGGTTTAACACAATGGCTATTCAATTCAGATTTCTCAGGGAGAGCTTGATGCTTGAATAGGTTTGAGGAGCTACATCAAAGTGTCAAAAGTCATGGTTAAAAATGGCATTATAAGCCCTAAAACAATAACATGTCTGACCCCTTCTCATCAGCCCATTTTGAAATTAAGCTACATGCGCTCAGCTAACCTTATGGTCCCAGCTGGTAAGTAAGAAACCTGACATTTTAACCTGCTGTGGTAGAATAGCAACTTTTTCTGCATTCATGAGCAGTGCAGATCCTTACAGATTTGTGTGATCTTTGGACATTTAAAGGAATGTAGTTAATGATACTATCTCTTTTTATGCTAGTAAAAAAATGAACAGCAGCCCAGAATTTCCTCAGATATAGATCAGCTCAAATATAAGCAACAAAATCATGACTGTTTTTATCAAACCTGAGTTTTTCCAATATGCAATTACATTACATTAACATACATATTACATTTCTGTTCATATAATGTAACTGGACAACCAGACCTTATTTTTTTTTCAATTTAAGTCTTAAAAGCAATAGCCAAACACATTCAGAGAGCACCAGCTTCAGAAAGCTGCTTAACTATTTAAATATTTAAAAGTTTCTTTAAAGATTGCCTTAGAGGAGAAAAGATTATGTTGTGGAGTTGGTCTGACTTTCAAAGTCAGCTCATTAATCATAGTTAATGCTCCTTGTTATAGCAGATAGTAATCTGTACTTCTTATAAACCGACACTGCCCACAGCATGAAAATATTTCTGATCCATCTAATAAAAATTTATAGTGCCATTCCCTCCTAAGGCTCATGTCTTATATCCTTTGTAGCAGGAATTTATGAAGAAAGAAATTTTCAAACTCTTCTTGAAATTTGATATATATTTATATTTATTTTCCATATTAGTATGTTTATACATAAACATACAGGTATAAAATATATATATATATGTGGACATCAGGTTGTCTAGGATTTTGTCTAGACAAGTTCTGAAAAGCTGCAAGTATAAAGATTCATTCACACTGATGCTCTTCTCTTGTGTTCAACCAATCAATAAACAAGAACTTTTACATGAAGTTGAGATGCTTTCTACTACATTTCCCTTTTTTACAACTTAATTCACAGTCTGGAAATCATAGGTCATTCCTGCTGTACCTACTTGAATTAAAAAACCTGCCTTACAATGACTAAGCTGCCATTAGAAATTCTTTCCTGGATATGTAGACAACATTCTGCCCAATTTCAATGTTAATGCGTTAGTCAGCTTGTTAGTCAAGGAGTCTCATGCCTTCTATGGAACTTCTCCAGGTGATGGATATGGCTTTCTGCCTCCCATTTCTGGAAAAGTGTGGCAGCATCTTTACAATATGTCTTGATTTGTGAAAAGCCTGTGTAATACCTAGTGAATGTACATTGCCTGTTCTGTCTCTTTATCACTGTGTCTGCCTAAGAAGCCTATGAGTCATGAGAACCATCTGGCAGTGAATGCTGGCTTCTCATCTCACAAAATAAGAGTCTGGCATATATTGAGCAGAGCACTTAAGTACTTGAGATACCCTTTTGGTAAAACACAGAAGACTAAGCTAAAAGAATGCTTCAGGAAATACCTACCTAACATCTGACATCATTAACACCTACAATTTCAGGTGATGTTTCTTGGACTTCCTAAATTGCCACTCAGGATCTAGAATTCATATTTCAAGAACAGTTCCTTTTCTCTCTTCTGCTTGCAGTCAAGGTCAGAGTCCCTTTTAATCCTTTTTGCCAAATTTTTTTCATTCTTCATTTCTTGATTCACACTGGCCCAGCTTCAGTAGAAGAGAAAGAAAAACACCTGCATATAGTTCAGAGTTTGGACAGAAAATGGTGCTTCTTTGGTTGTGATAATGATTAGTTAAAATCTATTTACCTTAAGTATTTAAACTTCTTCGGCAATTTCATCCTCTGAGACCCTGTATCATATTAAATGATTGAATTTAAAGTATCTGATGTCCTGCAAACCCCATTAAACTCTGTTATATATAAATTTTAGGCATTGTTGTGCTATAGACTGTAACTTCTGCTGAAAAGTTGTCTTCTTGCTTTGAGGCTAAAAATCATGGCTCAGTACTAATCAGTGCAGACAAACAGATTCCTCTCACAGTGGAATAAAAAAGAACAGATGAGCACTGGAAGCTTTTCAAATACTAGGACCTCAAGGTCAAATTTCTTGTATCTTAAATGCCTCATTGGTTTTGTACAGTGCCATTTGCTGTGGTCTGAAGATTGCTCCTCACAAGCCATGCTGACAAGTTGTCTCTTAGAATAATTTTTGGAATACATGTAGGCACTATCACAGGATAGGCATAGAGGAGGACAACTCCCACAAACTTTTACTTGGACATGCTTCCAGGAAAAGAAAAACTCTTCCTGGGGACTGTATGCAGTTGCTTAATGCCCCTGACAGAATACCACATCACTTCTTTTTCAGGTGAAGACCGGGAACACACATTCATATATGTTGATTGCAGTGAATTGCTCCTCACTGCAGCACACAACAAGCAGACTACATCTCTCTTTCTTTCATGGGCATCTGTCTTTTCCCCTCGATTTCACACAACCTTTATTTTACTAGTAGCTCATATGAAAGAATGAGAGGCCAGCCAGGATCACCAGCAGGAGTTTAAGGGGAACCAGAGTGGATTGAGTTTCTGATGCTGTATGTGGTGCAGTAGACTGCTGGGAAGCACTGGTTTCCAAAATGATGCTGCTCAGAAGAATAAGCAAGAAGGAGAATCGGTGTAAGATTTCTGTGGAAGTTATTATATGTACTGTATTGCTGCCAAATTAAGTTTTCCAAAAGTTTCTTGGAGTATATTGAACTCTGTAAGATGGAAGAGATGACCTGACGGTTTTGATATGTTTTTCTCTCTGTTGGCTGTAGAGGGAGACAAGATTCACAGACAACACAATTACAATTAAATGCCAGTAAGCAGTAAGACATGGCATGTTTTTCTACTCTTTCATGGAAGCTGTATAAGGGCACACCATAATAACTGCTTCTTGTGCATAAGATCTAAAGCTTTGAGGCTCTGAGAGGTATATAGAAGGAATCATAGAGTGAATAAAATAGAAACCCTCCAAAACCCTGTTAAGAGAAGTAATTTTTCTGTCTTATTTCACTTCCAAGAAAAGTATACTTCCTCACAAACATCTTCTATCTCTTCAGCAGTCAGGGTGATGGTAGTCTCTGATATGGACTATGGTGATTCTATGTGTTCTTAGACATAGTGTCTAGACTGTTTTATGAAAGTTGTGTCTCCGATGTTCTACCACTGAGGGTCAAATATAAATATAAAACACTAGGGGTTGTTTGTTTTAAAAAGAGACCTTCTGTTTACAAATAGTAGAGAAAATATGCTATTCAGGGTCTTGTTTGTTTTCTCTTATTCTCTTTGAGTTTATAATACAGAAGTCAAAAGTTCCCCAGGCTGTCTCCCACAAGAAATTGAGAGAGTTTTAATGCAGAACTGATCATCTCCAAGTTTTATAACTTAGATCAGAATTCTCTTTCTCTGTAAATGATTATAAAGCAGACTGAGATCAAAAACTGGATTTTAATTTGGAGTCTAGCATCTTCATATTTTGGATCTAAATTTTGCAACCAGAACTTGTACCTATAAGTGAACCCAAAATCCAATACAATGCATTAATTATTTGAATCTTCAGCATCTGGAATTTAATCTAAAATTTTGCAGAATGATCACATTCTCCTGAAAGTTACAAACAACCTGCTACAAACATTCTGATTAGCTCCTTATTTACAATACAATTATCTTATTCCTCCAGACCAACTGAATTTCACATAGGAAAAAATCAGGGACAAAATGTATTGGAATTCAAAGGTAAAAACTTTACCAGCAAATTATATTTCAGTGAAAAATGATGAATTGCAATTTTTTGAGGTAATGAAAGTTTTATAAAAAAATAGAGCCTGAGACTTCTCCATCTTATTAAAGAGTAAAAGAATAACCCCTTTGATCTAGTTTAATGTAAGATATAATCTAATCCTCCCTTTTTCTGCAGCATTTAATAGAACATTGTATTATCTATCATCAGTTTTCCTCCCAGAAGTCAGTACATCATTGTGCTTAGATATGTTTTAGAAATATAGAGAGTTGTTTAGAACAAGGTCTCCCTCTTTATGTGAACTTTGCACTACAGTACACACATAACTTTACATCTCCTTCTGCTAAGTGGAAGGATATATTTGCTTAGCTTGGGGAAGTAATTGTTGATTTTGACAACTATACTAAGATACACACTTTCCTCTTCACCTTCACCTTCCTACAACCCTGATGGCTGGTTATTGCCAAACAAGACACTACCGACATCTTTTTGCACAAGTCCAAGTGTGAGATGTAAATGGAATTCACATAAGGTAGATCACATCTGGAAGCCCTAAGAAAAGCACAGTCTGCAGAGGCACAGAGCCAGTTAAAGTGTTAAGCCTCTTTTCTTTTCAAATTAAGTATTTATTTGGGTAAAATGGGCAGCCAAAGAAAGTACTAGCTTCTCCAAAGAAGCTAGTTCTTTTTTGCTTTACCCGGAAAGTACAACAACCACCAAGAGTGTAAGAAGCAGTATACCACAAATAGTTCCATTATAATGCTAGTAGAAAGCAGGGTTATTTTGGGTTTGTTTTTTTTCCCCATAATCTAATGAAAATGCTAAGCTACAACAATATTTTTTTAGAAAAATTCTCTCATTTTTTTTCACAGAAAAATAATTGTCACAGGACAAAAAAGCCACCAAACCCCAAAAACAAAACCAAAAGCAAAAAACCAGAACAGAACTAGTCTCTTGCTTAACTTCTCTCAAGTCAACTTCTGGGAACAGGCACAAAAGGTGTCAGTTCATCCATGACATGCAAAGAAATTCCTTTGTCTTGTATAGTGCAACAGACTCTGAGGTGAACACCTGGATAGCTGCAGGGTTTGAAATAAATGGATCTAGGATAGGCATTTTTCCTTTCATAGAAATAAGGGCTGAGCTGCTCAACCTGATCTCCTGGGGTCACCAGCAAGTATGGCAAACAATAAGGTCAAAAGGGGAAAATGAGGAACATCAGCAACACTGTAACAGCGTTGACATAGCATTGCTGGAAAGCGGCAGTGCTTCAAAAAAAGTCAAGGCTGAAAAAAATATGCTACAGTGACATTTCAAATGGGCACATCCTCTCTTTTCTTCTTTCAAAAGTCAGAACAATAGGTTGCATGCTCTCACACTTTTATTTTTGTTCATAGGTTAGGTGAAATAGTTTCCATTTTTATCTATAAATACGTTTGGATCAGCAGTGAACAAGTTTTTGATGTGAAAACTCATGCCATGAGCTCAACGCAGTTTTTCTTAGACAGTCTAGAAGCATTGCAAAAGTAATTAAAAGACAACACAAACTAACCATAGCCTGAAGACTGGACTCTAGCTTGAACAGACATATGTCTGGATGAAGCAAGGTATTACATTACTTGTTAAAATGATGATATAATTAGTTACTTGTTAAAATCATAATGTATAAAGCCAAGAAATAGACTTTCAGATTAACTTCTACCTCCACTCAGTATTGTAAGCCAGATCAGAATGAATGCTTATATAAAGTGCATTATAGGTGCAATTGATGAAGGGAACCATGTTAAGTCTTGCCACTATTTTCATAATTTTCCAGGGAAGAAAAGGATCTGAGACATCTGTAGCCTCCATCTATCACCTGTTGGGTTTTATGTGTTATTAACACACTTGGGGGAGTGGGGAGAAAAATAAATCTGATTTATTACCAAAACAGAGTAGAATAATAAGAAATAAAACCAAACCTTAAAACACCTCCCCTAACACTTCCTTTCTTCCTGCCTCAACTTCCCTCCCCATTTCTCTCCCTCTTTCCCCTCAGCAGCACAGGAGGGGACAGGGAATCGGGGTTCGGATCAGTGCAACAGATATTGTCTCTCCTGCTCCTTCCTTTTCAGGGTGAGGGCTCCTCACACTCTCCCCCTGCTCCATCATAGGGTCTCCTTTATGGGAACAGTCATACATGAACTTCAACCTGAGTCCCTTCCATGGACCACAGCTCTTCATGAACTGCTCCAGCTTGTGTCTCTTCCATGGGATGCAGACCTTCAGAACAGACTGCTCCAGTGTGGGAGTCTTAGGATATCTGAAAAGATGAGACTATGGGGAGCTGTATAAAAAAATAATTCAGTGCTTCATGGGATCTGCCATATTCTATCTATTTTCATCATTGTTCTGAAAGACTTTATGGTAGCAAAAAACCCAAACCAACAACTGTAAATGCTGGAAACATACATTAGGAGGATCACAAGGTGAAAATTTCTTTTATCATATGTAACTAGAGATAGTCAAAGATATATTTAATTTATAGCTTTTAGGACACTTTTTTACTGGTGCAGTTAGGATCTCAGTTATCCTGTGCACGTAATTAAACTCTCTTTCCCCAATTCCCTAATCCAAAGTTTTTAAGTAAAGTGACAGCAAAAAAATGTAAAAGAAATCAAATGGCAGGCAATATGAACAGGCATAAGCTTCCTTCTGTTTTTTTTTCCCCCCTTACTAGACATAGGGGAAAATTTGTGCTTGGAGATGGCTTAGTGTATATCTAACATTACAATCTTCAGATGAGTGAACTATGTTCCAATGGAAATGGGAGTAATTTTTCTATCTCTGTCTCCTTTAAAAACCTTAAAAGTTTCACCAGCAAACTTCTGGCTGATTCTGTACATCATCTTCATTTCAACTCTATGTTCCTCTTAAAGATGTTATATCTTTGCCCACACTACTCTTGATTATATTGTGTACTTTTGCTTGAACTCCTGTGGGACATATTTTTTTTCCCTTCATAGATGCCAGTCTAAATTGCATTGACTGATTGTCTGTGACCATCTAGGCTGACAAACTGCGACTTAAATGGGACAGTGTCAATTTTTCTCAGACAGAGAAAGGTCATATCAAATTCAGAATTGTGTACCAAAATGATCCATTGAATCTGAGTTATGGGTTTGAAGGTTAACATTTCAGTGATGTACGCTGTCATTAATATGATTAATATTTGCTTTGTGATTGCCCAGGAATAACTGCAAAAGCAATATGACTGAAGCTGGTTGTTCTTTTCTAAGACAAAACAAAAAAGGAGCTGTGAAAGTAATAGTGAAATGGACTTGTCATAGAATCAGAGTGTCCCCAATTAGGGACAGGATTTGAGAAAGATATTTGATATGAAAAGCAGAATCACAACGTCATAGACATGGGGCTGTAGGTTTGAGACATCAGTGACTGGAGACACCAGGTGTGCACATGTTTCCCTGTGCAAATTCTGCTTCCTTGTGTGCATAGAGGGGTAGTTCATTAGCAAATGCTAAGCTGGACTAGCTGCCATGTAGGCTAAGGGGTCTGGCAGCCAGCTACTAGAGACACCATGGATTATGGGCCAGATAGCATAAAGACCAGAATATCAAAGGTTGTCTACTGCAAAGACCATAGGTCTGGAGCATCTACCAAAAATGAAAGAACAATAGAACTGTTTAGGTTGGAAAGCACCTTGAAGATCATTGAGTGCAACCACAAACCTAATTTTACCAAGTTCACCACTAAATCATGCCGTTAAGTGTGACATCTACACAGCTTTTAAATGCCTTCACAGATGGTGACAATTCACTGGGCAGCCTGTTCCTATGATTGACAAGCCACAACTCAAAATGTGGAAGAAAGGACAGGTAACTGGGGAAGAATACAGAGAAATTGTCCAAGCAGCTGGGGTTGGGCTGAAGTACCTCTCCTAGGAGGACAAGCTTAGAAAATTGTGGTTGTTCAGCCTGGAGAAGAGAAGGCTCTGGGGACATCTTAGAGCAGCTTTCCAGTGGTCGCAGGGGCTACAGGAAAGATGAAGAGGGACTGTTTGTCAAAGTGTAATTATAGGACAAGTGGTAATGTTTTTAATATAAAGGAGGGTAGATTTACATTAAATCTGATAAATTCTTCCCTGTGAGGATGGGGAGGTCCTGGCACAGATTGCTCAGAGCAGCTGTGGCTGCCCCTGGCTCCCTGGCAGTGTTCAAGGCCGGGTTGGATGGGGCTTTGAGCAACCTGTGCTAGTGGAGGGTGTCCCTGCCTGTGGCAGGGGGTTGGGACTAGGTGGGCTTTACGATCCTTTCCACCCCAAAACATTCTGGGATTCAGTGTTTCTAATTGAAATCTGGATTCCAAGCTTGTAGTCCAAAATCAGTAATAGTTTAAATATTAGAACAAGTGAAATACAATATAATATTGGGTAGTGAAATAATTTTAGTTGAAACTTCTATTGCTGTGCATTTCTTACTTATGTAAATTGAAGACCACAAGACTATATTAACAGAAAATGATATTAAAATTGTACTGGAGTGGTCTTATTATAGATGATCCTCCTGCTTGGGAGGAGAATTGTGTTGCTGTCAGTCTGTAGACAAGCATACCAGCAAAGAAACACAGCATGATCTGTAGCAGTTGTCAGGTTGATAAAGGTTTGAAAAATCGTGACAGTGATAGAAAGTCAACATCATTAGATCACAAGAGACTGGCAATTTTAAATCTCTCAGATTAGTCAGTCATTTCTCTTTCATGACGCCTTGGACAATCATTGTTTCTTTTAACCTTTAATTACACAGTGAAAAACAAATTTTGGAATCCTGGTTTCTGCATTTGTACTGCAAAATTATGACTTTTTTCCAGATGTCAATGTGATTTCTTGTCAACAAAACTTATTTAATATTCTATTGTCTTAAATAACAACTCTAGAAAATAATGTCTCAATACTTTTTTCTGATAAGAAGTATGATTCATGAGGTAATGTAAGAGTTTTGTTTCAGCCTATCAAAATTGTGGTTTTATTCTGTGAACCTGAGAATATATATCCTGTGTGTCCTGGGATGCAAAGAGGGCATACGGGGTATTTGCTTGAGTGAGCAAATTCTGGAATAGGGTTGAGACCGTCTAGCTTATAAATAGACAAACTTGGTGCATTCTCAACACCAGTGTTTCATGGGATGGGTCCTTATTTAAACCTACCCATCTAATTTCTTCTGTAGTTTGCTGAAAGAAAAGAAGGAGAGAATTAATGTTCATGAAGTGTGAATAGTGACAATGCAAATATCCAGCTCTGAGAAAATCTTGATCTGGGTTTGTAA
Organism: Porphyrio hochstetteri; assembly: GCA_020800305.1. Taxonomy (NCBI): domain Eukaryota; kingdom Metazoa; phylum Chordata; class Aves; order Gruiformes; family Rallidae; genus Porphyrio; species Porphyrio hochstetteri. The sequence continues at coordinate 5,532,842 of CM036909.1, forward strand.
GCTCTGGACAAATGCATACCTTTGATGTAGGGGGTATTTGCATGTTAAATAAAATAACTCAAAAGAGTCTGCTTTTTTAAGGTTACATGGGAATATTTCCCACAGAAGTCAAAAGGAATTGTGATGATGAAGGCCATCAGCAACAGAGCCCTATTTCTGAAAACGCTTATATTTTAAAATCTTTCATCTTGAAAACTGTACTTTTTCTTTTGGAAATTTACTACCTGCTCCACTTTCATTTACTCCTACATAATTTGGTAAACACTTATTTGTTATCCTTTAATGTATAATTTACAAGGACTTTTTGCCATAGAGTTGCAAGCACAAACTGGTTTGCAAACAAATAAATATGTATTTATCACTGGAAGTCATTCCTGAATAGTTTTTCAAGTAATTATGGAATCCATAAAGTTTCAGTTCCAAACAATAAACCTGATAATACAAACAAACAAACAAAAAGGAACAAACAAAAAGGAACAAGAACAATAACAATAAAGGGGGATTGAATTTAATTTATGCAGAGAAACCTTTTACATCTCCTGTGAGTAACTAATATCTAAGAGCAGCTAAATACAAATAATCAGTGAATAAATCATAGAAGATTGCTATAGAACAAATATTGAAATCATAACCTTCAACTTGTAGTCATCTTGCAGAGCTGTACATTTAAATTATTTCTGTGAATTCTGCTTTAAGATCATAAATGGTACCATAGGATATTCTACTGCGACTTGAAATAGTATTTATGACTATAAATATAAAACAGAGAATACCTTTCCTGAATGCCTCTTCTAAATCTGTGAATCACCTGACTTGATGATCTGACCTAACGAAAGATAAGGAGGTCAGTTTTATTTTTGAGGGAATAACATTTTGTACTTACCACTTACTCTAAAAGTCTGTCTAAATTCATGCTGATTACTTCTTGAATGAGGATATCTTGGGTTAGTGGCTTCTATGTGATCATCTTTAAATGCTAATCAATTTTTAGCAGTAACTAGAGAAAGATGTTTTACTGTTAATTAATTAGTTATTGCCAGAGTGTCTATTATTCAGTGCAATACCATAACTGGATTTCTTTGCTGTAGGCTAGTAAATTCATTTTTAATGGACTGTATTTCAAAATTTAGTAATGAGACAATAGTATTTAATTATCTAAAGTACACACTGGAACCATTTCAGGGCAGTACACAGTACTTAAAAAAACTAGACATCCTTCTAGAAACTTTATACATTCTTCTCTATATTGTAAATCACAGAATCACAGAATCACAGAATCGTAGGGGTTGGAAGGGACCTCGAGAGACCATTGGGTCCAACCCCCCCGCCAAAACAGCTCCCTAGCTCATATTGCTCAGATAGGTGTCCAGGCGGGTCTTGAATATCTCCAGTGAAGGAGACTCCACCACCTCCCTGGGCAGCCTATTCCAGTGCTCAGTCACCCTCACTGTGTAAAAGTTCTTCCGCATGTTGGTGCGGAACTTCCTATGCTCCAACTTGCAGCCATTGCCCCTTGTCCTATCCCAAATATCAGACAGTGCCTCTGAAGGTCCATCTTGTCTCTTTGTTGCTTAGGTTTTCACGTTGTATCTCTTCACCTGATGCATTCTGTCTATAACACAAAGAAGAAAATACTACAAATACACAGCTGACAGTGAAAATGTCTTTGCTGGTTTTCCAAGGCAATAAAAAAAGGTCTCAAAATGGCATCTTCTTGCCAAGTTTTGAGTGCTGTACTGGAAGGGAAGTTGAGAAAAGGTGATAGACACAACATGACTTGATGATACACTGCATGGAAAATCTGGGGAAAAAAAAATTAGACCTTATATCAATGCTGAAATTTCTGAAACAGTCCTGAGTAAACATGTGCTATATATAAAGCAATAGTAAAGCATACTTCTGGGCTTCCACATCACATTTGATGTGTGTGCCTGCACTCTCAGTTGTTTGGGTTTTTTTACATGGGCAATGGTAGAAAGATGTGGTCTAATTTTCTTGGTACTCCCAAGTTGATGGGACTAGAGCTGGCCTCAGCTCAAAAGCTATGTGGATTTTTTAGGGTTGCATTGAGTTCTTCATGTGGTGTATATTACCTCTGAGTAGGCTTCATTACCTGAGCTTGGTGTTTTACCCATGTGCTCACGTATTTTCAATGACTTGTTAAGCTAGCAGCACTGCATGAGCATACTCACAGTGTAATGAATGTGCAGTGACACAAGTTCATGAGTGTTGAGTCTCACAGTGGAGAGAACATCTGTATCACTATTTACACTAACAACTGCATGATATTATTCACATCTGGAAGAGCCCAAAATAGTTTTGAAACTATTTATAATTGATGTGTCCAGGTTAACGGTTTTTGGTGTTTGAGCTGGAAAAGCTAAAGGAGAATATCAGCAAGAAATAAGAGTACAGTTGGGTCATGTTGCTGCACTTTACAAGCAAACATGGAAACATTTAGAAGAGAGACAACTACACACATCTGTCCTTACCCTTCATAGAAAAACATAGATATGGCCCAAGAATGAACTTTATCAGAATATCCCTACATCACTTTTAATTAGGCATTAAAGAGTAATTGAGAATACTTCTGTTATGTGAGAGAAAAATGTTACCAGTTCTCAATGCTCTCACAGCACCCACTGTCCATCTGTCTAGGATTTTTTTTTCAGTTATAGTTTTATTCTCATGATACATTGATGCCCTTCTGGAAGTAAACATATTAGAGGTCCTTTTTCTCCTACTTTCAGCTCCTCCCCATGCCTGATATCTTTATTTTTGTTTTTCCTTTTGCTTTGACAACACAGTATAATGCCATAAAAGTGACTTTTTTTTCCCACTTTTGGGAGGCTGAGATTCCTGGCTGGTTTTCATGTGATGCCAATAAGCAGTTCACAAATATCCTACTAAGTGCTGAGGGCTGTTTCCAAGCTATTATTATTCATCAAGGTTCTTCGGTAATTGGTAAGAAAATAATGGTGTATTTAAATGAGACATAGCATTAGCTGGGTTTATAACAAGGGCTACATTTGCACACATGAATTTAGTGCCTGGACATGGACCTTTGTCCATTGTGCTGTTAGCATTGTTCTTGTTGTGGTTTTAATTTATGCCATCAGGATGCCATCAAACAATTCCTGGGTACAATTCGTTGAATGCAGATACAGTTTCTGAAGACTTCAAAGTATGAATGCAGTATCTGCTGTGTTAGTTTGCTGCAGAGCCATCAGGATGTTGCATTGGTTATTAGTGTATATTTATATACTGAAGACACAACCATAAAAACAATTATTTATTGTGGTGTTTAGATTGATTATAGAGACATAAAAGATTACTGACTCTAGTGGAAAACCTAACTGATCCATTCATCCAGTCTAATGACTTTGCATTGATGTTGTTTAGCATAGCATCAAAAGTACCTTTCATGCAAAATAAATAGACTTTATCATATAAGAAATTACTCCTTGAAGACAGAATCCTTTATAGAATGTAAAAAGAGCTGCAGACACTAAAATTGAGGCCGGATGTATTTCTGCATTTCTGTCTCCACAGGGGAAAGGATAAAATTGTGGACTTCAGTTTACATTTGTTTCCTTAGTAAGTTGCCCTTTATATGCTAGATATTTTTTCCTATTTTCTTGAATATTTTAATTATGTCTTCTAGTCTTCATAACCCTTACAACATGTCAGTTTCTGAATTCCTAAAGTTTTTGATACTGTGTGAGAAAAGTTTTTCCCTTGATTACAAATCAAGGACATTCCACTTACAGCTTCTCAGGAAAAATATCATGATTAATATCATTCATTCACTAGTACCACCAGTCTTAAAATTATCATATATATATACACGATTTTACATTAAAAAACTTTTCTTGAGGTTAAATTTCTTCACATAGTATTTCTCAGACCAGTTGTACAATACAACATACCCACTAAAAATGATGGTTTACATCAATAGTAGGTTTGTAGTGACAAAAATTGGGAGCTCATGGGAGCTGGAAATGAAGTTGTTTGTATAACTTTAATTCAACATTTGAGGTTCTTTCAACCTCTTTTCTCAGAGGCTTTTAGCTGCTGCAGTTCTTTTTCTTCAGTGGATGTTGTGAATATTCAGCAGGCATCAAAAGCAACCTCCAAATCTCTGAAATAATCCACCTAGAAAATAAGAATGCTTGCTAGGAAAGGTAGCCTTATTTTTTTTAAGTGCCTCTCCCAGAAATTTAAGCAAAGCCAAAATTCAAACTTAATTGAGAAAGAGAAAACACCTTCCTCTCTATTTCATCACTCACAACAAAACTTCCTATCTTGTGCTGTGTTGGTACCTGTGAAAAATCCTAACTTGGATGAATCTACTAATATGCACAAGGAGAAGGATATGATCTTCACAAAAAAGCCTTAAGACCACAAGTTATCTAATGACTTCTCCCACAACAGTCAAAGATCCTACTCACTGTTTTATAGCAGCTCAAAACTTTGTAGGACTCTGATCAATACAATCTTCCAGAAAATCCTCCAGGGACATTTAGCTCTGACTCTGCAAACAGAAGTTTAGTCATGGATTTGGCACCTATTCCTATGGGTTATTAGACTCCCTACCATTTAATTTGTCTTTGGGTAGAGGCTGCATTCAGTCCTACAGAAGGCAACATGTTACCAAGGTGTTCGACAAAGCTGTGAGCAGTTGAATATGGCATCTATTAAAACCCACACATAAATTCTTATTCCTGTACAGAACAATTAAAAGGTACAATATTCAACTAATTCTGTTTTCTTCTGCATGCAGCTTTCTTATTACTATGTATATAATGGTGTCCTACTGTTATCTCTGAAATATATATATCAGGTGCATTTCTTTTTTTCTTTTATTTTTTCTCTGATGGGAAGAGGATATATAAATTTGCTTCTTAAATAGATTTAAGTTTATGAAAAATGAGAGATGTAGTTAAACCATTTTCTTTCCCCCTCATTTAACAATTTTTACTAAGCAATAATTACAGGAACACTTCTTGAATAGAGACAAGCAGAAGAGCAAAAATTTATAAATTAATAAAATCAGCTTTGCTATTCTTCAACACAGTTGCAAATGCTTTTTCATTCAGTATGATCCCTTTTTACACTGCATATTTTAGTGAGCATAGTATTATATTTTCCGATAGAATATAGTATTTTATTATGAGTAGAAAATGTTGTTAAAATATTCACTTAATTTTCTGTTTATATGAAGTAGTAGATTTACAACAAAGGTGGATTTCTGTGGTTGAGACTGAGAACATGGAAGACAAAATTGCTCACAGAATGAAATTTTCCTTTGCAAAGGTCAACCTGAGGCATACGTCTTCTCACCTTGAAACATGATATTAGAAAATTCAGAATGTCCCTTACATGAGAGAGAGTGACCACATGACCCAACCATCTAGAAGATAAACATAGTCCTTAAAATAGTCAGTCCTCTGGTCTATCTTTTGAGTTAGTGGAAAGTTAATACGATTAACTTTGATTCGATGCCTGACTCTTAGATGTCTGCAGCTGAGATGAATCTAACACTTCGTACTTAAATTGAAAAATACAGCCTAAAGTTTCCACTTAGTCTTATCCCCTTTACAGGATAATCACAGAGCTGAGATACTGGCCCAGGAAGTTAAGTTGAGAAAAACTCTTAATTTTGTTATTACTCGCTGCTACATGTAAAGAAATACAAGGCCCATTTGTGCATAACAGAAGCCATGGACATCTAGTTCATACAGTAAAATATTTTCTTACTGATTCAGGGGAAGGCCTGATCTCCACTTTTTGGGTTTTTTAACTAAAGACTATTTAACAAAAATGTACAAATGATAACAGGAACAGAATCTGCTCCTCACTTTCATTCTCTCCTCTTCCCAGCATCTACCCTTTCTAATCAAATGCAATGAAATGTGCCTTTTATCTCTAACCTTCCTTCTCCAAGACCCAATCCATTCCTGGAGCTGCTTTGAGGCTCTTAAATTTTTTCCTGCACAGGAGCACAATGGAGAAAGGATCTTTCCCATAGCCTGCATTTCCTTTGGAATGAAATAGGTTTGAATGACCTTTGGTTGTCTAAAAACCCATTCTGCCTCTTAATGAACCAGTAGGACAGCCATAGTTTATTCTAATAAAGAAGACATTCATCATCATCACCATCTGTATCCTGGACAAAGTCTGCAAGAGAAATAATTAATCAATTTAAATTCTTTCATGGAGCAGAAGAGAAAGGAATCTACTACCCACAAAGGAGACTTTAAACCTAAAAGCACTAAATTATGTTCCATCTCTCAAGCTCATATAGAGGACTAAGCATTTTCTTGTTCTTGTTCTCAGCTTCTCTTGCAGCATGCAGTTTTTCCCCTTTGATGCTTAAATCTGGAATACCTAGTACCAAGCTTTTGGATGTTGTTGTTTTAGCTGGAGGCCCTGAGCATATATGTTCTGCTCTGCCTTACTTCAGATAGCTCCTCAGCATCTTCTCCTTCTTCCTCCAAAGTTTACCAACACTTCAGATTTTCCAGCATACCTGTATGAGTAATAACTCTCTAAACTGATTAGATGAAAGGTAAGTTTCAAAACATTTGTATTGAAAGTGTATGTATCATTGTGATTATGTGTCTTGAAGCTGCCTAGGGGGACATCACATAAGTCATTAGGTTGGAAAACTGGAAGGTGAAGAATTGTTCATTCTTGATACAGTAAAAGTAAAGCAGCAACTTCTTCACCTAATTCAGCTGAAGCCAGAAAGTGACATGGCTGCAGTTTGAACCTTTAATCTCATGAACTTTGCTCATATCTTTTCTGTGAGGAAAGTAGTTGTGTATAAATGGATATTTCTGCTTTATGAAGACTATGGAACTAGGTAACAGTTTTCTGCAAGTTGAAAATGTATTTATCTAACTATCCAGAGACATACAGGAATTAAATTCTTGATTCTCCTTCCAATGCCACCATGAATAGATCAAAATAGGGAAGAGTAATGAAAATACAGGGAGCAATCAGACACTATTGTGAACATGACTTTCATAATCCTCCATAAATATTATATGCAACATAATTTTAGTCAGAATAGCATTTCTCATCCTTTTTCTGTCCAGGAAATAATCTTCCAAAGTGTTTGACCAAGAGCACTGGCTGACAGAAGGAAGGGAAATAGATTCAAAACGAATTTAGTTAATATATTTGTGTTGTTTCCTTTGGAAGAAATGCTGTGTTAATGATAATATTCACTCTGAGAAATTGAATAAAATGAATCATGACAACAGTGAAATCCAAATCTGCAGTGCTAATATAGTAATCACCCTGACTGAAGTCCTTACCAGCTGCTTATGGCCTCAAAACTGCTAAAACTGTTGTAAGTGCTCCATCAGCAAGTTGTTCACCTATGCATCTGCTGTGAATATTTTACATATCCTAAGAAAGACTTTGGCCTTTGGCATCTAGGTAACATCATTTGAGTATTTATCACATTTGCTAAGCATTCTCCAGATTAAGCATTAAGGGCCGTGAAATGACTGTCATTTTTCTTTCTATCTGCTCACAGAAATTACTAAAGCAGACTTAACATTTCTGAACAAAGGGAAGACTCATGGAAAAGAGGTAGCCAAAAGTACTGGCAGTGAGGTATGTTCTTAGTGATATCTATTATAACACTTGAACGTCTTTTTTCATAGATAAGTTTCCCAAGGCTACATTTAATAATACATCCTTAATCCTCATCTAAAATCCCTTTCTGCCAGACAGACAGCTGACATATTTTGATAAGCATATAGCAATCTAGGGTTCTTTAGGGTTCACAATCATGTCCAAAATGAGGCAAAAATATTCAACAAGTATTTTCTTTTGCTGCAATCATATTGCTGCACGCTGCAACTCAAGCCAGAGAATTCTGGTTAGTCAATGTATACTCTATTGCACAGTGATGTGCACAGAAACAGAGTTTAAAATTTTCAAAGTCTTGTGAACACTATTACTTGTAAAACAACCTAATCTAATATGACCTTTTTTTACATTATTGTAATCCCAGAAGTATAAAAAAATAAAATAAAATAATCTATTACAAATTTAGGAGTACACCATGGGATTTTTTCAGCTTAATTTGAGATTTTAAATTTACAATGTGTTATGTCAATAAAGTTGTTTATTTGGGTTTTTATTAATCTCATAGCAACTTAGATTTTTTTTTAAAGATGACTTTTTACTTGTTAGCATTTTATAAAGTAACCTAAAATATTCTAAAATTCTTGTAGCTGGGAGTTTTAAATATTGCAGATGACTGCTGGTGAAAGATTAATTGAATATGTAGATCTGGAAAAGGACATCTATGAATAGCCTCTTCTCAGTTTAAGAATATCCACCTGTACATATGAAAAACACAGATTTAATAATTATTTCCATAATTATCAAATTTGTCTCCTCCAGACCAATCTTGCTTTATTATTTCAGAGAGATGTAGGATACTGCATATAAAGAGGTAAAAGTGACAGGATGCCATTAAAACTTCAGAGAGGTTCAGAAATGAAGTCCAAACAGGAGAAATGCAAACTTGGGCACATTGGAGTAACCCCAGGAATCAGGACTGATTAGGAAGTGACTTGTTGAACAGCATCCTGAGGAAGAGCACCTGAACTGATGATGGCTAAAAGTGCCTTCTTGCTGCTAATAAGACAGCCAGCATTTTGAGCTACTTTACAAGAAGACTGACCAACAGACAGGGAAGCCTCCTATCAGCTTCCCAAATATGCATGGGTTTCCTCCAAAACTTCATCAAGTTTGTGCATCTTCCAAACACATCGAAAACTCAATGAAAAAAAGAGTATGCAGTAGTATTTTTATTATTTATTGCCTAATAAATTATTATTTTATTATTACTGTCCTTGTGATGTAATTCCTTTGTTGTCATTATGTGAAATCTCAATCAGCTGCACTGTGGTTACTTTGTTATGCTTAATTTGAAATATTTTAGTGCATCTCATCTTATCTCATCATAATGAAGCAGTGTAACAGGTTGCCCAGAGACATTGTGGAATATACATCCTTGAAGGATTTCAAGTTCAGACCAGATAAAGCTTTAAAAAGCCTGATGTCATGACTGACCTGATTTTAAATAGCAGAACAGGCTAGAGATCTCCTTAGGTCCTTTTCCAACCCTGCAACTCTATGTGTTCAAGGCTCATACAGATGTTTGGGTTATCTTAGAGTTATATAAAACGGCACTAGACATCTATGTTTAGGCAACTAAATAAGGGTGAAATGTCAGCTCCATTGAACAGGACAAAACCAAAGTTTTAACTGTAAAGGAAATACTGTTTTAAGGGGACAATGCTCCTAAAAAGGGAAACATTCAGTGCTATGCCATTGCTTCAAGCACAGCTAGCAAGCAAATAGACATGGTACACTGAGAGATGCTTTATGAAATTGGAGTTCTAATAAGATAGATAATCAGTCTCAACTCGATATTATTTGAAATCAGCATGTGTTGTTTACCAGTGCCTATAAAAAAGACTGAGTTGGACGAAATCCTAAAAACAAATCTGTAGAAAAATTCCCCCTCACACATACATTTTTCTTTCTCAGAGCTTCTTCCCTGTAGAAAGGATTGCAAGCCAATGCTGTCTAGACTTTGAAAAGCTGACAATCTCACTTGATGTCAGTTAACACAGAATATTGTAGGGCTACTGCTGCAGTTCATTATGCAAATTGCCATAGTCCCAAGGAAACGGACTCTTTTAAGCAATTAAATTGTTTACAAGCCTATTTATATCTTAATAATGGTTTAGCCTGGGTGCTTTTTCGTTTCTGCTGGCACTAAGCATTTAAGCAGGATCTTTCTATTATCCATATGACCCACACATATTTGTGAGTTGTCTGCTGTGGAAGTGATTGAATGGCTCATTTCTATGCAGGGATTCTTTCCTATATTCAAATGAGTTTTCAATCCATGAACCACATTTGCAGGGTTTAAGAAAAATTAAAACATTAAGTAACCGCCTGATGCAATTTTGCCAGCAATATACAAACATCAGGCAGCTCACTGCAGAAAATATAATGTTTCTTTAAATGTTGCAGATATTTCTTCTGTGTATTAAAAAATAGGATGAATGAGCTAAGTATATTTTGCAAATGAGATTTTTTTGGCCCATAAGAATTTTAATGGTGAAGGAATGGAACTTTACCTAATCAAAAAGACATGGTAAAAAAGCCAAATGTGCAAAGCAATTGTGTTTAAATTAGGAGAAAGGACCTCATTAGCTAATTTAACTTTCTTGTGTTTTTTGTATAAGAAGGAACTAATTGAAAATAAGAGGTAAAGTCGATCCTTTTCATGTTTCCTTTCCCAGAAACCTACTCTCAACATTTTTAAAAAGAAAACATCAGCTGTAAACTGGATTTGAATAGAATGTGAAATGAAAGCAAACCAAAGCCAAGAAGCATATACAAAGTAAAAAAAATGCATGAACACACACACCAAAAACATGCTGATGCCTGCCCCCTCTTCTTTTCCTGTTTTCACATTTTAAAGCAAATCTAAACTATTAGATTTTGAGAGCTGCCTGAGCCACAAAGAAGATTACAGCAAGATATTTCTTCCTTTATCTCTATTTCATTTCGTGAATTTCTCAATTCTTTTGCTACCATATCCTATCTTCAACAGAGATAATGTCCTCTTCACTTAAACCTTACAATTTTGCCTCTTAGAATGACCGGGACTGAATTTATTTGAAAGGTGTGGATTTTACTCCTGTCAAACCAAGAGTGTCATAAACTTATCCATAATTTTTTTTGTCTGGACTTTTTAGCAAGAGGTTTTGTGGAAAACAGAATTGACACCACTATTAATTTCCTTTAAAAATCAAAAGACAGTTACTTACTTCCCTTTAGGTGACAAATTTTAAAGGAAACTATTTTAGGCTGTCAACCCTGACCTTGTACAGATGTCTAGGTATTCCTAGTCAATACGTACAATATATGTATTGAATGTTGTTTACAGTGTAGTTCTGGGAATAAGTGCTCAAACATTGATTTCTTTCCTCCTAGGGCACTCCCTTTTGAAACTATAAAGGAGCCTATTCTGAATGAAATCTATGATAAATGTAGGCACTTGGGGAAAAGCTATCACCTTACACTTAAGGAACGCCCTAAGGTAACAGCTCTCTGAAGTTGCTTGAAGTGGTTCAACATGAATTGGGCCTATTATGAGTAAAGTTGATAGTAAAAACAGACAGAAAGGCAGATGATGTTGGGCAATTCTCAGTGTATATCACAGGATATACAAAAGTCAAGAAGGAAGTTCTTTGGAAGCTGAGCAACTTATTAAAAGTCAAATTATAGGAAAAGGGCACAACCAGGTAACCGGTCTTCTTGAGGTCTCATCTGTGCCATTACACTGCCTGAGGACCACAACTGTTCAGTTATCACAATGAATTATTACTGATCACTTATTTTGATGAAGTTAGGATTTGAATAGGTCCCTGAATGTACTTACATTGGGTTTAGGATTTGAATAGGTCCCTGAATGTACTTTCATTGGGTTTAGGGAGAAGCAGTGATTTTCCGAAGCCAAAAATTTTCCTCTTCAAATACACAGTTCAACATTAAGAGATTTTCAGATACTTTCTGTTATGTTCCTAGGTATCTTTATCAAAATGTAATAAACCACATATATGTTCTCTACAGGCTAGGTTGAGCTGGGTACCCTAAGCTGAACAAGAAGTGACTGGTGCTTGAGAGTGTGAACATATTTGCACAAAGCTACAATAAAGGGGTTAACGTAGCTTACGGCTAGATAAAATAACCCTGGGCAAATCTGGCTCTGTATTTCCCATTTTTGTCTCCTTTGTATCACCATACTTAAGTTATCAGATACATAATACAGTAGGCTAGTGTGCTATGAAAATATTTTTTCTATGAATTCTGACTAGAGTATCTTTTTGTACATATTAGAATAAAAAGAAGTCAACTATGGCCAAGAAAGCATATTCGTTAATAGCAGTGATAGGTTCCTTCTGTATTTTTCCCTTCTCTCTATCCATAACATATATCACCTAGTATCATCTAAGAATATCTCAGTTAATTCCTACTTGAAGCAGAAATTGTTAACAATATGATATGTCCTGTACTCTATCCACTCTGCCTTGTGGTTACGTCAACACTACATTTGTATCAGTAACAGAATATGTTCCAAATTCTACAAGATAAGCGGTGTAGAGCAGTTTCCACCCAATATATTTAAGGTCTAGATTTTACTGCTAGGTAGTCTTCAGCTGTTCCCAGTTTCTCTTTCTGAAGAAACTATCTAGCTTATTCTGCAAGGTGATGGTGTTTGTGAATTAATCTCTATGGAATATAGGAAATCATGGGCTGGTACTATGCTTTACAACACTGAACCAAAGTCCCTTTATGCACCAAACTTGTCTTTTCAAAAAAATTTACTGAGTTTGGATTAGTTTTCTCCAACAGCCTTACGAGAGTCTGGGATGTACAGGAGCTTTGATTACACTAGCTCATATTTCTCTGACTCTTTCCATGAAGTCTGTGAATACACCAGATATACAAGTTTTCGGTCTTATCAATCTGATATTTTCACAAGTGCTTCAGTTTAAACATGGTATGAGTGTGCTAAGGTCATGAGCAACAAGGTGCTGATGTGACTCCAAGTATCCAAAGAGAAAACTACCTGATAACTGTCTCCTCAGAAAAAACATCCTTCTTTCTTCACTTGTAAGCACCTACATTGTTGTGTGTAGTTGTCTTCACCAGAGTCTTCCTCTGGGAACTTCAACTGTCAAACAAAACATATTTCTGAAAAGGGATGGGATTTGTGGAAATAGCTGAATCTATCCAGTAGAGCTGCACCTTGACACGTACGCTGACTTAGGCTGTCAAATAAATAGTGCTGCTGATGTACAGTCTGAAGCTTCTTTCAGAATTGTAATTAATATAGTCAAAACCTTCAATCCATCCCAATGACAAAACTCCCTTTTCAGTGTATTGTTGAGGAGCTATTTTCACTACTCAACACACACTTCTGTGGGGGTCATAGGAGGAAGATTGCCCAAGTTTAACTAGAGGCATAGTGGGTGTGTGCAAACAGCGTTTGTGTGGAACTGTAATGGATCATCTGGGGTTTTTCTCTGTGTGCTACACATAATGCTTTAAGGGATTCTTACTGGATGAAGTTTTCAACACTTTTTAAGGTTTTGAAATTTAGTTACCCTCCTCAGTGAAGTAAAGACAATACTTTGAACAGCATTTGCGATTTTGAAATGTTTCAGTCTACACAAAGCAATATATTTGAACTACATTTTATTGCCTTGAATATATTATTTCAATTTTAGGCTACATATGTCTGATTATAATATTTCAGGAGAATATAAAGGGGAAAAAATTGTGATTGTTCTCAAAAGTAATAGGCTATTTTTGTCTAGAAACTATACACAACTTTGAAACTTCTGTAATATTAAGGATGTCAACAGCATGCAAGAAGAAAGTAAGTTTTGAAAAGGTGGTTTTGATGGCAAAAGTGTAGGAGTATGGTATGGGGAAAGAAAACACTAGAACACTTAAAAGCCTGTGTATTAGGGTTTGGAGTGGTAGTTTTGTCTTGCTGTGATTTCATAGCCATGGACTTGAAGTGGGAATATATTAGCTTTGGGGTATAGTAAAGTATACTGTGTCATAGTAGTTTTGCCAAGAGAGACAGACTGTACTGAGTGATGCTCAGTAGTCCCTTTTCTGTTTTCTGTAATGCCTTCTACAAAATTTAGCAAAACAGATCTGTATGGTAATGACTGCTTGTGATAGGTGTTACTAAGCCCTAGGGAAGGTCAAGGGTCCTACTGCAGATTTAGTGCTAACAGTTAATGACACAAAAACATGATTTCTGGAGCACCAATAGATCACATATTATGCTTAGGCCAGCTTAGCCATGTACTCTACTGTACTCTTATGGAATAGATAATCCTGAAATACACAAGGTACCAAGCTTCATGTAGAACTGCTAGCACACTTGATGCCATTAAGTCTTAGAATTCACCACAACAGACTATTTTAGAATAAACAATTTGATTTCTTTTTTAAAGAAATACATAAAGCTATGTGACTAAGAGCTGCATCTGCGGTTCGGTGAGTTAGGGTAATGTTAAGCAGCCTGTTAAGCCTTGTATTTCAGCATTTCAGGGGTTATGAATTCAGAGCAGTGAAGGTATTTCCCCTGGTTTAGTATTAGATAACATTGGGAGATAGGAAGGGCTATTTACTTTCCAAAAAAATATTCACCAGAAACACCAGATATCAAATAAGTCACTGCAGTTGTCACTTTTTTTAAAAAAAATGACATAACTGAAGTGGGGTTAAGGTTGGGAAGCAATGCTATGAAGAAATTAAATTTCTTCTGGTTCACAGGGACAATCTGTGGAAGGTCCCAGTAGTAGTTTAAGATCTACTCGGACTCGGTTGAGAGCTCGGAACAGTAACCTTCCATTTTAAAATTCGCTGCACTGCAAGCACTTTGCATCACATGTAAATCCATATATTGGGTGCATTCAGAGCAGGATTTGCCTAGCACCTGTTTAAAATGGGCAGTGTGCATCCAGCATTTTTTTCAGCTGGTCCTCTAGCAGGGCACACTCATGATGACAGTAAAAAGCTTCATTTTCCCTTGTGCAGCAAATACATGGAGCTTCACAAATTTTATGTATCCAGCTATTTGCATACTATTTCTCTCCTCTTCCTGTCAAAGAACAAATAGGCAGTAGCATCTGAGTCTGAAAAAATCCATTTTAAATAGACTACTGATCTAGAGAAATATGCAAACTTATTCCATTAAGGACATACTTTATTGTCTACTGCTGAAGTAGCTGCATTAAAAGGAATCTGTATAAAAAAAAAAGAACATGAATCGATATCTACAAAAACTATTTCAACAAGCAAAGATAAATGGTTTTCTAGCATAGATTGTGCTGAGCTGCTGACATACCAATATTTATATTCAGTGATGTCTAAAAAAATGGTTCAAAAGCCTAAACATTGGGAAAGTAATCACCTGAGATTTGACACTTTAACGCCAGTGATTGAAATTAGTGTTTAGAAGCCATGAGTCCATAAGGTATGTGACTGAATAGCTGCTGAAAGCATACTGATTTATCACCTTATGCAAGGTCTAAATGCAAATTCAAAAGCCATACAAGAAAAACTCATTAAAAAATAGAATTTCATTAGGTTTTTTTTACACTATAGCATTTAATAGCCTTAATTATTTACTTTTATTATTAATGATTTAATATTGGACATGAAAATTAGTTAGAAAATAATTTTTAAGTCAGTTTATGCAGGCCAATAACGCTCTCTTCTCCCCAAAATAACTGGACAAACCTGGTGTGGGAATATTATTCTCTATGCAAACTACATTTTCAGAAGGCTCACAGCATTATACTTATCATTACTATTATTATTATGGACAAATGTTCTTAAACACTTCAGCTTAGTTGTCATTTATGGATGCCTCAGAAAAGAAAACTATTCACAGGCTAAGTGGGTTTTAAAAAGGTTCAGTTCTTTATACTCAAGGGTAAATCTATTCAAGTTAAATTATTAAGTGAATGTAGAACAAATACCACTTACAATGACAAATTAAACTACACCTCAACCTAGGAATATTTACTTCACCAGAAGTGTTTTCATCTAAAGAATTACATTTATGAGGAAAAAAAGTAACCTAAAGAGCGTTCACATGCTGTAACATGCCATGATTATCTTCTTTCTAATCCGAGTCAAAGAGGTAGCCAACTCTGTATCTCTACACTCATGTTTTATAGTTGTACTTAGTATCACAATGGATGGGAACTAGAGGTAGGTAGGTTAGGTAGGTAGGTGGGTGATTAGATAGATAGATAGATAGATAGATAGATAGATAGATAGATAGAAGGAAAACAAGAAAGCTGAAAAAAGCAAAGAAAACTATGTGATTTTAGAGAATTTCATCAGACATTGTGTAGTGGGTCCCTTCTCTGATAAGTTTCCTGGTCAGCAGCTGGGGTAACCAGTGGGAGGTTCATGACGTGCCATTGCAAAGTAGAGAGGAGACTGGACAAACAGAACCATGATACTACCCTGATCACTGTTCTATGGCCCTCCCTGCAGGCATAGCCCCCTTTCCTGAGTGTTAATACTAAGAGCAGGGAAAACTGTAGAAGAACTTCTTACAGCAGTTAATTGTGGGAAGTGACATGAACAGCTGAGATTCCAAATGCAGACAGAAACTACCAACTAATTGGGTAAATACAGGGGCTGAAACACAGTACTGAACCTTGCAGCTTTCTTCAAGGCTGTGCAGAACACTTGAGTAAGCTCCTGAAATATTGCAGTCAGTATAGAGGGCTGCTATGAACTCCTGTTTTATCTGCATAGAAACTAAATTGGCAAATAAAACTAATCAGAAAATCTGAGGTTCCTGCCCTGTAATGGACTATTTTTCCTCAGGGCAAAAATAAGAACCTATGTTTTTTATGTTTCATTTATACTTTGATTGGGTTTTTGGAATTTTAGTCTTTTAGCCAGTTGAGGCAAAACTGCTCTTTCTTATTTCTGAAAGACAAATATTGGAAACTGCAATGCTTAACTCTAATAGGTCTTAGCAACTAAGGTAGTCTTAATCTCCAGTCTGTAGCATACCGAATCTGGGTGTCACAGAGCCCTGGAAGATTCAATAGTTGCAGCTAATTTATTAGTAATGAGAAGTTCTTTCAAAGGTAAAATGATCTGAGAGAAGGAGACTGAAGGGAGCTCAGGCTTTTATGCAACTGTGATCTCTTCAGGTAGGAAATGCCCAGGAGAAAATCGAGGTCTTGAAGGAGAGACACTTTCTTGTGACAGTGCTCCCTGGCTGGGTCCTGCCCCATGCTTCCCCCTGTGCACGCCAGCTTGTGGAGAGGAGCATAGCTAGGTACAGAAAGGCATGACAGGAGATGAAAGGCTTACAGATTACTGAAAAATAACCACCCTAATGCATGCTGGAAATGGGTAAATTTCCAGGGTTCACAGATGTCAATTTTTAAACATCCTTGGATCTGTTACTGTGTGCACGTGGGCATGGATGTGGTGGGGTGAAACCTTCCCTTGCCTTTAACACAAGGCACCGCTTGAGCTCACACTGAGAAGCTGTGATCAATTTTCCAAATTAGGGCTCTCAAACTAGCATTCAAACACCTTTGATCTGGCTAAGACCCACTATTTACACAAGCCCTTCAGTCTTTACTCGGGCGAAAGTCTTTCTGACCTTGAGGGCAGCATTGCTGAACAGAGGGCTGCAGAGAGAGGTTAACTTCCATCCCTGTTAATGCCACAAGGCTTACAGAATACCTCCTTCACATTCCTTCAATTACACCAAAGCATGTAAAAAGAAGAGTCTCATTTCGTTGACGCACACTGGTTCAGTTGTTGGCATGACAAGTTGTTTCTCACTGAAGCTCTCTAAAATACTAATGATTTTGGCAGAATGGCTAAAATGAGCTACTGTTTGCTGCTTATTGTCTTCCATAGTCAGACTGGCTTTGGAATCACAGGGCTCTCACTGGCAATTTCAAGTAGGGGCAATACACACTACACAGTTTAGGTCCAATTTTGTTTTGTCAAAGAATAAAATTTTCCTGTTCTGCCACTTTCAATAAGATGACTCAGATCGCCTTGCCATTTTCAGCTTCTCCAGTGAAATATTACCAGTGTCATTTTTGACAATGTTCTAGATGTAAATAGATTCTGTACCCAGGAGATGTGGCTCCCATATTTGAAAAGCAAAGGAAAATCCATTCTTTTACTTACTCAAAAAAGTCTTTTGTCTTCAGTAGAACAAATATAGTTAAAAATTGACTGTCTAATCTTTAATTTTGGTTTTTTTGTGGTCCTTGCAGTGGTGAAGTGTCTTTTGTGAGAATACCAAAAAGAAATATCATGTAAATAAAGAACAGAGAACAGAAATACACATAACTTCCTTCATCTTTGTGTAAAATTGTACAAGTTATAAACAATGGAACCTGAGCATGATTTTCTGATAGGCATTTGGTTTTTTTTGGTTATGTTTACAAGAGGTCCTTTATTTTATAACTGTGAAAAGGAGAAAGTCTGCTGACGAATGGTTTGCAGCACAGGACTGAGCTATCTGTGTGCTCTTCTACAGAGGTTTCCTGCAGGCTCACTCAGATGGGAGTTGTCTCCCCTGTAGAGTAACAGATTTGGCGTCATGATGGCCCTGGACAGACACAAGTCAGGGAAATGACAGTAGGACCATCGTGTCTTGCCTTAGGTTTATACCATGTTAGAAGCCAAATTGTCATATAATCTACCCCCAAATATGAGTAAGGATGAAAAAACATGGCTCTTTGATATCAGTCAGTCATAATATAGTGAGAAAAAATTGCTCTTTTCCATTCTTGGTTCAGCTGGGTGCCTCTAATCCCCATTTTTTAGAACAGACCCTGGGGTGGTTGGTATGTAGGAGTGAATGAAAGCAATCCAAAAGGAATGAACTATGCAAATCCTTTACTGCACAGATGAGACTTGAAGTCCATGTAGTGTTAAACTAAATTAAGCACTCTATAAGGACAGTTGGAAAAGCAGAATCTGCAATTTTTATAACTTTATCATAGAAAAGATCACATCCATCCTTTGTCTTAATTCTGATTTTGCAGCTCTTTTAGTTCACAGGAAGTCAAGTAATTTAAGAAGTATTTATTAGCCTCAGGATGGGCTGGGGAATGTCCCACTGGGGAGAAATGATGATGACTTGCCCTCCTGGCAATCCCTACCTGAACTATCATCTGCGATGTGTAACCAACCATACTTTTACTGACTGAATAACAAAAAGTGGCATTAGTATTTTACTGAACAAAGACTCTCCTTGCATTAACTCTAATTATGATTTGTTTTATTGATGAGTACATGGGAGTGCTTTCCAAGGACAATGCGTATAAGTTTGTAGGAGCCACAACAGCACTAGAGTTTAACAGGACGCAAAGCACCGTACAAAAGCAAGGCTTCAGTGACAATATTCTTTAGCTATGAGGCTATATCATGTTAAGCAATGGAGTATGAGACTGGACCAAGTAGGAAAAGCTCTGGTTTTCTTCAGGAGTTCTTTTTGGGGGGTCATAGGATGGGCGTCTCTTTGCGATTTATTCTAACTTTTTGATTTCTAGCATACTATGAAACTGTTGTATATTGCAGCACATCTGCAGCCATTTAGGACTTTATAGCTGCAGTTACTTTTCATACCTTAGATATCTCCTGTTTCACTGCAGCAGTGGGGATACAACCCAGATCACCTTGTTTATAGTGGCTATTAATATTATGGAGACTATCAAAGTTCTGGGTGCAATGCCAGTTGCAGACATGTGCCCTAACTATTTACTTCCAGTGCTGTATCTTGAGGGCTGTGCTTTGGATGTAACTCAAAAGTCAATTTACTGATGACTCAATAAAACATATTGGAGCAAAAAGGCACTGAACATTTTTAAAAATTGTATTACAGCATATAACAAATTAAACATTTTCTATATTGGGTTTTCAAGTTATATTTCTAACATGCAACTACATATCAACACATGTAAAAGGATAAATTAATTTCATTAAGAAAAATATGTAACATTATTTATAACATTCTGCTTGAGGTATCAGAGATTGTAGTGGGTGTCTTCTAAAGAGATACTCTGACCAATTAGGGGGAACTTTTTTGATAACAGCCTTTTGTATTCACTCATTTTACTTCTCCTTTATAATCCATTAATGGCCATATCAAAGAAAACAGTAGCCCCATAAGAGTCAGCTTTGGAAAAGATAATTTGAGATCATCTAAGTTCATGTGTCATTAGTGTGGAATTGTTCTCTATACCATAGTTTCAGAAGCTTTATTCAGTCTAATGTTAGGTAGTTCAAGCACAAAATTATTTTTCTGTTTCTCTACAGGCCTCATCACTAACTAGCTGGATAGTTTTAAAAGAAATAAAAAGGTTTTTTCATTTTCATTCTGTTGCTTTTGCTTTTCTATAACCTATTGCCTAGGATGACCTGTGGCTTCTCTCCTCTACATGTGTTTATTTACACAACTTTTCAACTATAGTGTTGCAAACAGGGAACAGAAACCTAGAGATTAGGATTTTCTGGGGTTCTTTTTTAAATTTAATTAGAAGACATCAGTTCATTTCCCTGTTGATATTAGAAAATTCAGGCAAAATTCCCTTTACTTATGTATGTTTATTTTTATACAAAAACACATCTTTTCAGTCTCCCATAATGGTAAGAATAATGGAGTTCAGGCCCTAATTTTACTTGAAAATATAGAGTAATTATAAATTAGAAAATGCATATTCATAAGATGGTGTTATTCTTCAATCTAATTTCTGAGACATATCTAATGACTGATATGAACACTGTGTGATAGTGGACAGTCATAGAAGTTCTTTCGAGCCTTAGAATCACAGGGTTCTCATAGCAGAGATGTAAATTCAGACTCTAAAATAACTCCAGCTTGGGAGAATCATTTTATAGTCAATGGGAAAAAGATAAGAAAAGCAATTAAAACCTTTACTGTAAACTCTGTTCTGTACTGTCTTACAGTAGAACATCTCTTTCCAGGCTACCCCCAAGACACTAGCATAAGATAAGCACATACCTCCCAATAATTCTATTAATTATAACATTAGAACTCTCTGGTCCAATCTTACTTATTTGTTTTTTAAATCTAACACTATTACTATCCTATTTTTATTTCCTGTATTTTTTCTTTATTTTCCTCTCTAGCTCCATCTATGAGAATCCATGAAGTCACAGTCCAAGGTAATAAGAAAAGTGACTTCTAAACATAGCTCAATTTCCTTTTCACATTGTTTCATTCCTTTCCTGACCTTAACATTGACGAACTACAGTTAAACATATCTCAAGTTCTTGTGTAATTATGTACAGGTAAGAAAGTCCCTTCTCCTCTCTGATAGAAATTAATTTTCTTCACTGACCTTCATTTATAAAATTTCTAATTTAAGACAGTTTCCTCATCTGGTTAATGTCTTTGTGGCCTTTAATCTGGATTTGCACCATATGGATGCCTTGAACTTTTCTAAGACATTGCTCAGTGTTATGTACAGTACCTGTGATGAACTCAGATGCAATAAATACATTACCACTTCTTCAACTGTGTGTCCTAGTTCTTTTTTGTTAACAGTCAATGTCCATGTGCACCTTCATCACTGCATCGTGGTCTTTTGGCCTGAGATTGGGTGAGGAGAAGGATACTCTTCCACAGGAGAAAGATTGTTGAAATTACTGTCAAGGTTTCAAGATTTCTGGAAAAAACAAACAAGGAAGATAGTCATCCTAGGTATCCATCCAACCCCAAATTTGGGTTAATATTTCATCTTTTTTTATGGAACCTAAGTTCAAATCTTTTATCTACATTTTCTCCCAGACTTTTTTATCTAGAACCCTTCATCTTCCCCTTTAGTGAATAAGACCACTGAAATAAAATCACTTTACCCATTTTGAACTTGACAGTGCTGGTGGACGTTTTTACCTAGGAATCTGCATTCCTGCTGTATCCTTTTCAAAACATACAGCAAAGCCATTGCTTTCTCATACTTTTGTTAAAAAATTCATGAATATATGGTGTGCTGGAATTGCGTAGTTATCCAAAATACAGATGGATGTATATAAGTAGACAATCACATTTCCTGTAAATGTGGTATCTCCTGAACTAATAGTTTAAACATGTCACTCATTTCAGCTAATTAGTCCTGCAGTGAATGGGGAGGGAATAGTAGTGTTAATGGGAGAAAAAGAGCTCCTATAATTACTCCAGCTTGCTTACATGAATTTTCCTCTATTCATGCAAGCTGTATACCAAGCTTACCTGTCTGCAATGCTTCCAGGGTGCAAACTTGTAAATCTGCATTGCTTGTACAGTGTGATAAATACATGCTAATTCTGTGGGTGTGGAGGATAACTACACAATCCAGTTTAACAAGCACATAATGATTTTGGACTTGGTTTAAAAATCATCTCCAATGCTTTCTTCTCTCTGCAGTTTTGCAACAAAACCCCAGATTATTCCTGGCAATCCTTCCAGTTACATGGCATAAGTGATTATTTTATGTTACTACTTTGTGATTGTGCCAACAACATGCCAGGAAATGTTTGTTGAGAGAGCAGGTTGAGTTTCATACCAACACACAGCAAAGTCAAGGGGATTTTTCTGGAAAGATTGACAGTGTAGCAGAGCTCACTCTGAAAGTGAAAAAGCACTCATGAGTAAAATAAAGCATTACTGAAGTTTCAGGTTAACAGTTAATGATCACACAATTCTTTGCAGACAATTACTGCAGTCTTTTTAAAGCCCCTTTCGTGGCTGTTGAAGGGGCCCTGGGGCTTTCCTGTACTACTGATACCATTTTACCAAGCAATCAGTTTGCTTACATCTCAAAATGCAAAGTTTAACATTCTCCTTTGGTATTGTGTCATGTAATATTCTCCCTCACATTCATTCAGCTGAATGTGACTTTTGTTTTTACAATAAAGGGAAGCAACATCTGAGAATGCTGACATGGTCTCAGAGCATTGAGACTGGTATCTCTGAAAAAGTTTAAAATGTATGAGTAGCTACCACTGGTGTCTGTGATTTAAAAAAAAAAGGTGTTTATTTTAATTATTTCATTATTTCATCACATCAGTATTTCACCTTCATAGATTTTTCACAGATAATTCTTTAGGAAGTGGAACTAGGAAAGCACATAGCACAGACCAGTCCTGTCTTAAAGACTTTTTATTAGAAATGCATGCAATGGAAAAAAAAATTAAAATAATGTTTCTGCATATGAATTGAGGCCCAGAAAAAGCAAATAATTTCTCTAAGGTGACAAGATGTCTTGAACAATGTTCATCATGCTTCATATCCTTTCACACAAGCCAAGCAAATGGAAGAAATACAAGTGATCGTAATCCTCTCTACTTCTAGCCTATGAGTAAGATTTTATCTTGGTGCACCACCAAATCATACTGCTTCCAGGACTCAAATGTACATCTCCACCTTACATAAAAAGATTTCATTCTAATTTCTGTGTTTTGGGGAAATCTATCATTTCTGTTGAGGACAAGGAAGCAACTCAACTCACCTTGCTCTAGACAACGACAGTGTAACCACCTGCACCAGCCACACTTAGCTCCTTCTGTTGGCAATGGTAAGAAACAGGATTTACCAAGGTAAAATCAAATTAATTCCAAAATGGGTATCTGAAATCGGTGAAACTATCTAAAAGTACTCAGCTTGCTGAAAAGACTATTACTGACCCAATGGGGCAGACATGTTCTTGTCTATATTTTGTCCAATGGATCACACTTCAGGTGTCACATAAATGGCTTTCATTTTAAAATATAAACCATTACAAAGAATGGATTTTGTACTTACAAATGGTGAGAGAGACAGAGAAGAAAAATCTTGGAGGAGTAAGTTTCTGATAGTCAACCTTGGATTACAGCTACATCAATGATTATTTACCTCCTGGAAAATATTTTTTCTTAAATAAGACTTATTTAATGAAAGAACTGAATTAGAACTCATAAAAAATTACAAATTGATATTCAGTGAGAATAATAACAAAACTTTTTGCATTATATAGTTCTGCATTAATATGCATACACGTGCAGAAACACATATAATGTACAAGATGTCACATGAAATGAAAATCACAGCATACTTCATTTTTTATGCAATCACTTTATAAAACAGTGTTAACATTTGCATTTGCAGTTTCTGTGCATGAACATATGCTACATTTATTTGCCTGAATCAATAAAATATAGAATTATTTAACTGTCATCAGACTCCTAAATGCTTATAATAGGGATTTACAGGTTTTAAAACTTTGCTTTTAAAATGATTCAGATGATATAAGTCAAAATATTTCCTGTTTTTTTTTTTTTCTTCTAACCTTTTTTATTCTTCTATAGATCCTTTGATATTCCATTAGTGTCCTGAAAAGCAAGCCAACTTTATTTGATTCAAAGCAAGCATGGGGAAGATTTGATTAT
The DNA here is from genome assembly GCA_020800305.1 of Porphyrio hochstetteri. Taxonomy (NCBI): domain Eukaryota; kingdom Metazoa; phylum Chordata; class Aves; order Gruiformes; family Rallidae; genus Porphyrio; species Porphyrio hochstetteri. The sequence goes on from CM036909.1 coordinate 5,556,914, forward strand.
GAATGTATTGAAGCGAAAATACAAACTGACACATTATAGTATTCAACATTAATGTCTTAAAAGAGACAGAATATTTTTTTGCATTTGTGTGACTTCGCTGTTTCATTTTCTATGATCCATTAGCTTTTCTTTTCTTGCTTCAGGGTGGATCTGATGAAGGGAATACAGTCAGATGACCCATGCATCCACGCATTTTGAATCAGTGAATCATTGCTTTGAGTGAGAAAATAATGACACTTTCATCAACGTAAGCTTTTACTGTTCAATAATTGCATATACAAAAACCATTGTTATGACCTACTGAGCTACTCGGAATTCTTTTTGCCCTTGGAGAGATCAAGGAATGAATAAATCTATGTAGGTACACTGGGGCATGGTAATAAAATACAAGAAGATTGGAATTCACATGGAATTACTCAGTAGATAATACAAGGATTTAGGAACAATTGGAGTTTGTTCAGTCTGTCTTTTTTCATAAATTAAAAAAGTGAAATCAAATAGAAAAAAGACACCATCTAATTTTTTAAATAGTTCCTGATTTTATGCACAGAAGAATTTCCCCTCCTCACCACATTCCCCACTGGCTCTAGTGAAAGCAGCAGTGGGCAGAGGAAAGGTGGGAAGCTGGGCACCCAGAAACACATAGGATGGACAAATGAGTGGACTATGCTCCCAGAGGCCATGGAGGTCATTTCAATAGCAGTTTAGCTGTATAATTTCTGCACTTTCCTCTACATGCTTTCCAACCTCTGATGTTGCACTGGGTAACGCATCACCTTCTCTTTAACTCCTTTGACATTATTAAGTTATTGAAAGAAGGTAGAAATGGGTGTGTTCCACTAAATGAAATATTTGCAAATATATTCACAGAGGGAAAAGTAAGTTTTTGCAGCAGGGAGAACTAAGCTTGTCTAGAGGCTGGCTCTCAAGAAATAGCTGGTAGTCAGTCATAACAGGCAGGATACCTTTACTGCCATAGTCATTCCTGGCTAGTCAGGAGATCTAGTCCAGCTCACCTCCTATACTGCAGTATTTTCCCTCACACTATAATTTATTTCTGCCTCTTCTAATATTTTCCTTTTCCTCCTTCCACTTACATCAGCTCAGTGCCTCTGTCTCCTCTGTATTTCTTCCCTTGTAATTTCTTTTTCATAACAAAAATCTGCCTTACCCTCATCAGCCAACATAAAATCATGGAACATGTCACCAGCCCTTTCACTCTGCTTGCATATTGCATCTCTTTCCCTGTGTGCTTTATTTTTTTTAAATGCCATTTTTTAAGTTTTTTCTACCTTATACTTTCCCAGACCAAAACAGAATAAGGCTCCTGTTGTCCATAGTTTGTTAATTCATTGCAGGAAAGAGAAGCACAGCATCCAATTTGCCTTGATTCACGAGGTATTGATAGTTATTTGTCTGCCTGAATAAATGCTTTTCAGTTGCAAAAGGGTTCTTGAATCCTGAGAAGTTATTAAATCCAACATATGGGGTTTTAATTAAAAGGAAATGTGTATTATTTCTTAGTCAGTATTCTTTTATTTTTCCCCCTTGTTTTTAATATCTGCCACCTAATTAAGTCTCAGAAAAATGTGTGGGTGACTAACATAAAAAAAATCACACAGACTAGTGAATAGGGCTTGACCCCATGTCCAGTGAAGAATAAATTCCATTAATACCAATATGTGGCCAGACTGTATCTGTAGCGCGGCATCTGAGAAAGCAGTTAGCAAATGATTCAGAGCTTGGAAATTATTTAAAGTACATTTGTTTGCCAAATTCTTATGAGTAATAACCATCACAAACTTGTAGACTATCAAAACTGATTTTAAGCGATTTATTAACAAAGCAAGACAAGTCATCTGCAATAAAGACTATCCACTGAAATAACCCGGTTTTACTTACTGAATCCTTTTCATTGCCAGGGGAAGACCACTCCATAGGCATATGTTAATGTATTTTCTACAGTTGAATTTTCAAGGTGTTAAGTCCTGTTTATTTACTTTTCTGGTACAAATCTTGTTTGCAAAAATGTGTACTGGATTCCAATATTAAGAAACTTTTTTCATTTAAAAATATTTAAGGACATATCTGTTTTTTCTCCACTAATAATAAAGTGGCTATATTAGTATCAGTTTATTTTGAAACTGCTTCACTTACATAGTGTGCTATGACCCACACAGAACCTGGACATTTTGTACTTATTTTTTGTTCATGCACTACAATGAATCATGGATTTCTTTGTGATATACTGACTGCTTTTCTTATCTAAAGGTTTATCTTTATATCTTGAAAGAAGAGAGAGAGGAAGATGGAGACAAAGAGAGAAAAGTTACACATACATGAAGTCCATCTGATGGAATTAGGAAGCCGTGTTTTAGCTATTGATGGACTTCCTGTGCTTAAAATACACTGTCTAAAGAAGTTCCTGTGAGATTATGGAAAAGGGTAGGCCGAGGAAAGGATTCGTTTTAGTTCATCAAAGTTTCAAATTATGCTATATCAAATGGTTCTTGAATATGAACTTCTAGAAGACCTATAAGCTTTAAGAAGATTGTAAACTGTCTCGAAGTCAAGACAAGGCATGTATCTTCAAATAGATTTCCTTTAACTGTAATGAGGTTTTGACTCCTGAATATCTTTGAAAACTTACAACTCCTTACAATCATCCAGGTTGTTACTCACAGTCTTGTAATCCTTTTAAAGAATGAAATACTTGTGCTTCCAGCAGAGATTCTCCACTTTATTAAATTTCTAATTTGTCATCCCTCAAATCAACAGAAAAGCTTAAAAAAGTGCATATTCTCAACACACTCCATATGTTCACTTGCATGTGATCTGGATAATATTACCACCATGACTGCCATTGCTACGATAATCTCTTTCCTCCACAGTTTCCTATGGAAAGGAACAGGAAGGATACCGTGTAAAAATGTAACATAGATCTAACTTCAGCTTGTAGAATTTTTCCATGCTGTCATTTGGTCCTAAAAGCTCAAAAATATTTTATTTTTGCTCATTTTTTTAATTACCCAGATGTTTGATAGCTCTGATACATTTTTGCTAGTCTCAACATGTACATCTCAAAGGTCTTTTCCAACCTAGTGATTCTGTGAACATAAATGATAAAATGATTATTTTTGTCAAAAAGAAAAGTCTATGATGAAGTACACTTTCTCCTTATTTTTGTATTTATATATTTACTGTATACATTATCTAAAACACATTTCTTAAGAAATTGAAAGAATGGCTTAGAAATCCCATTTCTTAGCATGAACTTTTTTAACGCTTCCTTAATACTTATTTTCTGCTTTTGAGGTCCTTATCTTTGGGAGGAACACTTCTGATTTGGTGATGCTTGATATTGTTATCTGACAACTATATACCAATGCTTGAAGCTCAGTATTAGTCTTTGGGTCTGCTCTTATTTTTAGAATAATTTCCTATCCCACGCCTTTGCTTTAATATATCTTGTTACTAGCATTCTCCTGTGCCACTTTATATAAAGTCTCAGAATGAGATTCATACCACCTAACTCAAAATGTCTACAAATGTAGATATTTACATATGAGGCATACATCTATTCACTTTCTATTTATTGGGAAGACATAGTGACTGTTGAGTGTAATTCATCTGGCCTAATTTAGATGTCTCCATTAGGATGCAAGGAATTGTGTCCTAGAACTGTCCATTTCTTTCCACTGGCTATAAAGGCAGTGACTAGATCTAGCTTGAAAGAATATGTACTTCTTGTAGACATCTCAAATTTAGCAAGATAAATTTAATCTTTTCCATTTCCCACTATTATTTAACCATTCATTTCAGTTATTTAATTTTTGCTACATAAGAAGAAATGAAAAACAACCAACCACCTCTTCCCCACAGACAAGTGTTTCAAAATCTCTTCTGTATCTGCTGGTTACATCCACCTAAGTGACTCGGCAGAAATTTACTGCTCACATGGTTTTGGAAATTGATTCAAGATCCAGTCAATTCAGTTTTATCTTGCATATATTTTGCTTTAATTATATTTATAATAATTATAAATCTACACCTACATTTCTCAACATCATTACTTTCCAATAAACACAAGAAGCTACGTTATCTGCATTATCTTACAGACTGTTAACTTCTTCCTTGTCCTCCCGTCAGGTTCTTGCTTTATGCTTCAAAAACGTTCAGAGTGTAGTTCAAAGAATTAACCTCTACCTCATTCCAGCCATACAGCTTCAGGTCATCTATATAAAATAGTTGTGATATTGCCCCCTATCTCCTTCTTAAATGATTAAATAGCCCTTTCTTTCATGACATGCTGCTGAAACAGGAATATAACAAATAGCAAAAGTGACAAGTAGTCACTTTGGTAAATCTCACATTGTGCTTTTATCTTGTTTCATATTTTATCATCATTTTTCTGGTGTAGTACATGCTTTCCCTTATTAATTTGTCTACATTTCTCTAACAAAAGATGCACTTTCATCATTTCAGCTGGAGTCCATTTACGTGACATGATGTAAAACATTTTTGCTTCATCTACCCACTGTGCAAGTTTGTTGTGGGTTTTTTTTAATCTCATGCTCTGTAGCAACTTTGATCTCCATCAGCTGGTTCTTACCCCAAAAGCATTCCTTCAGCATCTTTTTTTCCTCCCCAGGAAACATCTAATTAGTTTCAACGTTTGTCCAGTCTTTTACTAATACATCCAGCAATGACTCCAGGTCATACTCAAGGCAAGTTACGTATCTTAAACATTTAACATCAGACATTTTCTCTTTTATTTTCAACTTAATAAACAAGGCCTTTTCTTCCATTATCCGCTTAGTGGCATCTTTCCCCAACGTTTCTTCCAAGTCTGTTCTGGTTTGTGAATGTATGTGGCAAGTAGCCTAGCAAATAGTGATGAACTCCATCCATTCCAGGTCCTTTCTAATTTATAGATCTACGCAATCCCCTCTGCACATCCTTGCATGGAATTTGCACTTCTTATTCATTAATCACTATTAGAATTATTTCCAAAGGGTTTCAATTAGATTGATTCTCCTTCTTGATGGCATTTTTTGTACAACAGAGAATACTGGCCCCATAAAGCCTACAATATAAAAGTTGGTTTTAAAGGCCAACCATTAAAAGTAACAGTTGTAAGTCTTGCCAGACCAAGCCACATAAGATTAGCATTCCACTGAAATGACTAAAAAGAATCCTACAAGCCTGACCAAATTTAAGACCATCATGTCAGGTGTGTGTCTAAATATATAGATGTTTGTGTGTATGTACATTTTCCTGAAAACTGAGATGAGATGTATTTGGAAACATATTTTTATCCTCTTTTAGTTTCAAAAGTGGAAAATTGTATTGTCTTCTAAAACATAGCACATATGGAAACTGAGAAGTGGTTTATGATGTTCTGAAGGCCTCCTGCATGAATATGGCTATATTGACATTTTAGTTCCTGACTGACATTTTATTTACTGACAGAATTATTGAGAACTTTGCAGCAAAAAGTATTTTAAAAAATGTAAATTAAGTGTTGCCACTAAAGCATGTCATACAAAAGTACCACTAAGTTGCTCCATCCTCATAAGTTGACAGCTGAACTTTTATTTCAGAGCTATTGATTTCTTACTGCAGAATGAACATGGGATGACCCATGGACACAGCGACAAAAAAGTTGCTAACTCCTTTCACAGAGGGTTGTTTGGGTTTTTGTTTTGGGTTTGTTTTTTTTTTTTTTCACTTGTCCATGTTCCTGTTTCTCTTTTAGCAACATTTTCTTTGTAATATCTGTATTACTTCTTTGTGCAAAACTTATTGTGTTCATGGGCAAACCCCAAAGAGCCTTAATCATGATTCAACAAGTTCTGGTAATTGGGGAAAACTGTATTCGCTTTTTCTCATTTAGATAACTCTTTCCTGCTACAGCAAGCTTTGCCTACCTCTGTCAAAACTTAATGTAGATCTAGCACCTAAATTATATCAGAGCTCATGCATTTCCATCCTATATGGACTCAGATTTTCTGTTGGTTTTCTGTAAAGCATCTGTCTACAGTTGACTATTTTCTTTTATTCATTCTAAACTTTTTCCATTCATCCATCATGATTTTTTCCCAGACATTTGTCTAGTAAGAAATCATATTTAAAGAAGCTGCAGATATTTTTTTTTCCTTTTTTTCTCTATAGAAACAGCTTTGATGTAGGGCAGAAGGCTAACTTAACTTTGACAACACCTCCAAGCTAGATAACCCGTCATCCTTGTTAATGTTCAGTTCCACTTGCAGAGCCTCATACCTATTATGACAGGGCACCTGGGAAGGTGGGGTAGTCACAGAGGGTATGTACCTGCTCACTGGGTAGGAACTTGTTGCCATTACTCCCTATCCCATAAGTCACCAATCACCAAATTTAGCCAGGCAGAGAGAATAGGGAATCATGCATCCTGCCTGTCTGTGGGGCCTGTCCCAGGGAGGGTAGAGTGTGATCACAATAGTCTATCTCTTGCACTTCCTGATACCCCTCAACATACCCCCACTAAGTGGAACAGTTCCTCTACCTGGGCAAACTTCGCACAGGTGTCCTCACTGCTGCTGTCTGGTGCTGGTGTAAGAGTAGTCCATGCCCTGCAGCCTACACCAGGGTGACAGCATCTCCCACCGGAGTTCTGTCTGGGAGGATGCATCAGTTCTGGTGGGTGCAGAGCCTCCTGTTCAAGACAACAGAGCTGTGTCCTTCCTTCATGCCCTTCCACACAACAACTGCTGCACCATACCCTGCTGACACGCCACGTCCTGGCTGTCATACCATAGCCTGTTTGCCTGTCCTGCTGGCAGTGCTTAGTCTCCATACACATTCAGTCCATGAGATTTCAAATCTTACAGAAAGATTTAGATAGGCTATACTATTAAGGACTTAACTTTAAATCCTTCATGTTCAGCAAGATCCTCTGAGGATAATGTTGTAGAATTTAACAGCCACCAATGGTACAAAACCATTATTTTTTCACGTCATTTTGCTAGTTGTTGTAGTAGCCTTTGGGGGTAGCAATGGGAGTTTCACCTCTTGGTTACGGCAGCTCCAGAACTTGGAAACTCTTTTCTGTGGTGTTTAATGTGCAGCCAATCAAAAGCCTATGACTATTTCTCACCAGATAAGCAGTATGACAATATCTAAATGACCAGGATTTGTGGTCCTTTTGGGCTCCAAGTGGTACCCCCTGTAAGTTTATAACATAATTGACATACTTCGTGGTCCTTCCATAAGATAAAACTTCATCCAGACCTTGGGGTTGGTTTAAGGATGTTTCAGGACTATGGAATTAAGTCTCATTCATCATTGTCCTTATTCTGAATTGGGAATAAACTTTGGGCTCTGCAACCCCACTTGTTAGTTTATACAGACTAAGAATTAAGCAGCATGGCTGATGAAAGGTACCCTGGGTATGGTTTCATAAGCAGTATAGATACAGCCTCAAAGATAAAGCCTCCCTAACAGGATGTCATGGTTTAACACAGCTGGTAGCTAAAACAACCACAGAGCAGTTTGCTTACACTCCTCCCTCTCCCCAGCCAGTGGGACTCATGCACCTCATTTAGTTATGAAAGTAATATTTAGGATCTTAAAGAGCAGGTTCCTGTCTACTAATATGTACTAGTCAAATCGCTGCATTGCAAGTAGCAGTGCTCCAGGTCTGCAATTATATTTATGTCAGCAGTGTCCAAAATGAGTTTAAAGTTACACAAAATTTGCCTCTGCCTCAAATTTATAGTTTCTTTTACAAAACCAAATGTAGTACTTTGTGGTACAAACTTTCAGTACACAAACTGTGTACTGAAGTCATTGTTTTCAATATGAACTGAAATGCCTGTTTGTTTTAAAACCTTTTACATCAGTGCTCTACAGACACACTCAATTTAACTACAAACAAAAGAGATCTTGATGTAGGAATGCAGTAGCTATGTCAGCATAATGTTGTTCCTGAGCTATTAATCCTGCTTCAGTGAGGATAGCCTTGTACTACTCCCAGAACATGAGCTAAGATCTGTGCCTAGCACTGAAACATTCAGGTTGGAGGTATTCACATTAACTCAGAAAGCTTGTTTCTTCAGCTCAGAGCTGCAGAGCCTAATGTAAATGGAGAATTACAGATAGGCTGACTGGAAGAATCCTCTAGAAACTTTCAACCTTTTGATAAAAGTAGGACTGTGGGCTACCATAAATGATATCAGTGGTAATTTTACCTAGCCAAGTCTAAAACATTTGGGACTAGAGATTTCAATCTGTTTGAATAACCTTTTCCTGTGCTGCACCATCTTTCTATTGGAAAAATATCTTCCTAATACATAACCTGAATGTCTCAAGATGCTTTTATTCAATATGAAACCATACCTTTGGCTCATATTCAATTTAGCATCCACTGTAACTCTCAGATTCCTTTCAGTAGTGAGTTCCCTCACTTTATGAAGCTTTATACAAGACGTTAAAGGACTTCTCAGCCCAAATGCAGAACTTCAGTTTCTCATTGGTGAGCTTTGCAAGATGTCTTCTGACTCAGTCCTCCAGACTACCAAGCTTCCCTGGTCTGAAACTACCTGTTGCCATCCCAACCTCTTCCCATAATTTGGCATAAACTGAAAATTTGATGAAGGTTCACTCTGCTTCATCTTGCAGACTGTTGCTAAGGAAATGAACAATGTGGGCATCTGTTGTATTCATGACTGCTGCCATTGCAATCACATTTTCCTTAAAGCCATCTGAACTGTCTCAGGAATCAGTTAAATCATAAGTTCTGAAATCCCACATTTATATTCCTATTTCTTTGAGCATTGTTACCTTTCCCCAGCTCTTTTCTTTTCTGCACCAGATCTCCACATTCATATGTGGCTCATAGCCTGAAATTAGTCCTCATCAGAATGCAACAGAACAGCTCTCAAACCATTTATAGGTTATGGTTCCAATGATTCAGAGATGTCACTCTGGTCCTCATCAATGTTTGGAAAATGATGTAATGGCTGAATGTTTGTTATTTACATGCAGAACTGTGTATTAGGCACCAAGCAAAGTGGGTTTCTGTGGATGAAACAGCATTCTGTTAAGTAATGTCAGTATGGACAATTTATAACCAGAAACAGATAAATAGATACTCTGAACCATGCAAATTCACACAGACCAACAGCTGTTCTCCTACTTGTACTCTTTTATTACTCCTATTGCTGACCCATACTCAATTTATAACTAGTTGCAATTAGCTATGTCCCTCTGTATCTAAGGCAGATTGTATCAACCTACAATGAAGGCAAGGAAATTATTGTGTAAAAAAAGAGTAATGCTGGAAGAAGAAGAATGTGAACTGTATCCTGGGTCACATAAAAAGAGGTGTGACCTGCAGGTCAAAGAAGGAAATTGTGCCACTCTGCTCTTGTGAGACCCACTTGCAGTACTGCATCCAGCTCTGGGGTCCTCAGTACAAGATAGGCATGGACGTTTTGGAGTGAGTCCAGAGGAGACCACAAGGATGATCAGAGGGCTGGAGCACCTCTCCTATGGAGACAGGCTGAGAAAGTTGGGCTTGTTCAGCCTGGAGAAGAGAAGGCTCTGGAGAGATCTTAGAGCAGCCTTCCAGTGCCTGAAAGGGCTACAGGAAAGCTGAAGAGGGACCATTTTTCAGGAGGTGTAGTGACAGAACAAGTGAAATGGGTTTAAACTGAAAGTGGGTGGTTTTAGATTGGACATTAGATAAAAATTCTTCCCTGTGAGGGTGGTGAGGCCCTGGCACAGTCTGCCAAGAGCAGCTGTGGCTGCCCCTGGGTCCCTGGCAGTGCTCAAGGCCAAGTTAGATGGGGTTTTGTGCACCCTGGGCTAGTAGAGACTGTCTCTACGCATGGCAGGGAGTTGGACCTAAATGGACTTTGAGGTCCCTGCCAACCAGAACCATTCTATGATACTATGGCTATTCCTGTCACTTATTTTTCACTTAATTTCTTCAAATAAATTGATTTATTCATATTATTAACTACACAAATAATTTAGCTAAAGTAATTACTGATGACTCTCCATAAGTAATATTTTTCTGTTGCACTGCCCAGTTTTAAATTATGAAAATAATATACCTTAAGGTATATACAGGACTGTTAACTACAGTATAAGAACTTTTAAGAGAACTGTGGAATAAATTGCCTGTCATAACTTTTATTGATCCTAGAAATCCCAAAGAAAAGAATGCACAGAACATCTACTGGGCACACTTTGCAGTAGAAGTTACTATCTTCAGCTGGTATGGGTTTTACTTCATTTTTTTTTTAAAAATTCCTTCAAAATACCAGTTGAACCTACATTTTTCTCATTCATAGCAACATTATGAACACTACAACAACTCTGATTTAATGCAACCTGGGTGCCAAACTTGTAGATGTATAGTTCATGAATCTTCTCACCTAATATTAGATGGCTGTAGACATCTGTATTTGAAGTAGTCACCCAAAGTTCCCTTTATAGTTATTTTGTGCCCTACATAAGCAAATGACCTGGAAGACAAACTAGTAAGGTACTTTCAAATGCAACAAAGCTAGATCCTGAGGCTTGGTGTGTCCATGTCTTCTTACAACATGCAGCTCTAGTAATACCATGCGATTTCAAACCCTAGAGAGAAATGCACAGCATCACCACAGGTAGTAGCAATCCCCCCTGCCCCAGATAAAAAGACATAGGAAAATCTGAATGACTGTGAAATGTAGCAGCTCTTTACATATCAATTTAGTGCCAAGGAAACTGAGGACGATATTATAATCAGTCATAATTTGGGCAGACAGACTAGGTGGGAAACAATCATCCAAGTTTAAAACTGACAGTGCTGAATTTCTAGGACTCCTGCTATTAAAAAAAAAAAAGAAAGAAAAAAGTGTACTTTACACACTCACATGGACAGTCCTCCTGAACTGCATAATTTATAAGAGATCACACTTCGGTAATGCTTAACTCCCCATTGGGAAGTTAATGGACCCTTCCAGTTTACACCAGCTGAGTGCCAGTGTGATGCGATGTCCTGGGCATTGAAACACAGCTTGCAAAGAACATGCTGTTCCCAATAAAATTCAGCCCCTGAAGGTAGATATCTAAATGTGTTTTCAGACCCTTAAATCAGTGGTATGATTTTCTCTGTGTGTATATGTCTCCGTAGGGCATAGGTACCACAAACCATTCCAAAGACAAAAGCAAGTGATAAGGTCTCAGGGCATACAGGAGTGGCTAAGCATGTACATCAAGAGATGCTGGTTGACTGTCTCCTGCCTGAATCCATCCTGTTATCAAAAAACATAATAAAATTCATCCATTGATAGATGTTATATATCTTAAGCAGATCTTGCTATTGCACGATGTAGGTGCAGTTTGCCTTATTAAAATCTGGACAGTTTTCATATTTAAAATGCTCATTGTTTCCGATTTTAAGCCTACTCTATGAATATTAATAATGATATTAAATTCCCATACAAAGTCCTTAAAATCAACTTGGCTTATTGATAATTTGGAAACTATTTAATTTTGCCTGTACACGTAGATTGGTAAAATACTGCTATGTATGAACAACACAGTCAACATGAAATAGTGACATTGCCCATATTTATACTTCAGTAGCTGGAGGTAAATAAAATAAATAGATAAGTAAGACACAAGAGCTGCAAGTGAGCAGCTTGAAAATCAACACACATCGGTCTTTGTTATAAGCAAAGAAGTGAGGGCACTGGAAAGTGTACAGCTAAATGGGTAAAAAATCCCTAGAAGCTAGGCATTTCTTAGAGCATGAAGAGAACTGCTGGGAGAGTAAAGGGTAATATGGGATAGAGAAAATCGGCCATCATATTGATTAAATAAGTTGTTCACTTTTGCCTCTGACTCCTGGAATGATAAATGTGGGAGTCTGGAAAGAGGCAGAACAATACCATTTGCTTAAATGTAGCATGGGTAAAGGGTTAAATAGAAAGACCTCTTCATTGACAGTGAGGAATAGCAATGAAAGTCCAACAACATGACTTCAGGTTAATTACACACACAGCATAGCATCAAGAGAGATGCAATGAACAATTCTAATGCCTATTTATTAAGCAAGAAAGGCTGTTTTCATATGGAAAGCCCATTTTAGGATTCTGAAGACGAGGACTAAGTTGTCTGCTCTGCCACTGCTGCATTTCTTGCTGTCTTCCTGATTTAACTCTCTGTAAGGAGGAGATAGTAACACTTTTCCATCCATCTTCATAATATCTGTGGTAACGTGACCTTTCATATAACCCAGGACAGGACTATAAGAAATGTTTAAATATGGAACAGATAACAGTCTGCATAGAAAGCAGATTTTAATTTCAATGGGAGATTAGAGGCAAGAAATGTCTATAACACAGATCAGAAACTACAGGGGAATATTGGTGCTTTATTGTTCCATAACAGAGGCAGAATTTCTTATACAACTGAACCTCTATCAAGATTTTTTTAGAAGTATTATGGCAAAGGTAAACCTCAAGGAAAGTTGTGACCTGAGATAACGGAAAGAAAGGGCAATTACTTCCAAGCATGTGGGAAGTAGTATGTCCCATGAAAAAGGCATGAACATATCTATCTGCAAATTGAATAGGTTGGAAATGGGTATTTGTGCAATGGGCAAAATGGACAAAAAGTGGGAATCAGTTTCTGAATATCTAATATTAGAGAGTAGTACAATGGTGATAATGAAAGAATTTGAGATAAAGGACCTGCCAGATGCACCAGGCACACATGGCAACGTTATATAGAATGGTGTGCAAAAGCCAAAATGAAAAGGTGAGTTAAACTAAACACGACTTCAAATTGTCAAGGTCGGAGAAAATGGATAATGCAGCTGCAACAGCTTGGGAGGTTGGAAAAGAGTTTTCTCTATCTATTATTTCTATTAGATTGCAAAATCTCCAGTGCAAAGCTTCTTCCTAGCTTTGAAAAGAGAACTGATTAGGTGAAAAGCTGGATCTTTTAGCTGCCAAGACTTGGATTTGAACGTTTTACTCACAATATGATTTTGTTTCCTTTGCACAGGCCAGAGAGGCACTGTCATTTCTGGTAGAAATGTAGGACATGTCAAATGTAAGCTGGAAAACAGAAAGTTTGCACCCTGAATGCCAATTGTAATACATAAATGAAGACAAAGATTCTTGATGTCTGCATCCTTGAGTTCGCTACTTTTTTTTTCCTCTTTCTTTACATCAAAATTTTGCACTGTGACACATAGAGGTCACATAGATCCTTCCTATCCCATTAATCTCTTCCCATTGCACTTTCATTACAGGGCATTTATCACCATACATGAGACTATACAGCGATAAGGTACCGGACGCTTCTTGATCAGCAATATCCAGAGCTGGCTGGCTGGCTTTCTGCCAGCTACAAACTGGCTTAATTCGCCTTCTCTGTCAGCAGCTTCTGTGACTTGTACAGGACTACCTACTGCAGCCTTCCACCTCCAACATTTGCCTACAATGTGACAGGACCTATCAGTGAATAGGGCACATTTCTTCTAATTTTCTGGTAGTGTATTATATGGTGGGGCCCCTTCAGCATATATCACCTCCACCTCTTGCAATATTCCAAAAATCTTTGCCTTCTGGCTGCTCTATGATCACTTGCAGAATTCCTGGGTGATTGGGGTTTCCTATTTGAGCCCACTGTGTAATCAGTGCAACCCACTTACTCCACTTCGCATCAGTTGCATGATGTGTGGAGGGGACTCTCTCTTTGGATATCCAGAACAGCACCATCAGTTGGAATGCCAGAAGCAGCTGGGCTTCAGTACCAATCACTTCCGAAGTGGCTCAGGCACCTTCATATGCTGCCAACACCTCTTTTTCAGTTGGAGAATGCAGGCAGCATATGAAGAAGTTAGTGCTGCTTCAGAAGTGATTGGTACTGAAGCAGAGCTGCTCTTAGTGCCCTGAATGCTGAGGGTCCTTTTACAAGAAAGGACTTTCATGAGTCCTTTTACAAGGGCTTGTCCTGTACAAGGGACAAGCACAGAAGAAACATCTGTAGACTAAGGACTTGTAGGTGGACACAGTTGTGTATTAAGAGCCACAACACAGATACTTATGATGTTTGAAGATATTATTGATTATATTCATACTAAGTTAGTCTTCCCCACCTGTAAAGTAACAAGCACTTAAAAAGGACAGTGACAAAAGAGAAATTAAATAGTACCTGCACTTGAAACTCAGGCAAATTTTGCCATTAGCATAGACACCTGAGGCTGTGGCTTATAGGCATTTTATAGACCAAAGTGAAGGTAATTTTTTCTTTAAGATTTAATGTAAGGCATATGGTATATTTTAAAGACTATGAAACAGCATATACTCAAGTATATCTTTTGTTTAAAATATATGAAAGGATATAAGCATATTTTGACACTTTGAACTTGCTATTTCTGTCCTCTCTTATTATATCAGAGATTGGAGGTGGAACTGGTTATGAATATAAACATAGCCAGAACTGTAACTGGGATGAAATAGAAGATACTCTATTGCAATCCTCTATCTAAAGTCCTGGTGTCTGTGCCAAGCTGTACCCTTTCCTATATACGTTAGAAACACCTATGTGGGGTTTTTTTTTTGACAGAAAACTTCAAAGAAAAATAAAACAAGGCAAAAATAGTGTAAAAAAGTGGTAGAGAGAGAAAGAGGAAGATTAAGACAGGAGGGAGCAAAGGACAAGTAGAGAGAAGAACATAAGCGCAAGCAGAGATGAAGTTTTTTGTAAGAGAGAAAAGGTGATTGCAATAATGAACCCCCCATGGGCAAAAACTTGCCCTAGATTGTGAAAGCTACTCACAGCAGCCCCAGCTCCAGGAATCTGAGACACCAAGCTGGGCTACTTTGTATGCTTCCTGGTATGCCGAAACAGAGATTGAACTTCTAGTTCCCAGCTGCTTCACAGCAGTTCTGGTGATTCAGTTCTGGGAGCAGAACCAAATATTTGGCTGTGTTTGTGTGTAGAATGCATGCTGAGTTCTTTTCTTTTGCTCTGTGCAAAACTGTAAGGTGGAAAAAAATTCTGGACAATTAAAGATACCAACAAACTGCTGTACTAATTTTCTGTAATCTCTTTTCCCTGTTGGGGGAAAGAAAATGAAGGATCAGTTCTGCAGAAATAGAATAAAATGAGGTATGACATATCAAGTTATGCAACAGTAGCTCTGCTATAAAAAAAAGTAATAACAATGAGAAGAGTATTTACATGTTACTGGATGGATGGAAAGACTACTTCTTTTGTAATGAAAATATATTCATGACAACTAACTGGTGTTAGCAGATTCAAAGGACTTAAGATAGAAGCAAAAAAACAATGTGTTTGGCTCCTGATTTCTGGATTACACTCATTTGACATTTTCAAGCTTTCTGCTACAGCTGAGACACAGAACACTACTTTGCTTTGAATGAAAACTGAGGTTCTTCTCCAGTTTGATGGGTTTTTCATTTTTTTCAATAGCTGGATCTTCAAGGAAAACAAGTGTAGGGAGATTTACAAGAAAATGTGAGATAGGAATAAAGAATTTCAACAATGTTTTGTTGGTGAGACCAGAAGGAGGCGTTATGAGGATGTTTTCCAAGGGTTTTCTATCCCCTGAGATTTTCACACCCCCTGCATATTTTACAGTAGAGATAACACCCCTCTTGTAACAAATTTAGGACTATTTATAATCTGATTTTCTTATTTACCTCTGTTAGATTCCTAACTAGCACCCCACAGGTCCATAGAGCACATGCTGAATGCAACAGTTGTCTTCATAACAAAAGACCAAGACTATCTACGTGTAATTCTTCACTGAAGTTTCTATCTTTCCAATGCAAACTTACATAAACATTTCATATATATAAAGCTGTATATATATATGTCTATAGTTTGCCAGCTTTGAGTTTTACAAAGACCAATGCTGTAGGATTCCAGTAAGTTTTTCCAATGATTAATTACATTCACTCCAAAGAAATCTGTTCAATTTGAACAAATAGAAAAAAAAAAATCCAGTAAATTTGTCACTTATATACTCAGAATGGTTTTGGTTGGAAAAGGACTTCAAGATCATCAGGTCCAACTGTCTATCCAGCCCTACTAGGTCCAACACTAGACCATGCCACCAAGTACAACATCTAATTGTTATACCTGTTCCTGCTGGAGAGAGTACATTGCTATTAAAGTATAATTTCTTCTATATATTAAACTTTTGGTAAATATTGTGAGTGATGCCCTGTGTGAACATCAGAATATTGTCAAAGAATCACAACATTACTCCCAGCAGGAAGGGGAAGAAGGGAACTTACTATCTTTGGGGGTTATTTTTTCCCCTTTTTTTCCCCCTTTGTGATACTGGCAGCTGCAGAGCTGTGAGATTGTTCAAGTAAAGAAGCATGTCAGTGTGCCAGCTTGTAGAGGAGAGTGCAGAGTGTTTGAAGAAACTGTTGAAAGAGAACCAGTGGCATAAGAAAAACATGCAAAGCCACATGTAACAACATAATCACTGTAGATAAGAGGAGAAAAAAAAAATATAGGTCACATTCAGGCCAATAAACTGCCAGTCTTTGCCATTTAGTAGCACGAAAAAGTGAGACATAACATCCATCAGAATAACCAAGCTGATATACTGAATGACTTATTCTTTTTTCAGGTCATCTTTCCTGTGCAAGTTAAGGAGGTATTCACTGTCTTAGCACATTGAATCACACAGAGGATTCACCCTTCTTTTTAAAGAAAAATACTTGTAACCTCGTGTCCTTGAACATGGCCACAGTACACATTGATGCAAATTGGTGTTGTTCAAATAAAGTCAGTGCTAATTTATACCAGTAGAGTCTTTTCCTTTATTTTTTATATTCATGGAAGCTGAATAAATCACACATTTTTAGTTATGGTCTTTGGGTATTATCTTACTGTAGCTATCTAATTATTTAAACAGGTTATCTGTCCCAAGTGCTTTGTCAAACATTAATAAAATTGCACTAAACCCATCAAGGATTACCATTTTAGACACTCAAGAAATCTGGAGAGATCATAGCTATGATTTCAAGACGTTTCTAGCTCCTAGAATGAATGAGTTTCCTGAGAACACAAAGCAAGTTCATTCAGCAGACGAGGGGGCTTGAAAAACTCCTCCAATGGGAATCCAAATAGCTTTTGGATATCACTCTGTTCAGCGTTGCTCTGAGTTAGTGGTGTCTGGGATAGGAGGAGTGTTCACCATTCCATGGAAATATGTTAAATATTGGAAATATTTAAATAAATATTTATTAAATAAAATATTAAAACATAGGGGTTTTCAGCTTACCAAAAAAAAAACCCAACAAACATATGGTGACCTGGAGTAATGGATTTTGAAGACCAAAATGGGAGATGCTCTCAAGGAAGTTGGGTTGGACTTTGTTTCCAGCATAAATACCTAAGAAAGTTAATGTTTCCCAGGTAGCAGCTCATAGATTAATTTTGTTTATTCTGACTATTGATTAGGATCTTTTTGCCCTTCCCATTATTTATCGTGTTTTATACTACAATACAATTAAGATAAACTTTGCATAATGCACCTGCATTCAAGGTAATGTCTGCACTTGGCTAACAATAGGTACCTGTTTGCTTTGAATGATACTGAAGGAAAAACAGGAGGATTCAATCTCCTCCTAATCATGGAGCAGTAACTACAATTCTGGAAAAAACCAGAAATGGGTCCCCAAAAAGAGGAAGGGAATATAGTGACTCAAAGGTTTCCTTCCCAGTGATTGAATTTGATATGTCTGCATGAAGGTCTATACATTGAAAATTTAAGCCAAGAGAAAATGTTTTTCAATCTTCCAATTGAAAGCTATCAAGGAATGCTCCATTATGCTTCTAATTTAGGTGGAGACTGAACAGAAATTATCATCACTGACTTAAAGACAGGTAGTTTAAAGACACATGTAGGAAGACTACTTTCTTCTTTGTGTGGAGCAAACCCACAGCAATGTTCAGGCTTGTGGCCTTTTCTGCATCCCAGCAGATGTCACAGACTGGGTAGATCTCCCTCGTACCAGTTCTCTGTTGTATCATCTGAAGTTGGAAGAAATTATCTTCTGATTCCCATACAAGGCATTATATAACAGATACTGTGCAGCTACATGTGTCTTCTTCCCAATTCTTGTAACTGCTTCTTGCTGCTTTTTTCCTTTTCCCCTTACAGCTGTTTGAAACATTTATGGGATTTGTCAGAAAATGCAATATTTATTATTATTTATTTCCAGTTCTGGCTTCAGATGAAAACCGAATTATCAGTCTAAATATTTGCTGAAGAAGAAGAGGTGTTCTACATGTTTGCTTTCTGAGAAATCTGCATTAAAATCTCCCATCCAGACATTCTATGTGTCAGGCTTGATGGATGGTAATTTTATTCTGAGAGATAATAAAAAAATACAGTGCAAATGAAAAGATGACAAGGTGTGCTTCTTACTTGTGTCAAGAAGAAGAAAGGATCACTTTTAGCCTTGCCAGATGATGAAGGTAGCTGAAGAATGTCATGAATACTCTGTGAGTTTTAATTGTTTCTTGAAACTCAGTATTCTAATCTCAAAAAAATGCATGAAAGTATTAACGGTATAGAAAGGCTTGTATATCTATGATTTGAGTTCTATCTCTGACCTGTTACATTTCTCTCCAATAAATAATATCATACTAATCCATATTTTCAAATATGCTGAAGCCCTACACATTCCTACCTTTCTTTAATATCAAGTAATGCTTCAAGGTGAGGGGAATGAGTGGTCTTCGTCTTCTGTTTTCCTTTATCTTTACTTCCTACTATGTTTGAGTTTTTCCAAGCAGTGCCTCAGGCTTCTGTCTTGCAGTCACATCACTACATTTGACTGCAAAACTTTCTCAACTGCATGAGTTGAATTGCTTTTAGGCAGAGCTTAATAAGTTTATTCTCCAGGGTTTGCAACAGGTTTTGGAGCTGCTTCCTGACACACAGGTGTACATCTCTATGCAACTTGCTCACAAGAGGAGAGAATAACATCATTTTGCAAACTGTACAAGGATGAGCATCTGAGGATCTGGAAAACCAAATTATTCAATCTGTTTCCCCTTGCCTGATATTTTATTCATGCTAATGAAGATCAAGGCTTTTACTATAATACAGTACTTAGAGAGCCAATCCAAAAAAAAAAAAAAAGCCGCCCTATGTCTAATTAACTTGTTTATTTGGTTGGGTTTTGTTTACCTGATTGACTTCTTACTCTTATAGCAACTACAACAGTGAGCTGGTCCTTGTCCAGACCAGTCACAGAGATGAACCCAGTAATGAGCTAGGACTGAGGAGGAAGGAGTTTAACCATGACCTTTGCATTTAAGATTTCAAAGTACTTTCTAAAGTGTACAGGTCAGTGAGTGAAAACTTTTTGGCAATTTTCTAGTTTTCCAATTTTTCCTCTCTTTTCATGTTCTACGTGGAAAATAAATTTACAAAACAGAAGAAAACAAGAATTTAATTGCAGAAATATCAGAACAGGGGCTTCAACAGTATCACACTCAGGTAAATACCAAAAGAATTATAAAACAAAATTTTTCTTAAATTGCGTTCAGATTTTGGAAATTAATATTTCTACTGGGAACCTGTTTGAAAAGTCTGCTGGAAACAATGACAAAATATTCACAAATACGTGTGAGGACAGAGCCCACAGTATCTGCTTCATCCTGCTGAAAACATTTTCAATACCATTTTAAGTAACTTTGCTTCTCAGAAATGACACAATAGGGATCTTTCTGCTACTTAGTAAACTGAAGCAATGTTTAAGATATTTTGTAGCACATTGAACAGGCAAGCCTTCCTTTTTTTCCCCCATGGCATTTTAAGAAAGATCTCTATGCTAGCTATTACCACTTTCAGGACCTAAAGCCAAACCTTTTTCACAGAGATAACTTGATCAAAGCTGCAGCCTTGTGAAATTGCATGACCAGGGCAGCAAAACTGAATCCCCTTTTATCTTTTTCAAATAGTGCTGTTCTAAGCATACTTAACTTTCAAATATAAATTCTGTATGCATTTCTAAATAACTAGCAAAGATCTGAAGGTTTTAAACTAGAAAAGGGTAGATTTAGGTTGGATATTAAGTAAAAGTTGTTCAATATGAGGGTGGTAGATCAGTGGAACAAGTTACCCAGAGAGGTAGCGGAGGCCCCATCCTGGAGATATTCAAAGTCAGGCTTGATGGGGCTCTGAGAGACCTGATCTAGTGAAGATGTCCCTGCTCACTGCAGGGGGGTTGGACTAGATGACCTCCAAATGTCCATTCCAACCTTACGCATTCTATGATTCAATGAGTCTATCTAGCCTCACCCTTTCTTAAGCAAAAAGAACTTTGACATTGATCTTATTGGAGCTGGAAAAATGCTCCAAGTTAAGTCTAAACAGAACTAGACCCCCCTCGTAAATTAATAAAATGTGATATGCTATAGTAAGTACTTATTCCTGTCCAGATTTTTTTATTGTTGTTTTTTTACACACCATTTGCTATGTAACAGTTCCTGACAGAACATAACACATGTCCTAAGATTCATGAAAACTTAATGGAGCTTGATTTCAAAAGCACAAAGATAAAAATAGATGCTGGAAGATTATCTAAGCATAGACCGCTTTGTTAAAACCTCCCGTGTCTCATAAGATAGTAGTTTACAACATGAATTCTGTCCTTGTTTTGTGTTAGCTCCACCCCACCACATTAATTTTTAATGGATCTTTCATGTATTTTGCTGACCTGATTAACGATGCTTTAATTTTCCAGGTTCAGGAGATTGAGTAGAAACAATCTGCAGATGATGTCCAGTTATCCAGATAATATCTTGTTACTGGAGGGACTAAGGAACACACTTCTCCTCAATGTCTTTCAAACTGAGCACGATGATCCTGTAAGGATGACAGTAGTGATGGGTCAGGCCCACGTTATGTAGCTTTCCCTCCTTCTCTGTTCTAACCTCTGACATCCTCCAACTAAATTTATTTAAATTAGACTTTGACACATTTTACAGATATTACCATGACTTGCCATCTTTTAATTTCATAGTATAGTAACAGCATAAGCTCCCAAATTTCATTTACTGTGGACATTGCAGCCTGCAGGGCTGTATGCTGAAAGATAATTTTAATTGCTAAGAGAAAGTACCACACTTTTTATAGTGCAGCTATGCTAATAATAGAAAATATATTGTCTCCACTTTTAATTATTAAGTACACTGCTTGCTTAAATCAAACCTCTGGGTTTATATATGCTTTGAAATCTTTTAAAACCAAAACTATTTGAGACATTTAGTATTTACTAGAATAAGGTATTTCTTCTTCTATATAGAATAAAACTATCACTCAGAAAACACAGGGTTTAAAAGTCTCCAGAAGGTTGTGAATCACAGATTTTTTTTAAAGTTAATTTTCCAAATCTTTCCCAAAGTCCTCTAATTACTCTTTTAGATCAGTCTAAGAACTTGGGTTTGTTCTTTGCCACTTTCTTGGAGCTTTAGAAGAAAACATGACTATTCCTATGCCATTTTCTACCTATATTACCAGTATGTAGGTTAAAATTTACTTGGATATCAGCTTTAGAGGGCAACATGTGACTTCCAGGACAAAAAAAAAAACAACCAACCCACAAAAAACCCACAATAAAAAACAGGAAATGCATTTCCAACTGGGCTAATATTTAGCCACCTTAGCTTAAGGATAGTTTGGCATATGGTTCTCAGACTTCATAGTAACACTCCATTTTATCTTTATATTAAGTGACAATATCCCAGAGTTAGCTTGTAGGCTAAAATAACATTTCATAGCAAATGCCCTGGAGAACCAGCTTATACTGTATCTTGATTAATTATGTATTTATTAATAGAATTTGGATAACTCACCAAGGTTGAAAGACTGAATTCAAGGAAGTCAAAATCTACCCTTTGTTTTCCACTGAGCTAATATATCATAGCATGGCTACTTAAAGTCTCCACCTTCTTCCTGTGAACACATTAGTTAATGCTTTTCATCTGCCTGACACTTCATTAGCTTTAAGTCTGTCAGTCCCAATACAGCAGCTCTGGATGGGAAGTAAACACTGCTGGGGACTCTTGAAGGCACTTGAAATGTTAGGCTGTCGACTCCCATAAGATGGAGTTGTATTCATGCTTTTGTTTTTCCATAGCTATTTTGTCTGAAATGAAAAAAATTAGAATTTAATACTAAAGAAAACAAACAGATATTTAATTAGCCAAAGAGTGTATTTTTTCTGCCAAAGATTTGCTCCCACCTGTTCCTACATTCCCCATTTTTGTTTATTTAACAGAAAAAGACAGAGAGAAAGAAGCTGAATTAATCCATACCTGACACGATTACTTAACAGAATTTTGGCCCTAATGGTCCTCCACCTAAAACCAGCAAAAAGCCCACCTTCAATTTATAAGATTTTAAAATCCTGTTCTGTTACCCTATTCTTTTCATTTAGAGAATTTATAAATAGCAAGACCAAGCCACTAAATTCAATTTTTGAGCAAGGCAGTAGTGTCTGTTTTGATCTCAGAATATAAACGGATCTCACTTTTATTTTTATTTTTTCAAAAATCAAACAAATATGAAGACTTTATAAGCATATGATATTGTGGTTTATTTGGAGACTAGAGCATGTAATTTTTGAAAACAAGAAGATCATTCCAAACTAGCAGGATAAATGCACATGCATACAGCCCAGCTCTGCCATGCATCAATAGCACATTTTGCATTCAGTGTGCTTTGTGCTGATCACAGCTTTCAGTCAGGTCAACCTCATCTGCTTTGTTTACTAAACACCACATGTATCACACCATGCCAGTTTTTATTGATTTGAATTTTATGCAATTCCACTGAATGCTACAAAATTCTATAGCTGAGACTAGCACTTGAGATTAAAGCTGCAGAGCGCTGCATATAAACAACAAAATTTTTAATAAAAGAGTGTATTTAAGTATCACTGTGATGACAGGCTGAATGATTGATGCAGAACAGGATCTTGTTCGTAGCTGATGCTGTGTTTTATATCATGTATCACAAAATTGGGCTTGGCCAAAATATGAAAATCATTAACTAAACTGGGTCCAGGATCTTTTAATGTAGTCCTGTATCCTGCTAGCAGCTAAACTGCAAATATGTAGGCTAGCTGCAGAGAGGGAAAATAAAAAATAAAACTAAATCTGCAGCTGTTTAGCACAATAGCTGCAGAGGGATTCACCTGCTAAGGACCCCTAGTTCCAAGCCTGCAAGTGGGCATAACACCAGGGACATGACAAACAACTGCTGAAAATATAACCACAACTTTTACTGTAAGTGTGAAAGCAAATCCACTAATCCAAGCTGTTGAAATTTTGTGTCTCCCTGCATCTTACATACTTCCTAGCTGACCAAGATCCCTTTTTCATAGTTTTTTGGCTAAAACTCTTTCCACCCTCAGACCTCCAACCTTCTTCAGGGACTCAACTGTAAACTCAGTGCAGATGCAGCTTGAATGGTAATGAGTCACAGAACACAATTACAAATACAAAGTTTGAAGGTAGTTGTGAAATTATTTTTCCCCAGGGAACATCTGACATCTGAAACCACTCTGCCCTTCACAGAGTTTTAAGATCCTGAAATGGCTTTTCTGAGTGCTGACAGTATGACCCAGTGAGAACACGTCTCTCTTCACAGAAAGCTAGCATATATATACTGGTAAAAAAGTATAGAACAGCATGTTATTATCATGCTGTTGGAAAGGTAAATTGTGTTACTACAGCCCAACAGCACTAATTTTAAAAGTACTCATTTTATTCACCTAATTCTTTCTGCTTCTATGACCCCCAAGTTTGCTCCCTAGGTCAGAATCATAGCTCTTATACAATGCAAAAATGTCAGTATTTTAAAGTACCAGAGGGGTTTGTGAGAGTTATTATGAAACTCGAGTCAATCAGGAGAGAAAAAATTAATTCCTTGTTAGAATTCTAATTTCTGGGGGGGAAAAAAAGGTTGTATGTGATCAAACCCACATATATTACTGTGCTTGGAAACAAATAGATTGAAAAGAAACCTCTGTTTTTAAGCAAGCATGAGCTAAATCTCTTCCAATTATTGTCTGGACTGCAGTCAGATATTGCTTTCTGAAAACGCTGAGTTTTAAGGAGAGCTGACACCCCTGGTCCAAGGAAAGCTGCAGTGATGGTTCGTTGGTTCTAGAAAAGTCAGGGAGTGAACTTCTTCCAGCTGCATTTGTTGCATGTCATTGCCTGAGCTAGTTCTGCCAAGATCCTCCATATGAACAATTCCCCACTCTTCACCTATATCATGATCATAAAACTATAGGGGTGTCAGTTATGATGTCCCTCCCAATTGGGTAACCTCACGTGACCTTCAAATGTGTCATAGTTTGTCTTTAATTGGTAAATTAGACGAATATACTTTAAGTTCATTGAATATAACTGAATTCAAAAAGAACTCCAAATTGGGTGCTTCTGGTGCCAAGTTTAAGGTTTTATATCAGGGAAAACCAGGCAGGTCTGAAACAAAGATTTATGGAATTTCCACTGCACTGCTTGTCCAAAGATCAATTTTTATTTTTAATTTAGAGAAGCAAAGTATTATCTGTCATCAACTGTGCATTTTACTCTAACACCAGTTATTACTGTCAGCACATAATCTGGGAAGGAAGAAACAGATGCACGTTTCCTAAGTGCCCTGATACGCCCTGTATAATCTAGTTATCTGCTTACAGGCTCAGGAGTACAGAACAACCCAGTGTATCCAACCCTTCTTCTGTAATGTAGAGTCTCCTTTGGAAGATGTATTGGAAATTATGTCTAAAAGCATTGGATATTCCCTGTCCTGATATTTTGTTTGCCCATTCATTTAAAGCCTTGCAACCATTGTGACCAATCCTTGTGAAAATCGCTATATTTCAAGATGGAGAGAAGGTGGTCAAAGAAACAAACAACCCCCAACAGCTCTCCAATGGAGCAAGAAAAATCACCTCATTTCCTCAGTTAAAGACAGTAGTCACTAAGATGCATGCACCATTGGACCCTTCGGTAGCATAATCACTGCTCTCAGGTTTTCTAGAAGCTGTTTTGCCTTTATTACTCTCCAAAATAGGTAGTCTTATAGGATTATTAGACAAATCACCAGCCACTTTTCTTGTCTCATTTGCACCTGTTCTCCTCTATTGTATTCAGCTCCAGAACTCAGAGCACAGGTTAAATTAAATACAGGAAACAAGAAAAAACATTATTTCTTATTTTTTTGGGACACAGAATAGTGGAATGGGTTTGCTTACAACAAGCATCCCTAGGTTAATTAATAGTAAACTAAAATTTGCTTTGCAACCCAAACCCAAAGATTTAATTTCAAATTCTGTATCATATTAACCCTTCTATTTATTTTAAAATAAAACTGAATTTTTAAAACAAATTTTTACAACACCAACAGAAAACACCATGGCATTTCTAATACACCATTTCAAATATTTCCTCCCTACTTCTTCCCAAATAGAGGGAATAACTTAGCCTCCTCAAGGAAGTTAACTTTTGGAAATGTTTGCTTAGCTGTGTGTAGCTAAAATGGACAGTTAACCCAAAGTTCATCACAGTTGGGTAAGAGAAAAATAGTATTTCTTCTCTTCAGCACCAAAAGATCTAAAGTGCTATTTGGGTTATGGACATAGTAACCAAACAGTAGTCAACCCAAAAGAAAGCAGTTTAATATTTTACCTGAATACATGAGTAGAGAAGCAAACCATTCACTAGCTATTTTGTATGTGAACAACAATTGTGTAAGAGCTGTCTACACAATTACATTTTGCTGAGATATGATTTAGTTTTGAACTTCAACTGATTACCACAAATCAGATGGTAGTTGCTCATTCCCAAGAATGGTTTAGACAATAAATCACGCTGAAAAATCAAGAGTGTATTTTCAATTTACCTCTCACCAGAATCAAGAAGCAGCTGGAGGAGCTACCAGTAAACATGGACCTAGTTGTGAGAGAAGGAGATAAGCTTAAGGATTTGAGAACTGCCTATGATTTTGTCTGACAGTGATCTGAACTTCTAGTTATGTGATTCTGGCTTAGAAAATTCCATTTTCTAATTCTTAGCTGTTTTCCATTCTTAAATGACTGTACAGAATGATGCTTGGAAGGAAAATACATAACAAGAAAAATCCGATTAGAAGGATAGTTTTATCTAAAGGCAGCTATCCTGATGTTCCAAATCTTAAAAAAAAAAAACCAAACCCCTCCTAAATAATAAAATTTTATTGTATTTTTTTATTTGCCCATATCCCAGTAGATAGAAAGCTTTATTTCACAATAAGATCTTCTAACCACCATGAAGATACTTTCTTTCCCTGTTTGGGTCCTGAAAATGAATTTCCAAGAGAAGAATATTCACACTAAATCTTATTTTGGCATCCCGGAGACTTCAAAGTTAGTATGACTTATTTAGGCTCACTTCCAGCTCTTTTTAGTCACTGATTTCTCTTAAAGAAATACGCTGACAATCATTTCAAGAGGCATTTGCATTAAGCTGGGAGCCAACAAAGCACTTAAGTTGGTGTACTTAATAAAACGCATCTTCCATCGAAATAACTGTGCCAGTCTGAAAAGATTAAAAGTAAGCATATGCTTAACTGCTCTGATGAATTACAGCAGATCAGCAGTTTTATTATCACTGTAGTCAGGAGAGGTCCTCAAATTTGATTTCTTTCCTCCTTTTAGTCCACTGTTAAAGGGAAGCTTTGGAATTGGAAGGTTTTGGACAGTGATGCAAAGCCATTCACAACCCATCTCTGGAAGAACGTGGAACATGCAACTATTTGAGATAGTATTGTTACTTAAAAGTTAGAACTAAGTGACTAAGTTTTTTCAGTCTTCCCTTTGGCTGCCTGAGACAGCGATGTCTAGGCCAGCAGTTGCTTTCATGGAATACCAGTTGTTGGGCGAGGTGGATTACCTTGTGTTCATCACCTACTTCCAAAACTTTAAATCTGACCGTGGCCTGTGTACAGCTGATGAGTGCAGACTCATTCTGCATCACTGGGATATTACTTATTCTGCAGTGGTACCATAACACCTTCCACAATAAGTTAGGAGTCTCATGTATGTTTAGTTGACCCTTGTCCCTCAGTGCTTCCAGGATGTTCGTAGCTTTGGAGTAGAGCAAAGCAGCTAGAGACCGTCTGCCTTTCCAGAGTGTTGTGAAGTCATCTCATCTATGAGCTAGTCAGTGCAGAACTTTACCACACTCAAACCCTCTTTCACATTGATTTCGTTGGATCCCTTACCTGATCTCAGGGTGTAGAAGACTTGAGTAAGATGCAATTCAATATGAAGTTAGTTCCCTACAATAGACTTTGACCTTAGCCAGCTAGAAGTGAGAGAGCTGCCTTTACCTGGTTATTTAATGCCAAAAGAGAGGAACAGGAAAAATCACCTTCTGGAGACGTGGCTCTCCAGTGTCTAACGACAGAGTTTAAATAAAACACGTATATCTAGACACAGCAGTAGCAAAATGAATTAGCTGCAAGGCCAAGATATAAAGAATGTTTAGATATTTAGCTTCTATCAACAAGTTATGCAACCAGGTATGCAATTATTTGGACTTAAAGGCACGTTTTGAGATATTTTTCTTGGCAGCTAATTAGACTAAAGGTAGAGATGAGTGCAGAGAGACATTTTTGAGGGTTTTTGCCTTTTAGTCATAAAGTTCCAGACATCGTACAATTTTTTTTATTCCATTATTCTTTTTTATGATGAAACATTGAATGCAACTGCTCTAGTGAGATTCTTGCCTTACAATAGATTGAAATTGAAAAACATTAAAGTTTATAGGAATAATTCTTCAAATTATAATTGCTTTTCCATACCAGAGATTTGTTTTTGTGTGAAGCTATCAAATATTTAATAGCAGACCTTTACATAAAAGCAATTTTATTAAACAAAATGTAAAAATATAGCTGCTTAAATTATTGGCATCAGTCCCTTGCAAGTTTGCTGGCAGTGCAATTACTGCTTATTTCTAAGAGAGAAAAATAGAATAACTTTAGGAAATACATTATTTGATATTTTTCAATATCATATAAATGTAAATGTAAACAAATCATTCCTGAAAAATGACAGTTATGTAAAGAACAAAATAGTAGTCTTCAGATAACAGCTGCAATATTCTCATCTGAGAAATAAGGCAGAAATTTTTCTACTGCATTTGTTCAGCTACTCTGGCAGTGGCTGAATACTGTGTGAAACAACAATTTCTGTGATGTCCAAACAAAATATTTTTTGTATGGTCAGAAAAAGATGAAACCTCTGTTTTAAGGTCTGATGTTCGAGTCTGAGGCTGTTCATCTTTGGTCTGAGGCAGGGAGCTCTGGAAGCTCTTTTGGGTAAGCTCTCTCAAGGAACAATTCTCTGCACCAACTCACTGCTTTACCCCCGAGTGACAGCAGACCTGTATCTTGAAGAATAAAGCCTCAACATCTTTTGGAAATAGACCTGTAGGTCAAAGCTTGCTTCATTGGTGTGAGCTTTTCAAGTGGGTGATTGGCAATTCCCAGCAGTGGTGAAGAAGTTATTTTGTAGAATCAATGATCAGTCATTCATTTTCCTTATGCTTTTAAAAAACCCTGAAGACATTTTCATATTTCACATTTCAGACATAACGGATTGGAAAACAATCAGTTGCCAAGTTTGAAGTTTCCAAGAGCCTTGAGATAACATCTATATGTGTAACTTATAGAAAAAAGAAAATAAGTTACAAAGAATTAATAGTTTGATGGCAAGTCACTTGAAAGAGGAATTCTTTAATAGAAACTTGTGGTTAAATCCCTGGACCAGTTCCCAGGCTGCTCTACATCAGGAAGAACCTGGTTTGCTTCATTTCTGCACATTGTCAGGGCTGTGAGTAAAAGGCTCTGCATTGGCTTGAGGTTAAGCAAACTAAGGTGGACATGTAAAACTACTGGACATGACACAAGAAATTGCTGGGTGCGATATACAGCATTAACTTGTGAAATGCTGGCAAGATGCTGGCAGAAAGTACAGATGGGGCCATGAAGGATGACTGAATTTCATAGGTGGGTAAAGGGGAGCTATGTCAATAAACAGTCAGACTTCACAAGTAATGGGAGGGGAGCATTGGGGACCTTTTGAGGAATAAAACCTTATAAGAAAACCTAGGTAACTATATCAGTAACACCATGCATGGTCATCTTGCCTAGGTAACTATTGTGGAAAGGGTATGAGTCTGATGTGTGGCTGAGGGAGACCGTCCTGATGTACTGAGTGACGAGGTTCAGAAGGACCTTGCTTTCTATACTCCTTCTTGGATAAGAGCCTAGCCACATATCAGTCAACCTTTACCTGCCAGAGCCCCCTAAATTTTATGAGACTGATATAAAAAGTTCAGCATTGCCATTGATAAATACACTTACTGCAATAGCGCTAACATATGATTATAATTATAGTACCAGCATAATATTATCCTGAGTATTCTTCACCAAAAAGGTGAAGAATTAATGCTTATCATAAAGATGTTCATATCCTGGGTGGGGGAGAGGAAGCACAGCCTGTCGACTGCCTCTTTGGGCTCCTCAGTCTCTTCCCTCCCCGCAGGTAAAGTCCTCAATATCCTTCATATCTCAGCCTCAGCTGTTGCCTCCTGGGATGACATTTAACATGATTTGGGTGGAGAGTTGAGTACTATAGTCATTCATGTTTAGCATGTACTCCTCAGTTCATTATCATATTTAGGGGTGTCAACTTTAGTATTAATTTCACAGCTAATGAAGCAAAAGGTCTCATTCTGGGCACTGTGGGCTTAAAGATTCTGTGTAGAAACTCTCCATGTCTTTATTGCACACTCTTTAGCCAAAACAGGCTGTCTTACCACTGTAAGATGTCATTTTTTCTTCTGCTTCTCAGACCAGCCTTGCAGATGTCCATCCAGAGTTTGTATAAGAGATAAGAGGACACCGATGTTTTTAACCATTTAGGTGCAGTTGTCACAGTAACCATATCAGAAATACCAAATTTGTCTATGGAAGTAGCAAAACTGGTAGCAATGGGGAAAAAAGTAATTGGTACAAGTTGATTATCTGGGAGCAGAGGGGTGAAGAAAGGCAGGTAAAAATACAGAGAAAAGTAGACTCAAGAAACAAGAAAGAAGGAGCACTAAGATGTGAAATGATATTAAAGAGGCCATCCATGGGTAAGCCAATCCTGCTTTACTGTCAGGAGGACTGGAGCAGGATCCTGGCTAACACAATATCCAGACAGATAGAAGGAGCATCCCAGTATCACTGCGTCAGTGATATCACCATTTGGAGCATGGGAGGTGTGTAGTGCCTGTGTTAAGGCAGCTCTCTTCCAAATTGTTGGGCTGTGCTGAGCTCTGAATTTTCCAATGTTTCGCCCATTCAGAACCAAGCTTGCTGCACAATATAAGGAACCATAGATGAGGTAACTATCAGGCTTTGCATACTGATTTTTTTCCTTTTCCTGTTATTATGCCAGTGCTTTCTGTTTCATATGGTAGCACTTCAATATTTATAAGCTATATTGATTGTATTTTTTCTGCCATACATCAGAACCCACCACAGCTAGAACATTAATTTGCCATGTTAAGTCAAATGCACGCTTAGAAAAATGAGATATTAACAAAATCAACACCTCAGGCTATATGTGACTATACTCAGTGTTGTAAAACACATTGGCTAAGTTGCTTGCAATTCTAGTTCTTCTTGCTTGCAAGTTTATAAATAATTTTTTGTTACAGAGCAACAGTAGCAAGGATTCTTCCTAGTGTCTTTCATAGTTCAGTTTAATATATATATTAAAAAATCCAAAACCAGAATAAAGCGAGGAACTAAAAATATGTGGGCAGAGAAGGACAAGTCAACTCATCCTATTTAAAATTCATCTCGAAGATCAAAGCTCCTTGCATTTCTTGATTGTGATAAGCAGGGTCAAAAATTGTAACATGTTTAGGAAGACAATGGCAGAATGAAGTCTTGAAAGGGATAGTTAAGGGATCAAAACTTGTGTCGATAAGGTTCTGTGATCTTGATTTTGAAGTATGCAAAGTGCACTTGATTGTCCAAGATTTCTTTATTTAGGACAAATATTTTTAAATAAATCTACCAGATTTTCGAGATTTTGGAAAAGATACCAGACTCAACTCCAGACTGAGATGTCTGTGTAAGTGCCTGATTTTTGGAGCAGATCACTGAAAAAAAATCAACCCATAAAGACTATAAAGAGGTTAAGGGCACTATAGCTTTGCATAACCTGGAGAAAGACTATAATCTTGGGATAGCTGTACCTCTTCCCTACACCTTCTCCTTCTCTTTTCCCCCTTCCACTTGATTTAGCAGCCTTCTGTCCTATTACTTACAGATTTTTGCTTTACTGTATTCTCACAGTTGAAGTTCATTGCAGTACTTTTAAAGTCTGCAGCTGGACGTTTACCTTGACATCACCTGCCTGACAAGCTTTCCTCTTATTGAGACAAACTCTTTCCTTATGTCTAATGACCCATCAGGTTCACTGAAAGCTGTTATTATTGCTTTTAAGGTCTTGCATGCAGCATACATGAGGTGGTAATGCATTTCAGTCATTGAAAGTTTGTGATTAAATAGTACAATAGTGCAGTTTACTGTGAGTGTGAAGCAAATACTTACACATGATCCTGTTATATATCTGACTATATAAACCTAAAAAATGCATCTTAGAGAACACATTTTTAATGGGATTTTAATATCCAAAGTTTTACAATGGAAATATCTGTGTTTCATAGTCCTCAACTTGGAAAGTGTCTTAACTCACTGTTTAACTCTCAGGAGCTGATGGGTGTTTAACTTTGGCAAACAAGCTTCTTGGGTTTTGACATGTGAGTATTGTTTTAAAAGGTAGAAAGTGATGCTAAAAGAAATAAATGCAAAACAGGCAACAGATAACTCTGGATCCTGGAATATTCCCTTTCCTACAATTTCGCTCTGAAGCACTCACATCTGAACAAAATACAGGTGGCCTGAGGGAAGGGACTGGATCCCTTTTGATACACTACCACAAGGTGGATGCTCTAACAAGTCAGTCCTATTGTCTGCAGTACAGATATGCTGAAAGCACACATGGAAGTTAGAATATACATTGTTGTCTCACTCATTACCCATTCCTCAATTAATAGCTTTTCCAGAGGGAAATAAGGGATGAACAAAGGTCTCCCACTAACTGGTCCTTGCTATGTGCAGAAAAGACTCTTCAGCTGTATTTTAAGGGTAGAGCAAGTGAAGAAAGAAGGGTACTTTTTACATTTAGATATAGGACTCCTACAGTAAATATGAAAGAAGAGGAGGTACATACACTCCTAATGCACAGAATATTACACCTAAATCCCAATGGTTTCAAGCATTAATTTTGTCTTTTTGGAGTTAGCATTAACTAGTGGCATTTTTCCATCTGCCATATTGGGAGCATCAGATCCTATTCCACAGCATCCAACTGTCCTTGCATGTTCCAAATCTCAGCAGCCAGGTATCATCTCTGCTAACACAAAACATCTAACTGTGTTCCAACATCTGCAAGCCAGCTCCAAACTGAGAGCTGACTAGTTCAACTGGTTCACTTGAACTTACCACCTCGCTATGGAGCGCAGCTAGTTAACAGGAGGCGAAGCAATACAGCATGCTATTTTGACAAGAAGCACATTGGTATGAATAACTCCTCTCCAGCTCAAAGATGGCTTGTGCTTATCCTGCCTGACTTGAGGATGTCTGAGCCTACCAGCACAAAAATGACTTTCTTAGGCCATTGTTGTTACAGTACATCAAGTCCTGACTGTAACACTATTATTTTTTAAGCCAGCTGGAGAGATAGCATCAGCTTTCTAGCCAAAGAACTGAAGGAGTGAGGACAAAGGACTAATCTTTCTGCTGAAGAACTCCCTTTTTGCCAGACCCTACAGAGAATTTTCTTTACTATTCCTTCCCTCAATCATGAGGTCAACATTGCTGTGACCCTATGCATGCTGAGCTGTTCTCCTGCAGATTTAAATAAAGCACCCCAAAGGAAATTCTGAAGAGGAATCACAGACCACAAGTGATTCTTCCTTTTTAAAGTTAGTATTTAGATAAGTACTGCAGACTTTAATTGTAAGAAGGTGAAGATACTGTTGTGAGGTCTTGACATGAAATAGCTGTCTATGGATTTAGAAGGTTAATTTTAGTGACATATGAACTAGGGATTAAATATGCTAAGAATAGTAAAGAGTAACTCATTTTATAGGAGAAAAATAATGAAAGAATCAATTGCGATGCAGTACTGAAATTGCATTTGGAATATAGTTAGTTTTTAAAAAATCTGTGCAAAGGTGATGCAGCTGCTGTAGAACAGTAATCTGCCCTTTTGGAAATACAGTTAAGTCATTGCTGTGTCCTCTCTGTGGCAAAATTTCTATTTAAGCATAACACATCCAGGCAGCAAACACAGAGGAATAAAAATCCATAAGGAATAAATCTGAATAGTAACATTGGGTATCTGCTGGACATTTTAAAAGTTGAATTTTATCCAGGTTGGGAAAGTTTAATACAAAATTAATTCCTCTCTTAGAGAAAGTTCTATTGGCTTCTGTTGTTAAACCTCACACTATGTGATAATGCATTAGGAATGGTTTTGGACTCAGTCATTCTAGTAAGGAACGTTGGTTTATCCACAGCCATCAGAATAAAAACACATCTGTGGAAGTTGAAGTAATTGAAGTTTTTTAGTTAGAATATAATCTATTGATTTAATTAAAATATATCCTGCTTCCTCATTATTAATAATCATACCAGAAGCAAGGTTTCTACTATAAACACCTAGCAATGTGTAAAACAGAAGAGACTATCTTGTTGGATGGACTGACTTGCAATAATGAAGGTATCAGAGAATTCCTTCATGAAGCTGTTAGTTGAACTATTTTGAAAATGCCTTGCTTATCTTCTGTTAAAGAGCTTAGTTAGGAAAGCTTTTTGCCTCCAGGACCACAAGGTCAAAATTTGCATAATTATTTTTCTTTTTTTTTTTCCCCCAGTAGTTGTAATCATTAATCTTTTATACCTCAATCATGACAAAAAACCCATTAGAAGCCCTGGAAACCTGTCTGTATTACAGTGTTGAACTATGTCCATTATAGAGGATTGTGTTTGGTATCACATCTGATTACTGTGAACCTTGTTGTGCTCAAAAGTGGTCACTTACAGCTGAACCAACTCACAAGTTATAAAGCATGCAAAGAGAAAAAAAAAGGTCTTTTCAAGAGGAACTCTAATGACAGTCAGCATTGCTATTTCTGTCCATGTCTGTCCACCATGCATTTCTTTCTGGTACAGATTAGCAATGTTTTTGCAAGAGCAGTGTTTGAAAGTAAAACCAGAGCCAAAGGATTATTTACCTAATTGCAAAAAACAATTAACTGTTTGGAACTGGAAAGGATAATTTGCTAGGAAAACAGTTTATGAAAGACCTAAAAAAGGCCAGAGCAAGCAAGTAGTGGACAGGGTTTATTATAAATAGGAAATGGAAAAAAAAACCTGGTAGGTTAATGTGCATCTTGGAGGAAGGGACAGGAACATGAACTAATGTGAAATCTGCAAAATCTCAGGTGAAAACTATAAACTTTCTAGCCACTTCTAGCTAAGATGCTGCTTCTGCTTGCAGTGTGTCTTTTAAATGCTGTTCACAGAGATTTTTGTACAGATTTACTTCTGCTAGTAATGTATGCCCTCCCCCTCCCAAAACAACTCAACTGTGAATCTCTAGACTGCTCAGATGTGACTCAGTTCCATTCTCCTAAAATGAACACTACCAAAAGCCAACATGAACACATTACAGGTAGAAACCCAAAGCTAAATTGCTCACGTTTTACAACTCTTTAATTCTGTGTCTGAATCAGAAACTCTTCATTAAGTATTTTTAAAAAGTAGATTTATTTACAGCTGAATGAGCTGAACCGTGGAAATTCAGGACCAAAAGTGTTGTGGGGTCTGCAGTAATGATTAGGCATTCAAGCCAGAAATGGCTGTTTGGAAAGCCCTGTGGCAGACAGCCTTACAAACCTTCCATGTCATGAAACATTCAGAAATAGTTAATGCTTTCAAGTAAATGCTGCAGCTCTTGGGCTAGGAGTTGTCCACCCCAAAACACCCAGTACTGGTGTACTGGCTGCAGTGTACCACTGTTTTTAAACAGTGGAGAGTAGGACAGTTTGTTGAAAGACAGAAGATAGTCAGGTGCTTTTGCAAGAATTCTTCTGACCATCTATACTGGGCAGGCTGACCTCAGCCACTAAAAGGAAAGTTACATTCATACCCTGTCCTTTTTATTTCCTGTTGCTCAGCTCTTCATGAAGTTAGGTTGACCAGGTTGCTTTTCCATAACTCCTGGCTCATCCAGCTAACTGCTCTGGATCCCATTTGAATGATCTGAAGGGATGTTAAGTGATGCCAAGCAATGAACAGCACAGATTCACAAACCAGCAGAGGCTGAACTGGGTCCAGGCAAGAAAAGCCATATTACTGTTGTTTTCTCAAAACTGAGGTGGCTCTGCTAGCTTTGGGTTCACTATGACATTAATGCAGTTTCTGGTACTATCCTAACACCTCTACATAATGTATTTTGTCATTAAACTGTCCCAAATTGTGCTGATGGTACCTCAGATGTCTGTGTACCACAACACACTATATAGCATACACATGCAGAATCTTTTTAAACACTGTATAAAAAACCCTGTATACTCAACAAAACATCCAGGATTTCCTTGTGTGGGCAAGACACTTTGCAGTTTGATGCTCCACTGCACGTCTTTTAGGCACCAGTCTTTACTGGATTCAAGTCTAGAGTAGTTAATTGCACCAAAAGTTTAATATTAAAGTAGTTCTCTAGCTATTGTATATACTCTTCATTCAGGTGTAAATCATTACCTTCACTGTACCTATTTTACAAAAGCAGAGAAAATATTTCTTATTCAAGCTTTAAGGAAAAATGCAAATTCAAGAACACCACTTAGAGTTCTTCCCAGCCTTAGGACTTGTTTGCTGCATAATGTAGCCCAACTTCAAATATAAATTTTCATTTAAAAAACAGTGTAGCCACATTTTCTTATCTAAAATTATAGTATTTGTCATTTAACATACAAACTGAAACAAGAAGCAGCTTGACCAGAGTCTTGTAGGAATGCCAGGAAAGAACTTGAAAGCACATTTAAAATGAATATTTGAGAAGTTTGGGTTTCTTTTTCTGATTTAGTTGCTGTCTGTGCACCAATTTCACCATGAGAATGAGAAAGCATTATATATGCTGATTTTAAGACCAGGAAGATTATATGAGTATTGCTCTTAGTTTCAGCACTTACTGAAAGAAACCAATGGAGAAAAGAACACCTTTAAGAAAAATACTCACACAGGACAGGTTTAGAGGGATTCTTTCAGGGAGATGAAGGGTAATGCTCCCCAGCTCATAGGGGATCTGATGGGGTTTCTCCACCACAGGAATGGGGGTTTCCTTCTTGTTCCTAGGAAACATAATAGAGAGATCAAAGACAGTCAATTTGACTGGCTTGTTTAAAATTTGATTGGAGGATCCTTGAAGAAAATTCTCAATAAGTTTTAGAGTATTGGCTATTCATCATATAACACTTATAAGTAACTCCATAAAAAAGGATACCTAAATGGAGCAAAGAAGAAATTGAAATACTCCATGTCAACTACAATAAACTTAAAGAAGAGGAAGATAGTAGACAGTACATTCTTATTATTGGTCATGGCTAAAGGAGGATAGTGAAACATCACCAACATATAATTTTCAGAATAGTTGTTACACATCTTGTTTTAAGAGTTCACGATCTTAAAATCACAAGTTCAAAAGGTGTTCCAAAGAATTAAGAATCTGTGGGTTTCATTTTTACATGACTTGGAAGCCATTTAAAGGAAAGGAAGAGCCTTATCAGTCAGGGGCATCCTATCTCTCATCTTTTCTATTGTTGAAGTCTTGGATAGAACTACAAGAACCCTTTAGAAAAAGAAGGTTTTCTGCCCTTCTCACCTCTTCTTTCTTCAAACAGTTGTGTCAATCTTAAAATATGAATAAAAACCCACGGGGCCAATTTTTCAAAACGAAGAGGCTGACTTCCACCTCTTGACTTTGCTAAGTCAGAGTTCAGTGAGATTCTTCTGAAGACAAGTGACTCCTGCTCTCACACGTGGATCATGTATTATGGTGACCAGAGGTCTGTACTCAGAGACTGTCTTCCAAAACCACTTTCATCTGGATCTTTCATAACCGCAGAAAGTCAGACGCCTACCTAGTTTAATGTATCATTATATTAGGTTCAACTAAGGAGCTACACTTGCACTAGCTGACCCATACAATAATCTTTGCCTTAATTAGCTTTTGATTTGTGTATAAATATATCCTGTTAATGTCACTGATTCTACACCAGTGCTTGAGAGCAGGATCTAACTTCTAGCTGAATTATTCTGCACTATCACTTATAGTGAGATTAAGCCCATACTCATCCTACTGAAGTCAGCACAGTGGTTCTTCAAACCTTGGACCTTTTGTATACTTAAAATTGGCCACGAGAGCCAGGACCCTGTCAGATGCTCTGCCATTGCACAAACCAAATCCAGTTCTAATTCAGTTCTCATTGTTTCATTAGACTGCAACTTTAGCCAGATACTGATTTTGTGATACTCTAAATTACTTCTAAATTTTAGAAGTTGATAAAATATAAATCCAGATTAATTTTAGGTTCCCACATGCTCAAAAAGTAAGACATTGTTTTTCTTATACTCCTGTATTTGCAGGGCACATCTACGATTGCATTAAGATTAAGAATTAAATTTGGCATTCAATTTCTTAAAAGGAAACAGGAAGCAGATCTATGAAATTGTTATCCACCTCTGAAGAGTTTGTAAATTAATTAAATTTTTGGCATGAGTGGAAGAGCAATATGTTTTAAATGCTTGAATGTAAACATCTTTCCTAGTATTTATTTGTTCTGCAGTACATAGCAACTTGCATATGATGTAACACTCAAGGTATTAAAATCAGAATACCTTCCTCAAGTTTCTCACCCTCTGCCACAGAGAAGTCAGAAATTGTTTATGTGGGAAGCATGAGCTTCCTCAGTTACCTAAATTAATTTTAATCACTCACAATTAGACTGCTTGCATTCATCAGAATTCCATATAATCTGAGGGTAATCACAACCCTTGCTTCCCCAAGTAACATATGCACGTCCAAGCCACCTGAATCTCTCCACTTTTGAAGCATGTGTCATCTTATTCCCCAATCTGCTTTACAGCTGTTACACTCAAATGTGAGCTTATACCATTTATACAATATGTACTATTATACATTTCGTATGTATAATTATATAATAACAACAACAACAATAATAATAATAATCTGTATATTTTATAAGCATGGTATGTATTATATAAATCACTGCCAAAGTGATAAATGCTGTATTCTTCATGATTAATAGTTTACTAATTCTTCCCCATCTCACATTCTGCTTTCATGTCCAGTAGGCTCACAAGTATTTTTTTTTTTATGATAACTTTGGCTCAAAAGTAAAGTCTACAAAATAGAGACAAGACTTTAAAAAGATGCTAGTGTGGAACAGTTAGCTGATTGAGCAGACCATCATTGCTTTATTCCCAGCTTTGGTCTGCTAGTATTGCAGATATCCTCAGTATTTCAATGGAAGAGGAGAGAGAAGCTTGCTCTTTTCCATTACAGCTACCTATCTGATCAATATACCTCTTATTTGCCACAAACTGACACTGTTCCCTAGGTGGAATATTTCTTATTGGACAATGAAATTTTCAAGCAACTCACTAAAGCAGAAAATTTTGAGGCTTAACGAATCAGTATTATGTCTCTCACAACAACAGTAAAGTTCAACCCTAATGTTTATAGAAGATCTGACAGACCTGAAGATTACATAGGCTGTATCAGGAGTCAACAGAGAGTGTCACTCGGGTACCTGATTTACTACCTGCTGCTCCTGACAAAGCTTTACTTAGCCTTTAATACCATACAAATCCTAACCCCTTAGTACAAATTCTGTTAAGGGAAGAGAAAGTTAAGGACATATGAGTGACAAGAGGGTATTGATCAGGAATTTAGACACTTTAAAAAACATTATATGTGAAACTGATTCTTGGCCCTCTTCGTTGATGAAAGAATTGAAGCCTTCCAGAGAGAAATAAGCTTTCTTCCAGAAAGAATTGAAGCTTTCCAGAATCCTTGAAAAATGCAGGGTTTCACTACGTTTAAAAATGTAGCACCAAATGCATAACAATTGTTTAATTACTTACTTATGCCCAGGCTTCCCTTGGATAAAGAGGTGTCCTTTGCTATGATGCATTCTGATGAAATTCCACTAAAATCAGCAGAGGTACTGGTAGGGTAAGCATACAGCTGAATCGTAGTTATGGACGTAGATCTGGGCTGCGAGAAAGAGGTATTTACAAATTCCGTTAACATGTGATTTCTGAGAGTATTAAAAAAATTAGGCTGAGAGCTGACATACACCAATGGAAATCAGTCAGTGAAAAAAGAATTTGAAAGGTTCCAGAATCTGATTTTGCAGTTCTTATCACATCAGTATTTCAACAGTTTTCTCAAAAGATTGCAAAAAAGTCATTATGAGAGATTGCTATTGGATAGACAAAATATCTAGGTAGAACTATGCAGAAATGGATTTTGTGTGAATTACAGTGGCCAAATTTTGCTGGTATTTGCACTCCTGATTGAATGTAATATAATACTTGCCCATTCTCAGGGGAAATGGAAATGCTGACATCTGCATTGTCTGTGAATGTAATACAACAAAGCTCATAAATTGATTATGTACCAGTGGAGTCATTAGAGACCATACTTCAGCTGAGGCAGGGACTGTGACTGTCCTAGTTCCTCATTTCCCAACTTTTTCTTCTAAACCTGTACTGCATGCAGGGGTGGGGGTTGTGTGGGTTGGTTTTATTTTGTCCTTTTTTTTTTTTTCTTTTTCATTTTCCCAAAAAGATGATTCTTCCTATTCTTCCCATTCCAATGTAAGTCACCAGGTCAGATATTATTCTCGTTCTTTTTTTCATCCAACAACTGCTAAAAAAGACAGCGTTTTTCTCTTATTCACAACCTACTTTTTCCCTGGTCCAATTCTATTTCACTTTATGTAGCACAAGCAAGAACCTCAGCTCTGTTTTCAAAGCAGAATTTTTCATACCTGACCAAATTTACCATAGGTGTGTAAATTTGTGCAGCTTCACTGATGCAGAGAGCTTGATTCATTATACTAGAGTTTGGCAGAACACATCACATTAGAAGCAAAATATACAATGATGAGAATTTGCCCTCATATAGAGCCTGCCATCTGAGAGTCTCAAGGTTAACCAACAATTTATGGTCTGTTAGTTCCAGAGACTGGCTTGAGATTCAGGATCAGTTTTGAAATACACCACAAATTTTCCTAGCAAAAAGTGTAGAGGAGAGTGGAGGGAGAGTATGCAAACAGGAGAATTTACTGTCCTTTTATCACCTGGTAAGATAGTGCTTATCCTCACATAAATAATATAGCAGTTGCTACGTGACCCCTCATCTCCTTAAATCCTGACAAGTCTCCTGATCAATATGAATCACTGAATATGAAGCCATTAAAAAAAATACAAACACAGAAAAATTCCTCAGCCCAATGCTCTTTCTCTGTTGCTGAAGTCTGTGGCATAAACTCAATTTACATTGAGTGATTTAGCTCTTCCTTTGACTACATGGCAACAGCAATTGTAATGTTTTTGGGATTAGTCCCTGGAATCTCTGTTCTCTGATGTTTCCCCGGGAATCATCCCAGAAAGTTCTCACTGGTACCTAATATAACCCAGGTTGGGAACTGTGCTAGGAGCTAGTGAATTCTATAATCACAGTTCAGTGCTTGAGCTCATGCCCTGATTCTTTTTATGAGCTAGTATGGATAGAGTCTATATAATCCAGGGTAAATCCCCACAGGATTAATCCATGGAGATACTCAACCACCTCAGTTATACCCAGATTCTTCCAAACTCCTTATACACTGGCACTCCCTTGTGAGGAAATTTGTACAGCCTGCAGACTTCTGCTGATATGCATCCATAATCTTTACATCTGTATATCAAAGCAAGTGTCTTAGTCCCAGAGCTCCATTAAAAAAGCAACAAAAACCCCCCAACACAGTGTCCATACACTCTTACTCATCCAGACTTCTGTAATAAATGCCAATCAGACCATTAAAAACCCCCGTAGCTCTGAGATTATACATCTAAAACCGTATTATTGTTTATTAATCACAGCAGATTCAGACTTTTTCATGTGGAATTTGTCTGCATTGTTCAACAGCATTTGACCTGTTAGCCAGGAGATTTCTTGTTCCTTCCAAATCACTTGCTTTCAAATGTTTTGGGTTAAAAAAAGTAAAAAGGGAAGCAGCAGGAGTTATACTTAACAGCTTGTAGCACCACGTGTTCATGATCAACCTGTGCAGCTTCATTCCTGCCAGTATGGACTTCTGTAGTATTCTTGATCATAGCCATGTGGCCTCTTCCACTCTAAAGCTGGTTGGTAACTTTTCTTTGCATATATTCTTATGCCTGGAATCCAGTTTGACAAGGGACTAGATGCTTTCTTAAGATGTATTTAATTGTTTGCTATGATTTCCTGAAAATCAAAAGATTAATAACTACATGAATACACACTTCTGACATCAAATGTTTATAGCATCCTATTCGCGACAGTTATACATTGTGTCTGCGATTTATACTCTTGCATAGATTTATAACAGGATAATTCAGTGTAGAATTTCCTTATTCTGATAGAGGTCATAAAGTTAGGTGCTTTTTCTTATGTCTTTTTTTTGTAGGTAGGTAGTAAAAATTGTGCAAACTCGTCTTGCATTTTCCTGTAAATTTCTTTTCTTAACCTCCTGAACGTCTCAAACACAAAAGAATAATCAATATTTTACAACTGTCATAATGTTGTGGAATGTAGAGTTTTCTTCTGGAAGTTCTAATGGACAGGCAGAAATATAACTTATACAGATCGTTGCATGAAATCTATAAATGTTGATCAATGTATTAGAAACGGTGCAGACACTTTTATAGATTAAAGAATTGTTTCAAAACATTAAATTCAATCCTTTACTTCTTTGAATATTTTGAGTTTTAGATTACACTCACAAAGAAGTTTTTTTTGTTTGCTTTTAAAATGCATTCTCCTTACAGACAAATGGCATGTTTAATTCCATGTTATATACTGACATAATGGAGAGGAATATCTATTCTGTAGTATAGCATTTTGCATCACCAAGGAGATTTTTTTCTGATGAACTATGGTGAGTCTTCCCAGTATGTCTACCTACAGCTGACACTGGAATCATTGGAGCTGTAGATACTTGCCAACTTCAGAAATCCTATAATTAACACTTTAATATGGATTATGGCAACATCCAAGTGCAAATTTTGGGTTGTCATCATTTTCAGCGTACATTGTTCAAGAGGTATCTATGAAGGGAATAAGGATACTACAACATACTTCATCTGAGCTGTTTGACTAGAAGAGAGATAATATGTCCTATTGACAAAATCAAATTTTGAGTTGAAGCTGGTCTGTCTTAAATTCTAAGCTTGTTGTGTCAAATCTTCCTAATTATAAGATAGCACAATAACAATGAAAACACTTTAATCAAAAACATTTTATTGGAACACATTGAAAATTGATTAAAATCTTGAAATCAACATTAAATGTCCATTTCTAGTAATGGTCAAAATGAAAGTAAAGATAAAAGAATAAAAGAATGGTTTGAAAGTTCAAAAAGTAAACAGAAAGCAAAAAATGTTCTACTTTTCAAAAGCAGAAGGAAATTATATTTTCAATGGGAAAGAAATAAGTTTTATTTATCTTTGGGTTTTACTCATAAGATGAAAATGAGATTATAAAATTTTCCCCTGATCTTTGTTTGTTTTTTAATAATAGTTTGTTCCCTGCCTTCTTCACCAGTTAGAGGTGAACAATGTCTTAATTGCACCTCCTTACCTACCTCTGATACAGCAGGAGAAAAGAAAAA
Source organism: Porphyrio hochstetteri (assembly GCA_020800305.1). NCBI lineage: Eukaryota > Metazoa > Chordata > Aves > Gruiformes > Rallidae > Porphyrio > Porphyrio hochstetteri. Next base: position 5,600,087 of record CM036909.1, read on the forward strand.
AGACTGCAAGAAAAAACAACACAAGCGTGTTTCTAATACAAAAAATTGGGAAGTGCTAGACATTGCACGCTTGCTCACACTTGTTTCTGCTTTCCAAGCAGCCTTTTTTTGGAAGTTTGTGTGGTAGTCATAGCGGGAGTTGGCTCTTGAAACCTCTGACTTTGAAGCACCTGCCATTCCTAGCTGGTTTAGTGGAACAAAAGAAATAAAGAGTGTTTCTGACAAAATTTGTCTGGTCAATATATTAAGCAACCTGAAATCATAGAGTAGAAGGTATCAAGTGGGGTAGATTCAAGTAGATCTGGAAGCAGCTAAGGGAGTGGAGAAGCATCTTCTGTGAAACTGTGGGGAAAATACTGTCAGGGACAGCAGAGATAGTGAATGTATGTATATGCATCACCATCTAACTTAGCATCCCTTCTTCTTCACCTTCCTAATACCCTTTGCAACTTGAATTTTCAAATTTAAAAACTGGTACGAGCAACTTTTTAGGCATTTTCTCAAAGATGCCATATAAAGAAGTGGCAGAAAGAAAGCAAAATTGTAGAGGGAGCTCATCCTTCCATCAAGCATCAGAGCATCAGTCTGTGGTGCTCATAAAACCTTACTTTTCTACAGATACAGAAGTACCACTAGAAGTACCACTAGCCAGTACTTGGGGTAGACACTGCCCCTGTTCCCTGAGGTAAAAGTGAGAATAGATATTCAGCAACATCTGTGTAATATAAAGTGGGAATGGAAATAGAACCAGCTACTCCTCCTGAATGCATTGAGTCCTCTTATGCCCCTTGTACTCCTCCAGAATTCTCTGAAATTTGTTCCTCAACATTTTTCTCCCAGTTAGCCTACTAGCATACAAACGTTTGAAAAGCTCTCTGTGGAATATGTTTGCCAGAACATTTGACCTGTTTCATACTATACATTTAATTTCTCTAAGTAGTTTAAGAAAGGAAGATTCGAAAAACACACCTTACTGTTCTGATGTTTGTTTCCCACTGGGAACCATAAAAAAAAGGCATTTCTAATATTACATGTATAAAATTAAATAAACTCAAACTCAATAAAATTCTTCAGAGGATGCTTTAGAAACATTTTATGTATGTAAGTAACTTCTAAAAACAGATGCTAAGGAGGAGCTGAAACTTTACAAAGATCTTTCAAAAACTCCACATTGTTTAATAGCGAAAGCTAAATCTTCAGGAAATATGAACTGCCAGAGCTCCAGTGAAAGCAGAGCACAGGGTACAGCAGGTAACATACCGCCTAGGGATCTAGCCCAAAATATTTAGGCACAGGTTACAGTTTCTGACTGTTCTAGTGTTCTTTTAATGCATTGTAATCAATATATTCTCTTTTATACTCAAATATTTAATAAGTATGTTTGCATGCAGTTCATACTTTGCTTCGTGTTTCTTTTTGTTCATTAGGATATCCGGTACATTCTCAAAGCTACCAGAGAGGGCTACAATGGAAATTTAAAGAAAGAAATAAAAAAGAAAAAACAAGAAGCTTCTTGCATATTGTCCATAAACATAAAAACCTGAAGAATAGATGCAAAGATGTGAGCAAAAATGTTCAATTCATTGAGAGAGTAAAGTCAACTTTTCCTGGAATTAGCAGGCTTTTCTTCCTATTTTTACAGTTGTCCAAGAAGAAAAAGGAAAGCATTTTAACTGATCTTATTATAATTTATTCATGTTTACTCCTCTTACAATTGAGGTCTGTCTTGATTATGATTCCTTATGATAAATTTAATTAAGAGCCTCATAACCTGACTTTTAATGCTGACTTTTATAATGCAGACCTCATAATGCTGACTTTTATAGACAAACAAGTATGCAAAAGATGAAACAATGACCAACCTATTCAACCCTTTTATGTCAGTAGCCCTTCCTGGTTACCTGTTGTGTGGCACTGTGACAAGGATTCCCTTCTCAATTATTTTGTTTTCTGCATTTGAAACATCTTTCCTTGGGATGCAGACTCCCCAACGACAATACTTAAAAAACTTGTACTTAGGTTTTTTTCTCAACTTACTACATACCTTTTTCATATCAATATTCAGAAAAATATTTATCTTAAAGCATAATTGTTTAAAAATTATTTATATCAGGAAGTATGGCAGAACGGAATTTCAAGAGGTCATTTTTGCTGTCTCAAATCTTTTCCACAGAGGTATGATCAATTAATCATGAAAATTCATAACAAACATTTGTCTAAGTTGATCTTAGAAACATGAAGATGGCAAAAATTCCTCTGATGTCCTGTCCGAGTGCACATTCTGCAGATTAAAAGCCATACTGTGTAACATAGGTTGCCTGTGTTTCTGCTTAGGCTCTGGTCCTTATAATTTTCTTCACATAGAACTTGAAGAAGTTCACTGTCACAGCACAAATATAGAGTCTTTTTATCTCCCTCCTAAATTGCAGTATTATAATCTGAGTTGAATCCCACTGTTTTTCTCCTGGTTTTCTAGGTGAGTCATGTTTTGCGTCCCAGCGAGAGAAAAACTATATAAATCTCATACTGAGCAAGAAATAAAAGAGAACAAAATGGATGAAAGGAGAATCAATTCTGCAGATTTATGAACTTAATGCTGCAATTTACACAATGTCTCGACTTCTGTGTTTTATTATTGCTTTATTTATCTTTTTGTTCCCCAGTTAATCTTATATTCATTTGTCCCATAGATGAATTCTGGATTATTAAAATATGAATTGGATCAGGGGACATGCTGTCTGAATAAAATATCTGGTTACTACATGCTGATATATACCCAGGCTAAAATCCAAATATTCAAGCATTATCAATCTACAGCATGTTTTAACAACATAGCCTAAAACTACTAATTATATTACAGGATTTAAGGAGGGTTTTTTGCTAAATGGCAATTGCAAATAATGAAGTAAACAATTTAGCAAGCAGAGGATCTCTCAGGCTATCACTGGAGAGACTCATGAGCTCTTCAGAAAGATATGAGAATTCTCGAAAGTAAAACATCTTACAAAAGGCATATATGGGAGAAATCCAGAATTTGACGGAGAATTGAAGCTGACTAATGTCTGAAACGTGTTTTAAAAGTTGTTTAAGGTACAGATGAAGGAGCTAACCTCTGTCGCTACCATAGTCAAATTTGTGTGTGACATTATGATTAGAAAGCAGTGCTCTATGTTTTTATTATGCTAAAATTAATGCTTCATTCATTTCTCCAATGCAGTAAATAAAAAAAAAAAAAATCAACAATGATATGATGGAAAGATTTTATTCCTTACCTAGTGCCATAACACATTGCCATTGGAAACCTACAAGAATAAAGTTTAATTATGTCATGTCAGAGACTGACTTAAAAAAAAGAAATAATCTGTGGTATACAAATAGATTTCCATTCACTTCAACTTGCTCATTTCAGAACTGCAGGGAGTATTAAGAGAAGTATATTTGCTTTTTATAAGAGCTCATTTAATTGTTCCTATGGATCACTGAATCATTTTGATTATAACTGAAGATTAAACCAAGGCCATTGATCTGTAATAAATTCACAACTTCTCTGGGCAACCTGTTCCAGCGTCACACCACCCTCACAGTAAGAATTTCTTCATTATCTCTAATCTAAATATACCCTTCTTCAGCTTAAAGCCATTGACCCTTGTCCTATCACTACATGCCCTTGTATAAAGGATCTTGAACTCCACCATTTCATGGGCACTGCGACAAATGCTACCCTTGAGCTTCACATTCCCTACCAGCATCTCTCCTTGTTAGTGAGAACAAGGTCCAGCATGCTACCTCTCCTCATTGGGTCCTCTATCACTTGGAGAAGGAAGTTATCACCAGTGCATTCTAGGAACCTCCTGGATTGCTTATGCCCTGCTTTGCTGTCCCTCCAACAGGTCTTGTGCTGGTTGAGGTTCCCCATGAGGACCAGGACTTGTGAACGTGAGACTGCTCCTATTTGTCTATAGAGAGCTTCATCTGCTTGGTCTTCCTGTTTGGGTATCCTGTAGCAGACCCTCACTATTTTGTCACCTGTCCCCGCCCTCCCTTTAGTCCTGACCTATAAGCTTTTGATTGGCTCCTCAACCATCATCAGGGCGAGCTCCATGCACTTCAGCTGGTCATTGACATAGAGGGTGACACCCTCTCCTTGTCTCCCGTCTGTCTTTCTGAATGAGCCTGTTTCTTGCCATCCCAACACTCCAGTCATAGGAACCATCCTACCATGTTGCCAGTGATGCCAATGAGATCTGCTGTTGTGGTTTTGGGCCCAGCCTGAAAATAAGCACCACACATCAGATCATTCACTTCTTCTCCCCCAGAGCAGGGGAGAAGAATGGGAAGACAAGGCAAACTTCATAGGTTGGGGTAAGGACAGTTTCCTGGGACAGAAAAAGGAAGGAGGAATAACTAGAACAAGACTTTTAACAAAATATAGAAAACTGGTGATAAACAGCACAGTTTCTCTCTGAATTGCACAACTCAGACTGTACAGCCCAGAGCTGTCCTGAGGCCAGACTGTCCCCAGACTGTGCATCCTGGAGCTGTGCACTCCTACCTCACCAGCCCCACTTCACACTGAGCATGACATGTTATGGAATAGCCCCTTTGGTTAGTTTGGGTCACCTGTCCTGGCTGTGTCCCCTCCCAGCTTTTTGGGTGCCCCCTTTACTTCTCATCAGCAGGGCAACAGGAAAAGTTGAAAAGTCCTTGCCTGCTTGGCAACAGCTAAAACCGTCAGTGTGTTATCAACATTCCTCTCATCCTAACTCCCAAACATGGCACTGCACTCACTGCTGGAAAGAAGATTAACTCTGTCCTAGCTGAAACCAGGACAGAACTTTGCAGGTTTGTGTATGTCTCTAAGTCCTCTTGTTTATTCCCCATGCTTATGAGTGTTTCCATAGAGGCATTTAAGTTGGGCCCCACTGAAGGTGACTGACTGGCTGGAGTGGCTGAAATTCCTTTGTGCCTTGGATGCTCTCCTGGTGACCCATGATGCTTCTCCTGGCTCTGGCATCTATTGCTGGCATTAGCATCAAACTAGTAGGAGTAGGAGTGGAAAGTCTTGAGGTTCCCCTTCCCTAGTAGCTTTTTTTTTTTCAATTCCTCTTCACCAGCTTGCAAAGCCTAGAGCTGAAGATGCTATTCAATTGATTAAGGCAAATCACTGTGTTATGCTCCTTGATTTGCAAAAGCTATTGCAGAATGATCAGTAATTACACAGATTTGTATACACAGGCTATTGTGTGATATTGCTTAATTTAATTATCCAACACTTAGGTCACTCAATTGAGTGAATATCTCTCCTTTTGAGATTAGCCACATGAACTAGAATCAAAGGAAAATGGAGAAGAAAGAAAAAATAAGGTATCAAGATTAAACAATGAGTAATGTAAGCACAAAAAAAGTAAAAACCTGAGGTGCTGGGAGATATCTCTATTGTAGTATATATATCTCTAGTGTATTCATATTCTATACTTTTCTCTCTTAAATATACGTTTTCTGGTGACAGAGAAGTAATGAGCAAGTAATTCATACAAATAGTTCTTAAGGTTTCAGTAGAATGGCTTCAAGGTACTTGTCCATACTTGGCAAATCCAGTATGAACATCAGTACTGGAAGTTCATACTTGTTTACTGAGTATGAACATCGGTACTAAAATAATCTCTGCGTCCCTCTGATTTTGAGGCAGGACATAACCTTGTAATTCTTGTTTCTGGTATTACTCTCTGTCTTAAAGCTTCATTTTTTTTAGGTAAGATAGGCAATGGTCCAAGGAGTGCAGGATAGCTACATGATGTCCCAGTGGGGTTCATCAACATGGTTTCAAAGATCTTATTCAGGGTCATCTCATACTTGTATCTTATACAGGCATAACTTGTTTTGTAGAAGAAACATGTATGACATGACTCCTGTTTTCTCAAAGCATTCCCTTGAAGATAGCTTTATGTTGCCAAGTCCAAAGCAATCCAAATCAAGTGGACAAATTGTAGTGAAATACAATTTCCTTGCTATCCAGGGTAAGATTTCATTTCCTTCTTCAGATTACTTGCTTTAAAGGATAATTCATTGTCCTTGTTCAGCTCAGAACAAAGAATCAGATTGGAATTTAAGGCATAGTTATCTAAATCTCATTCTACCTCTAGGATCCAATGACCTGTGAGATCTGACCCATAAGCACTCATCTGGTCCCTAATCTTGATAGCAAAGTCTTGTGCAGTTGAGCCACTCGTTTTACGATGCAAACCCATCTCACACCCCCCCATCTTCTCTACCTGTCTTTCCTAAAAAGCCTGTATCTGTCTAGAACAGTACTCTAGGCAATAATCCCAGTAACCACCAGATCTGTGACCCTGAACAGACATCTAATTCCTAGTTCCCATGCTGCTTTCTGAAGGACAGTGTGAGTACCTCCCCATTGTCACACTACCCTCCACCAAACTCTTCTCCCTGTACTTAAACTTCTCTCTGGGCTTTGGTCCCCACCTCAAGGCTAACCTAAGTCTCCTCACTAGATGAGCATGCCTGCTAGCGAAACATGTTTTTGTCTTGCTTTGTCAGATTCATCCTGTCTTTCTACTGAGGATTTTGTTCTTCAGTGTCCAAGAAATATACAAGAAAAACTATACCTGTGACACCATATGCACTGTAAAAGGAATCCCAAGATGGTACTAAGAACTCCCCTAGCTGGACCACAAACCTAAAAATCAGGATTTGCAAACCCAGACAATCTTGTGCATTAATGTCATGTGTTCATTAGGTTAAGAATTCTTGGGGCTAGGAAAATGACATACTGCATGCTTGTTTAGTAAACAGTAGCAGTATAGACAGAGCCTGAATCTACTTTAATTTAATTCTAAGTGCCATTAATTCTAAATAAAACAGGTTTAGAATTTCATTAATAATATGCATACTGTTTCTGTTTTTAAGGGAACATAGAAAATTGTGAAATAAAATAAAGTGCTCATTTCAACAACATTTTTATTGTTATAACTTCCTGCCTCAATTAAAATATTAATTATAGACTTAATATTGCAAGTTTTCTTTTGTAATGTAATTAAAATCTAGATGATTGCTGTCTGAGAAAACTTAGATATAATGTCATTAATTCAAAATTAGACATCAGAAAGCCATCTGTTACGATTTTATTAACTTATCAGGCATATAGTTATGTTAAAGCATTTTGCTGGTGTCTCAAAAACCATTTGGCTATCAATAGAAGGGTAGGTAAAATGTGCTAATTGATACTTTGGAAGTGGGTTGGTTGCTAACTTGTAGCTGCTTTGAAATACCTCAGTTAAAGACTAATCATCTTTTTCAAATAGATTCTGCTTAAAATATTTAAAAGGACATAATTAAAACTTAATTATTTATGTGAATTTTTCATCATAATTGGCAGGGAAATTAGATATGAATCTTCATATTACTGTTTAATAGGTGTTGTTCTTGTTATCAGTTGGCATTAAAACAATGTTGCAATCACTGTTCTTTCATGTTTTGAAATCTAAATTAAGAATTAGTGCTTTGTAAAACAGGGGATTAATATAATTGTCCAGATTTTATGTAGCACTGGAGTTGTTATACTGGATCAGACCTATAGATTTTCATCTTCCCTGATGTTTGCAAGTACCAGATGTTGCAGAAGAATGCATAAATCCTCACATCCCAAATCAACAGATGTGTAATCTGTCCCTATGAAGATCTCTTTATAATCCCAAGGGATTTGGTTTAAACCATTATGCACAGAATTGATTTTGGTTTATTTTATAAATCTCTGACAGTTTTAACTGTTATATGTCTGAATATTTTTTTCTCCATAAAAATACACGGTCTCTGTTAGAGACTATCCTATTTCTTCAGTGAAGACTACTATGGCAGAGGTAGTAAAAAACAAGTGTTTGCAAAAAATCCAAAGAAAATAATATCTGAAAATAAAAAGACAGGTCTGAATTCCAGGTTTGCTGTACGCTTTTCATGAGGAACTATAAAGAAAATAACTAAATAGAATTATACAGACAAAGTTCAGATCTGAAAATTTACTTGGAAGAAAATTACCATCTCCTAGTAGTCCTGGAAAAAAAAATAAGAATAACCTGAAAAAATAAGAAACACATTAGAAATGTCAAGTTTTTGTGCTGTAGAAGTCTCATTCATTCCTTAAGAATCACTGGCAAATGGCTAGAATTGACAGAATTTTTGACAGTATACATTAGAAGTTGACAGGACCAATCTATTTGGGCAGCTCTGTCCTAAGGACATCGCAGATTTCACACTGCTGAGTTACCTGTCTGGCCAGCATTTATTCATTGATGAGCTGATTCCTCATTATCCTGAAGTCTGGCAATATGAAGAGGCAGCTGACCTGCGCAACTGGAAGTCCAGAGCAGTTGACATGTAAAAGCTACCTCAAAAAGATGGCCTCTGTGCATCCTGGTTCCTAAAGAGCTTTTCAGAAAGGCTGTTTGAAAACTTTCCTGCTTCTCAACAGCAGTACACCAAAATTAACATCAATCTGACCAGTCTTTTATGAAATCCAGATATGTTTTTAGGGAAAATTCTCAATCAATTTTACTCTCTGAAAATGTTAACTTCAAAGTATTATTCCCAAGGAAGAGACACAGGTACCTCTCAGAGTGTGTTGAATAAACATACACAAAGTTCCCACCATTTTTCTGTGATTCATCCTATTTCTCCTAGACATTGCTGTGAGCCTTGAAAAAAATGTTCACATTGTGCTATGAAGTTGTCTGCAATGTGGGCACTTAAAAATAGAACATAAATTCATATGCACTGTCACATTCACTGCATATAGAATATATACAATGGCAGGAGAGTGTCAGACTTTCAGTTTTAAGAAGGAAGCGTTGAAATAGAATCCAAAATCTGGTAGCACAATTCACAATATAACACAAGGAAAGAGCAACAGAAGAATAGAAGAATCAAAAAAAACCCCACAACATGACATGGCCAGGGATTTGGAAAATGTCTTGCATATAACAAGTAGGAAACACTGAACACAGGTGTAAGGAAAATATCATTCACTATGTGGGTCCTGAGTCTAGAATCCATTCTCTATGACAGATTTAAAGACATTTTAAAATATCTCATTGGGGATTAAAAAGTTTCAAGTTTGTACTTTCTTCATTGGAGGGAAAAGTTTGTAATTGCCCTTTCAGTCTGGCAGTGGTTAAAATACACATGAAATTCTTCACCTAATGGTTAGAGATCTTATCTCAAAAAGGAATGTCAGGTTTTATTTCCTGTCCTATTTTCAAACTTTATACTGGACTGAACAATGGAATGAACCACTCAGAGCAGGCAGCGTAGCATCTGTCTCCTGCCTAAGAAGGAGATCCTGCCACATGGTGTGGAGGAAGGTCATACAAGTCTAAAGATCTCTTCTACTCTTGTGTCTTCTGAATGGTAGAGGGTGGTTAAGAAAAGATTATAAAACATAGGGAAAACACTGATAGGCAGAAAACAAGAATACTAAGCTTCCCCTTGATTTCTTTCTGATCCTGTGTGTTCTCCTTTCCTTTCTAGATATGACCCAGGGTTAAAAAAAGGTGTAATTCTGTTGGAATAACCAAGGACACATTTTCTTTGAGACAAACATGAATGTTCATGCCAGGATGAATACATAATCTTCAAAGTCTCCTCCCTTCCCTTCCTTCCCTTTCTCCTTCCCTTCCTCCCTCCCTTATTCCCTTCCTTCCCAGTTCCAGGCACAGTGAATGCTATATTTAGTCTCTAGCTTCCCAGATATAGTATGTAGAACAGCAGTGAAAAGGGAGAAGAAAAATGAGCTGTGTTGAAGTTGTAAAGGATGTATTACACAGTAAATCATGAACCTGCTGTAGCTAATGCTGTTATCACGAATCTACTGCTATTTACTGTGCTATGGTATGCACAGAAACACTCAATTCAGTTTTACATATGTAAATTAAACACATAAAACTGCACATTTATCCTTATTAGGCTGTGAAATATTATGACTCAAATGTGACAAATAAGTTATTCATAGGTAACGGTGGCCATCCATTTTATACTATTCCCTGCAGACCACAAATACCTTTATATCCTGATGAATTTCCTGACTCTCCCTGGCAGAAAGAGCCAAATAGATGTTAAATATTTAAAAGTATTTCTGAATAAGATAGTGGGGAGTCCAGTCTAGATTGTATTATATTCCCCAGAGAATAAAAAGACTTTTCTTTTTTTTTTCCGTATATGTGTTTGTTGCTTTGTATTTTGTGGCTTATTTTTTTTTCCTCTATAATCACTTTTTTGCTTTTTGGTTACTTGAAGAAAAAAATGATTGATTTTAATATACATAAAGAGTCATTTGGGTTAAAAGCCACCTTGATGTCTGCAACATTCCATTTTCCTGCAGTAATACAGAGCTGAGACTTACAGGTTTAAGTTTTGATGTATTTTGTCAGTCATTAACCTGGGATTTGAGAACTCGAAGCTGAATCCACTGATTTACCATAGTTTTAGCTTGTAACATGAAGACTTCCCTTAATTTCCTTGTATCTCATAGTAGCATCTGGAAATAACAGTATATGCATTTTATGTAAACACACAGGTTGTTGCTTAAAAATTAAAATTCAAACAACAAAACCCAAAGAAATATATGTAGGAAAAAATCTAATGACTAATAAATCCTTTGAACTTCTTTTTCATTTAGTGATCACAGTTAATTGATGTCTTATGAGCTGTACATCAGCTGATTTTTATACAATAATTGAGCTTGTCTCACATTGTTTGGAATTCAGCTATAATGTCTTATACTTTATGAATTCTACACTACCGACTCCAGCCTTTTGAAATGCCAGGCCTGCTTGTTTTTGCCATCTCTTTCCATTATCCAATTAACAACTAGTTTTCATTTGGCAAATTGATTACAATCCATTTATTTCCTATGGTTCTTTGCATTTTGTGAAACAGAGGGTCAGACCTTTAGCTTGTGGAAATGGGAACAGCTCAAGCAGAGATGAGGAATAGATTGATGTCAGTGGTTTTAGACTTCTTTCTACCTTGTTAGGACAAGACCAAGAGATGGCAGCTGCTTCATTGTGTTTTGTTTTGGGTTTTTTTTTATGGAGAATAACAATGATCCTTTAATAAATCAGAATATATAGCTATGCTTTTTCCCTATATTGTTCTTGACTATGTTTCCTGGAAATTGTCAATCTACCAGCTCAGTGAATCCTGAATGACACCAGCATATATATATATAGCTTTTGTACCAAATTTTCCTCTTTGTTGTACTGATTTACATGATAAATAATTATACAGATACAGATCATGAGTTTACAGGGTGAAAACCAAGCAAATTAAATCTGTATAATTAAAGAATTCCCTCCATGATGGAAGACGAAGACAAAAATATTTGTACTTATGTCATACATTTGTTCCACAAGTATGTATTAAAGCAACACAAATAGCCTTTTGGAAATCATGAAAATATGGTATAAGAAGGGAAGTCCCTGGAGCATGTGCATGTGAGTTTGCACTGATTTATTTGCAGCCTATCTCTCTCACATCTGATCTGTCTTTCTTCTCTCTAAGCCTTTTTTCTTTTTCTTTTTTGTGGTGTACTTGCAGCTTTTTTTTTTTATTTTTTGGATATTCCATGATATATCTGACCTTTAGAATAATTCATTTATTTTGAAGGTTGCACTGTATTTGTTGTAATACTTACGAAGCACTTAACATTTAAAATATTTTTTTACTTTTGAGGCCGGGCAGAAAAAAAAATCCCAAATACAGTCTGGCTCTGTTTGGCACAATTATATATTTTTTTCTAATATGTCAAGTCTAGGTGATGTAGAAAGAATGCCAGTGTGGAGTTGTACTGTTCCCAGTTGTGTCATGAAGAAAAATGTTGATTTTTTATTTCTTTTTCAAAACATTCTTACAAAAGTTCCTGTATTCTTACCTGTTAATTCAGTTCTGTAAACTTACTTCATATAGGACTCACCTCTTTCTGAATCCTAGTAAATTGAGTTTTATTTCTAAAGCTGCCTTTTTGATCAAAAGAGTACTGAGAAACTTGGAATAAAAATATTATCTACTGCAAAGACTTACAGTCTAGGTATAAAATTGTTAATTCAACCTGAATTCAGGTGCATGGGGGAATTCAAGATGGCAATGAAATGTGAGTTGGCATGGTAATTGATAATCTCAGCACATTTTTCAAAGATCTGAAATAATTCTTTTCCAAGAGTCCACTAACAGGGGAATGAGCTTATTCCAGAAGTGAACTATCACCCTTGACATCATGACATCTCCAACAATTTCAACACCAGTTTCACAAGCTATACAGCTCAACACATCACTGAAATATGAATCTGGTTTTGAGGACTTTTCTGAGGTTTTCTTTTGCAGGCTGAGTCCCAGAATTCATTCTGCTCATAAAGTTGCTGGACGATGTTAGTGGAAAATAGAGGTCTACTACCCCAAGGGCTCTCAGCCTTGAACCATCCATGTGTTCATGAACTGTCATGGAGTCCTGTCATTCTGGAATAACATAATGGGAATAACTCTGATGCTCTTCTACTTCCTAGTTATTAACTTGGCTTAAAATGAGAGATTACACTTCTTCATAGTACCACGGAATTTCCTGATTACAACAAGCAAGGAGTCTCTGACTCAGCAATATTAGCTGTTTCTGACTCTATCAGCTGACTTCACTACTCAGACAACAGTAGTTAGGTTAGAACCAGTTTTAGGCGTTAGCCAGACCCTATGCCTAATGGCTGAGAAAGCAGCACCAGTGATCACAAGGCTCAGTTGGGTTTTTTCACTACACAGTTTATCACAACTTTTTTTGGCTCGAAAATGTACACACAGATGTCTACTAAATTCTTGTCAGTTGCCACTTAGACTGACTTGAAGGACTGTAAAGGTGGGGAGTGCAAAGGTGGGGAGAGACCTAGGGAAGGGAGAACCTTTAAGACTGTTTTTCTTCCAGTGAATTTCTAGGATTAGGACTGCATCCATTGGTTAGGATATTCAAGTTAGGTTTGTTGACCTGAATTAGTTGGAAAGGTTGAGATTTGATTAAATATAACTAGGAAAGCACCTCTGAAGCCTACTGAGAAACTTTTTCTACTTAGTACCTATCTGGACTAAAAATATACCCTTTATATTTATCAGGTCCCTCCAAAACAATATGTTTTCCCATTTTAAGCAAGTGGGGTTTTTGGGATTTTTTATATATACTAGTACTTTAATCCTTGGAAGTTTGTCATTTATATGGATTTGCATAGTCTGGTGAAAACATAATTTGCCAATTTGTACTGGAGGGAGGTCTGAAAAGAACTGAAAACTCTGGTCAGCAGCAGGAAAAAGAGAGGAAGAAAACCTTGATAATTTTGACTCTATGGTATTATTAGCAATTCCTGTGATATTGGATATGAGAACAAATTTAATGGAGGCTACTTTTTTTAACAAGATTTCCATAGCTTTATACTTGAAGTAATGATAACCTTAAATAGAAGGCGAAGTAGTTAAATCAATGTTGTAAGGTAAAACATTTAAAACACATGATTTTAATTCAAAATTAAGAGCTTTCATATTTCATGCCAATGTCAAAATACAAACTTGAATGGCCCACCCATCACAACTTGAAATATATTTCCTTGAGGGATTCATTAATAGCACTCTCAGTTGAATGTCTCTGCCGCTCTAGATGATGGCTTGTTATGATTTTTGAAAATCATACCTTTACCTTTTCAAGTTTTGCATGTATAAAGAAAAACAGCCCTGTTTCCTCAGGCATATTTTTCTAGTTCTACAAAGCTAGACAGATCTTGGTATATAATTTAATATTTTGTCAAGTTTAATATAACATAAACTCAAAATCTAAAGCTATAAGTCCAAAGAGTAGAATAGAAAATAAAATAGGAAACCATGAAAAACAAATTAATTCTTCGACTGAACAAAAAGAGTAAGCGTGTCCCTCATTTTAAGCATGCTCATAATTTCATCATCCATCAAACACTAGTATTGAAAGACATCTTTCATAAGCAATATTAAACAAACATTGTGTGCTCTGGCCAGTCTTAATCAAGCTTGGTACAACAGCCACATAACAGTAACTCCCTCTAAAATGAGACTAAAACAACACACTAGCTGTATTCTGGAGATTATGAAGCCATGCTATCAACTACCATAATCAAAATGAGAAGATACATGAAGTGATAAAATTGAGATTAGCTAAGTTTGTAAACCAATATCAGTATCAAAGGGTCTTTCCAAAGAATGTTTACTAAAGGTCACTGCCTCCTGGGTCATCACGCCAAAGGCAAAATATAGATTAAGAATGCAACAAATTAAACAGCCAGCATCAGGGAATACTTACTCTGAGAGCAAGGAACATTTGGGACAGCTTACTTCATGTGTTTTTTCCCTTTACAAATACATGGGTGTCATCCCAGAAAATCAAAAATATTTACTCCAGGGAAAACTACATAGAATCATAGAATCATAGAATGGTATGAGTTGGAAGGGACCCCAAGGATCACACTGCTCCAACCACCCTGCCACAGGCAGGGACACCAACCTCAGGCCTGGATCTACACTAGGTTGCCCAGGGCCCCATCCAACCTGGCCTTGAACACCTCCAGGGACCGTTGGAGATGTCCATGGCCTTTTTTCATCTTCTGATTTTATTGTTTCCTTATCTAGGTTTCTAAATCACATTTTCAGGAAACTATGGCCCACCCAATCAAAGAACCAAATGTCTTATAATTTTATGTCCCAGCACCTAATGACTAACAAAACAAATCGTAAAACACCTATTGATGCATAAACACAAAAAGATGCATTCTCTGCAGACCAGTAACATGTAAAATACCTAAATTATCTACCCTTATACTCCCACTTAGCCTCTCACAGAAATATTAATTTTTGAAATTTTAACATTGTGTATATTTATGATCATGAAAGTCAAAAGCACAAATAAAAACGTGCACAGAATTTGAAACAGCATATCAAAATTAAATGGAGATTGCATGAACAAGAATGATTTTCCTTGCTATTATTATATTAATCAGAAACTAAGTATATTTTAATAACACCATATGTAATAATATGGAAGAAAAACTACCTGAATATTTTAAATAATAAAACTTTTCAGCACAGACATTAGCAGTATGATGCTCTGAGCTGCACTTATTTTTATAACTCTCATTTTCATAAAAGAATTATGCTGCAGCTTGCATTCTGGCCAATAAAACATGTATGTATGGAATTTCTACTATGTAAAAATCAAAATATGATTTACTTTAAATCAGAAGTTACAATATCTTTATTCACTTTATGATAGTGATCCGAATGACATGTAATTTCCTTACTGATGTTGGGTTCTCCACTGGCTGTATCTGGTAAGATCTCCTCTGGCTGGACCCTAAGGTGCAGTATCTTCATTTAAATCAGTTCAGCTCAATTCTTTACTTCAGGGTCCTCCATCAGGGATGTGTCCCTGATTTGTTCCATCAGGGGTGAAGACCTGATTGGCTATTTCAATCTTCTGGAACATTTCAAGAGTATTTGGGGAAAACCCTGCCCAAGTGGTTGTTGAGCTGTTTCACAACTGTGGTGCAAAAAGCAACCAAGAGAAGAGGCAAAGACTGTTCTCTCAAACACAGTTTCCTCCAGGACAAAAGAGCAGCTTTTCCAGCCCATCACACTCCAACGTGTTATAAATGAAGTAATTTGAAACATAATGTAAAGTGCTACTCCATTGATGCTACTTTGCCTCTCAGAATATATTACAGAAAGTGTTCCTTATTGGATTAATTCTTGCCTCTCAATCAAAACCAGATGCAGCAGTTCATGTAGAGTGAATAGCATCCATATATAAACAAAACACATTAGGTTCACTCACCATCTCTGTAATTCCTTTGACATCAGAGCATCTTTAATTCAATCATACCTAGACTCATAATGTCCTTTTTCCTTCTTTTTCTTTTTAAAGTTATCAGATGTATTAGTGGTCTAGCTACTCTTAAAATAATCATTATCACCCCTTTCCCAAATATTTTTGTGCCAGAGCCTTTTTCTGATAGGCTCCAATCAGTTATGAATCCCATTAGCGGTGATTGTGTTTGTGAGCAGAAACTTAGAATATCATTATAGCAGACAGCTAGGACATTTACACTTTAAAGCAAGTTATATATTATAACAAAAGCAGCATAAATTGGAATTGATTTCATTAGAGAAATTTAACACCAGAAAAATAATGATACTGATTTTTCTTCAGGGACACTATTGCATTACAGTGTTGCTTCACTAAATTAAAAATGTTATCAAGTTGGCAGTAAATTCTGGAATGCATTACTGTGCAAACTATAAAGTCTGTTTAATGGTTGAGAGCTCATATATATCAGTGAAAACATGTAAGACAAGTGCTTTTTTTTAAAAAAAAAAAAACAACCCTTTAATTCCAGGAAACTTTGAGAGCAGAAAGTATTATAAATGAAAGAAAAAATTGCAAACATAAATACATTTTGTGAGTAGTTTAATGATCCAGTAGCATCGCTGCTGCTGCATTTAGTTTTTGCTGTTACTGGAATTGTTTATTGATTGGAATATCAAACCAACTAGACCATTCATGTACTGTACTATAAATATTTTTAATTTTATCAAAGGATATGTTTCACTCAAATGTTTAAAATATTATTTTTTATTTTTTAAACCACGTAAAAAGCATAGTGGGGAACTGCTAAGACATTCTGGAACGCATAAAATCCTCAGTGCTGGTGTGGAGAGAAAACAGTCATTGGTATGTTACGTTTTAGTTGAAGGTGAAAAATCTATTTTACAGGTTCCTTCATTGGATGGGCAATACAGGGAGATGAGATGCCTGTCAACGACTATTCCAAGGATAATTTATTACATGAGTACTGAGGATATATAGTGGGGTGTCCCCTCCTTATTAAATTCTTCCTCAGAAAGTGAAATATAGATGCTAAAACATGCAAAAAATGCAACTTTACATTTGTGGTGGAATCCACTTTATTTGAAGTGATCGTATACCTCTTTCTTGAGAAGCTTCAGAGACATGCCTAACTTCTAAGCACCCAGATGAAGAAATTTAATTTAGATGCCTAAAGAAATGCATCTGAGGACAGTTAAGATGTGCTCAGAAGATCAGTTTGGCTTCTGTTTGCCATCAGAGAAGTCTATAAGCTCTGTCTTGTATCAGCCAGAGGCATATCATAAAAACCCTGGGTCATCTCAGGTGCTAATAGACACTTATGTCTATTCACCTGAGTTGCCTGTTATAGATAGATGTGACATGAGGCAATCTTGCATTCCACTACCATATTCTTTTTTCTATCCAGTATTACATACTCATAAGGTTACCTAGCACATTCTATTATAAAATTCTGCTTTAAAATACTTACAGTTCTATTCAACTTTAGCCACTGGAGCTGAAAATTTCTGTCTCAGACTTTTTGTGAATAAATCTTCAAACAGGGCACAATCACACTGTAGACCAAAATAAGAGACATCACTTTGTTGGTATTTTATAATTATCCTTTGAGAAATTATATGCCTCTGTCATGATACCCACTTCTGTAGCCTGCATGTCTACCAAATCCTAGCCATGGAAACCTGAAACTGTTCTCTACTTGCTTTTGCCTCAATAAGGGAATTAACTGACATAAATTTTCTTAAAATTTTCTCAATTCATATAGCAACCTAAAAATCTTTTTTAAAATATTTATTAGAAATTGAAGAATACACCTAAAATTTACAAGAATATACTCTCTGGAAGTGGACAGGCATAATAGGCCCTGTCAGTATTTTTTCCTTTAAAATCCTGGCTTAAAATGATGGTATATTATACATATTTCATCAGAGAATAAATTAAAATAGAAGATATTACCTCAGTACTGTAATATTAGGGTATTTGTTATGACTTTTTCTAACTCAAATAGGGATCTTTTTTTTTTTTAATTGTTAAGTTCAGGACATGCAACTTTAGAAAGTGGCTTTTCTTTATCATTATGTTACCTGAATAATATGGTTATATAAAAACAGACCAGACAGAGCAAGGAAAAACAAGTGATCATTTTCTTGCACAGGAGATTCATTCCCTCAGAGTAAACGATGGTAAAATAATATTGTTGGCAGAAATGACAGTAGAAAACTCTTTCAAAGGTTTTGCTAATATCAAGGAGGCTGATCCTAAAATTTGCTGCCATGGAGCACTTTGAGTAGTAAGCATGCACTTATCTTTAAGCATGTGAATAGTCCCAGAGGAACTTTTGTTGTTCTTTGATTGTTTGGGGTTTTTATTTTCTGGATTAAAGTAACAATTACAAGCATTTTACAGCCCTGAGCTCTGAATTAGTGTTTCTGTTGGGGGGAGGCAATAAAGAGATACTCCAGTCAGGGAAATTAGAATAAATCTCTAAACATAATTTAGTTCATGTTTCATTTCCCAGTGCTGCTATAAGCAATAAAGAAAGAAATGGTAAAAAAGGAAAAGAAGAGGGATGGGGGGAAGGAAAAAAAAAAGAAAATAAGAAAATTGGAGTCCAGCAATGCCTGGAGGGCATTATATGAAACAGAAGAGTTCCTGGTCAGCAAGCCACTGCTCCATCTAAATTTTCTCACTTGTCCTATATAACCTCCTTTCACATCACTCAGTCAATTAGATAAGGAAACCAGGCTCTTTTTGTAACCTATGCCACCCTGTGAGGGCAAAGGTTCACAAACATGTAGAAGCTGTTTTGTGACACTCAATTTCCTGTTCCCTTATGTTCACAGAAACTTGCAAAATTTATACAAACTTGCGAAATTCAATGACAATGTCAAGTAAACAACAAACTGCTTTTCCTCCGTGTGAGTATATAAAAATGGAAAGGGGAAATTGCCCTGGGAAACAGTCTCTTCTCTAACCATTCATCACTATGTTAAGCTTGTCTTCATGCAATGAAAGAAATCCCTTAAAGAGTTGAACTGGGATGCTAATGACAACGGCGTAGGATTTATAGCCAGGTATTGACAGGAAGCATTAAAAATATCCAAAGTTGCAGATGATTTATGAGGCATCATACCCCAGCAACTGGAAATGCAATTTATATAGACTTGTAAGAATTATGGTATATAAGAGTACCTTTAAAGACGGATTTTAAATGGTAGTGTGTTAACTGCATTTCCTTAATGAACACCAAGCATGGGATAGAAAAAAAAAAGTAATGGAAATTTGCTAGAAACTGCATAACAGAAAGAGGGAAAAATGTTTGCTATAGAAAAGCACAAAGAGTTAAGAACATTGCTTAGCCTGCTTATGGTCAGATGTGAGTGATGACTGCTGGAAGCAGTCCTGGGGTATCTTGGGTTACCTGATGCCTGAAGGCACAAGGACAGATACATCTTTAGGCATGTGCCATCCCTTGTCACCTGTCCCTGACCTCTGTGTTAAGTGAACTCATGTTTCGGTGAGCATAGTGCACCCTCTCCTAGGTGCTTCTCACCTGTACTCAGGGAAAAGCTGTACAGGCTCAGCAAAGTTTGTGTCACCTCTGTCTGGAGCTTAGTGTTTAAGATTAAACTGCCTAGTCAAAGGTAAAAAGGAGACTGACATTTCTGTGGATGATTTATTCCAGCCAAACAGCTGCTGCATTTAAAATGAGATTAATTGGTCCCTGTAGTTGTCACTTTCTTCTTGGGTTATAGCGGAGTCTGGGTGACTGGTTACTCTAAGATTTGTATTTTAGAGGACTGCAGTCAAGTAATAGGGAAGCAACTCTCAATGAAGACCTCCTCTTATGGAAAAAACCCACTGAAATGCAGTGATCTTTCCTGTTTTCAAATATGTTATAAAATTATTGTGTAAAGTAATGGAAGAAGGATTTATTTTACACAGGCTTACTAGAGAAAATTTGTCGTTTTTGAACAAATTGATCAAATCTATTTCTGTCAAAAGTTTGTTAATGCAAGCAGACTTCAGTCAGGAATGAACTTACACTAAACACACTCAGAAAGAACCCCAACCCAATAGAACAGACAGTCTAACAAAACTGACATCCTACAGGTTGAATTTGCCTTCAGTTTTCATGTGCTGAAAAATGTTAAAGGATAGCATACTTTAAAGCCAGTGTTAAAGTTTCAAATTAGTAAAATAATTCAGGTGTTCCTCTTTGTAAATAAAGCACATGCACTGGGATAAGTATTGGGAAAGAAAGGAAGACGATACTGCAACTGAATATGGACATGTAGAAGAAGGAGGTATGGAAGATGCAGAAAGAAGCTTGTGATGGCACAGTGTGTGCAGTATCTGAGGAAGTACTACTTTGAGCTGTGCCACCTCACCTACTCTACACTACACTTGATCTTAGCCAAAAGGCCAAGAACTGACATGCATGTGCACGTGCAAGTCTCCCTTGTGTCACAAGGAAAATCTTCAGCCAGGTGTCAAGGTCTCTGAGAAAACCTTAAGCATTTTATCTGCAATTTATGCGGTTAGTCAGGGCATCTTATCTAAATTTAACAAGAAATTAGAATGTCAAAATTTAGATCCATGAACTGTGTGCAATGTCTTAACTCTAAAGCTGCTTTCTTTTCCTCTACTTAAGCAAGGAATTTAAGTTGGAATACATGTTTGAATATGTTTCAAAACTATTTACTTTCCTTTATTTAAGGTCATAATTATTTTTTTCTTTTCTTACTCCCCAGGATATGGGCCTGAGTTCACGACCCTATTTTTCCTTACAAGATTTTTCTTTGAAGACTGGGTGCTCTGAGCTAAAACTAATTTAAAAGAAATGCAAGTATTTCTCAGGTCCTTTAGGGGTTTCATTTTGTCTAAGATTAGCTCCCATAAAGTTTAGTTGACATCATTCATGTATTGTCCATGAAAAGTTGTTGAATAAAGATATCTCTAGAGGCAAAGGTGTTCCATCATAGACTAGGCACCTACAGGAAATAGAACTGATGACTTCTAGAGATATTTCTTTCCCTCTGCTGAGGAAAATGTTATGACATTTCTCTAATGTGTTCACAATAACTTAGTGAAAATTTCAAGATTCAGAAATTCTATGTTCAACAGCTCCTCCAGTTTTAAAGTTCTACATAAGGGCAGATAAAAATCAATGGGCTTTGACTTTCCCACATATTAGAATACATAATTTATTACAGAAATTTTTAAAAAGACCTAGCACAAAAATTAATTTTGAGCTTGAAAAATCAAAACATGGCTTCAAAAATGTCAAAACTGTATGCTCCTTTCTGTTTGCAAGTCCTCTCTTCCTTATGTCTCCAGCATTTTCTGGCATTAAGAACATTTTTTCAGGAGAAAAAAGAACTTCACCAGCACACTCCACCATTTTTTAACCTATCACTTATCCCTGTACATGATCTTTTATATATGGACTATCATAAAGTCATTCTAGTTCCTCAGGTTTTCTGTTGTGTGCATTCATAACAGCTAAACAAATAAATACAAATATGGACGACTTCTGGATCTGTTTCTGTCTTACCTGAAGACCATCTAGCTTATACAAAAAGCTGACCTCTGAATATAAATGGTCTTAGTACTATTTCCATTTCTTTTGATCTGTGTGTGTGTGCTTGTTTAAGTTTAATTTAGACAAGACAGAGACCCTTTGTTAGAGGAACATTCTGGTTTATAATAGCTACAGAATTTTATAGAACAAACTACAATGGATAGGTGAGAGAGAGTCTCCTGGTTCTCTTTTTCAATTTAGCTTGAATTAAGTCTAATCTTAATAGATTAGGGTTTAGGTGCTCTCTTTGATTGGTAGTGCCTGTTCTTCTGAAGATGGGAAATAAGGTTAAGAGTAGAGAGGTCTGTTCTTATGATATTATAGACTTTATTGGTATTATCAGGTCCTTATCTTGTAGGACTACATCTAATAGTTTGGAAGATGTGCATTTCATATTTCTTTCCAAAACTTTTTCTTTTTTTTTTAAAAAACTTTCCATTTTCTCTTTACTTCTTTACTTGTCTATGGCACTTGATTTTTCCATGGAAATCTGATCGCTACTACAGACACAGAACAGAGCTCCTGCTTCTGCTTCACTGCAGGCATCTGTCAAAAGCATTAAATGGACTTTGCAAACACTATGTCACTCTTTCTGTGCTGTGGAAATGCAAGTAATTTTGGAGTTTAGGGTACGTGGCCTTAGTTTTTTTTAAAACATATTCCTCTGTGGAACAGAATATCATTCTAGTATATAGGAAACACAGGAATGGCAATAAGAAACACCCTTCAATGTTATAAATAAGTACATTTAAAGGCAGTTACAGCAGACAGAAATGCTTTCAAATGCCTTGTCTCCCAGTGTTCCTGAAGAATATGTACATGACAAACAAATAGATCAGTTTTGAGGATCAGTCAGAGGAATTTTTCCTCTAACATATCCTGCAGGACCCAGTTTAGCATCCAGTTGAACTAACAAGGAGATGAAACAGCTTCTACTCAGAGACCTTGTTAACAGGCACTAGAACCCTACACCAAAGACAGCTAAAAGTCTGCCAAACCAAAAAACTTCATAGATTCATGGCTTTCTCTCAGGCAGGTGATCAAGATTCTTTTCTTGATAAGACATTTTTAATCAAGGTGTATATTCCAAAATGGTGGAAAACTCTTATCTAATCTGTCATGAATTGTGCAGTTACTTTGTAACAGGCAGGCTGTGCATGTCAAATGAAGCACCATACTTCTGATACGTTGGCATCTTCTTCTTTTATTGAAAAGTGAGAGGTAGGCACTGCAAAGTACTTATGCTCTAGAAGTAGAGAATTTAAAATTTTGTTTTATTTTAAGACTTTTCCAAACCTCTGACTAGGCCACTGAGAAGCATAGACAGCCACAGAGTAACTATATTCCATTGCTCATAGGTCTCCATTAAACATTATCCATATCTACAGGGAACTGAAACAGATTTTCTTTAAGGCTGAAAAAGCCCTTCTGAGTATAATTAACCTCATCAAATTGAATTTTTATCTATTTACTTCAGCAGGATCTGCCCTGTGTGTATTTACTGGCTTGTGTTTCTTTATGCTACATTGTTTTGCTTTAAAATAATATTGTTCACTTCAACTTTGTTACAAATTACAGCCCTTCAGGGGGATTAGTCAGGAGTCTTATGCAATAAACCTATAAAGAAGTGGAGGGAGTATCAGCCAGTGATTAATCACATATAGCTCTCAAAAAGAGTTTTCTTTTCCTTTTATCCACATCTCACATGCAGTCTATAGCCTCTCGAGACAAAGCTGAGTTTATCTGCAGACTGGCAATAACAGCATACACTGTGGAGGTGAAGAGAAGATAAGCCAAGATTCTTTATTAAACTGCTGCTGGCAAAACGAATGCCCTGAAGGACTTGAATTGGCAGTTAACTCTAAGCTGTTTTCTTCAGAAGTACAAAAATAGCCCTTAAGTTTTCCACCAAAGAAAAAAAGGGAAACCACCACATTTGGAAAACAGAGCATTCTTTCAAAATTGGCAACAGATAAGTATTTTATGTTGCTGACTGCAAGTCTGTGTCCACACCATTTACTCAGCAAATCTCAGAGCAGCTCTGCAGTTGTAGTCAGGATCCTCATAGCTTTGGGTTTGGGATTCAAAATGATCCTATATTCCAGTTTGATACATTCTCTTGAATCTTATGTGGATAATTCTGATCTTCCTTAAATTCTCCAAGAGATGTTCTAGGGAACAAAGTGACTTATTTTAAATTCTCACAACCTCAGACCACATCCCAGTGTTGACAGTACCCCCCCACATACCCCATACCAGACCTTCCACTTAAACATCCCATCTGCAGTATTTAAGGACTTTACTGATTTCTTTTCAGTCACCATGATGCATCAGAATGGAAGAAACCCCAAACACCAACCCCACAGCTAAAGTAGATGTATGAGCACTCTTTGTGATGTTGTAGGTAGCATCCATACTGATTTCTGTAACAGTGAATGATTTTAGGAAATTGGTGTGTAGAAGTCTGGACTGTCTGGGAATTATTTGATGGTACTCACCAAGTTACCAAACTGATGCTGCAGAGATAAGGTCGGGCTGCTACACAGGATCAGGAATGTACCTCTGGACCAGCAATTCACCTCATCTCAAAGATCATACACTTCAACCAACACCACACAATTATTGACAGCCCTTTACACTCAGTGGGAGATCCTGGGTTTATAGTTCTTAGCAATCATTGTGAACAACTGAAGGTTTCAAAAAACTAGTGAATGTTTAGCTGAGTTCACTCGAAAGCTAACATGAAGATGTTAGAATACCAACATGAATATCTAACCACTGCACAGGTAGGAGACACAGAGATGGCCAGTCTGCTATTGTAGAGGTCCTATAGAGCCCACAACATGGACTAGTGCCTGTCAAACATCTTTCTTATAAGATTGCCACAATCAAATATTTTAGTACTGTTAATAATGGATCAAGATAAAAGGGAGGACTGGGACAGGTGACAAAATAGTGAAGGTCTGCTACAGGACACCCAACCAGAAAGATCAAGCAGATGAAGCTCTCTATAGACAAATAGGAGCAGTCTCATGTTCACAAGTACTGGTCCTCATGGGGAACTTCAGCCACCACAAGACCTGTTGGAGGGACAGCAAAGCAGGGCATAAGCAATCCAGGAGGTTCCTAGAATGCACTGGTGATAACTTCCTTCTCCAAGTGACAGAGGACCCAATGAGGAGAGGTAGCATGCTGGACCTTGTTCTCACTAACAGGGAGAGAGGCTGGAGAGGAATGTGAAGCTCAAGGGTAGCATTTGTTGCAGTGCCCATGAAATGGTGGAGTTCAAGATCCTTTTTACAAGGGTATGTAGTGATAGGAGAAGGGTTCATGGCTTTAAGCTGAAGAAGGGTATATTTAGATTAGAGATAATGAAGAAATTCTTTACTGTGAGGATGGTGAGACACTGGAAAAGGTTGTCCAGAGAATTTGTAGGTGCTCCATCTCTGGAAGCCAGGTTGGATGGGGATTTGGGCAACCTGGCCTAGTGGACAGTGTCCCTGCTCATAGCAGGGATTTGGAACTTTGAAGTCCTTTCCAATCCAAACCATTCAGTGATAATAAAGACAGGACTGAACTAGGCTGTTTTTATGTAGTATCTCATAGGTCATAGAGTTAATGCTTCTCATATGAAAGTAATACATGAAAAACTCACAGTTCTTTGCCAAAGAATGTGGGAACACTTGTCTTGACAATGCTGTGACAACTTTTAGGTAATATGGGTACTATGTGGTCACTCTGAAGCAGATTCAGGACATGAAATGTGGACATACATGGGGGAATACGCTGTGTAATAGCATTATGAAGTACACAGAGTACCTATTCTTATTTGTGCTTGAAGGAGGACTAGATCTCCTGGGCAATATACTGTGTTCCATCACTATCTTGATTAAACAATCTGGATTTGTTCTAAAGCTTTCTGAGGTTACAATTATTTCAATGACCTTGTGGAAGCAGAGAGATTGCATGACTACTGAAACTCCAGTAATAGCTAGTCAACTTGTACTTGCACTATTTCTTTGTTTTCTTCTGCTCTGTACATGATGGTATCTGTCTATGTTGGTTGTTCTCTAGACCGTAGAAATAAAATCTTCTACAGCAAGTTATTAGCAACCTTTATCCCCTTCAAAGATAGCAGCCTGAGAGTGGTTGCAAAATGGCATTTTCTGCCTAGTGTCAGCTCTCTGTGCCTGGCAGGATGCTATGTTGGCAAATGTGATTGAGTCTGCTTCACGCATGCTCTGAAAGAGGCAATCGTCCAGCTTCCAAGCACATTCATGAAGTTTGGGGCTTTGAGTCAAAGACCAAACTTAGCTCTAGCTGAGGGTACCCCTGCCCATGGCAGGGGGGTTGGAACTAGTTGATCTTTAGCTCTCTTCCAGCCCATGCCATTCAATGATTTATAACTAATGCAATGCCATTCTTTTTCCTTTTCTTGTGTCCTTGTAGTGAAACTGAACAAGCTAATTAAAACTTTTCAGTGCTCATTGTTACTCATTCATACAATAGGAACATTCCATTCATTTCTAACACAGGCATGTGCAGAGATTACTTGCTTGTTTTACAAGCATTGTGTAGCATACAATCCCTTTGTTCCGTAAGTTAAGACCTCAGCTACAGACATTTTGCTTTGGACTGAAAATTGGCATGCACTGCTTCCCTCAGAAGCATAATTCTTTTGGCAAATTGCCCTTTCATACTTCAACAAGTCTTCCTTCCTGAACAAGGCAATTTTACTCTCTACCTTTTCTCCTTGTTAAAAAGCCTTATAAAAATAGTCAAACATATATTTAGCATTTAATAGAAAATAAAGCAAGGCCTCTACTTTATTCTTGCTTAATATATGGTCAAGAGAAAATTATTTTCCTTCTTTTTAATAATTTTCTATCTCTGTAATTCTTTTTCTTTCCACGTCTAATTGAAATATATTTAGTCAAAACCCCCTGAATTTAAATGATACACATTCCTATTTTAGTCTCTCTGTGTATCTTAATAAAAAAATTTAAAAATTAATGAAACATTAACCTTTAATGTGTATGTCATTTTTGGGCTGTATGTCAGACTGTCTTTAATTATAGTGGGCCACAGACAGGAGACCGATAAATCTGTGGTTATTAAATAAATTTAGGATTGTTAGGGATTCTGTGTTGCACAAGGTAGACAAATGGCATTTTTGAGAGCTCTTTGATCTTTATTGGGGCAAAGACTTCATTAGAGTATTTCTGTAACACAAAAAAAATGATACTGGTCCTTTCTAGTGGGAAACATAAGTATTTTGGTTAAAATGACTGACTAACATGAGCATCCAAACAACTACCAAGTTTTAGAAACAACATTTGGTGCCTTCAATTTTCAGTGAAATAGTTGAAAGTAATTCCAGGAGAAGATCAGGAGTCTTGCATGGGGTAAGGCATCTTCTCATGACCCATGATGCCAATGAGAAGCTGTAGTCCTGGCCCTGCTGCTTTTGTAGATAAGGGCTGTTTGCAGGTTGCTATCTGCAACCCCAGAGGTGGGAACAATTTGAAACACCTCTTTACTGACATCCAGTTTAGATTCATTCTAGGGAAAGTCTAAGTCAGCACCTTGAAACTGTTCATACACAGTACAGGCCACCTGCATAAAATGGGAAATATTTAGTAGTTTTCAACTGCCTATGCCCTTTTGAGCTCCATGTTTCTGTTTCTAAAATCAGTTTCTGTTATCCTCAGCAATAACAGATCTTTCTCTCCTCACCAAGATGTTGAGAGGATAAATAAAATCAGGATTCTGGGGCACACGGAAATAATGGTGATGTTGTCCATGACATGACCTAGATCAGAGAAAAAATATTTCCCTTATTTCCTTTAACACAGCAGCCAATCCCTTAGAAGCCTTTATCACACTTATGACAGTACGATACTACAGAAGCATCCATTCCCTGGATGATGCAACAGGTTTTCTTTCTCTTTCTCTGCCAATAAATACTTCGATGTCGAGACTCCAAAGTGAGTTATAATTATTCTGAGTTACACAGAAACTAGTTTTAAAAAGTGAAGGGATAAATTGTTCTAACCTGAAGTTATCGAAAAGTTAGATGTGTAAATCTGAGCTAGTTAGCCTCTGTTTCCTTTATAATTATTGGAAAGTATATAAAGAACTCTCAGAGGGAAATCCATCCAGTCTCTATAAAAGATTTTTAGTGTGCAATGGACCATTTGCTAAGGGAACCTGATTCCTAGCATGGACTCATATATCTAAGTTTTAAAAAACAATAATAGAGATGAATTTAAGCTTTATGTGAAGTTCCCTACAGTATTTTTCCCCCATCATTGCATTTCCCAAGTGTATTTACACAACAGAATGGACAAATTGCCCTCTTAACCTGTGTATGCTGCTTGACTTGTCAAAAGATGGTACTTTCATTTTACACAAGGCTAGCTGATAAAATTTGACATTTCTGCATTGGGTGTGAAATTATTCATATAACTCTAGATTTTGCTGCTTCTCAATGCCATTTTTAATCTAATCACCTTTACATATTTATTAGCTTTCTCAGCTGGTTACAGGAGTAAAGGAATAGAAATCATTGAAGAACTGAGGACTCCTTTCACCAAATGAATATATGAAGTTCAGCTTATTATCACTCTCTCAATGTCAGAAGAGCAAATCACCATTTAATGTAAGGAAACATGGGAAGACAGTACAGACCAACATGCTCAGGGACATATAAATATGTCTACATGTATCACGTATACTCTTTCTCATGTGACTGTCTCTAAGCAGAAGAGATAGCTGTTATATTAAGCTGGAAGCCAGGACAAGATTTAAAAGTAAAGAAGACTTAAAACAAAAAATTCTTAAAAAAAGAAATAATAACAACAGCTGTAATCACAAGCAAAATCTTAAATTCAGTGTTATTTAACTGAAGCATTATGCTCCAGTGCTAGACTGTTCAAGTAATGAAAGAAGTCAATCTACATTGAACATTACTTAATTATAGTTGCTGAAAAGTAGTGTTACAAATGTCTAGAAGCATTTGCAGGTTAATTGTGTAGAAAATTAATAACCTGTAAACTGCTTTTTTATCTTACTTTCTTCTTTATATTTGAAACTACTGTCTATCAGCATTCAGACAGCTGACAAAATAGGATTTAGGCAGCTGTTGCACTGAGAAAATGCTATAAATGCATGAAACAGCCACGAGTCTGTCATTAAGGTATACAGTGTGCTTGAGGTCATGAAGGACCAAAGAAGACCATTGAAGTTATAGCAGAAATCAAGCTTTCTCCAACACCCCTCCTTTCTTCCTCTATAAGAACAAGAAGTAGAAAAATAAAATATCTCTACTCATAAAAAAATCCCATGTAAGCAAGATAGCCAAAATGGAGATTAGCTTAGCCAAGTTCTATCTTCTCTACCTACTATTATTGTTGTTGCTACATCAGGGAGGGGCGGGGGGGTGAGGTGTGAATATTAAAAATGGAGTAAATATGAAGCAAAAACAACTAGGTGTGGAAGAAGTCTAAGTTGAAATAGGTAAGAGAACTGCCACAACTGACAGATAAATTTCATGCATTAACTTGATAAACTTCTTTACTATGAGGGTGATGGAGCACTGGAACAGGCTGACCAGAGAGCTTGTGGAGTCTCCTTCTCTGGAGACATTCAAGACCTGTCGATGCAATCTTGAACAGTGTTCTCTGGGTAATCGTGATCTAGCAGGGGAGTTGGACTAGATGATCTCCAGATGTCCCTTCCAACCCCTATGAATCAGTGAATCTGTGAAAGTGAGGTACGCACAGATCAGTAAGACAAAGTACATCTAGATCTCCCTATCTTGCTTGCTTAATTGCTTTGGATCTCTTGGCTTTCTGGTTCTTGAACATAAATAGATATATTTTCCAGTAGTTACTGACATGACTCCTAATTCCTGACAACTCTCTGTAACAGTGGAATATCAGCTTGCTTTAACCATGGCTGTTTCCAGTTGGACAAGCTAAATGAAAAATAATCAAATCAAAAGTGCTTGTCAGCAGAAGAGCCAGAAGGAAATGAATAGCCTTTAGCTCAGCAGTGTGCTCAGAAAATTACTCCAACACTTACAAATACATATTATTAAAATCCAAATGAGATGTAAATTATCAGTGTCAAGAAAATGACATCCAACCAAATAAACTCTACCCATGATATTTATTTGCCTTTTTTAAATGTTTAACTGCAAAATGCCCTTATTTAATATTTTTGTGTTATTTTCTTTGCAATGTTATTGAAAATATTGGGAGCCTTCATGTAGTATATAAAATGTTTATGAAGGCCACGAACTCAGGAGTTCTACCCAAAATAGCCTTTAGGAACGTGATTAGATCCCAGTGGAACTTCAATGAGTGTATAAAGTTAGCTTTTCCTTAAACAAGATTAAAATAAGCCATTATTTTCTGTTTGAGAAAGCTTCTATTAACAGGCAGTAATAACTTTGAGAGATAAAAAAGAGCTGTCAGTCTCAAATAACGTTGGTCTGAAAGGAGGTTAACCTTGCTAAATCCTGGATTGGCAGAGATATTGCACAGATTTCCACACAGTTAAATACCCTTGCAGATAACTGGAAACAGTCATTCCAGAATCTCTTAGAATTAGTCCCAAATTTTCTAATGTTTTAATACAAAATCCCTACTTTTGTTTTAGTTTTGTTTTGTTTTCTTTCTGAAAACACACATTTACCTACTGAAACCACCCAGTAAAATATAAGCCTATGCAAAATAGACCATTTCATAAAAGAATGATTGAACTGTGCTTTTGTCACAATTAAAACCTATGGCACCTCTGTAAGGAAGACAAATTTCAAACGCTATCCAGGTTGAGCAGTTTAGTCTGTAGGCGTTGTGGTTTATACAGCCAGGTCTTTCATTCTCAGGGCTTTCCCCTGCTGCAGTTCCGCTGAGGAACATGAGACCCTGGTAGTTGCCAGTGATTTAATCTCACGGTCAGGTCTTTTTCAAGTCAAGTGTTAGAGGAGTTTAACTCTCACCTGGCCCCATTAATTTCAAATGATCTTCCTATCCTGGGACAGATTCACAAGCAAAACAAAGACCAGTATGCCAAAGCCTCCTTGGTGGCTAGCACAGTGTGTGCTTGGTGACACATGGAAGATGCACAGGCCAGGTGAACCATAGGCAACATGGATAGTTTAACCATTTTTTGGGTAAAAAAAAGCAAAATAAGTGAATGGTTGAGAATAAAAAACTTACATCAAGTAAGGAAATCAAACCATTTCAGTGCTGGGTACTTTTTGTTTGAGTTTTTTTAAAGGTATCTGGATTGGCAAATTGTGAAGTTGGGATTGGGTACAGAGATTAGAAGCGAAACAACATATCTAACAGGACTGCCAGGATTGTTAATGCCAAGACTCTTACTCCAAACAGCTCTGCAGCATCTGGCAACCAGCAATTCCATTTCTGAAATGGGAGAGAGAGAAAAACGAATATAAAAGGACTGAGCCATTCAGTAATTACCAGCTGAGTTTCAATTTATGGAACAGCTGAAAGAAGTGAGAGAAGGTCACACCAAATTGGAGGCCAAACCTCAGTGCTTCAGATCTGAGCACCTGTGATTTGTTGATTTGGGACCAAAGTCCCCTTGCTTTTACTCAGAACAAGATCAGACCCATTCATTTCAGTGGTATCTGGGATTTCTTTTTTGGAACACCAGTTCCTAGTGCTGGTGACAAGAACTATAGGTAATGATGAAAGCAGCTTGGCTACAATTTCAAAAACAGTTATACAATTTCTAAGGAGAATGGAATGCTACAGATCTGAATCATCTAAATTAATAGGCACTTTGGAATGAAGTTGAAAAAAAGGTTAGCCAAGACCTTTGCTGTTAGAAAACATGGAGTTTATGGTTGTACATAGCCAGCTGTGTATATCTTTAAGCCTTTATGATGTAGTCTGAAGCCAAGGGTTGATTTGCTGCAAGTTTAAATACTAAAAAAGCAGATTTAGGATGAATATTTTGCAGAATTCCTGCTTACACTAGACAAAATAAATAAATTTGGAAAAAAAAAGCATCAAAAAACCCCAAACACAACAAGGAGAAATCTGCTTTAGCTTGCTAAATAAGTAATGTAACATTTATTCCTGGAATGACAGGGGATGGTAACGAGGGGGAAGACGAGAAATCAGACTTAATAAGGAACATTTATTGTATGCAAAATTGATTGCAGGATAGAAACTACTAACATGTATGGCTATAACATATCATATATAAAATAATATGTTCTACATCTACTAAATCAGTGTTTTGCTGCAGCTGGTAGATCTAATACCTAACCCCAGTGTTTAGATATTTTATCACTTTGATGTGTTAAAAAACCCTGTTCCTCCTTGCCCTGTTTAAGGGAAGTCTATTTGGAGGGCTTTGCCAAAGCTAAATCCTGGGTCAGACCTACATTTGTGGTTGCTGCTGAATTAGTCTTCTTAACTCGCTTCTCTATGTGCCTCCACACCCCCCACTTCCCCCACACCCCCCTCCTTAGCTCACTCTGGTGCCCTTTACTTTAAATTGGAATCTGGCAACTTTCCAAAGACTTACAGAAAGTTCAATTTGACAACAGTCTGAGCATTTGGCTGCTTATCTAAATGATGTTCTCAGCTTCTTCCAAATAGTAGGACTCTTACAATGAAGAGATTCAAGAGCTGAACATGTTTAGACTAGTGAAAGGCAGTTAACAGGGTATTAAATCACAGTTTACAAGTACTTATGAGGAATATAAGGCACTAGGCAGTGCATTTTTATCTTTCAAACTACATAGAAAACTTCTTTTGTCAACTTACCTTCAGCCTGACTGATACAGAATTAATGTCCACCCAAGCAGCCAGAAAGGGTAGGCCAGGGAAAGCAGTGATACTAACTACTACAATTTTTAATGGTTTTCAGATGTACATGAAACAAAACCTGTACTTAGATTTGGATAAATAAATTAGATGGCAGGAAATAGGGAAACCAGAATATACCTTTTGCCAGGAGAGCTTTTTAGTGTTTAGCACACCTAATCAGCCAATTGAAATAGAAAGAAAATATCTGACTGTAAAACAGGCTTACTTTCAGGTCCAGATCATTGACACCATGCTGAGAAGTAGAATTTGGTAGTGGAATTTTGGGATTTAATGGATTTGAAAAGCATCTGTCTTGTGTCCCTTTGCCAATTAAAGACTGTTTTCACACACCTTAAATAGGTAAACAAACGAACCATGAATAATTGCCCAGAGGGCAGTTATTCACAGACACCACCACCTAAGTCAACTTTATAAGTGGTGAAAGAGCTGAAAGTTATACAAACAGCCATTCAGCTATGCTTGTGGTCCTAAAGTGGTACATAAAATACCTGTTTGAACACAGACATAGTGTTCAGAGTGGTATGGCCCTCAAGTCTTCCCACCTTCTCTCATCTGCTGTAATCAGTGCTGTAGGATGGATTTATAGCATTGTGTTTAATAGCTGCCAAGGGAACTTTCTTCCAAAAACATATCTGATTTTGAACCCATTTCTGCATCTGACCTTCTGAAAATCCTGCGGCATTGGACTCCAGAAGTAATCATGTCCAGGATGAAGAAGTGTCTCATTTAGTTTCAGAGCAGCTTACTTGTTTTTTGTGTTTCTCAGAGTGAATGAGACAAGAACTTTCTCCTGACCTTTCCTCATTCTCCTTCTCCATGCAGGTCATAATTTTGCATGCCTCTATCATAGCCTTCCTCACTTTTCTCAACTGAACAGTTGGTTCTTTATAGAGAAGGTTCTTCATTACTTTGCTCTTACCTGTCTTTTTTTCATCCTGTCTCCTTTTTCAGGTGGCAAAAAGTGTTTCTATGTGGGCACAAAGGTGCAGGCACAAAAATACATGCAGAGTATTTGTTTTTACTTGGGCTTAATGTTTTCTTATGTTTTATTCTCTCCCCTTTTTAACACTGCTGTTCTATTTGCCTTTATGACAGCTCTTTATTTCTGAGTGGATTTTCTGAAGAGCCCAGGAATACTGAGTGACTTAAATCCCTTTACAGAGTGGTAAAAGCTAATTTAGACGTTGCCTCTATTTGTGTACAGTGAGAATTTCTCTCCCATGTGCATTGCTTTGAATTTAACAAGAATTTTCTTCCATCTGTGATTGTATCCCCTTGTCACTCAGAATCATGAAAACCTGCAAGTTTGGAATGTCCTGAATCTCTATCATCAGCAAATTTTCTCACTTTGTTACTTGTTCCCTTTTGTGGATTACTTATTAATATTTCAAACAACACAAGTCTTGCAGAAATTCCTTTGGGGGAACTGTGAAAACAGGGCACTTTTTCTTTTCCACAAATCTTGGACTAGTTATTATTCTTTCTCCCTTATTTCTGACACCCTTTTTTTTAATGTCTTTTTTGATTTTCCACCTCTTAATTCCAGTTGTACTATAGAAATGAAAGCAGCTTTATTTTTTTTTCGCCCCACTTTTGTTCATTTGTTGGGGGGAGGTAGTGATTTTGGTTTTTTTTTTTTTTAAATTCTGATTGAATATTGATGGAGGTTTGAGAAATAAGTTATTGCTACAAGATCTTTTAAAATTCTTTTTCAGTGTATCAAAGCTAAATACATGACTACTAATTCTATTCTTGTAAATATGCTTTAACTATTGACTTAATTAGTAGTTTTACCTCTCAGTCTAATATAGAAGTCAGACTTTCATATCCATAGCCTTGATAATATTTCTCAGTTTTACTTTTCTCTAGCATACCTTTCAGAGATAGTCTTTTTGATCTTTTCTTAATATTCAAAGACTTAATGCAATAATAACCCCTATGGCATGGTCTATCTGGTTGTACGGGGGAAAAAAAGTGGTTTTTTCCTTTCTACTTCCTTGGATTCCGTGATATACTTTCTTTTGCTTCTTTCCTTAATTACCCTCTCATAACCCATTTGCTCTATGAAATTACAGTTACCATCTCATTCCATGGCTCAGCATCCCTCCTCCACCTGGCATAATTGCCCCCTTGCTGGTTCACACTCTGGTCTTACATCTGTAACCACTGGCTCTGAAAGAGAAATATGTGCTAGAGTTTCTTCCTCCCCCAAAGAGATAAGCTAATAATGATAGGCTTATCATTGAGTGGCAGGAGCAGTTGCTGATGTGAAATTCCCAAGGAGTCAAAGGGAGCCAGGAGGCATAGCATGATGCATTACTTCTCCAGCAGCTGCCCACAGTACTCCCAGAGAAGGCTTTGAGCCTTCCTGGTCTGCATCATCTGCTTGGCTCCCTCTTTTACAAAAAAAATCAAATTGAATACAAGAAGCATTTAGTTATTTTATATGTATAATGAACCAGGCTTCCATTAACAACGTAAAAAAATGGGACTTTTCTAGCCACAATTTCCTTTCTTCTTTATTGTTATATAAGTTTTATATTTCCCAACTCACTGCCATTTTCCAGCTCTGGTGTTGAAAGGTCTTTGAAAAAGTTTCACTCATCAAAGGACATTGGTTTATTTATTTCCCAATAAATGCTTTTGATTCCTATATGTTTTCCCCCAGTACAGATGGATGTATTTCACTTCCAGCAGGACATTCACACTTTCCTACTTCTCTTTGTCTCTTTGGGATGGGTAAAAAAGAAACTATGTTACATCCTAGATAGACATTGTTCCTGCTTGGTGGAAGTCCCACAAAATTCAGTAAAACTCTAATTGAAGAATTACTTGGGTGGATAATGAAGTTTGAACTCGTGTTTCAAAAATATATTAAAAATATAATGAAAGAAAACCAGTCCTCTATTAGCAAGTTAACAAAACAACCCTATTCATCTCTTTTTTTACTTAAATAGAAGAGTTACCTAAGAAACACCTACTTTTTTAATATCACTATATTTTATTTGATTACATGGATTCAGTTTTACTCTTTTCATAATGTAGCCTCCTGTTCTTTCATTTACTATAGTGTATTGCCATGTCGACTTCGGAATGTTAGAGAAATACTCTCAGGCTCAATAATTTTATTTTTCTCTAAGGAAGAGCAGGCCAGCGTGAGAAGGGATTAGAATCTATCCTAAATTGTAAAGAAGAGCAAAGCTGCTGGTTTATCTAGGAATCAAATTGTCCTTCAACAATTGAAAATTCTAGCATTTAGTGTCTTAAACAAGTTCACTTTATGATTACTTCTTGATCTCTTCAAAGATTTTGGTTTTGTTTTCTGTTTCATTCTCCAAATTGAGATAATATGGATGAAATAATTCACAGAGATTATGTTCCACTATGGATATCTATACTATGATGTAGTAAACCAAGTTCATGACAAATGTCAAGAATTGTTTCTTACTTTTAGTTTCAAAATGAAGGCTCCTACTGGGATGAAATATTCACAGCGGGGTGTGTTTACTTCCCAAATAAAGACAGGGTTAATTTTCATGTTACTAAATAACAGGGCTACAGCGTGTATCCTTCAGCCTATAAAAAAAAATGACTGCAAAGGATAGTGTTTATTCTTTGTTTCAACTACTAAGTATCTCAAAGAGCGTTTTGCATTCACTAGAAGTGTATTTTGATTTGAAGCAATAGAGTAGTTTGCTTTCATGACCTAGGTTATCAGATTTTAAATTAGATCAATTTTATGACATACCTATTAGAGTCAGTGCATTAACTACATTAACAAAGCTTCATGGAAAATCAGAAAGGAGAGGAGAGAGTCAGACCAGATTTCACCAACCGTACCAAGTGAACCAACAAGTTATAAATAAACTCACATTTGAAATGACTGATTGGCCCTCTCACTCTAAATATGGTTAACGATTATATTAAATTATTTTTGGAGCAGGATGCAGATGTATTTAGAATAATTAAAGAAGCAGAATGGCAAGGTAGCAATGGCACTTGATAAATGAAACTGGGTATAACCCACCATATAGCATACCTGGAGGAGTAAAGGAACATTAAACTAATTGAAATAAAGAATCTAATTGGTTTACCACTGGAATGGGAAAAAATGAGATGTCAAATCCCAGATCCTTAGCTGAGATACAAACAGAGAAGAGAAAATTAAATCATTGTCTGTTTCAAGAAATTTGGAAAATATGAGCAAAAGTTGGATGGAGATAATTCACATTTCCTCCTAAGATCAGGTATCTGAACACTTCTTTCCCATCCTGGAAAGATCCCTTAAGGTACTGCATGCTCATCACAAATGACAATGCTACCAAGAGAAAAAACACCTCAAGGAGGTACCTCAGTACAGTCCAACTGAAGGTAGTTTAATATTGCCCCAAGTACAGCATTTAATTTCCCTATCAAAGCAATGTTTATTTTACTGCCTGCCTTCCTTCCTTTTGTCCTTCCTTTTTAATTCTACTCCAGGGATCAAATGCAAACCTTGAATATTTTATTCTTTTCTTCAAAATATTGCCTAGGGTACTTCCTATCATAAATGTATAGCATTTCCAAGTCCTTTATATCCTTTCTAATAATTTTTGGTTTTTTCCAAGGAGAAGAAAATTACTGATAAACCAAGAGATTTGAATCCAGCTGGGATTTTTCCTTTCTGTTAATAGGTCATAGTGATAGTAACATTTACTGAATCACCACTGTGATCAATGTTCTTAAAAGTTAAATTGTTGTGACTTTGTAAACATTGTAAGAAAAAGACATAAGTAGCAGATACATGAGAAGCAAGAACATCTCATTTAACTTCCTGTGGTGTGCAATTCTGATGCAAAAGAGTTTCTTTCATCAGAAGAAACAAAGCCTCTTTTCCTGAACTGTTGGAATTTGAAATGCACTGTGTTATGATGCTCACCACCAAGTGTCATATCATTGCCCAAGAGGCAGAGAAGGGACAGGTGAGGCTGGGTTGCAACTTGAAGAAATCCCGCTACTGCTAAGCTGGAAGGCTAACACTTGAGTTCTGCTTCCTCTTCCTTTGACCAAATAGTTCATCTTGTTCTCTCTATCCCCCTGTCCATTTTTATAATGCTTGTCAGTACTCAGTTATCTACAAACTTCGATCCTTCTTTCAAACCTGGTGAAACTGGTCAACAGATCCAGACAGTACCTAAGGACAGATTGGCAAATGAACAGCCAACACAATCATGTCAGCAAAACTTCTTTAAGCAAGCTAAAAGCAGTAAAAAACTGCTAGCAATGGATTAATGGCAATAAATTTAGACACCAAAATGGGAAGCTGTGACAAGTCTTCTTGCTGAAGCTGATCCAGTTTTAATGAAAGAATTAAAGATTCATCAGGCTTCAGGGAAGGAGCAAAAAGAATCATGACTCTCTCTAGTTGTTAGGGCACATGCCTGGTGGAGGGAGAATGAGAGTTGTAATTGCTTGAAAAGCATCAGTGCTCGGAGGATAAGTGGTGAGAAATGCTCTCACCATATGCTTTTTCCATATCTGACTGGTTGCAGCTTTTATCTGAGATGTGTGGTTTGCACATACAGGTGAGGAGAAAATTATGTATGAATTTTCTGAGTCCTTGGCAATGTTTTCCTCATGTAACCACTGCTGTTAAAGCAGAGACTGATTGTGGTCAAGGTCCTATGTGTTGGGCATGCTCCAAGGCCTCCTCCTGCATCGGGCTCCTTAGGTGAGGTAAGAGGAGGGATAGGCAGCTGGGAATGTAAGCAGGGATTAAGTAGGTTTCAAAAACACCGTGAAGATGAGGTACTTTCAGTCTTCCTCAGAAGAAAAGAAACAAACTACAAGAAAAGACTTTTTTGAATGACAGCCGTGGCATTGATGACTTGTAGTTTCTACCTGCAGCTGGAATTAAGTCAAGTTAAATGTCTACTCTTTGTGAATGCACATTTCTAGGTTAGAAGAGCTGTGGAAGGCCCCACCAGCTGTAGGACCATATATGTTTCTCCAAGACAGTCTCCCACCAGATTGTTCTATCAATCAAATAAAAAGTATACAGGTACTAATTTCTAATTATATGTAGACTACTAATGATTCTTTGTCATCACTGACTTAGATTGGGTTTGCACCAGAAGCAAATTGGAAACGAGAATTTATTACTTGCTCTCAGCAAAAGAAAAAATTTACCTAGTGTGAGTTTTGCTACCATTTTCATATTAATTATAGGTTATGCCCATATGATATATTGAAGTAACAGTTTTAGTTATATAGATGAAAAACACAGGTATGTGCACGTATAAAATTGAGTGATAATTGAACTCTATATAATATCTAATTTAGGAATATATCTTCATGTGGCAACTCAGAAATCACTACACCTTGTTAGCCAAGAATTAATTGCATACTGTTGACAGAACAATGGGAGACTCGACAGCTATCTCACATAAATTCACCCCATTAGCTACACAAAGATTTAACACCACATGGATTTGTAGTGCTCCACATTACAAACTAATCATTTAGAATTTATAATTGATCAATAATGTTGAGCACTTCTGAATAGTCCTCTCAGCAGTGCACAGGGCCAAAATCAGATTACAGCAGGTCAGCAAGGAGCATAAAGAATAACTGAGTAAGTAGTATAAAACACCCTGGACCTGTCTGCTACCTTCTCATGTATTAAGACAGAATGTAATCAAGTTCACAAGGACAATTTTTTTGAAAATTTGGTGTAACTTCACTTACACTTTCTAGTCCACTTTTTAGTGGGAATGTAGTACTTTATGCACATGTTTTAAGCACAGTCTGTAGGAGTAATCTGACAAGCAAAGGGCATTGCTCTTTTAGTTGCTTTCCCATCACTCCATGTCACTCTAGCTCTGAGTGTCAGGATGCTATAGAAGGGTAGACTAGTAGAAGTCAAAAGAGTCAGAGAGATTAAACATCAGCATTTAAAAGACAGTTTACGTAGTCAAAAGAGTATGGTGCAGTACACCTCAAAAAAGAAAAAAAAAAGAAAAAATAAAGAAGGGAAGGGGATACAAAGAAGAGAAGAGAAGAGAAGAGAAGAGAAGAGAAGAGAAGAGAAGAGAAGAGAAGAGAAGAGAAGAGAAGAGAAGAGAAGAGAAGAGAAGAGAAGAAGAGAAGAGAAGAGAAGAGAAGAGAAGAGAAAGAGAAGAGAAGAGAAGAGAAGA
The DNA here is from genome assembly GCA_020800305.1 of Porphyrio hochstetteri. NCBI lineage: Eukaryota > Metazoa > Chordata > Aves > Gruiformes > Rallidae > Porphyrio > Porphyrio hochstetteri. The sequence goes on from CM036909.1 coordinate 5,639,666, forward strand.
GAAGAGAAGAGAAGAAGAGAAGAGAAGAGAAGAGAAGAGAAGAGAAGAGAAGAGAAGAGAAGAGAAGAGAAGAGAAGAGAAGAGAAGAGAAGAGAAGAGAAGAGAAGAGAAGAGAAGAGAAGAGAAGAGAAGAGAAGAGAAGAGAAGAGAAGAGAAGAGAAGAGAAGAGAAGAGAGAAGAAGAAGAGAAAAAGCAGTCCTGATTTTAACATGTGCCAACTCAGGTGGCACACCAAAATGGATATTTGGCAGGAGATGGATGCTAGAGGAAGCAATCCCCCTAAGAAGTTTTGCTTGAGCATCTGCCTGTGTAATAAACTTTCAGAGTATGACCCTCTGATCCCTTTTTATCAAGGGCAACAGCCTTGCAAGAGGATGGCATTTCACAAGGAAAGTGATGTCAGCTTGTGAGTCTGTTTCATTACCAACAAGCCTGTTAGCTGCTGGAACAGAGCAGCCCATTTTGATCTGCAAGAAGCTGGCTAGGAATGCTGTCTGCTCATCTCATTTTAATTTTGCAAAATTACAGCAGGTAACTCCAATTTCACACCCTGCTTCCTTCACAACTTCTCTTCTCAGTGAAGGTCACAGGCTGCTCTGGATGTGTCGAATGGATTTCACCTCCAATCTTGCCATCAGCAGCAAAAGAAAGATGGAACTGATGGTTTCTGTGAAAAGTCTGTCTGTCCTGTGCTCATGTGCGTGAGTGGGGTTTGCAGGATGCCCAGGTTGGGTTTAAATTAGTTGGCTTAAATCCGCAAAATATTGTAGACAGTGGATTGTGCAGCTGAGGTTAAAAAGTCCTCTTGCCATCCTTGAATTTCATTCAGGTACCGACTTGTGCTCAGCTCCTCCTGCTCAAAATCAGAGGCCCACTATTTGTGCAAAGTCCAGCTCTACAAGGACTATAAAAGCCACAAATTCCTGAAACTCCCCTGATGTAACTTTTTTTAAATTTTCTTGCTAACCCACAATCCAGTGGTAATGCTTTAGTGCTACCAGAAGAAAAAAGCAGATTACATCTTCAGCTATCTAACCTTAGGATGAGAAGAATAACTTGCTAGACTTAATGGACTTTATCCATCAGGGGTATGAGTCAATAGCTTGAACAGGGTTATCTACTGTCCTTTCAGATTCTATGGAGCATCCCACACAAACTGCTGCTTCAGCTACTGCTTGGGAATGGCAGTAGGAAAAAATATAATGTAACTACAATTATATTAATTATTAAAAGTTAACTAAGACTACCTACTGCAACAGTTTCCTTAAAGGGAGTCACTGATCAAATTCTCTGCCTGACTCTCAAGGTCTCTAGCAGGAAGACAAGCCAATAAATTCTAAGGCAATAATTGAAAACAGCCCACCATAGCAGCCAATTCAATTATATTGGCTCTCAGGATGAAAGATTCGATTCATTGGACCAGTGGGCGAGTTTTTCCATGTACTACTTGTGGTTTCAAGGTGCACATAGGAAGGAATGTTTGCTGCTATGGAAAAACCAGAGTGGGCAGATGAAGAATCAGGGCTGTCCCTAACATTTCTTTTCCCTGTGTGGCAGAATGCTCAGTTCAGTAAAGAACATAGGGATCTGCTTAAGAAATCCTTGGCATGCTCATAGTTACCTTCAGGTTGTAGATGTATATATTCGACACCATCCTTGATTTGGGAGGGACTAGTCAGTTTAGAGGATAGCTGGTTCATGAAATGTAAGTGAGGGTTATTTAATGTAACAGATGTTAAACGGAGCATAATTACTATCATTGCTGTGAACATGAGAACACTTTTCCCCATAAAAGGAACACTTGTAATTTTACTTTTTATGCACAGAATTTACAAGCTCAAAGAAGGAATGTCTATAAAAATTAGAAAGGGATGTAGACTAAGACTTGATCTTAAAGTGCATAAATGAGATGCATTCAAACATATCCAAGAGGAGGTTATCATCTTTGAAATATTCACTACAGTATCATCTGTGAATAGAATGCTGCATGATCTCTGAAGAGATTTCTCTGAAGTGTTCATTTTTGAAGTAATTTTATTTTTTGGGGGGCTGAAAGCAACCAGGATGGTGGGGTGAAAACCTATGTGGCCCATGAGGAGAAACTGAGGAAACTAAATTTGTTAATCCTAGAAAAGAAAAGGTTGTAGGAGGAACTGACAGCAGCTGATTTAATGAGAAAACACATCAGACTCATCACAGAGCTGCTTGGTGGTTGGATAAGGGATAACAGGCATAAATTAAAACTAGAGAGATTCAGACTAGATATAAGAAAAAGATTTTTGGTTTATTTATGATGTTGACAATCCCAAAAAGGAGCAGGTTGCCAAGTTTTGCAATCTCCACCTTTGGAGATTTTCAAGCCTTGACTGGATAAAGCCCTGAGCAATCTTGTTTGACCTCAGAACTGACCCCACTTTGAGTAGGATGTTGGATTAGAGACTTCTTAAGGTCTTCTCCATCATAAATTGTTCTATGGGGCTATGATTCTTTGTCAAAACCAAAATTTATGTTTTTTATGTAGGTTTCTCCTCCTGGCAGATTGTCCACCAATTTTCCAGAACATGCCCCCAAATTTGAAAAATGGCTAGTGAAGCTAATCTGAAAATAAAAAGCAGATGGAGAACAAGACATGACAGGCAAAGGACATCCTCAGAATCAGAAAGTAGAAAGGGAAACCTTGATACAAAAGCAAAACTGTTGCATTGCAAAGAAGAGGAGACATTTTGATTTGCTAAAATCATTTGAACCCAACCTGACAGGGTAACAGCTTTCTTACAATGATTAAAGATGAATACAATCATAACACTACTGACTTTTTTGTAACATTGCATAATAACAGAAGATTTCATTAATCATATACAACATAAAAAGAGTTAAAATAATGAATCAGGATCCAAAAACAATCTACGTAATTTTTAAATTATACCCTTTCCTAAGTAATATTTCTAAGTAATATCTGTCAGATTTTTCATTTTAGCAATAAATTTTGTAAATATATTCTCATTCTGAATTAAAAAGAGAGAAAATTAATCCCAGGGAACACCCTGTGACAGTGCCAGAGAAGAATGTCATGAGGTGTGTTTGAATTCACTACAACGGATTCAGGATGGAAATCACCGGGTGGTGGCTGTAAAGCTGGTCTGAGGCAGATCTCCTGTGTGGGCCTGTATGCTTTTCTATCTAGGCTGTAAACTCTGAAAGGTGGGATGGATGAAACGGTTTCTCCTGCCAAACATTCATCTAGTGATTATTGTTATAGGTCTCTAATCTAGGACAAGGATATAGTGTCAGCCACATAAAGCTACACTAATGATTACTCGGTAAACTGAAGGTTTCGTAACACACTAAACTCTACATATCCAGCATATTCTCTGTTTATGTGAAAGCTACATTCAGAAAAATTGGGTTTTTTGTTTTAATTTTGTTTTTGCCTTCAAATATTTCCTATGCTTTTACTAAAATGCAAGTATTTTTTTAGATGACAGTCAAGGTTAAACAGAATAAGATTTTTAAATGTCTGAAACAAGATTAAGGCTTAAACATGGTTTTTCTTTTATCTACAAACCTTGTTCTTTTGTCTGCAGTCATTTCTTAGGGGGCTGGCATTTTGAACTTCAGCATGTAATGGCCTGGCTTCTTAACACTACCATTAAGACTTCTTTTACATAAAAATGAAGAACTAAATTCTGCTGTCAGCTACGCTGATGGAAATCTGTTGGCATCAATGGGATGGCACCAGAGGGATCTGGCACTACTTCTGTTCCCTGGATTCAACAGCCCCTAGGAGTGTGCAGCTCTTTTTTAAGATGAGGATGGTTTTCTCTGTCATATTCAATAATTCAGATGATTTGAATTTAGCTGAACAGCATGTAGGGAATTTGCTGTAGATGTTTAGAGTACTGTAAAGAACCTTCTGGCACGAAAGTTTGTTTTCTGTACATTTCATTAGCAGTTGGTAGTCTGGAGGAGGGTTGTTTGTTGGTGTATTTCTTTGTCAGCTACTCATGGACCAAAATGTATATTTCTTTATTGGGTCAACACAGTAGGCAAATTTTTTCTGCCTTCATCCTGTTTCATGACAGGGAAAATTTCCAGTTGGGACAGAGAACTAAACAAGTCTCCTTTTTTGGCACTAAAGACTCCACAAACTGTGTTTTCCCCATTTTCACATTAGCAATATAAATAAAAATACTCATAGTGATGTTGAAAATAAATTTGCAAAAAGTTTTCTGTCTGTTGTGGGGTTGTGTAATCTTTCCTCAACTGTTTCTCATCAGTGTATCTTCTATTATATCCTTTTATATCCTCAGTACTGATAATTTTTGCACAGATACTATAACCTTACTGCCTTTCTATACTACTTAGTTAACACTATGACATGATAAGCAGAGGTCCACTAGAAAATTTAGAAGTTAGGGTGCACTGTTCGTACACAACAGTAGAGAAACCTTTGAGAGTTGGCAGTAAAATTAAATTTTTATCTTCTTCCAACTGTTTCTTTAAAACCAAGTCATGCAATCCAACTTCTAACCTGAAAAAAGGGCATAGTGGGAGTTTCAGCACAGAATCTGGGGACTGATTACTCAGCCAGCCTTTTATTACTCAATTTGTGATAGTATGTGAAAGCCTTATTTGCCAACCAGACCCCTGTTGTGCTACAAAACTTCTTACAAATAAGAAACTAAAGATGATGGGTAGACTGGGACAGGTGAGCTACTAACCCAATTGCAATTGGAATATCATGGGAACCCAAAATTAATAAAAGACCTTTCAGAGTATCACATTTTAAGATCTTGCAATTCCTACTGCAAAGACTTGTCTTTGTAACTGAATCCTAAGAAGTTGTCTGCCTGGGCTTCAAGTTGATAACCAAAATGCCACTCAAAACCTGACAGCTTTAGCTTAATGCTGAGTCTAAATTTAATATACAAAACCCTACGTATACAAAAATCTAAATTTAATATACAGACAAGCTGAGAAACTCTTTCCCCAAAGTATTGTGGATGACAAGTGCTTGCATAAATACAAAAAATATAGGAAAAATCCATGGAAGAAAAATCCATCAGAGGATGTATTTGAAACACAAATTGGAGTATTTTGGGAAAATATGTCTGCACATTTACTTTGTTCTTAGAGATGCTTTCATATGTCTGCTACTGGCCATTTTGTGAGATTGCGCCAAACACACTGATGCAATACAGAGGGTGTTAGACTCTCAGTGAAAAATGAGTTCTGAACTGGACCCACTGAACAAATGTCCAAGGTCTGAAAGGAACATCAGTCCTTTCATATGCACTAATATTTTATCAAATGAGCTATATATCTCTGATGTCCCAGAAGCACTCTGCTCTCAATGAGAAAACGGAGGTCTCTCTGCATGATGCTCTCACAGGGCAAGCTCCCACATATGCAGACCTGCCCCATGCAGCTTCCAGATCAAAAGGGTTTTTCATGTGACCAAAGCAGAGCAAGGGCAGAATAGCATAGATCTTTCTGTATACATGCCTTTAAAAAAAGGTCTGAGGGAGAGCAAAAAAATCTCCACACATATTAGCAGGACTCTCTTTTTGTTCACAGCTACCTATTTCTTATAACCAATGATCTAGTCTGTAGAAGGGTCAGGGTTATATCTGTTCTGGATACTTCATTTAGTTATGCTATATTAAAGTATAACGAATCCAGCTCCTTAGAAATTAAATAAGCAAAATAAGATGGTGTGCACTACTCCTGCACTTTTCTAATCCACTTTTTTTTTTCTTATTATTTTAAAGAAACTGTTGCTCTTATGGAAGCCTTGTCTTTAAAAACAAATTGAGTCCAAGAGTTGAAACTAGAAAATTGCATTTTTGGCTGAACAGGAGAGTCTTGCTCTTTAGTGGTAGAACATTAAAACAGCAATATCTGGGGGATGTGTCTGTAAAAGGCATATTGATTTTTAATAAATTTAATGTACCAGTCACTTTGTAATAGCAAACATGAATGCAACACACTGCAGGACGTCTGGTCTTTCTATATACATTAATATATATGCACTGACATATATATATTTATAATCCAATAAGAGTACTTTGCTCAAAGCAAAAATGGCATGTGCAATATGTACACACACACAAACATACATATGGAAAAGTCCTCTTGCCTTTTCTTTTTTCTCAATGTCCTTTAGGACTACTTTCATATACTGCATTTTTTCTTTCTGAGAGGGAGATGTTTTCAGGAGTATTTATATATTTCAGCAGGTAATATAAAAAAGCAGATCAAGGACTGTGCTGCAGAACACATTTTGTAAATTTCTCTGTTCCATGACTTTAACTGATCATGGAAAAAAGAACCCCAAAACAATCTGATTGTAAAGCAATCACCCCCTAAACACCAAGTAACAGTTTACATACTTCATGAGGGATTCTATGTCCATGAAACCCTGAAAAGGGGTTCTGGGATCAAAACGATTATGTGTGGATTCCTTACCCCTAAAAACTCTTTGCTCACTGGATGAGAATTTTAAATCTTTAGGCATAGATATCTTGCAAATGTATCTCCTCTGTCACCATTACATGTGAAATGTTACTGCTCTGAGTGAGTTTTCACAACTCCCATGTTTAATGTAATGTTGGAGGACCCAGCAGAGAAGAGTCATAGGGCTGAACCTGATAATAGCTATCTTCACCTATTTCAGCCACTTCCTGAGTTCAGTGGGCTCTACTGTTGAGTATTTCAAAACTTGGAACAACAGATTAATCACAAAATCATTAGCTCCTTCCTGTGTCCTGGATGTTTATCCTCATGTGCTCTGTGCCACAAAAGCCGTGGTTCAGACAGTTCACATTTGTCACAGTCAACTTTCTTTATCCAACAGAAGTAGTCCTGAGGATCTTATAAAGACAAATGAGCCATAGTCACCTAGCCCTTTGCTGCAAACAACCTATCCTTCAGTAATAATTTTTTTTACACAACAGTCTTTAAGCTTCTCAATTGAGAGCACTGTTGGTCATGTAATTTATGGTGAGGTTGTCAAGATTTGACTTTTGCAATGCTGTTCAGCACATTAAGGGATCATAACTTTGGTAAGCAGAGATCAGTTCTGTGCCTCACACAAACTGCCCCATATTACTCCTGCCTACTCAGTAGTGGAGTGGCTGAGAACTGAAGTATATGTACATGGGTAATCCCCCTGCCTGGCCCAGATACTGTAGCAAAATATAATTTTTTTTGAGCTGTTGAGAGTTTTACATCAAGTTATTAGTATGTTGCACCCATAATGCTTCCTTTCATAAGCTGCCTGACCCACTTCTATATACAAAAATTTATCTTACCACAGATTAACTGATCACAAGATATCATCAAAATGCTACACAGCTGCATCCAATGACTGAATCCCCATCTGCCCAAAGATTCTGTTATCAAAACATGTATCCCCATTGACTTTCAAACATCACAAGTTCCTTTTATAGATTAGGAAATTATCATAATAATCAATACCCACAGCATGACCTAATGAGACAAGAAAGTTGGCTAGTACAGTCACAATTCCAAAAGAATCTCTTCTGACTTCCAGATCTTTCCTTAAAACATCAGGCTACATGGAAATCCTTTGTGCTGAAACAACTTCTGGTTTTCTTCTCTATTTCCTTACTCCCCTTCTACTTTTCTGGCATGTGGTAACTAGAAGGCTTCTATGTCTACAGTTTTTAACTACCTATGACCATCACTATTCCTTTCTTATTTCTCAAACCACAGCTGATGCAGGAAGGAAATAGACAAAATCCATCTAGTTATATTGACAGTTACTGACCTGATTTCTTTCCTCATCTGACAAACAGTCTGATTTTCAAAAGTAAACTTCAATACAATCATGACATGGTTATATAAAAATGCACAATGCTGTAAGTATTCCTAAGAAGTGGTTATTTCCTGTAACAGAAACGACAGACATATAGGAAGAGCCACTTTCTTGATTCTGTGTTAAATTGCATGCAACAGCCCTCATTTGCTGATAATAATATTTGCCCTATTTTAGCCAAAGATGTTTAAAATACATTTCATATCCACAAGCCAATGAATAAATAAATACATCTAATCCTGCTGAATAAAGTTAAAAGATTTTTTTGAGGACTGTACAGGATGTAGGCCTGCATGTCAGGGAAGGTTGGAAGTAGTGCAAACCACAAAATGTCTTATGCTACTTAGAATGACATTTTAATCCAGATCCTGGTACTACTTAATCGACACAAATTAGTCATGAAAATGCAGGGAAAGATATTGCCAGTTTGGGCTTATTTTCAGCTTCAGATACTTTTGCTTGCACAAAATAAAATGGTGGGTAGCAAGGAGTTATGCACACCACTGGAGAAGCCACTAGTCGGTAGTAAAATCAGTAACTGGCAACTGCTTCTGCAAATATCTGGGATTGAATGTACTGGATCTTTCCAGATCTCAGAAGCTAAAGTGTCCTGATATTTTTTGGTAGTTGGATACCACATCACAAGGAAATTTCCCACAAACAAATTAGGGTTAGTCAAAAGCTTTTGTTTGGACTTGTGATCCAAATGGCATCTAGAAAGGTAGATAGTAAATACTAGGAAGGAATGTATCATGCTTAGCTATCATCTGACACAGTGCTCATCAACCTTCATGAGCTAATGAAAGTGAAATTGAGAAGAGAGGGAAAAGAGAAGGTTTTTCTCTGAGTATACCTGGTATTATTCAGTTTTGCTATACGGCAGAAGCATTGGTACTAAAGGCTGTGCAATTGTACTGCTCAGAGAAAGGAGTTAGACCCAGTGGAATTGCACTAATACAAAAAGCTGAACATAAGAGGAATTAGATCTGTGTCCCACTCATGTACTATAAAAGTTCCTATTCCCAAAGCATTGGGAATTAGATCCAAGTGTTGGACACAGCTTACTGTTTACCACTCTACAAAGTGGATGAGGTAACACAGTATGTTAAGACTTCAAATAAATATTTTCTGAAGACACAAAAGGCTCTGATCCAGAAGGTCAAATAGGATATTTGGAAGGCCAAAAGTTTCCAGTGCAAAGAGGTGGCCAAGATTTTATTTCAGAACGATCAGCTCCTCGATTCCCTGAATACTGGAAATGAAAAATTAAATAAAATCGAGTATAATGATAATTATACTTTCAGACTCCCTATACCCCCTATGATTCAGGTAAGGTGTTTTTCCACTATGCTTGGCAAAGTACTTTTAATGTAAGCACAAAAAGATCTAATGATGCAGGCACTCTATATTTTCAGGAGAATTTTCAATCCTGTATGATGCACTGAAAGAATGATTACAAATAAATTGGTCTGTATAAGTATCTCAACTCAACAGTACAAATGAATGAAAGGCAGTGAGTTTCCATGTCCATCAGTCTGTAAATAGATAAAGATTTTTGGAGCTATTGTTTACTTTAACATGTTGTAATAATCCAAAGGAATATACTTTGATTACTTCCCACAAGAAGAAATTGTTATGTCCCATATGATGCTGCAGTGATTCAGCGTACCTGATAATATCAATGCCAGTATGTCTGCAATAAATTAGGTAAAGGTGACATATTCTTTACTGAGAGATTAGTATTCATTTTGCAGAGTGCATTCTAAACAGAAAATACTGTGTCATTTAAGATTAAGTACCTGTTTTGATATCATAACAGATGTTTCGAGAAACCTATTAAAAAGAATCATAGTGCTGTTTTTGTCTAATAGCAAAAAAAACAGTCACTTTATCACTACAAATTAACAAATTATCCCTTAGAATGTCTCATTAAAATACCTTAAATCAACTTTCATATTCCTCCAACTACTCTTGTTTTAAAAGTTTTAATCTCATAACTTCCATCCACAGATTATTTGGATTAAAGTAATTGTTAATAGGTCATTGGATTAATGTCATTGTTAATAGGTTTATTTGACTGGCCTTCAAACATTAGATTATAATCTTGTCCTCAAGGAGCTGCTTCTCCCATAACACCCTTTCTGAGAAATGCATGTATCTCTTTTCTCACTGCTGAGCTGTAGAAAAAATGCAGAAAGGCCAGTGTCAATGTTTTACATATGGGGGTTACAGTTAACATTTTCCATTTAGCTTTCTTGAAGCTGGCAGTTACCAGACCAGTCACTTGTTTAAGAGTGTGCATTCTATGTCTAGATCTGCACAGATGCTGAGCATCCATACATCTTGTGGAATGCCTTGGTCTATCATCTTGAAATTGTGGATATCCTAGATATCCTTGTACAAGTCCAGTATCTCCAGGATTCCTACCAGTTTCCAAGCACAAATCTTCATGTTGATGATGTCATTCTACTCCCACATAAGTTACTGTGGCCTTACTGCAAGCTGAACATGTGGAGTCTCTCCATCTTACATTTCCTGGCAACAAAAATCTGAATTCAGTCTGTACAGCCCAGCTAGCCACTGCTCAGCTGTCTTACCTAGCACATGAGAGGGGTTGCATGACAATTTGTACCTCATATGCACCGTGAGGTACTCAGCCACACGTGTACTCCACCACATGTTATTTTCCAACTCAGCCCCATGAGTCTGCTCTTATCCCTCACAGTTGTGCTTATCAGAATTTTTTGTAAAGTGAAATTCTTTACATTCATTTGTCTAAAGGTAATGGTGGATTTACCATCTCCTTATCAATATTTTTACAATGTTTTGCGATCCTCAGTGTCCTGCTAACTTCTCTTGAGACTTATGCTACATTATTTGACTTTAGTTAGGCTCAGGGTCCTACAATTGTGATTCAGAAGGATGATTCACTGGGAAACAGAAGTTTCCAGTTTGATGACTTTAAAAGCATTTGAGGTTCTAGCTCTTAGAAGGAATAAAAGATTGAATTGTTTGATGTCAAAACACAGATAAGTGGTTTGGGGAACTCAGAAGAATGAAAAAGCATTAACATCCCCCATTCTGCTTTTTGTGAATTGTACAAGAAAAATTTTCAAAGGCATCAGTTAGAATAGAAATTTGGGTAAGAATCATTGCATTTTTTACATCATCCTCCCAGAACATTACTATTCAAAGAAAAGGAGAGAAAAGAAAAGAATTGGTAGAGCTCTAATAAAGAGAAGTAAGGCTATATGAAAAAGGCTTAATCCTTCAAGTTGCTGTGCACTCTGGCTGTATTCCACTTAAATATCCACTAAATCCTTGTAGTCTGAATTAAAAGATTTATCACAGAAGACTCAAATTATGTAGCATAGTTCAGGCATATAAGGATCAAGGAACAAGAAGTAGCAGGGACAGGTAAATCCTGAAAAAGGAATTCAAGCTCTGCCTACAGTCTTCTGACCTCCACCCACAAAAGAGCTTCACTCATTTAAAGTCTCCTTAAAGCTGAGTCCAACTCTTCATGTGACAGGAATCTTGTCCTGCAGCCTGAAAATCTAGTAGGAGCAAGGATGTGTTGACTTTTTAATTTGCAAAAAGAGACACTTTTCACTTAGGTTAAGGCTTTTTTTTAGAACCTTTCATTTAGAAATTGCCTTTTGAGACCAAAAGTTGGGTGCCTGTGTGTTTATTTGTTCATATTTTAAAGTATTAAGTTTAAAAGAATAAACACTTATTTATGCTCCACTTGGACAGAGGGAATTTAAAGAAAGGCTTGTTTCTAATGTTACTTCAAGGAATTTCAAACTTTCCACTCAGATCCCAAACACAGACTGTGCCAGATTCTTTTGAGCTTTCAAATGCCAGATGATAATATTACAAACACTCTGATCTTTGGGGCTCTGGAAATCCTTTCCAAAGCTATTTCCTGCCAGCTGTCTCTCACCTGAACATTTCACAGTCTGTCTGCTGCTCAGATTGATGCCAAATGATCTGCAATTACAGTATGTTTAACCTGTAATCTGCTATTAGCTCTGAGGTTTGCAGAAAGCGACATTAAAGTCTAGTGAATCCTTTACCTTGAAGGAAGGATTTTCCATCAGAGGAGAAAAAAACCCATAAATGTAAATGACCAAAATGAATATTCATTTAATGCGTGCAACAACATTGTGTCCATTTTTCCTTACTCTATGTTGCACTGCAGTGACAATATAAAAAAGAGCATCCAATTGCTTTGTCCCAAGAAGAGACTAAGATCATCTCCTCTTCCTCATTGACCTGTGGGTATCACTTCTGAGTTGTGTGCTCAGAATTCCCACCCAAATTCCAAGATGAAATCTGGATACGTTGTGAGTTTTCAGAAACATTCCAGGTTAAAAGCTGCATAAACAAACCAGGAGTTAAATGTAGAGGAGAGAAAGGACTGGATGCCTAACTGAATGACCTAAACAAGGACAGGCTCTCCATGGAATACATGAACATTCTTCCATGCCAGAAGAAATTATCACCGGATTATTTTTTTTCCCTGACATTTCCCCTTTGTGAAAGAGTTATTCAGCTTTGTCAGAGTGAAAAGATAGAAAGTCTTCTTCATGAACAGACATTACAGATGTAGCTGGAATTACTTTAGCACCAGAGACTTCCAGCAATAGCAGATCTGCAGACCCTTGGGCGCTTAGATTTTGCGGAGTTTCCCCAGAAGGCTCAGCCTTCTCAACTCGCAGTTAAATTAATCTAATTGTCCTTCTTAAGTTGCTCTTTGCTTTTCTGTGGTTTTAATGTGTTCTCTTTTGTGTTCAAATGAATAACACTTCAAACATGAAGCCATAATTTGCCAGGCTTAATTCTCAATCTATTTAGGATAAAAACGTGAATCTCAAGGAAAACCGAGAAGTACCAATACCTTTCATGTTGTTGGGGTTTTTTTAACGATTAAGGGAATAAAAATCATTAAGAAGATGTGAAGTGGGCCTTTACATGCCTTGCTTGGGGTAAAGTAGAGTACACATACGTGGGACTGCTCTGGTATCTGGGTTGACTTCTTCACAGGGAAATATCAAAGGATAGAAAACAAACGTTATTTTAACTGTCAGATTGATCTTCTCAATAGCTGTAATTAATCACAGTTACTGCTATAAAGTCACTGAGAGCTCTCTCTTAAGGAGGTTATATGGTAATGAAACAAAGTTATTCTCCCTCATGTTCCTTTCATAAATCGTCAGCAAATATACATGTATATGAGCTGTCTTCCAGCTGAGTTTTCCAGGAGTTAATAAGCCATTTAAAACTATTAAATGCTGGAGAAGCAAAAACATAAATGACCTTTGAACCTTGCAAGGACGTTTTCTCTTTGAGCAATTTATTCTTTGCTTAAGGATGGTTCAGAGTTGTATGCACAGAATAACATTTTGCCACTGAATGTCATCTTAGACCCAAGCAGAATGAAAGAATGAATTTCTTATCTGAATTTGTATTAGATTACATTCCAGCAAGAGATGTAACGTGATACTATAAAAAAGTGTAGGCAGAGGGCAGTATGATACATTAGTAAAGGACATTTTTATGAGTCGATTGCTGGTAGAAATCCACTGTCATGACAAAGTTTTAAGTTCATGTAAGATAGTTTGGGTGCAGTAAAGCTATTCCCAGTATTTACACTTATAGTTCTAAAATATGAAGTGTTTCCTCTATCTCTGGCCTGAGGGGCTGTTCAGAAGGCTTTTACTGTTCTTGTTACTCTGTGTCTGCAACATGAACAAATGTTATAATCATTAGGGCTGTTCATTTTGAGTAATAAATCTCAAATTTAGTACACGTAACTGCAAATTAAGGCTATTCCCCAAAATACTCATCTATCAACCGAAACACACTTGCATCTTTCTCTGACTACCAGAATGGCACCAAGAAATCGTTAAGAGTGGAGATGAAGGCAATTTCCATACTGCTTGAGATTAGGACAAGGTTTCACAGAGATTTGAAAAAAGTACTGAAATTATTTTTGTTCATTTCTCATTCCATCTCTGGCACTAACTGAGGACTGTTTGGCTGAAATAACGAACATGACTGCATTTCTTTGGACAGTGTCCAAATGCACATTTCTGGATACCTACTTGCATGGTCACACTCAGTTTTGATGTTGTAAATTACTCTTTTTTTCTTTTTTTCCCCCCAGAACTGTTAAGCTTGGTAAATATATATTTTTAGCTTGATTTATCTTTCATTTATAGCAATTTAACTGCTGGGAAAAGGAGCAGATGCAGCATTAAACAATGGACCAGACCAAGCAGCAAAAGACACTTCTCTAAGCTCTGTAGATGTTGCACAGCAATAGTTGGCTGCTAAAATTATAAGGAAAGATTCTTCGAAAATATAATTTTTTCCTGGTTTATAATCTATCAATGTTTCTGAAATCTTATTTAAAAGGTAGACTAAGGGGTACATTCTTTATTCCTTGGAGCAAATATGAGCTAATCTCTGAGCAACAATGCATGAACTTTATGTAATTTATTGCTTAATTTCAAAAGTAATTTCAACCTAGGATTTTGCCAGATCTGGTTTTCCTTTAAAAATCTTCCTATAGATTTCTTCTACACATGTATAAAAATCCTAGTGTGCCTCTTGCTGACAGTGCAATGCTATGTTATCTTTTTAAAAGACAAAGGTCAGTGCTAAATGTTTGTTACATTCAGGTAGAACTTCTGTGCTGTATTCTGTTTTCCAAATTCATGCTGTCGAGAGAAGGGGACAGAGTACTCTGTGTTTGAGCATGCTGAAAATTACTGCTCTTTATAGATCTAGAGTAACTCTTGCTATGCAAGGAGACAAGCTACAGAAGTATTGGGAGCACACACTGGTCCTCACAGCATGCAATGCACAGCATAGTAGACACTTTTGTGTAAAGTACCTGAAAATATATTCAGAAACTCCAAGTTTGGCTTTCTATTTCAGTCCCCAAGATTGACAAAGCCAGCACTTCATAGATTTACAAGTACAAAAGTGTTCTTTTTAAACAAAAACCAACCCATTAAAAACTATATAATCAAGGGAGTGAAGGGAACAGCATTTTAAAGCTATCAGTACTGCAAAATTGTACTAAAAAGTGCTTTTGACAGCCTACAAACAGTGCTGTTGACAGATTACAGGGTGATCTGTGTCAAAAAAGTGAAGTTTTTGAAAGGCAGGTAGAGAATCTGTGGGTGATAGTACCAAATATTATTTTTAAACAAAATTAGGCTCAAAGTGGCAGAATGTAAAACCCCATTCTGACACTCCCAGGCATAGCTGCACCAGCCAGCTAAATTAATAGCTATATCCACCTCTTCGCTGTTTTCATTCTACTTGCCATGAAATACAGAAGAGGCTGCAAAGACTTGTTATCCAGATTGCAGCTGCACGTGCCTCCATCTTCCTCCATCTTCCTCTATCTACCTTCAGTTTGTAGTTGCAAAACACGAGTCTCCATAAAGACAGATAAAGGTGACTCAGTACATGGCTGCAGTGTTGGTGTATGGAGAGTGAAGAATGATGAAGGCTTTCATATGTAGCAGACAGGAACAATCACTTTCCTGCTTCAGTGCCTCCAACATTCAGCCTGTTTCTCAGGAAAGAGGGAACAGCTGGAATCACCATGAGTCCAATTTATACATTTTGAGCTGCGTGTAGGGCTAATGAGGGAACTGTGGAGAGCAAACAGCATTTCTCTGAAGGAAAGAGATTACGGTTTACACTACCCCTTCCCTTCATAATTTATATCAGAGGACTTTGGTTAGAGTCAAATGATGAGGTTTTCCAGTACTACTTATGATTTAGTTTCAGTTTGTTTTATTAATGTAATTTTAGCTGAACTCAGAAAATGAAATCTTTGGAAAAAAAAGAAATTGTGAGCAGACTGCCATAACAGAAGCCAAGCCAACTAGCCTTTCCTTTCACTGTTACTTTGGATTTCAGCGAAATTGATGAAAAATCATCAGTTCCACTGAGCAGCTGCCTTAAATCTGTGGGTTTAACAATCTGACTCGGAACTGTCAACCTGGGGCTCTGAGGTTTCCAATATGACGAGGGGAAACCTGGAAATCTTATTGTCTTTTACTGTCTTGGCACACTTGGTGTTCAGATCTTCCAGGGATAGTCTACCTGGCAAGTTTCCCTAAGATTCACCAACTCGGTCTCCCTTTTCCAGGTCAGTCTGCTCATGGGTCTGTTTAGAAGGCCAAAATCAGAGCCAGAAGATAATTTACCAGTAATCCAGGCAGGATTGTATTGGAATTATGTCTTGGATTCATCGGACAGTTAAATTAAATGCAACCTGGTTGAAATAATTGGGGTTTTTTTCCTGAAAAAGAGAAAAAACCCCACAAAACCCAAAAAACCAACCATGTCTTTCATCTGAGTATTTTTAGCCCTTTAAGCTTTTCAGAGAGTCTGCAATGACAGCCTCATTGATACCTCAGTCTCAACACCCAGGTTAGCCAAATTTGATTATGTCTCTGCCTTCATCTTTTCCTTCCTAATCACCCAGACTCCAGGTCCTGGCCCTCACCTTCCAATGACCAATGTATATATAGGAATATGTTATTTGGTGAAGAAGTTCTTAGCTTTTATCTGTGGCTATAGTGACAATTGCAAGACACCTTGTCTTCCCACTGCATGTGACTGCTGGAAAAGCAGTGAGGGTTCACTGCCGCCCAAATTCACCTTGCTTACATTCTCATATAAAGATGAAATGAGTATCAGCTAGAGATAAAAGTACTTCATGGTCTGATGTCTATCAGCTGAACTTTACTTCTAGACACTATGTTGAACATTTCAGTTTGTTGTTTGGTTTTGTTTTGTCTTTAAAAAAAAACATAATTCTGTTATTTGACCTAGCTATACCAGTTTTAAAGGATGTAATTCAAAGGCTTTATTTTCTATTATCCTTGGGTAATTCTTTACTTTTAGACAAAGGAAGTCTGCCCTAGAACATTTTGCTTTTACTTTTCATTTAAAGTCTCTTTATTCAGTGTTTACAAACTACTGATTATAGATTAGAGATAAAAAGAAAGAAATCAGTCACCTAAATAAAGACACTCAGTCCATTTAGTCACATGTGAAAACAAAAAGCACGTAAACCTTGTAAAACTAACAATTGTTGCTTATCTACCTTGTGCAATTAGCTAAAAAAACATTTCTAGTCAGGTAATATGAATGGATGAGGGGACAAGTCTATCATCCTATGTTTAATTGTCCATGGTACAATGTAATAAATCTATATTCCATGGAAAGCTTTGGAATGAGATCACTGAATATATTTTGGAGGGTTCTGAAATTATTATTGATTCAAGGCTGTTTTTACTCAATTGTACATATGCAAAGAACACTTAACATTGGAAAGTGCCTGGGTGTAATATAATGATCTGCAGAATGCTATCAATAACAGCCTTTAAGGCTGCCCACCCATAATTGAAAAAATGCATCACATTTTCAGTGAGACTATTTATTACATTCTGCTTTTCAGTGGTGCATGCATGCAGATGTACATATTAGTTCCTTTCTTTCATTGGACAAAGGGAACCTTCCCTTCCTGTTAGAGATTTGGTGATAGGTACTGCAGTGATTTAAGTCATTATATCTTGATGTCACAGGAGTTTATATGCATTTGGCTTCACACAAAGGTATTAAAGCAGGATCTGGCCTTTAAATCCAGAAAACAAATTGAGATGGATGGTTCCTAGATCAGACACCAACTTGGATTGCTAGTCTCATTTTGAGTACCTCTCCTAGCAACACGTCTGCCTGTGACACTTGTCACAGTCATGTACCCAAGACCCAAAGTAGTCACTGAGATGACTTTAGCTATTCACAGTACCTGTGGCTTTACCACATCTCTGCTAGCCTTTTTCAAGGTCTTCCCCAATCTTTCTTTCCTCCAGTCTTGTCCATCTGCCCCTGAGATTCTTTATGTCTTGGCTCATGAATTATTTCTTAGTAATGGCAGTGTATTTAGCACTGCCCACTACATGTCAGATCAGTCCCATTAACTCAATTCACATAGGCAATCAAACAACTATCTGACAGCAATAGCTTCATCACTGATGATCTGGACTACATTCAAACTGCTGATATTTTGATGCTTCAGGACTTATTACTGACATCCTGAAACTTGCAGCCTTGTTGAAACAGTTGTGTAGGTAATTGCTTTGCCACTGAAGTTATATATACTGCAATTTCTTTAAAGAAGAGGTTACGTCTGGAACTTGACAGAAATTATAGAATTATATGCCTTGAAGAAGGAAATTTTCCACTTAAATAGTTGACAATAGCTTAAATTTTTGTGAAAAACATCACTTTATCCAAAAGTATTGTTAAAAAATTCCTCAAACATTGCACTGAGTTGATGTATTATACTGTGTCTGTGGTGGTTAAATGCTTTCTGGGAAATGGATCAGAGTACTTTGGTATGACTTAAAAGCACCATTTATGGGACAAACTAATCTATGAGCACTTAATTTCACATGATATCACGGAATCACTAGTTTGGAAAAGACCTTTGAGATCATCAAGTCCAACCATACCATCCTCTACTAAACTGTATCCCTGAGCACCTCATCTATCCATCTTTTAAATACATCCAGGGTTGGTGATTCCTGGGCAGCCTGTTCCAATGCCAATAACCTTTTTGGTGAAGAATTTTTTCCTAATGTCTAATCTGAACCTGCCCTGGTGCAGTTTGAGTCCATTCCACCTCATGTCATCGCCTGTTGCTTGGGTGAAGAGACCAACACCCATGTCTTTACAGCCTCCTTGCAGGTAATTGTAGGTGGTGATAAGGTCTCCCCTAAGCTTCCTCTTCTCCAGGCTAAACAAGCCCAACTCTCTCAGCTGCTCCTCCTAAGGTTTGCTCTCTAGTCCCTTCACCAGCCTGGTTGCTTTTCTCTAGACATGCTCCAGGGCTTTGATGTCTTTCTTGTAGTGAGGGGCCCAAACATCTTGGTAGCTTGGTATGTAAAGAATTGTGTAATCTTCCCACAGAAATTAATTTTCAAATTAAAACAAGGTGGAATTACAGAAAGAAAAAAAATACACCAACAAGCAAGAAAAAAACAAAACAACAAAAAACCCCACCAACTCACACTTCATTTCTCCCATAAAGAAATAAACAAGAGTTCATCTTGCTTAATCCCACTGCAGATAAGATTGCCACCGCATCTTATTTGATCTCTCCACATCAACATGCTCTTCTCAACTGCCCAAGGATTCCATGTCCAATAAGAAACATTTTTTTTACAAAATCACTGAGTTGACTTTTTACTTCTACTTCTTCCAAGTCATAACAGCTTCCATTACCTTCAGCAATCCTTCTCTTCTGCATCTTTTATATTTCTCTATTTTTAAATGGTGCACACATTTTTAAGTGGAGAGTCAAACGACACATCCACTGTTGTAAGGGTTGTACTGAACATGAGAACACTTGCTCTGACAAAATCATGTAGGCTGTAATGCTAGATTTATTTGTAACACGATGAAGAAGGGAAAGTAAAACATAGAGGCATGGGAATCAAATAAACCATCTGCTAACTTATAATTAATATAACTAATATATATATATGCAATTAATTGATTATTTAAAATTTGCACAAAAATGTCTAGCAATTACTGTAAAATCGTTTGGGCAGGACTAGTATTTCAGAAGTAAACTCCAGTATAAATGTGCGATGCAGAACTGTCATCACCTAACTACAAAAATCCAATTCATGCTTCATTGGTTTCAGATATATTTGAAAGGACAGAAATCGACTGCCTCCTGGGTTAACTAGCAGAATAACAAATTACATGCCAGCTCATTTGAGACAAGGGAAAGGGCATCTTTACCTTAAAGAGAGACATAAGAAGTTTCCAAATACAGCATGGACAACTGGCTGCTTCATGAAAGCAAAGCAAATGCATATTCTTAAATGTTTTATGTGCCATATTTCTATGCCAGCAGAGACCGCTGGTGCCTGCTCTGGATGAGTTATACAGAACAACTCTAGGTTCATGATCATTTATGTAAATACATTTGTGTAAATACAAGTCAGAATATGATGAATGCAATTACCATTTTCTGAACTTTTGTTTTCCAAACCAGCTAGTGTTTGCCTTTCAAAGATGAGGATGTTTTGTTGGAATTTTCACTTTCTTGCCAGGCTATTTTAGATAAATGCTAAATTTGATGTAGATCACTATGGCTCGCCAAACACTGAAAAAAAAGTTATCAGTTATAATAATGAAAAAACAATTTATAGAAAGTTTTTTAGTATGTGATCCGTGGAGCTTAGAGCTTTCTCTGATATGATAAAAGAATATTCAGGATAGCTCTTATTCCAGAGAAATCCTTCAACAGCTTGTGCTGTTGTCCTATACAGGACTGGCAGAGTCTGGTGTATGTAACACCTACCCTTATTTTAACAATATCAGAAAACAGTGAGGAAAGCAGGAAGAAATTCCCAACTTGGATAGTTTGATTTTCCTTAAGTATAATTTTTTTCTGAACCAGTCTTCTATCGGTAATGTAATGGAAATAATGATAGAGTATTATTCTCTTAAAGCATATGAATACTGGGACAAAAGATACTGGTGTTTATGTTGCTGTAGGTCTTTAATTTTTTCTATTTTTAAAATATTCATTTTCTCTTTGGACAAATATTTATGCTATTTTTAAATCATTCATATTACATTCTTGAAAACAACTCTTTTTCCTTTGTTTCCTTACAAAACCAAACTTGTCATATTAGGAAAAAAGAAGTCCACATAAACCAGTTTTGCTCATAACATTTGCATTTATGTTATGAGAAAAAGAAAGGGGAGGGAAGCCAGGAGAGCTTCAATTTTACATACTTTAGAAATGCAATAAAAGTATTAGGTAGGATTTAGACAATTATCTGGATTTGTAACTTAGAAAGGTACCTTATCTGAGTTTCCTCATTTTTTTTTTTCACAAAACAGAGAGTTCATTTATTATTAAAGATTCATAAGGCAGCTTCTGACCCATGCTGAACTTCATCAGCTTCCTCAGTGAGACCTAAGTTTATCAAATTACTAGGAATATGTCTACCTTTCAGTAGAATAAGACAGTTTGCATTTAAGAAAATACTGAGGTTTTCTGGTTGTTAAACAGAAATTTAAGAGTTGATATTGTGACTATTTCAAACACCACAGGCACAGTGACCAACCAAGCCACCCAGGAACAAAGGTCTCTGTACAAATAATAGTAAAAGTATCAATTAAACATAAAGTAATTTTGGGGAACACCCAAAGCTGTCTTTAGCACGGATCTCAATGTCTCATGCGACCATGGCATACAGCAAAGTGAATATTTTTACCTTTACATCCTTCTCCTTCAAAGATCCATTTTTAATGAGAAAGAAGTGGCAACATATGTAAGTGACACAAAGCAACTTTGCTTAATCTTGTCTGAGGGGGACAGAGCAGACTTGTCTGAGCAGTGACTGCTATGATTTGCTTCAAACATCTGCCCAAGATGTAGCAGCCTTTCAGTGTTGGATGAGATGAATAATGTCTTCCTGCTGTATGTGCTACAGAGAAGCTAAGTTGTTTAATTAACTCAGACATAGGCACAGCTCTCTGTGCTTTGCCCTAAGATGATGTGGCTGCTCAAATCATTATTGTTTATTTTTAGACTGCTGCTTTATTCTAGTGCTTATTATTTAAAGAATCCAAGGTAAATTAAAACATACCTTTCTATTTCACATAGAAACCCCACATTTTTGTGGTCGTTCTACATTCTCCCAAACCTCTTCAGGGGATAGTATGGAATAAAACTTTTAAGAGAATAATTCACTTCATCTAAAAGCATTTTTTTAGGAACAAATTTAACAAACCATGAAGCTGCATCTTGGAGAGCTTGAGTCTGACAACAATACTTCCAATCAGCTTAATTATATGCTACTGAAATACATAGTTCTTATGAAGGCATCTTGCAACCTTTACCAGATAATGATACTTTGAAGTAACCAGTGTACCCTTCCAAACATACTAGCTGCATAATATAAAAGAAGACAACAAAAACTCTAGCACCAAGGAATGGATGAAAAAGCATTAAAAATATAAATAAATTTTTGTAAAACAGAATTCATTCTATATGTTTACTTGCAGAATATTAACTAAATTGCTATATCTAAATATTCATTTTGAAAAAGTAAGATGTTTTGGGTTTGTTTTGGGGTTGGGTTTTATTTTTTGGCTAACAGGATAAATTTGGAAGTGGTTTTGTAGAAAAACGCAAGCATTTTTTACATTCTCAGTTTCAAAATGCATATTCATATACAAAATTTTTTAGAACAAAGCCTCTCTGAATCATGGCTTTGATTCACCAAAACTGAAACACAGAGAAATGATCTTTGAAGCTAAAATGTTCTTTTCCATCTATCTAATAAATTGCTTCAAATGGAAAGGGAGGTCCATTGATATATGGCATACTGGAAGCAGATATGCAATGGTCAGACAAGGAATTTCTTTTTTTATGTGTCTATTTCTTTCAACATTTGGCACCAAATAAAGAAAAAAAGGTATCTACAAAGCTAAATAGTACTTTACAAAATCAATGTACTATCTTATCAGCATGTACATCGCCTGTTTATGGAGAAAAAGATTTTTGCCATCCATAATACTAGCTTTTTTGAGACTACTTATTCATCCTCCTGTCCTGAGGACTTACAGTATGAAAAAAGGCAGTGTCTTTCTGTAAATTTCAGTTTACTTTTTCTCTTTCAAATTTTCTAAGCTCTTTTTGACTCACATCTAGCTCAAGGTTTCTCAGAGGTACATGAAAAAGTGAATTTTGACCCCTTTGCTAGCACGCAGGGTTTGGTGCAGAGACCCAGGGCAGCTGCTTCCAGGGGTATGCTCCTGCAGCTCCCAACTGCAGCCCCCTTTCTGCTTATTCCCATTTCCTCCACAACATCAGCTGCTGCCAGTTTGGCTCTCCTCAGCTCTGGCACAGATGATATAGGCAACAGGGACATGGCTCTTTTATTCCTCCCTACCCTAAGCAATCCATTGCCCTCTGCAGCTGCCAGCTTTGCCCACATCTGCAGCCAACTCTGATTAGCTTAAATTTTGGCTGTATTTGTCTCTAGAGTTAATAACCAAAGTCAAAGAGGGTTCCAGTAGACTCTGGGTGAAGCCTATATATTAAACTGGAATATACAACCCTCCACTGCTGAAATCTAAAGTCAAAGAAGGCCATGAGAGATTCACATTGCTGCAGGAAATGAGGGTATAACATTTTCCCATCCCCATAGACCTTCCTTACTTCCTGCTGACCCAGATGAGCTCCCAGGAAGAAAAGGATTAATTAATATTAGCTATACCTCTGGTATTCACAGTTGTCTCCCTCTGGAAAGCAGCTATGCCATGATTAAGTGCTCATATAATCTAGCAAGTTAGTTAGAGCACTTAAACTTCTGGAGTCTCGTAGGACCAGTACACATCAGGGTCTGGCAGTATTGGAGGGATTTGGAAATCCTTGCAGTATGCTGTTTCTGGGTCACCTCTCAGGCAGCATTGCTCTACAGTGTATATACCATTACAGGATGGAATAATATGCTATCTCTCCAACAAACACTCTCCTCTCTAGGCTCAGAATCATCCTCCAGGTTTGGGGTTTTTCAGTTTGGTTTTGGTTTTTTTTTTGTATAAGTAATTTTTTTCTAATTTATCTTAAACAGAATATGTAGTTTTCTAATTATATCAACTATGAGCCAAGTTGTTCTTGGTTCCCAGTGCATGGGATGACAAATTGCTATTTGCAGCAAGGTCAGTGACTGTAAACACAAGCTTTCATGTATCCTAAATACTTCCTAATCAGACTACAACATTAATGCACTTTGCACAGTGGAGGGAGACTGCAGCAGTGTGTCCAGCATGTAACAGGGCAGTAGTAAACAGATCTTCCGTAGATAGATATAAACTCTGCATGGGAAAAAAATGAGAGGATGTATATGCTCAATTAAGCTAATCCATCCTGGTTCCTCCATTCAATGTGTGTCCTTTAACCTTCTACAGTCATTAGTACTTTCTGAATGTGTGCATAGCATTTACATGTCCTAAAGAGGTTTCTGCTTTCTATACAAATATCCATCTCTTTGTGAAATGTACGGAGAAACTTGTTTCTGAACCTCAGCTTTAGTGGGAATGTTTTCCTTCCCTGAACCTCTTGTGCAGCACCAAAATCAGATTTGAGACTAGAACTATTGATGTGAATATAATATTTCAGTCAGCTTAGTCATTTTAAATTGATTCTTTTCTCCTTTTGTAAATAGTGTGTCTGATTTCCTAACTTACTTGCTGAATAAATACTAGGGTTTTTTGTTTTGGTGGGGTTTTTTTTCTTTTTTTTTATATTTCTAATAGTTCCAACTTTGGTAGAGTAGTGACTGTTAAAGCATGAGACTCTGTAGCTGAGAAGTATGTAGAAAAAATTAAATTCACTGTGGCACCCAATGCACTACTGTAGCATTGCAGGAGATATAGTTTGGCCCTAAGTTTCCATTCACCATTGCCAAAAAAAATCCAGTTTACTCTGTCTCCAGCATGCTACAATATTTTTCACAACTGCTGTATTTACTTTACACTAACAAATGTTATTGCCAGGGAAACCACCCCTTTTCCCACTAATCATTGCTGTGTTTAAAAGGCAGTAACCTGCAGAGATTATTATAGTGTCATGGTTAAAAAACTCTCCTTGTTTATAGCTGAGGCTTTCTTCTCCAGGTCAGCTGATGCTCAGGTGAGGTATCCAACCACTTAAACAATTCAGTAGAATTTGTCTGCCTTTGTCCAAATGAATATTTAATCTATTAATCCCAATGGTAGGGTTTTCAATTTATCTCTTGCTAAAATATTTAGCTTGATTAAAATGTGCCTTGGTTTGCGAGTAGAAGTTCCTTTTGCAAAAGCTGGGTGCCTTGATCAGTATCTCCCACATCTCAAGGGAATAACACAGGGAGACATGTAGCAAGCACAATATTTTTTGTATGTTCTCTCATAGACAGAAAAAATGAAAAAGCTCCATGTACCTACATTAAGAAAAAAAAATCTGAGAATAGTAGAAAAGAACAAGGCAGTTTCTTAGCTGTTGAGGTGACCTATCTCTCCTCTTTCTTTACATTTTCCTTATTTCTAATTTATAGAATTCACTGTTAAACTAACTGTTATTAGTAGTAGTAGTAGTAGTAGTAGTAGTTTCTAACAAGGGTTCCTACTCACAAAGTGTACCCTCAGGAACTAACTGAAGGATGCTAATTGGCTAGAAAGCTGGGCAGCCAATGTGGTACTCAGCAGTAAGCAAGCTGAACCCATGTGACAAAGACATGAAGCTTTAATTTGAGCTGGCAAAGTTTATTTCCTAGAAAAATAAAAAATCAGATGACAAGGGTGATTGTATTTGTAACTGACTATGTCCTGTGTGTTAGAAATACAATAATCTCTTCTTCCATTCCCTTCTTAATGAAGGGATGATGAATTAAGATTCATCATTTCAGTCTGTGTTCTATAGTTATTGCACATTTGTTTTACATTTGGTTCTTGTGAATATTCATGGTAAATAAGAATACTCAGAACACTCTATATATCAGAGATTAATTCTTTTTGACTTTCATCTAAGTTTTGATCCCTTAAATCAGGCAAAATTAATTAAATTAATTTAACTAAATGGTGTGGAAAGAAAATAATATGTAATTGGATTAGTTCTCTGTTTTAGAAAATTCTGATAAATCTGTAGACTTTAGTCCCTCTTTTTTGAAGATCTGTAGATTTACTTCATATTCAACATGACTGAAGGAATTAAATATTTTGCTTTCATTGGGATTTCAAACATCTGCAGCAAGTATACTGCTTTTGGGCATGGAGGGATAATTTTGCTAAGATTTTGGTGAGTCTTTGTTGAGCTCTGAATAGATGTTATGGATTCAAAGATATGTTCTTCTAAATATTAATAATTTAAACAAGGGAAAATGAGATGACATTGACAGCCAGGATTTCTAACATTATATTTGAAATGAGTGTGACAATCAAAAAGACCTGGAACTCCATTTTACTAGAAAAAATAGTCTGCACAGTGCTGCTATAGATAACGTACCAGAGGTACAGAGTTTGGATTTGACTCAGAAGTCCCTGAAAATACAATTTTGTGATGAGTTAACAGCTGGGGATTACCATATGTGAAATCTTTTGCCATTACCAACTCATCCAGCTATCACGGAGGGCCATGCTGTAGCAGAGCTGCAGTATTAATGTGAGCTGCTGTGTCTATGCCCAAATATAACTCTGTTTTCACTCCAAAGGGGAGTGGGGAGTTTAGTCAACTTGTTCTTAATGCAGCCATTAAACCCTTCTCTTTCCAGAATTAGGCAGTCTTTAGTAAGCAGTTGGATAATTAAAAGCAAATCCTTTATATGCCACCACAGTAGGACTACCAAGGACCCAGAAGTAGACAAAAATATCCAAATTTCTAGTGGACTTCTCTGTATGTTCAAGCTTCAAAGGAGCTATGCAATTATATCACTTGTGTAAGGTGTAAGTGTTATTATGAGGACTAAATTCAGCTCTGGGGTCCACAGTACAAGACATGGAGCTGTTAGAGCAGGGCCAGAGGAAGATCATTAATATAATCAGAGAGCTGGAGCACCTCTCCTATGGAGACAGGCTGAGAGAGTTGAGCTTGTTCAGCCTGGAGAAGAGAAGGCTCTGGGGAGACCTTAAAGCAGCCTTCCAGTACCTGAAGGGGCTCCAAGAAAGCTGAAGAGTGACTGTTTATCAGGGAATGTAGTCATAGGTTGAAGGGGGAATGGTCTTAAGCAGAAAGACGGTAGATTTAGACTAGATATAAGGAAGAAAGTCTTCACTCTGGGGGTGGTGAGTCCCTGGCACAGGCTGCCCAGAGCAGCTGTGGCTGCCCCTGGATCCCTTGCAGTGTTCAAGGCCAGGCTGGATGGGGCTTTGGGCACCCTGGGCTAGTGGAGGGTGTCCTTGCCCATGGCAGGGGGGTTGGGACTAGATGGTCTTTGAAGTCCCTTCTCACCCAAATGATTCAGTAACTCTATGATTGTCGATATTGATAACATACTTCTGTGTGAAAATTCTGACTCAAGTCTAGGAAGCACTTCAGGACAGTTTAAGATGGGGAAAGACCAGGACCACAGTACAGTCTCTAACATTCCATCCACCTAACCTGATACCTGATGACAAGACTGTAATATATATATTTAATATTCTGCAACTTTGTTTATGTGCTGCCGTGTTAATGAGGTGACTGGTAACATAATATTGTTTCAACTAACATTATACATCTGATAAAATGCATATTTATTGGTTTTAAATGTAAAAATCCAAAATAATATATACCTATAAAAACAACACTTTGGGGGTTTTGTATTTTTTTGAAACTCTTACACATGTATTTACAAACATAAAATTTCAGCTCATTCAAGTGCACCATCCCTTATGACACACTAATGTATTTTCTCTTGTGCTCTAATAACACTGCTAGGTTAACAAAACATCCTGTGTACTGTGGAAATTAGAACACTTTTGCAGTATGTTAGAAACTAAAGTGGCTTCCTGCTGTTGACAGAGGCAAAATCCCTGTGTATCGTATTCAGATTTTTCCATGAGGTACTTCCAGGTTATTTAGTAGTTCTCTACAGTTCATTTCCTTCACTTATTCATGCTGCAGGAGATTTGCCTCTAAATTCTTATCAGTAGAAACAGGAAATAAGAGTAAATAAATATTTACATTGGATATTTTGGGGGATTTTATATTTGCTTTTTGTTGCCCATTAAATGTTTATATCCTCAGTTTTATATTAAATGGCAGATTTCCAGTTTTCCAAGAATTGTCTTTATGTTAGCTATAATTTCCTTGGCAGCTAATATATGTTATGTAGGTCATAGCATGTAATTTTTTATTATATCCCTGTATTTCTCACCAGTTTTTATGCAGCTCTGACAGTTTTAATCAATGAATTCTAGTTTACACATAATGCAATCATGTTCACTTAACATCTGTCAGAAAAAGAAGCAAATGCTAGTATCACATACTATATCCTCACCATATGAAAACCAAAAAACAATACCTTCTTCAACAAGCATTTAGATAAAATTTTAGGCCAAACAATGGCCCCTATAACCTCCTATTGTTCTCTAATGAGAAAGACAACATCCAATTTTTTGGATACAGAAAAGAAATAATAGGCACGATTTCAGATGGGCATTTAAATACGTTCCTTAAGAAAATATTCCTTCAGTATCTTCCTATTGGATCAGAACCTGAAACCAGTGAGAAAAATCTGGCCTCAATGAAGTCAACCCTCTATTTCAACAGATTTTCACAGCAACATGAAGACACATAATAGTGTTGGAGTGTCTATGGTCTAACCTGGTTAAATCCAGAGAGTGAAAAGAGCTGGATGCTCTCACCAGCTGAAACTGACTCATTTTTCCTTTGACAAACCTCCCATCAAATGGGATTACAGCTCTGTATGGTTCATTTGTGATTTAGTGGTTACCTTGAATGGTTAAAACAGGGGTGAAATTGGCTGTCATCTTTAGAAACTGCCAGTTGATGTATTTGAGCCTTTTAAGCAGGACTTACCGTTGCTTATGTTTTTATTGACACCAAAACCCCAGTGTAAAATTTGGCTTTAGCTGGAAAGCTTTGAAATTGTAGAATCAGGATTGATACATGGCTGCAGGAATTAGAGCTAGAGAAGACAGTTTAAACCTTTTAAGATATGCAGCTTGGTTGTAATGGAGGACCTTAAAATACACTAGAACAAAGAACCTCAAAATACACCTCAGATCAAAGTATATATATTTTCAGAAACAATGTTTCTGATACTGTTCCAGTTTTTATTTTCTTTCCTGAAATGGGGAAGGCTGGGTAAGTATTGCTCATTTGTTCATTTGCTGAATAAGTGTGTTAATGGTACCGTATTCAGCAATTTTTGAACAATTTCTTATTATGGATTTGGAAGTGCTGAAGTGCTTTTGACAGATAATTGTGGTTTAAAGTTTAAATACTTCTGTGATGAATTTTTGAGGTAGGCAATGGTTTGATTAATTTTTTAAGAGCCCTGATTATGCAAAGAATGTGAAAAGTATTGCATACATTTTAAAGCTATTTCTCAATAAAACTTAAATTCTATTTTCTTTGTGGAGAATGTGTTGGGACTTGAAGAGTAACTTCTATTTTCTTTTTTTTTTCTGTTTGGATGTGTTTAGGTGAGTTAAAACTATTTATAACTAATATCTTAATTCATTTTTGTCTGCATGCAGAGTTTTGGAAAACTTGAAGAAGTTTTTTTGTTTGGTTGATGTGGGATTTTTCCCCTGGTTTCTGTCTTTGTTGTTGTTATGTTTTTTAGTAATGCGAATGATTTAATTATCCAGATTCTCTAAATCTGAATTGAGCTTAATGTTATGCAGACATTATAGCATAGCAAGAATCTCATATACTCAAATATCAGCAAATCTGATTAAACTGTAAATTATCATATATTTAAATATCCCAGTGGAAAGATTTAGTGAAACCAGCTGCTTCATATGGAGTATTGAGCAGTCCACATTACCAAGTGCAAACAACATTCAGGCACTATGTAAAGAGTTTGAAAGAAAGTTGATCTCTTGACAGGCTGTGATTAACATACAAACCAGACATTGTACTCCTAAGATATAGGTATACAGGTCATACATAGATACATAGGAAAAGAGGAAATGGTATCAAGTTGTGTCAGGGGAGGTTTAGTTTGGATATTAGCAAAAATTTATTCACTAAAAGGTTTTTCAAGTATTGGAACAGGCTGCCCAGTGAGATGGTGAGTCACCATCCCTGAAGGTGTTCAAAAAGCATGCAGACATGGTATTTTAGGACATGGTTTAGTGGGCATGGTGGTGTTGGGTTGACAGTTGGACTCTATGATCTTAGAGGTCTTTTCCAACTTTAAAGATTCTGTGATTCTGTGGTAAGATTTTTCTCTCTGTCCTTGTGAGGTTTACTTGCCATAAACCAGCTAGAGACAATGTGTAGAAGTCCAACAGTGGGATTCATCTATTTATTTCAGCCATTTAAGAGTTCAATGACCAGGCAGAGCTTGTATTTTTTAATATCCCTTTACAAGTAAATGAAAATGAAAGAAGCACTGTAAAAATGTAGTTCCTCCCATACCTTTATTGCTAAAATAAATGCATAGAATAAATTGCCAACTGAAGCTAATAACCCTAGAGGGTCCTCCTGCAGTTGTAGCCTTTTAACAGCATGAAAACCCAAGTTTCTTTACACGTTCAAGGAGAAGTAAGAGACTCCTGGAGGGGGATTACATGGCTGAGAGATCAAAAGATGTCTTGATGCAGAAATTTCCTTGAACCAAACAGATTGTTCTAGAGCCAGATAAGTCCCTGCAGAGTGCTTAGGATAACGATCAGACTGCACAGTGACATTGCCAGCTCTCAGAGATGCCCTCATGTTACTGGGATATGAACTATGGGGCAAAATGCTGGCCCCTTTCCTAACACATCTATCCCTATACTACAATTCTCCTTAGGCTTCCTGTGAGTGCAATGGAGAAAACACACAGGTTATGAAGCCAGCCACACATTAATGGAGCTGCCTCAAACAGCAAACTTATTTGCTCTGTAAAGGTTGCTAAGAGACCAGTTTCATAGCTGCCTACTTAAGAGTACTCATATCAGACCTGAATGAATGAAATTCAGATTCTAGTACAGTCTGAGCTGAAATAGTACATGATAAATTTTTCTGACTCAGAACTCCACAAAGTGAGTTTCTGAACCAGAGCCTCCAACACCCCTGGAAGTATACTGACATGATACAGAGTGCTGAATGAAATAACTACTATAAGATTTACATTTCTAGCCTCTGTTGGCTATGTATTTTTTGCTGTTCATCTTGATGTATCCACTCCGAGCACATGATTCAAGCTGCTGGATACATTATAGCAATCCAAGAAACAGCTACACTGAGTTGTGTATCCTTAGTTGTGTACAGGATGAGTTACATACCTCCTGGAAATATCATGCATCAAGGTGACAGATATTCCAGTAATATTCATTACTTGGAAGGCAATTCAGTGCCAAGAGAAGAGTTGGAGGAAAAGGCCAGGTAATTTGTCACTAGGGGTGCAAGAAAGAAAATAACATAAAAATAAAACAAAAACTGCAAAACCAGCTGCTCTGACAATGGCTATGTTCCTATTCTAAGGCAACTGGCAAAGCACTGAGATAAAATTGCCAGAGATCAAAGAAATCCCAAAAGGCGGAAAAATAGGTGGCTATCACAGCACAATAGAAACCACATTAGAAACCAGGATAAAGAGCAAACGCTAAATAGGAGGTGAAAGTATGGTTGTAGAAACATAAAAACAGTTATCCTGGATAACTATACTAAAAAAAAAAACCAACCCAAAACCTAAGAGAAAGAATCCTTTTATTTTCTGATTTAATTAACCAGTCTTGTACCATGAAATCTTGGGTTTGCCTCTTTTTTTGTTTTCCCCACCCATAAATGTCATTGGCCATCATGTTTTCTGTAGAATATGAAGTGCTAAACCTCTCAGTGAAATATTTTCCACTGCATTATAAAATGCATTCATATTTTTAAGATCCCATTAGTACAGATATATTATTCACACACATGCTTAACATATCAACAGAAAAGTAGATTGAAAGGAGTCTAGGACACAAAATATTCCACAGTGATATTATGAAATGTAAGGAATAGTTTTGTTCCAGTAACCAGAGATTAGCACCCTTGTGTTTTTCCATCACAAGGTATATCTTAATTATAAAATTTAATGTGTTTTTTTCTAACATATTTCTCACTTATTTAGGACTGAACATCAAAGTATGAGAATGGTTTGAGTCAGAATAGGCCCTGATAAACAGTACCTCTCCAGCTTTCCAGCAGGCCCCATTAGATACTGGGAGGGTGCTCTAAGGTCTCCCCAGAGTCTTCTCTTCTCCAGACTGAACAAGCCCATCTCCCAGCCTGTCTCCAAAGGAGAGGTGCTCCAGCCCTCAGATCATTTTTGTGGACCTCCTTTGGACCTGGTTTTACAACTCCATGTCTTTCGTCTGCTATGGATCCCAAAGTTGGACTTAGTACTCCAATTGGGTCTTATTAGAGCAATGTAGAGGGGGAGAACGACCTCTCTCTGCTGGACATGCTTCTTTTGATGTAGCCCAGGATACAGTTAGCTTTATGGGCTGCAAATGCACTTTGCCAGCTCATGTTGATTTTTCATCCACTAGTATCCCCAAGTCCTTCTCCTCAGGGCAGTTTTCAATCCCTTCATCCCCCAGCCTATATTGATACTGGCGATCACCCTGACCCATGTGGAGGACCTTGCACTTTGCCTTATTCAACTTCATGAGGTTCACATGAACCCACTTTTCCAGCTTGTGAAGGTCCTGCAAGCGTGATAACTGTGTTACTCAGTTTGGTTTCAATGGCAGGCTTGCTGAGGGCACATTCAACCCTACTGCCTGTGTTGCTGATGAAGATATTAAATATTACTGGTTCCAGTAAAGACCTTTAAGGGACACCACATTTTACTGTTTTCCATTTGGACTCCATGGATTGAGGATGACTTGCTGCATTGATATAATAGCCAGGGTTTTTTTTGTTGGTTTTTTTTTAATTGTATAACAGATTTATCAATGCTTAATTTTCTGGATGCTGCTCAAAGCCTGTTTTCCAAACAGAATTGTTCATTTCTGGAGCTATATGAAGGCTATCATTAGAATATAACTTTGAGAAATGTTATAGAAGCTATGCTAAGAAGCTTTTTCATTTGCAGAATTTTTGTTGATGGAAATGAATCAGTTTCAATGTGGGTTCTTTTTCTGTCACTGACAGAATCACAACAGAATAGGAAAGACAGATTTATTGGTTTTCATGGTAAGCTAACTCAATTTGTCAATTTAGAGATCCTTCGTACTTAGTAAGAAGTTTCTTAAAGACTGTCATAAGAATGAGCAGAAGAAAAAGTTTAGAGATGAACTCAGTTTTCCTTGTGGTGCCAAATCCTCTTCCAGAGAATCCTTTCCAAAGGCCCTTCAAAAGGCAAGATGACAGTCCATGAGACCTCTTATAATGCTCTAATTTTTAGGAAGAGGTTGTTTGAACTCTTCCCTGTGCCTGAATTAAGTAAATACTGCATTTCTTCCTATCAGACTGTTTCCCCACCTCCCGCAATTGCAGCTGGTGACCATATGTAGCAATAAGAGTCTACAGTGGTGGGGCTGCAGGAGAAAGAGTGACATATAAATCATAATGCAACAAGAGGCAGGCACATGGCATGGGAAAAACAAGAAAAAAAAAGCCTCTACAGTCCAAATCATTACTATTCGATGTCAGAAGTAATAAGAAGACAGCCTTGTAGAGTGAAATCATAGGATCATAGAATACACTGAGTTAGAAGGGACCTATAAGGATCATAGAGTACAACTCCTGGAAATGCTAGACAAACTTAATACACAATGGCATCACCCTGGAATTCTGTGTTTGCAGTTTGATCAACAGATAATGGTGATATAATAATCAACTGCATACAAAAGAGACCAAATCTTCACCAGCTATGAATTGACAAACTGCAGACTTTAGTACATGTTCAGGTGGGTTTTTTCATCCATCAAAAAGTGAAGTTGCAATATTTCTGAAATATGCATTACAAAATTTTAGTGGAAGTCTGATGAATATTTCATTTTCAATCTGAAATAGGGAAGTTACAAAAGAATGCCTCTAAGCTGAAAAATGTAGTTTTGCAAGCAGAACAGACCATTTAGGAGAATGACCAATACTTTTCTTCTATATTTCGTGTTTTCAAGTGGTTCAATTTTAGCAGCTGACTTAGCAGTTTTTATTTTTTAGTATTCTATAAGACCCTGCTTGCTGAATAACGCTGCCATTTACTGGCCTCATAATATGAACAGCATATATTTTATCGCTGAGTGGCAGAATAAGTTTGCTTAGAAAACCTGCTGGTTTAAAACATCTTTATTGTTACTTTGGAAGCAAGTATAGAAGGCCAGGTCTGCAAAGAACTAATTTCAAAGCTCTCTAGGACCCAATGAAGTTGGCTAATTGTGATATCTGAGAGCTGTTGTCATGTCACTCAGGCCTGAATATAACTCAAATGTGCTTTCTTTTATGGAAGGGCAGCCACTGCGAAGGGAAAAGGATTTAAGAGCCTTTCTCCAGAGATGCGTCTTGCCATTGACCAAAGAGGGGAATCTAGGTGCTTGGCTTTGAATAGAAAATTCTAGAAACTCCTAGAAAAAGCTAGCTGAAATGAATCGTACCCTAGGTACAGAAATCATTAAAGGCTTAAACATTTTGTCTTGGATTAAGAAGTATATTGCTCTGAGCAGTATGAGGTCTGTTTTCTTGGTGGAGAACTGGTTGTTGACAAAGTAGCATGCTTTGGAAGGCTGGGAAATTCTGAGAAATCAGATGCATATATCAAAAGAGAGTTTACATCTGTTTTATCTTGTCCAGGAACAATTCTGAGACTGTTAATTTTTTACAGCCATGATCTCTTGACTCCCAGCTCTTTCAGAGAAAGGTCCTGACAAATGAGAACTCTTGAGTTATGAGACCCACATCCCAAGGTAGACTGTACAACTTGCCCTTACTAAATTCAGATGAGCTTGTTGCCCAAGTATTTCTGTGTTTCTGAATGTTATTAGCAAAGCCCAAGAGTTACAGTGTCATTTCTCTTGCAAATGTAGCCAATGCCATTGGCAATGAATCATGGTATTTTAATTTTTTTTTTTTTAAACTCAGAATTCTAGGACATCCCCCTCTATTTATTGCCATAACAATGAGCTCAGCAGTTTAATTATGTTATCTGCCAGAACTTACATTTATTGTGTTGGTTTCAGACTGATTTCTTTTTATATTCTTTGCACATAGACTTGGGCTTTATTAAAAGAAGGAGTAAGCAAGGACTTCTTAATTTACCTTCTCCATGACATTCATTACACTGTGTGGTTCTGTAACATCCTGTCTTAATCACCACAAAACTAAGCAGTCTTTCCACGCCTTTAAGAGCTTCATCGGGCTTCTTTTGGATCTCTTCCATTTCTGCAATATCTTTTTGAGGTGAGATAATGGAAGATGAGCAGCGTTGCATAAAGCCAAGCCAGGAAAGTATGTGATGATATTATTATAGCTTAAAGTTTGTTTTCTAGACCTTCTTTAAACTCCTTTATGTTTTGTTTGTTTAATTGCAGAAACACTGTGAATTATCTGCAAAGGCATCAAGGACTTTTTTTCTATAATGGTTTGAAATGCCCTCTAACTAGGTTCCAGTGTATGCTTGCTAATATAATAAAGTTTCCTACCTTCCTATGCACTGTTGAATGTTCATGGGCCTTAAGTGTGTCTAAAACACACTTTGCAGTGCAACTGCAAATTAATAAAGTTAATATAAGTATAGAAAATGATATGACCTGCAGAAAAGGACCATGGATAAAGAGATGAGGGCACCATAAGAAGTAATCTCCCTCTGCAAAATAGCATCAACTAGACCTAAATCATCACTGTCAAATGTTTTTCTAAATGGTTTTAAAACTCTGGTTAAGAATGCTGCAAAAATTTTGCACAGGCTTTACCAATGTTTAAACTGTATTAATAACTAAGACAGGAGCTGAAGCTCACATTGGTCCTGGTGATCTTGAAAATATAAATCAGTAAATTTATTGGATCTGTCTGAAAGATCACACACTTATCTGATCTTCATTTTCTCAGGAATTTTCTGTGTTCTTGAAAATGCTTCTTCCTCATGCATAACACTGAAAACTTATATCCCCATCACTTTAAAACAAATATACCTACAAAATACCTGTGCCATAAGCAAGTAGAGAATAAGGTTTTTAAATGCATGTATACTTGGGATATGTTTCTATATTGGATTCCCAAATTTACGTTTCCTGATCCCATGTTTCCCACCTTCACACAGAATGTCAGATTTTGAGAGTGAAATTGCATTGCCTTAAAATCTAGGAACCTTCAAAATTTAGGGAATACCTCCAAATTCTGAACCTATTCTGAAGAACCCACAAACACAATTGCTTTATTATTGCTTTTCTCCACTGTCTCTAACCTGTAATGCCAAGAAAATTTCCTCGGTTTTGGAAAAAGTAGATGTTCTTGCTACTTTGAGATTTCAGTTGTGCAGCTGAATACTGGAAGTACAAGTAAGAGCTGATAGGATGAGAAAATATCTGCGAATTATGGTGTTCAGGATTTCATAGAAGGAGAGAGAAAGGTGTCCTAAGTCTCTGAGAAAGTTAGAGAAAGCAACTTGATAAAAAAGTACATACATGAGATGATACCAAAAGACACAGTAGTCTTGAAATACCCTTTAGCCGTTTGAGACTCTTAGTGCTTCTACTGAGTCAGGATGATAAATCCATACTTCTTATCAGTTGCATAAGAAAATGCACTTTGATTCCCAGCAGCTCAATTACTAATCTAACCTTTACCCTTTTTTATTTCTTATAATTACAGGAAAAGGTAAATATCCACACATGGCATAGGATAGGAAATAACACTCTTGCTAGCTTTATTCAGGCTGGAGATATTAGCTAAAATAATGTCTTATTTAGAAGGAAAACCTTTGAGCTCCTAAAAAGATTCTACAGTGTTTTTGATGTCTTTTAGTGGATACATCATCTTGTCTTACTTTGCCTGTTCTTATTCATTTAAAAGTACGAAAAGTGCAAAAAAAGGTTCCTATTTTCCTTGGTAGAAATTGAATATTCAGTAGGCTGAAATAAAACCCAACATCTTTCTATTTAATCTTAGACTATTCTTTGGCAGAGAAGGGAGCTTTAACTATCACCTGTGAATGAAGAGAAACTAAAGCTGCTTTCAGATAACTGCACAAAAGAAATCATGCAAGCCACACCATGAGAAGGATATGTACAAAATGATATATTACAGCAGGAAATAGCAGTGTATGTACTAGACAAAAAAGAGTGAAAGAGAGGCCTTATATTGTATATGCTCTGTAACTAGAAACACAGTAAAGAGAGGAGAAGAAAAGTTCTGAGCTTCCAATTCATTGTTATTGCTGTTTCTACTCACTGCAAAAATGTGGCTGATCCTGCTAAGCAAGTTTACAGTAGTGTATAGATTAAGTATCTGAACAGGGGCCATAAGCAAATAGGACTGAAGCCTCCATTTGTAATCAAGGAAGGACCCCAGAAAAAAGACCCACATCTCAGTTTAATACTCACATGCTTCAGTCCAGCATCAGGATTTAGTATGTTGAGTTCATGCCTATTTCAGACCATGACAGAGAGAGTCTGTGAGCTCAGCATGTGCCCGGTTGCCTGAGACAGAAAAAAGCAAGCCCTTGATTTCATCTACACTATTCATAAACTCTCTGAGAAGGCAGAAAACTTTACTCTAAGGATGTGGAGCTCTTGCCACACCTCTGCTCCAGAGGGCAGGGGGTGCAGAAGCAAGGGATCCATTTTAGTACAGCTGAAGCAAGGAATAAGCAAATCCTACTCAGTATCCTTCTGCTAGCATACAATGAGAGGAGGATTCCCCCCACCAGAAACCTCCTGTCAATAATGTTTATACTGATTCTTCTTCATACCAAAGTCTTATCTAAGGGCTCCACCTGAGATGGTGACCCCTGTGTAGAAACTGTACAAATAGAAGAGATGAACAAAGCTCTCCTGCTGATAGAGACAGCAGCACAGGATCACAACTTCTACATGGCATGAAATATACATTGGCCTGAGGTCACGATAATCTCAGGGTTAGCTGTCACCTTTTATACCCCCTGAAAATCCACCCTTCAAAGGAAAAATCACTTCCCCAAGCATCTTATATCTGAGATTTTACAAGAGTAGTAGTAGCATGACATTGACTTTACAGATAGGAAACTGGAACAGAAGAAGATTTATGAATTTGCCTAAGGCTGCAGAATGAATGCATAGTAAAGGAACATAATTCCTGGAGTGAATTTACAGCAGTAAACAAAATAGTACTAAGCCCATTCTCTGACCCTGTGAGAAGAAGCACAGCAAAGTTTAATGGTGGCTGAACTCTTTTCTCCCAGAAAACAGGGCAGCTTCAGCTGGAGCTGGAGGTGTGCTTTCAAAGGATAAGACTAAATAAGTAAGCTGCAATAAATTAGATTCTTATTAGATACAAAACTATTCCCATAGGGAACAGAGGAACAGAGATGTGGCAGAATACCTATCCATGGAGATTTTATAAACTAGATTGGACATGACTCTCTATTCCAGGGGACTTAATGTATATCTCAATCTTTGAATTAATTTCATTTTTCACCCTAATATTTGACTGTAGTTCTCCAGTGTCTTGCTGCATACAAGGCTGTTTCTAAGTATCATTTCAATTCTGTTATGTGCAGTGGAAGTAGCAACACACACAACTTTGCTACTGTCATTCTTTGTTTATAGCAGAGATGTCCCACTGGCATCTCAAAAGTGTATCCATCCAACAGCAAATATTACTGGTCCCTTGAAAGGTAATGTGGTCAGAGGATGAACCCGACTCATGCTATAGTTTATGTGTCATAAAATTGAGGATGAGATAGTTCAAGTATGGAAGTCATGTGAGCTGTGCATCCTGTAATATGATTGTGTTGGCCTGACCTTCAAGCATATAATTAGGAAAAAGTAAGACCCTTCAAGCCCTAAGCATGTCCTCTCCCTTTCAAATCCAGTAGTATGTTATGCTGCCAGACTAGGAAAATTTAATTTGAATCTTAACTCTCATTTAGTTAGATTTTTTGTCCAAGGAGTATAATAAAATGTGGAAGGGGAACTGGTACATTACAAAGCCCACAGCATTTCCATGAAGTCTTAGCTGACGAATATGAGGCTAATGAATTGATTGATGCTGTTATCAGAGTGGGCTTACCCTTAGAAAATTCAACAGATGAGGGCACTAATTTTATGTCTGCTCTGCTAAATGAAGTGTACACGATTTTAAAAATTCCCCCTTCAAAGAGTTTTTTATCAGCCAGAAACAGATGGGCTTGTAGAATACTTTAATCAAACATTTAAGCAGATGCTAAGAAAATTCATCAGCAGTGAACCAAAACATTGGGATAAATTGTTACCTTTTGTTTAGATTGTATACAGGGAGGTCTCTTAATCATCTGTTGGGTGCTCCCTGTACCTTTCAAAAAATGCTCAGGAGGCAGACACTCTGAAGTTGTGTTGCTTGCAATTTATCCAACATTGGTAGCATCAAATTTTCACCCAGGTAACGTCCTTTTAAATTATGTTGTTCAGATATATAAATCAAGGTCCTGATCCTGTGGATAGATCCAGACAGCTGGAAGGATATAATATGTACATGACTGACAGCAATAGTCAGAATTCCAAATAGGTAATCTTTATGAAATATTGAGGCCAGAGACTGATGAAACTGAAGAATTCTATGCATAAAAGCAGTGGCATTGAGACAAAGACACATATTAGTCTATTTTCTACTCCTCTCAATCAACAAATTCCCTGCAATAATTTAAAGTAGTGTTAGTGTTAGGACAGGGGATGGATGGATTTGCACATGCAACAGATCATGTGAGTTCATTTCCCAGATATGAAAATTTTTCAGCAGATCTGGGCTGGGTTATTCATGGCAAACTCAACAGACACTAAGACATTTTAATGCTAAAGGGTGCTAATTTAGGGTTAGGCATGTAGGCCTGATTTGATCTCATAGCAACATACTCAGATTGTGAACAAGCAAACCCATATATGTGTGTGTGTGTGTGTAGGCACACATACACAAAAATACATATGGTCTTTAGGAGCCCCAGTTCTGTTGAAAACTATACAAATATACAAAAGTGTAAAATTTTGCTCTGTGAATGCTCTAAGTATATATTAAATGAATGCAAAGTATAGTTCAAATTATTCTTTGCACACAAAAGTTTAAGCAAAGTTCTTCAAAATGTTGGTCATAAGGAATCACAGAATCACAAGGTTGGAAAAGACCTTTAAGATCATCAAGTCCAACCATTCTCATCCTAAGCTAAACCACATCCCTAAGTACCTCATCTACACTTTTTTTAAACACATCCAGGGATGGTAACTCAACCCCCTCCCTGGGCAGCCTGTTCCAGGCCCTCACAACATTTTCAATAAAAATTTTTTTCTAACATCTAATCTGACCCTGCCCTGGCCCAGCTTGAGGCCACTTCCCTCTGTCCCATCTCCTGTCACCTGGTTGAAGAGACCATCACCCACCTCTCTACAGCCTCCCTTCAGGTAGAAAACTTCTTGTAAATTACTTTAAGCCAAACCTTTCAATTTCCATTTCTTACCCAAGAAGAGAGCTTGTCTACTTTTTTCTTCTACAAACTTCACATTTTTTAAGAATTTACATCCAGTTTAGTTCTAAAATCTCATATAGAAATTAGATGAATCAGAAAGTTCCTTTCTGATCTACTGTTGAAAAGGTCTTGCAAGAGCACAAGGAATAATGAATTCTTCTAATTTTGGAAAGGAAATGTAGGAAAAGGAAGAGGAAGTATGGCCATTCAGCAAATAGTCATGAATGATTCACAAATACCTGAGGTTACCATGAAATTGTATTTTTTGGCACCCAGCTAAAAATGAACGGAAACTAAAATCAAAGCAAAAGTCATGTAAGGACAGGGTCATCAGGGACAATAAATCTGAATCCAAGTTTTGAAAGAGAATTTGGCACCCCTCAAGGTACACCGGTAACAGAAGAGTGAAAAAATAAAAATAAATGAAATTTTAGATACCTTTCAGAAAATTTCAGAACCAAGTCACTCTCAGAGGACTTTTGAGCAGCTCTGCTTCCTGTTGGGAAGAGCTTAGAGCAGCTTTTAGTGGTGCAGCTCAGATTGAAGCTCTTTGCCACTCATTGCTGCCTCAGCCTAATTCTGTACCCCTCTCTAAGCAAGGAAAAGTCAGCAGAACTGTAAGTCTCCATTTCTCTGGATGCAATGTGGATCTTGAACACTGTTACGCAAAGGCTCAGGATGGTGTTTCATATAACATCTAGAAGAACTGACTGGGAAATCAGTTGACTTCAGCCTGTCCATCCTGTAGCTACATGATTTGGAAAAATTAAGACAAGACAGGACAAAGGGATCTTTTACCAGAAAAATTTAGCCCTTTAAACTATGTGCAAATCACTTTGCCAAGATAGGTGCTTTTATGCTCTTGTTAGAAGTTATTCAGTGATATGATTCAATTACAAAGGTGTGATTGATATGGTAATATTCTGCTAAGCAGCCCTGAAACGAAGAGCTGGAAGCAATGTCTGCATAAGTTGAGCTAAATGTTGACCACGCAGAACAATGACCTCACCAGCTTTCTTACATAGGAATGATTTCTGTACTTGGCCCTGGGTATTAGACATTTCTCCATTTAATGTAAAAAATATATTTGCATGAAAGTATTACAGTTTGTGTAGAAAGAGCTCTATTTAACAATGTTAAACTGGCAAAGGACTAAAAGCATAGGAGACATTCTTTTTATAACAGTACTCTGTCCAATTCAGAGAATGTATATGAGGCCTAACCTGCAACCCAGTACTTCTTGACAGCTTCACAGATACTCTGTCAAACAGGGCTAAATTAGGTGTCTCCACAGAGCACAAGTGAAGGCACAGAAGGATAATAGACAGGTATAGACACATCCATCCTTCCCTGTCTCACTACATTCTTATGTCATGATCTGATCACGAGGGGAAGAGAGGAAATTCTTTGTACATCTACATCATTTTTGGGTGGGGATTATAGTCTGTGTTATATTATCAGGGAGACATCAGAAATGTTCCCTGACTGCATGTGAGCTGGAGTTGGAAACTAGACCTACTAAATCCAGAAGTTCTTTGTACTTTTGAGCAGA
This sequence comes from Porphyrio hochstetteri, assembly GCA_020800305.1. Taxonomy (NCBI): domain Eukaryota; kingdom Metazoa; phylum Chordata; class Aves; order Gruiformes; family Rallidae; genus Porphyrio; species Porphyrio hochstetteri. The sequence continues at coordinate 5,681,445 of CM036909.1, forward strand.
TAATCATAAATAATTATCAATCAGTACAACTTATATCAGGGAATTCTCTGGCTGATGTTATGCAGTATGTAGATGATGCACAATGGCAAGAGGGCCTTCTATGAACCTGCTCAGTTTATCTAAGAAAAGGGAGTCATCAGATGTACTTAAAAGTCTGAATTCTGAGGTAAGTAAAGCCACACATTTTTTTTTTTTTTTAATTTTCATCTTCCTTCTCATCTTTTCTCATTTTATGGGCCAATTCTACATTCATCCCAGCTGGTTTTATTACTCCTCCTCCACGTTACATACTTGTTTACCTAAGAGGATATTGCCTTCATGCTTAGTTATCCAATTGGACTTCTTAGGCAGCCAACCTTTGGCAGTGGCTAACTTTCCAAGTGCACAACACAGCAACCAAAGGTCAAAACCAGAAAGAAAGTGCCAAGTACTTGACTTCTTGTTTTGATTGCACATATCAGGCTTTTATTTCAAATGCCTAGAGAAGTTATCTTTATTATACTGTTTAGCTTAAGTATTACTCCCAGATTAATACCTAATTTTCCCCTTGTAGAAATTATTTTTCATAGTAATGGTCTTCAAAGTACCTAAAAATATCCTTGCTATACAAAGCAATAAATGTTTGCAGATATGAATCCCATTATACTTTATGGTGATTAAAACATGAAATAGGACTTGGTATTTGGTCCTTGAGACTTTTTGCTGTAATTTGAAACAGACTGACTTAAGAGGAAATAATGATGTTTATGTCCCCCTTAACCTCAGGGCTTCAGAGTATGATGGAGATAGCTAATATCTTTTTAAAAGAAGAATTAGAAGACATCAGATATTAGTTTGCCGTTCTCCTCTTTACCTCCAGTGTGTATTTCATTAACTATTCTGACCAACACACTATCAAAAAGAGGGTTAAAGCACCAACTGTGTGATGACACATTTTTAAGAGAAAACATGGGGGCATCTCTCCTTCAGATGTTATTTATATTTTATTTATATTATTTTAAAAATTATATATATAAAATCCCCCTGCAACAGCATTTATACAAAAGCATGAAGTGTGCAGGCAAAATGGAAATAGTCCAGCATGCACCGGTCTCCTATAAATCACTTTGTTGTTGTGTTTTTTGTGGGTTTGTTTCTTCGTTTTTGTTTTGGGTTGCTTTTTGTTTAAAGAAAAAAAATCTATATACATACCTCAAGAAAGGATCTGAAGTATCTGTGTCAGGTTTTGTTCACAGGAAAGCCCCGAAGCATGCCCATCAATCTGTATCTATGTCAGGAAGTAATCAGCTATAAAATGCACTACATAAGGAAGATTTTTCTCACACTAAGCCACTTTTAAACATTCAGTCAGAAACCTAACAAAAAGCTAACACAGCTTTCCTCCACAAATGTTGCAAGATAGAAAGTGATTTCATTATTCATCTATGCGGCTTTTACTTTGTTCTGAGACAGACTAGAGAAAATTGCACAGACAGAAAATTAAAATGTGATTATCCTAAAGTTCTTGCTTAATGCCTTTCAGATTTGTCATTTGACTGCGATTGTGGGAATCAGTTTATGTCTTGGTTAACAAGTCCAATTTGAACACATATTTGGTATTCAGAGAAACCGTAACTAATTTCAGGCATAAGGGTTCAGTTGTGTTGCTGGGCAGATGACCTGAACATATTTGATTATTCCAGGCTTTCGTCTGTCCTTTTCAATAATATTGGTGATAAGTGGGCTATATGGGGAGGAAAAAAAAAGTACAAAAAGAAAACCTTTCGTAGCTGCGTAGTCAACACAAGAAGCAGCTACTGCACTGTGGGCTACATGCCATGAATCAAATTCACTTCAAGTCGGTAGGAGTTTTTCAGCCACTGCCAGACAGTGTTGGCGTGAGCCCAAAAGCACACGGTTGTGGTATTTAAAAATACTTTGAACAAGTAGAGTTTTATGGTAAGAACTTCTCTAAGCTCAGACTGACCAACTCAAGTTGTGATAAGGCAGTCAGTTATTCCTCCCATCCAAATACACATGCTTGGGCAAAAGAGGACACACAACACAAAAATGGGAAAATGGGAAACTGTTAGGATCACTTTCTAGTGTCTCATGGAGAACCCCAATCCACAGCAGCACTTACTTGTGTCTCTTCTACCTAATTTCATCATTATATAAAAACAATAACAACATATTTATGTAATGCTGAAATATAAATTAAGGGGTGATTGACTCTTTAAATGCTTCAGAACAAAGGAAATTACTCAATTTTATTTTCATGAATTAACATAATTTTGAAATAATCTGCAATAATTTTGAATTTCTTTTAAAAGATTATTATCATAAATTAGTTGATTTTCAAAGCAATTGCTTTTCCCAAAAGATGACTCTGCACCTAAATGAACACAAACACACCTTTACCATCTTAAAGATGGACATATCTTTGGGCAAGTAAGATATTCCATTGAGAGAACTTAGGACATTATACTCTATTTCTTCTAAATACTGTGTTCTAGGAAATTTGTTAATGTTATTTGTTAACTATTTCTCTCACCCTACTCTTCCTCTGAAGGTTTTCTCCAAGGTTATAAAATCACGTTGACAGTAATGTTTTCTGTAACGGACACCCACACAGAACAAAACTAGTCCAAGTTTTCTGGGTATAGCTTATCAGTACGTTCAAAGTGACTAGAGGAAATTGCCTTTATAAGCAATAGGAAAAAAATCTTGTTCGTTTAAGTGTCTCTGCTAATCATGAGAGCGAGAAAAATAGCTACGATGTCAGCTTTGAAGACAAAGTCATGAGAAATAAATTAACTACATTTTGAAGGATTAATTTATTTTAGGATAACTAGCCAAGATTTCAAAATATTTCAAGATCAAACTGATTTTTCTCTTGCCAATTCTGGTCGCAGAACATCAGTATCTGGAAAGTTGTATGTGGGTTTTTGGGTTTGGGTTTTTATTTTTGCTTGTTTTCTCTCAATTGTAGCTCTTGCAACTACACTGAAATCTGGTTTGGGAGAAAATCTGAATTATTTTAAGAATATAAGTAAGTCATAGTTGTCTTTGCTGATTTTTAATTTTTGTTTTTAAATTTCTGTGTATTTTTTATCTCTAAGCAATTGCAGCAGTAAGTGATCAACAGGCACAATGAGTAGTACAACTGCAGTTGTTGCTACCAGATCATACCTTGTACTATACAAATAAACCATGAAATTTCAGCGTGAGAGTATGCCAAAATTTTGGTAAGGTATACTCACTCCATTTCCACAGAAACAATTCAATTTTATTATAAAAGAGTTAGTACAAGTCTGTGAGGCACTGAGTGATCACCTGATACATCACACTGTCGTTCTTTGTGTTGCCAGATCCATTGTGAAGAAGGCTGTGTGTAGGCAGCTGATTCTGGGAGGATGTAGCATTTTTCTTGTAAATCTCATAAGGACTAAAGCTTGAGGAAATACCTGCCATTTACCACTTTCATTGACATGTTGAAGAGAGTATCTGAAAAATATGAGCTTAACAAAGTTTCAGTCTATGTTGCTGGCTTGTTCACACTCTACCATGTTCAATACAAGAGTTATAGAAGTTCAGGGTGCCAGAAGCAGGTAATCACACTCTATGCTGAACCTATGTACCCTTGTTTATTGGTTTACAAATAAAAGTCTATTATTAAATATAAAGTTAGTGCCAAAAGTGAAAGTGCACAATCTGCAACTGAGAAGATTGGTTAATTCTGATTCTGAAAAGTCTAGAGTTTCTATGGCAACGTTGACTTGGACAACTGCTATAAAAATGAATAACTTCTCTATTCTTTTGTGGTGTGAGGAACAAGTAGTGAGAATTCTGGTGGAATAAACATGGATAGCCACCCACATCCTGCCTGATCAAGTATGTTTTGGTATCATATGCAACTGTCTCAAGCCTACGTTTTTGAGCATGTTTAGAAAAGCAGTAAGTACCATGTACGTTACAGGCTCTGTGCATCACACTTTCATGTAGTATAAATCAGTTTATACACACACACTCCATCCAGCAGAGCACATTTAGTTACCATCCAATTCCTACACTGTTTTTACTTGCAATTTTAAGAGATGGTCTTGCAATCAGTGATAGAGTTTACTCTGTCCTCTTATCTCATTTACTTCATTCCTCAAAGTATTTGAGAGGTGTTTCCCTGTATATAGTCAGTTACTTCCTATATCTAAGGTATGTTGCAATGTAAAACAAGGATAAAAACCTCATTGCCAGGTACATTAATCAAGACCTCACATCACTGATTTATCTCCAGCAAGAAAACTGTCTCCATGGTCTCAAAGTTCTGCTAACATTCCCAGAGAGATTTCAGTATGCGTAGCATAAAACAGGCATGGGAGTACTTATGAAGTGTGATGAAAAGCATCTGAATAATAAAAAAATCTTAAAACTATAACTTTTGGGGCACACTGCGTATTGTCTCTGCTTAAGTTGCATACTTCTGCTTAAGTCTTCCTTCAGAAGTGTCTGTATGCACACCATCGAGACAGCTCCAGAATTATATAATCCTTTCCTTTTGCATGGCACCTTAAAGCCTGTTCTTTGACCAGCATGTATTTTATCCCAGGATACTCTAATTCTACACAAAGTTGGGAATTCTTTGACCTTAAAACACAAGAAATATCAAGACCACCTTATGTGGGCTGTGATATCAAGTCACAGATGCAATACTAATTAATACTAAATACTACTCAGAAGCTTTGCCCATTTTAACTAACACATTGTCAGCGACAGCTCATTATGATGGACAACCAGACCTTCATATTGCAACATCCCTTCTCCCAAGGCACTTTTGTTTCCAGAGCCAATCCATCTGCACTTAAATCATTCAAACAGCAGGACCTTGTCTCCCAGTAGAATCTCAACTGTGCATTATTCTATCATCAATTTTTAATATGACACTATTGAGAAGTGTAATCTAGCAGTAAAATGAGGACTTTTCTGTTGTGGAACTTCATACCTGGGACTCCTACACATCTCACAGATTATTTCTGCAGGTCTAAGCTACTGCCATACTGAAGGTTGACTTCTCTGTATCTGTTACACACCCAGCTCGTTCATCTGAAGTTTTCCAAAAGTGTCATCTGAAATTAGATGCCGATTCCAAGACTATCATTGACTTGTCAGCAAATGAGCAATAAGCCAGCAGTGTAACTCCTGCCAGTAAGTGCTGAGAAGAGGAGCTTTTTCCTGCAAATGGAGTAAGTTTTCTTGCATTATACTAAGTCTGAAGATCTATGGACAGCTGGCCTTCAATATCTGTGAAAGTATAGATGGAAGAACATCTACCTTTGTGTGGTGTTGGGTGTGAGAGAAGCATGCCAGACTGTTGTGGTTTGAGCCTAGTTGCCAGATCAGCACCACGCAGCTGCTTGCTCACTCCCTCAAGTTGGGATGGGAGATAAATTGGAAGGGTAAAAATGAGAAAACTTGTGGATTGAGATAAAGACAGTCTAATAGGTAAAGCAAAAGCCATGCACTCAAGCAAACCAAACCAAGGAATTCATTCCCCACTTCCCACGGGCAGGCAGGTGTTCAGGACTCCATCAGACCTAACAGTGACTTGGGACGACAAACACCATCACTCTGAACATCCCCTTTCCTCCTCCTCCTAGCTTTATGTGCTGAGCATGACACCATATGGTATGGACTATCCCTTTGGTCTTTGGGGTCAGCTGTCCTGGCTGTGTCCCCTCTTGAACCCTTGTTCACCTCTACTCACTGGTGGGGATGTGTAAGAAGTAGAAAAGGCCTTGGCTCTATGTAAGCACTGCTCAACAATAATGACAACTTCTCTATATTATGAAGAAAATTAAACTATCCCAGCCAAAGCCAGTACAGTTGAAGAACAAATTGACTACTCATGCTTAACTGTTTGCCTGCAATGACTTTTGCAGCTTGTTCTAGAGTAGATCTCGTGACATTTTCCAAACGGAAAAAAAAAATTAAAAATCAAGTGGAATGTGTTTGAGAGTATCCTCAGGATCACATGCATATGATCTCCACATAACCCATCTGCTACAGTAAGGTAGACAGAGTCCTTCCTCAAAAGGCCACAAAACATTCTGACACAAAAGCATATGGAATTTGTGGACAGCTTGAACTCAAGCAGCTTGAACTGCATCTAGAGCCAGCCTTAGATGGACAGTGCTTTAAAACTGTTCTCAGAACCAGGCTGCACCACAAGCATTGTGAATCCAGCCTGCTTCCAAAGTACCACTTCAATCAAGAAAAGCAAATGCTATACCTGTTTTTAGAAGTCTTTCTTGCATGGAAGATCCTACTCACCTTTCTCTAAAGGATTACAGTCAGCAAGGCAAAGTTTACAAAGACAATCCTTAAAAACACCACATGGTTTATGGTTTAGCTTGAGAGAATCGACACATCAAATAAAAAGCAAGGAAGCAGAAAAGCATGTCATTCTCAATGTAGCAAGATGTTTTGTAAATGCAAATAAACAGTTTCAAAGTATTTTAACGCCTGAAGTGTTTTTTATACTTATCACACGCTAAACACTCCTACCTCTCCTTGAAATGTTAGAGGTATTAAGCATTAGATATACAGATCACATGTAGAGCCAGCCTTACTCTTCTAACAGTGTCAGATATTGAAAAAAAATTTGCCTTTATTATGTTAATATTCTTCAGCAACCTGGGCATGGATATAGTTTCACTTTCCTTTAAAGCCCTCCTCTCCCTGTGCTTGACTGGCTTCATGTACTTTGGGAGGACAATATAATAGTAATAATTATCTCAAAGAAAACCTGCTACAGCCACTTCCAGCTGGTGGAGATGTGGTTTGAGGTACAACATATAGCTTCAAAAGCAATGTTGTATTGTAAAAAATGACCTTTTTGAGAGGCCTGTAGACTCACTCATGTTTGGAGTTGCCCTGCAATACCATTTAGCTTTTCAGTACCTTTTCAAGTTCTTGCAGAAGTACAAGGATGATCAAAGGTACAGGACTGCATCAGCATGATGAGTGTAAAATAGACTAGTGCTTTTCAGCCTGGAAAAAAGCTGAGTGAAGAGATACATGACAGTTGCCATCAGCAGCAGATAAAAGATAAAAAGATAACTAGTCATTCATTGTCTCTTTCAATAGAATGAAATATAAAGCAGGCAGATCCAAAATAAGCATACATTTTCAAAGTATGTAGTTAAAACTGTATTCCTTGCCACAGGCAGTTGCACATCAAACTTTTAGAAGTATTCAAAAGGCAATTGAAGAAGTTGAAGACATTTATAAAATAAATGCAAGGCTATTAAGTGAAGGTACTTCTGCTGGTTAGTGGGAATCTGAACAGAAATTTCCTCAAACTGGAAGAAAACTCTCCAGAAAAGAATTACAGCTTATTTCTCCTGCTCCTTTACTTTTATCCACTTATCAAATACTGGTCACAGTGAGTGACAGAATACAAGGCTAGATGCAGACATCATCTGAAGCACTACAGCTGTTCATACAGCACAACTGTATGGAAAAGTACATACCTGCAAAATATAAGGAAGGAAAATCAAACCCATATTATCATGTCAGGAATAGACATTTCTGAATGTCTTGCAACCTCACTTGGAGTATGGAATAGTACTGAAGCATACAAATTGATAAACAAGAACACATTCATTTTTTCCTGGACATATTTTCTCTCCATACATAGATTCTATATGACAAAATCTGACCAGACATTTTGCAGGGTTAAAACAATCCTGTTTGGGACCTGGAAATACAGTCTTTTTACCCAGGGAAGAGAGCAATTTAAAAATCTTCAAGATAGCCTTGTTGTCAAGTAGTTTTCAGTCTCTAGCTGGAGGGGTTTTTTTTCCACTGTAATGATATGCAATGCCTAATCCCAGGAAACAGCAGAATCAACATAAATCTATTTTCCAACCTTTAGAAGTGGATGGTTGTTATCACTGTATGCTTTTGAGACCACCACCAGAGGGATCCATCAGAAGTTACCATAGCATTAAACTGGTTTGCTGCAGTAAACTAGTTGAGGGCACTCAGCAACTAGACTAGCAGATTGAGATAATACTTTTGGTCCAGCCATCCATTCTTGCTTTAATAAACTGCAAAGGAACCAGAAAAAAAAAAAAAAACCAAACTGAATAGGTAGTTTGGTTTGTTCATTTCCCCAGTTCTCTAAGTGGATAAATCAAGAGTGTTTAAATATTGGGTTAGATTACACATACATTTATTTATTGATTGGTTTGGTTTTGGTTTTTTGTTGGTTTTTTGGTTGTTGTTGGGTTGAGGGGTATTTTTCAGTTACCAAGTCAGTTTTTCTTAATTCCTGGCCCAGCAACTGTCTGGCTATGTTATTTTGTTGCCTTCAAGGCAGGTGGAATTTGATTAATGACTAAGTTGCAGGTCCAGTCAGTGCTTGTTAATACATTTCTTCCTATGAATGTAAGTTAAATAAGTATTGTTTGTAACATACATAACAAAAACTCTGCTGGAAGCTCCATTGCTCACTGTCAGAATTAGTTGTCTTTCAAGTGGATAGTCTTTAGCTCAAATAAGTTTTTCAGGATTCAGAATAGATAAATGGTATAACTTTTATCATCTTGTAAATAAATTTGGGTCACAAGTCATAATATCCCTTATGTCTTAAAATATCCTGTACTTACAATGTAACTACACAGAATAGATTTCTCCTGCTGTAAACAGGGTACCAGGACCCTTGAAAACCTGATTCTTTTGTCTGTTATTACCCAAAGAATTGAGCAGTGCTGATGACAACTTTAACGTGTCTTATTGTCCTATGACAATTTCAGAGGAAAACTTCCCAGTTGGGACAAAAAAAAGGTACATAGCTCCATTGTTCTGTGGATTGAGCTGTTAAAGTAGATGTCCAGCTACAGAAAGTGATAGCAAATTAAGTAGTAAATTGCTGTGAATGTGAATTTGAGGTGTTCTCAATGTCACATATTTAGAATGTGCACCAGTAAGTGATAAAATTATTTGACCTAATACAGAAGCTTTAGTTGAAGTTCCACAAGCCAAACTCCACAGGAAGATAAATCATCACGAGCTACCCTTTGGCTCAAATAACATCTTTGAATTTATGAGCTGTCCAGCTACCAACTCAAAGTTAGCTCTTCAGGCTCACATAAATTGAAGATAACAGAAATGATAGACCTGCTCTTTAAAAATGAGTGTGTTTGCATGTGTCTGACAAAGCATCACAAAAAATTCTGATAAGGAGGGAGGTTTGTTCTTCTAGATACTCTGCATTGTGAAGATGGCTGTCTACATTTCTCAGCATTACAGTAATGAAAGCCAGAGACTAACTTATCTTACTTGGAAAGCCAAATACTTTAGTAGCCTTGGAGTAATCACTTGTACCTCTACTCTGTCTCCTCTCTCACTATCCCTGCAATTTCTACTCTTGCTCTTTTAATGCATCTTTATTTAGCTGAGAATACAACTTATGTTTATATAACTCCTTACTCCATGGGAAATGTCAGGGCAAAAGTCTCAGCTAGTGTTCCTAACTGCTAATTCATAAGAATTTGACTCCAAGATATGCAATTTTTTGTTTCTGCAACATTTCTTTCAAAAGCTCCACAACTCCCTGTTTGCATGCACACATGTATGTGCATCCTCAAGATCAATGCAATGAGAATATGTTTTAGACATATTTTATATAATCCCACAGATTTCATTTTCAATTGTTGGATAGCAAACCCCCTTTTTGTACTCATGCTAGTACATAAATATGAAAACCTAAACCAAATTCCTATATAGACGTGTAATTCCTAGCGAATTAAAGAATTCCTTTCACAAATAACCTCAATTGCAGGTCAACCTAGGGTTATAAAACATGCATTATTTATTTTCCCTGTGATTGTTAAGCCTGATTTAATCAGTTTCTAAAAGGGAAATTCAGTTTTATTTACCTTTTGTTAGAAAAGATCCTTGTGATGCAAATGCTTTACCTTGAAATTGTGACCCTTGCCTCTTAAAAGGAATCCAGTGAGAGAAAAACCCTCCTCTGAGTTAACTACCATCATATTTCATTTGGTTTTGGGCTTTATAATCATATTTTCTACCCATTATTAATTTGTAATTAAGAAGCAATGAGTAAAAAATTTTGCAAGGTTTCATTTCTACCCCAATTAACATTTTGGATTTTGCTTTGGGGTCTTCATTACAAATAAGTTGTCAAACTAAGTGATGTGGCAAGTTATCTATATTTAACAACCTATAATTTAGCTTGTGTTTTACTGGTTGAAAACATGAGCAATTGACTTCATTGCAGACAGCAGGAAAGAAGAATGAACTAATATAAAAATCCCCAATAGCATGCATTAATCTTCCCTGACTAAACCCCCTTGCCTGGCCTTTCTTTGAAAAGGCAAAGATTTTCAAACTGATTAAACCTAGAGGCAACCCTTTTTTGCATATTTTTGAACAAAACCCAAAACTGCTCTAAATTTCAGTCTTAAATTTAGCTGTGAACAAATTTTTCTCAGGTCGTCACGTACCAATAAGGACTTGTTCCAGTTTTATTCCATATTACTGAAAAGCTCATCATCTCACAGCCTAGTTCATATAAATCAGCAAAAAATACTTTCATTTACTTAATTGATTTCATGAGATGTACTAAAATTGTGCCTGAAAGCATGATTCTGGCTACACTACTATATTTGGTAGTTTTGCTAAAAGAAATAAGGGGTCTACTCTGAGTAGACAAAATATGTATGTTACATGGGAGCATTTGTAAAGCCCCTTGTAAAACTTTATTAAAAAAATTAGAAAATAGGAAAAAGCTGATTAATTTCCTTTTTTCTAATGACTGCAGATATGTTTTTCCACATTTCTCACTTCTTTCAATGGACTTCTAAAGTACAGAACAGCTCATGACGAATGTGATGCAATGCAGAGGAAATAAACCAAAAAAAAGAAGATGGGGTAGGTAAGATACAGAGGCAGAAAGGTAACCAAAGCCGCTTTGATACCTAAGGTCAAAATTAGCATAGACTTTAAAAGTAACTGTTAATACCAAAAGAGAGAGGATAAGAGCTGGAGATATCAACAATGATTATTCACTGCAAGCTCCACTCCTACTGTGAATATCACATGTAGTGAATTAATAAAAAGCCTAGTTCTCAAAAAGTACTCAAGAGTTTTCCAAGGTGCTTAAAGGATTTTGATGGTCAGTGCAATCGCCAAGCAAAAGTCGTCTTCAGTACTAGCTAGATTTGAAAGCCAGTTGAAACTCCTGTTTCTGAGAACAGAGGCTGTAGCTTAGATGGAGTGTTACACTATAGTTATTTCAAATAAAAAGAAATAATTCAAATTAAGACACTAATTTAATAAAAGTAAAAAAGAAAAATTATTTGGCTTTAGAACTGCCACTCTGTCTACTGCTATCTTTAACAGCTAAATATTCAAAACCTCCCCATTTCAAAAGCTTTGACAGTACGAAGCCAAAGTTTAGGATTTAATTCTTCACAGACTGAACAGACTAGGGTCTGGATGTATTATATAGACCTGTCTAGACCCCAGGGTTTTTTGCTTTTATAAGGAGGACAAGAATAATTCCTAGGGAGACAAGTAATTCCCTGTAATTGTCCCTGCAGACAGAGCACACGTAGCTACAGGCGCTTTCAGCTATGCTGATCTGAGGAGCTAAGAACATTCTTTTAAAGGGAAACAAATTGTCTCAATAGCAGAACATTGCACTACCCAGTCAGTGTGGTTTATTGAACACGAAAGTTTTACTATGAAGTGACTGATTAGCATAACAGTGAATTAGAATTAGTAATAGCTGGGATATTTTTAAGGTGGAATCCGATATCTCTGTTCCTTTATCCAGCTGGAGACACATGATATCCACTCCTGATATCAAAAAACACTATAAAAAAGGCTATTAAACATGGGATTAGCATTGCTTTGCTTTATACATTGTAATTTCCAACTAGGACAAATCGACAGGCACCTGGGAGTGCTTCAGTGTTTCCCAAATACTAAATTTAATACTTAGTAATAAAATTACCTGTGATGTATTGGCATAATCGCTTGCAGATACAAGTTTAAAAATTATTTCCTGAGCTGGGAAGACCTGAAAACCTATGGCATAAGAGTAAATAAATATATTTTATAGAGCATTTTAATCCATCACGTATCAGAAGAAATGCACTACTTCCCTTGCTTTCCTGGAGTCCCTCCTAGAGAAGAGATTTAGAATAAGTGGGGTCCTTTGAACACATACAAAGTATCTGCTGTCCATAGCCAGACTTAGCAGAAAGAACAAGGTGGGTTTTTCTTTGGGTTTTGTTTTAGTCTTTATACAGACAATGTTTAACTCTCCTGAATACCTTTGCTGCAAGGATCTTCATAGATTTTTTGTAAGACTTTTGTGAATATACTACTAATATTATTGAGTGGCTGTTGCCCCAAGATTTTCTTTACCCCTGAATAATCCCTTTCAAAGTGCCTTTGGCTCTACTGAATGGCTGTTTAAATTTATACTTAATAACAGATATTTTTTTAAAGCAACAAGAACTTCTAAATAAATCAGACCAGGGTTGTTTTTTGACAGTGAATCAAAGCGCCATAGCAGAGGTTATTCCCACATCTCCAAACTCCTCTTTCCTCTGACCTATCAGTCTACATCCAAACTGCCGATGCATGTAGAATGTGCCACGTGCTATGCCTCGAACCAAGCACAAACATCATCTGGGAGCATGTGTGTCAGTTGGCAAAGGCCAGAACTGTACCAGAACAGATGGAACAGCATGGATCATCACAGGCAAGTGCAGGAATCCAAGGTCCACTTTACTTGCAAGTGTAGGTGTAGCTTGAGAGACCCAAGAAATGTCTCCATGAGAGATATTTTTCCTCTGGATGTCTAGGTAGAGCACAGGTTGCAAAGACATGGAAGCAACTTCATGTACAAGGAAAAAAACCCAAACAAAAGCAAAACCCCCAGTGGATCCACCTGATGGTTGCACAGATACCTGACTAGCTGCAAGGCAGACGTATTCCTCACATCATTTTTGTATGTGATACCTTTTACCTGGTGAGAGATTTTCTCCTTCTCCTCTGAACCAGTAACAGTGCTTGGCAATAACTCTTAAGTTGCCATTCTGCACATAGTAATAAGTCTCTCTAGGAAACCTTTTTTGAGCTACAGAATAAGCCATTCATTTAATATCTCTATAAAAAATCCCAAACAAATTTTCAGATTCTTTCTGTAGATCCAGTGAGCAAAAGTGTACTACTGATTGTACATCACAGCTTGAGAACATAGGTCAAAGACTTCTATTTCTAGCAACTAAGCAATGTTCAACCCATATTAACCAGTGGGGCTGGGATTTACATACCTTGTATTTCCAGCTTTTAGCAACTGGAAACCTGTCTAGTCACAGACCTCAAGATAATTTGGATGCAGTTATCTGCCTTACAAATGACATGGGTATATGAGTTCCTCAAATTTTCATGAAGTAACATCTTCATTAGGCAACTTATTTCCAAGACCTGCTGCCAGTTTCCAAAGGTCATAAAAATACTGAAATATCTGATGTCTGCTATTCCATGCAGCAGTAGTGTAGCTAGAAGCATGTAGAGGTTACCTATCTCTCTTGTAGTTATGTGCAAGAAAAACCAAGGAGACACAAAGCCTGAAGTCAAACTTCCTCTCACTGCATTAGCAATCAAGCTGTCAGGAAAGTTGGATTTTCTTGTTTCTGTAGTTCTGATTGTGCCCATAACAGGTTAAAGTGAACAAAATAATTATTATGAATGAAAATATTAAAAATTTTCTTTTTCTGGGAATAACACTATCAGCTATTAATGCGTTAGAATTTCACTTCAGTACCCCAGACCAGGCTGTAAAAGAGGCTTCTTTATACCCTTACCATAAAACTCATTAGCTGGTGATTCACAGTTGACAAATGCTAATAAGAATGATGCAAGCTTTTATGTAAAAAAATTTTAGAGGACCCAATGCCACTGACCTTAAAGTTAGTCTAGGGCAAAAAAACCCCCCAAAAAACCAAAAAAGGGTCAAATAAGATTGAACCCTAGCTACCTTTTAGCATTAACTTTAATATATTAGTGTTTACATACCTTTTTTTTTTTGCTTCATTCCTTCACAATCGGGAGATGTATCTCTGAATATCATTTTACAGAGTTAAAAAAAAAGGACATTCCACATATTCAACAATGTCAAATGCAATTCTAGCTTTCTGGTTTAGGTTGCCTGAACTAACAATTCAAATAAGAAATTATCTATGATAATAAGCTGTATCTAAATTGGGTTTTGTAGTTATTTGATATTTTCTAACAAATCTATTAAACGAGGACAAAAACAATTAATCAAATATATTATCTCACACAAGCTCTTTTACTCAGATCATAAAAAATTCAACAAATTACTATGAATTAAACATTAATTGCACTTTTCTTTTTAATTCTGCATCTGCTATAAGACTTGATAGGACAAGAATCATCAGATACAAAGGTGTTAGGAACAAAACAATTATAATTAAGCTTAACATAGCCAGAAGCCAACGCTTCATTTCAGCACAGAAGAAATTTCTTGTTAATGAGAAGACACATCTGAAATGGACAGTTTCACAACTTTTTTTTAAAAAAAAGTCACTTTCCTTCTAGGCAAAAAAATGAAAGCAAAAAAGTTATTTTCCAAATTCTGAGGTCCCGACAGAGCTACATACAACTTCCATGTTTGGATTCCTCTGCTTTCCAAATAAGACTACCAGGTCACTTATTTTGCATTAGACTAGGATTTCAGATTTGTTTTGCTTGTAGGCATCACATTAAGAACTGTGCTATTCCAAATGGCAGTTGCCCCTTCACAGTTCTGTTTCCTTTTCGAATATGAATTTGAAGATATTTGAATACTACTAGTAGTAAGCATATCAACTTTTAAATACTACCAATATGCTGATAGAAGAAATTATAGTAACATAGTACTCGGTATAAATTCTTGCTCTCAATATTTCCACTATTCCCTCATTCACCTACAATATGTTGTTACCCTTACTGCATAGAGAATTCTTATGATAACAGTTTGTTTTAGTCTTTTTTTTTTTTTTCCAGATATGCTTGTTTTGTTCTTATAGCTTTATTTCCTAAATGAAAGACCTTTCAGCATTGTATGCTCACCTTCGTCAATTAGCGGACTCAGCTCCCAAACATCACTGTTGATGGTAAATCATGATGAAAGCTTCAGTGGAGCTGGGAGACTGTGAAATCAGATGGATATAGATTTCAGCACTGAACAAGCTCTTTTTTAATTAAAAAAAAAAAACCAACCCAAAAACCCCAAACCAAACAAAACGGTTCCACTAACAGATATGGGAGAGACCTACAACAGACTGTTCAATTCAAAGGAGTTGTCAAATAAAGGTACCTTTTAACTACATTAGACCATGCCCTTCTTTTTCAGTGATTTCTTCTCCCTCAGCTATTACATGCCCCTAAAACATACAGCTGAAAACAGGCCAAAAAATCCCATCTTTAAGTAAATCAGTACACACAGAATTCAAAACAGATGGAAATACCTCCCAGGCACCTATTAAGACTGTACATGTAAGAAAGATTAGATTTAGATAAACCTAGATTAAGACAGATCTTATAAACACAGAGGTACTCTATATCACGAGGAGGTACAGATTACAGATATCCAGGCAATTCAAAAATATCTCAGCACTAGGAGAAAACTGATCTCATTTTTAGCTATTGCACAAAAAGAGGTGTTATGTGGTACACCATAACCAATTAGAGGTACCTGAAAAAGAAGCATAGGATGCAAGGAAAAATCAACAAGGGAAAAACCCCATAGTACATAAGCTTCAAGAAACAATAGATTTAGAAGGCTAAATTTCTATACCTGATATCTATGCACTTTCTTCTTTAACCCTTTTTTGCTTACAAGGGCAGGAATTTCTAAGCAAATACAGATTTTTGGAAAGAAAACACCTTGAGAAAGCACTCAAATACTTCTAAATTCAGTAATTTTTTTCTTCTCTCCCCCATCAGTATCCCTAAGCTCTCAAAAACTGCTTCAGTGAGCTGCTCTGTATTATGTAGGGACATAGACTTCTCCCACTTCCAGCAGGCTTTACTTGCTAATTAGCCCTTAATTAAAATGAGCTGCAGCTGGTTTGAGACACTCCCCTCTCCCCAACCCCAATGCCCTGTTTCTAATTTCAGAAGTAATAAAAATTCCCACAAGCCAGCCTGGTCTGGGTACTTTTCTTGAGAGAGTGTATTCAGCATTTCTTTAGTATACTTTCTTCTTCCTCTTCTCTATTTGTCTTCTAAGTATATAATTTTAAGAGTATAATTTTCCTTCTGGTTTTTTCCCTGGTTGTTCTCTGCTGTTTAGGAAGTATTGTTCCAGTTGATTTTTTTTTTAATTTTTATTTTTCCTAGCTTAGAAACTTATTTCAGTTGTTGATTTGATGAGGCTTTAGGTTCAATTAAACTGAAAGGCTGACAATAAAAGCTTGCTAAAGGACAGTGCAGATGTCTTATATGCTTCCCAGATACTGCTGCCAATGCATTTTAGCTGAGGCTCGTGATGTCTGTTATTCCTGCCTTTCCACTCAAATGACCCAAATTCCATTTGGTTTTTTGTGATGAGGACAAACATACATAAAAAATGAAGCTAAAACTCTCAAAGTCAATTTGACCCTCCCTGGATTTGTGTATGTCTGCAAGGGTAAAAAGGCTGGCCAGCCTCTTAACTGTCTGTGAGACTATGTTTATGAATATAAGTCACCGAACAAACTTAATTTCAACTTCCATGTTATGTTCCTGACTCACCTTCCCAAA
The DNA here is from genome assembly GCA_020800305.1 of Porphyrio hochstetteri. NCBI lineage: Eukaryota > Metazoa > Chordata > Aves > Gruiformes > Rallidae > Porphyrio > Porphyrio hochstetteri. The sequence goes on from CM036909.1 coordinate 5,698,275, forward strand.
AGTTAATCTGATGTATGCCAAGAAACAGACTAAACTTGCCAGGCAGTGCTTTGAAATGGGTACAGTAATGTACTAGAGAAATTAATCTCTGACCATAATTGTAAAGGGAAAAAAAAAAAGTAAAAATAAGGGGAAAACAGAAGTATATGGATACATTGCCTTAGTTCTGAGATAAACATGTAATCATGGATTACTTCTATTGAAAAATAATTATTTTCCATTTAAATATAACCAATACTAGAATTTGGACCACAGAATATGAGAGGCAAAAGATAAAGAGACAATGAGTGGCTGCCCTTTCTCACTCTTCCCAGAGGAGTAGAGGATAATTGCTACCTAATATTGAAAAGCCTTCTCTGTTTATATATTGGCAACGTGACTGATTCAACTGATGTTATGTCTGAAAGGATGATTCTAGCTTGTGGAGCACACAGCAAAGGGCAACTACAAATACGCCTTTGTTAGTACCATTTTCATGACCTGTGGTCTGTGCAGAGTCCCAGTCTTCATCAGGAGGACTATAAAACTGCCTATTTTAGCTTGGAAGCTTAAAAAAACCAAATAGAGAGTCTATGATCTATAGAACTCTTGCTATATGTCTTATATAACAGTAACAAAATAATAATTGTTCTGCACTGCTTTCAAGCTGCTCCTATCGTACTGTGAATAGTGATTAACCAACAGTGAAACATCTCACTCACTGTCCTTTGTCCTAACTTATATTGCGATACCATGTTCCTCGACTTCACTTTTTTGGCTTTGAAACTTTGTGATTGGTTGAATTCTGGACCAGACCCTTATGTTGTGATCACAACATGTAGATACTGCCTTTGGCAAACTCTATATACGGTGTATGCCTATCACAGATTAACTATAGATTTACTGCCACTTCAAGAAAACGCTGAAGGGTTTTATCTCAACCCTTGGAGTATCTGTATCAATATTCCAGCTTAATTCTAGAGATCACCAGATTTTATGTCATGTAACAATCCATATATTTATCTCTTAGTCAAAAGTCAGAGATCTGAGATTTGTTTCCTCCCTATCCACCAATTATGACACAAAATTCAATGATTCACTGGGCTAATTTGTATACATTTTGAAATATTTGGTGTCAGCGAAATTAATTTGTTTGTTCGTTCAAATTCAGTTTTAGGATTAAAAAAATAATACATTATTTCAATGAAAATAGAAAAAAAGAAACCACCAAAACTTCCTGTATGCTGAAAATATCAAAATATTAAAGAAAAAGAAATCCAGCTTTTAAATCAAGGTAGGCTCATGAAAATTAAAGGTTGTCATTAAAGCTTGTATATTCCACAGAAATGATAAAACCTGTAAGATCTTTTAGTACATTTCTGACCCATTCATTTCTACTCTTTGAAATACATCTATCATTTTATCTTCTCTATTCACATTAATTTACTCAAGCCTCCTTTCCTTGCCACTCCATCACTACCTCTTCCAGAAAGAAACTCTGAAATGGCTTGGGATATTTGTTAATCTCCGTGAGAGACTCTAGTGTGATCGCCATTTTTCATAATTCTTTTTGTGTAGATGAAGGTAAAATGCCATAAATATATAAACTCGAAAAGGATAAAGGTAAAAGGAGGAACAAAGTAATAAAGATAATAATAATACTAGTACAGCCATTATGGGACCAGGGAGCTACTGATTTTCCACCCATTTCACTGTGAGAAATAAAGTCCAATATATGCATCTTTCATGTATTTATCCTCATCCTGCTAAGAAACATGTGGGAAGTCCCTTAAAAATGCTTGACTTCATTCACTATGGCAAAAGCTTAGATATTTAAACTCTTGATATTTAAACTCTTCTGAATGTGTATGATACAGTAGCCATTGGATAAAGATGCCTTTTCAACACACAGTTTTTCCAACACCTGCACCATAATCTGGCCACTGGAAATCCCTTGGTAAAGAAGAAATTCTCAATGATTTAACCCTAGTAAATGCCAAAAAATATTAAGCCATGATAAATACTTGTTTCACCATGTGTGTTTCTATGAATCTCCTATGAGATTAGAATACATTAGAATAAAAATTATAACTAAACAAAACTTATTCTACTATGTGTTTGTAAAAGGAACCTGACTTTGAGAAGCTGCAGGTTGAGATGCATTCAGATCAGATTTAACTTGTAGAGAATGTTTGATGAGGCACCACCAACTGCCTCTTTGTTTTCAATTAGTTTTCTACGTAAATGCAATGTGTTTTAGCATTTCTCATGCAGAGAACATTTTTCATCTGCTTTTAATCTTCAAAATCCCAGGTTTTACCCTTGCTGATGATCAATTGTGGCGACTTATTGCTATAATTTCCATACCTCATGAGAATTTACTTTGAGTCTGAATTGAAAAAAGTCTTTAATGATGCACCTAGAGGCAGTCTGGTCTTGCCAGTGATAGCTATAATGCAGTTCCTCCCATAAGGATATATTTAAAGTTCATCTTAATCTAAAAGGTCCTCACAAATGGAAATCCTAGATCTTTCTGTTTAGGGACACAGTTCATATGTATCAGACCTTATGCAGTTCTGTGCTGCCTTTTTCTTTCGTCCTTTTTTCCCTCCTTTTACAACAACAGATACTTGTGATAAATTTACTCAGATACCCCAAAAGATCCTCCAAAGATACTTATGTTGGATGATATTGAACACTTTGTGCATAGTCAACAATACACAATCAATGGTTGATTGCACTCTCTGCCTCATATCTAAGAATTGATCGTGTCAAGGAGTGTTGTCTGCTCCTTTTCCTTCAGAGACTTTTCTTTCACTACAAACAAATGCAGCCCACTGAATGACATATCTTGCCAAGCTGCAATGATAAGTCTTATTGAAAATTCATCAAGCAAAGACAGCATTTCCCTTTCTTTCCAAAGAGTCCTTCTAGAAGTTAATTGTGAATTTTTATGATGTTAAAGATAAATCTTCCATAGGCAGTTGACAGGTTTTTTTCTTGTTCTATATGTCTGAAGGAAATGACAGAAGGAAAAAGACACATATGAATTTAGCTACTTACTGAAAACATAGAAGAATAAATTTGAATAGAAGAACTTTGTGAAGAACTCTGAGAAAAAGTAGAATGTGCAAGAATCAGAACTGTTTCATCCAAGGAGATGATTAAAATTCCCATTGCATGAGAATGAAGTAAGATGTTATAATCAATTTTAGGATATGCAGTTAATATACAACTGAAATAAAATTTTGTTATGGGAAAAGAATAACTTTTTTTCTCTTTTCCCCAGCACTTCAGACAATGAGCTACAAAAGACAAGGAGATGTAAGACTGCCCTGCAGCTCCAGTAAGTTAAGTCTCATGTTGCTTTCTTGTAAATGACCCTGAAGGTAAAAGGCAGTGAACAATCAGTACAGAAAATCAGCAGATTCACTTTGTGTGGCCAGAGGTGAATACTTTTTTTAAAAGACAATGAAAAAAATGAATACTTTTTTTAAAAGACAATGAAAAAAATGATCCTATGGTCATTTTTTAGCCATATGATGATAAAATATAAGTAACAGTGCAAAGGAGAAATGGAAAGAAAATCATTCAAAATATCTACAGCAAAAAGTAGCTCGAGTGAATTCATTTATGTCCAAGGGCAGTCATTCTAAAATCCATGGAATTGTGAGCCAGAGGAAAGCAGTGATTTCTTTATGTACAGGAAGCACACTTAAAAATTTCTGTCTTCATTGTACCTAGCATAGTTTTGTGCTATTTACATGCATTCTAAAAGGAGTGGGATTTAGAAGTGAGTTAAAAAGGGAATTACTGTCCATGGAAAATAGGCATATTTCAATATTCTTTAAAATTTTGATTAAATGTTTAATGGATTTGAGGGAACTGTTTTGTTATTATTTATAGAATGAAGTTAGATATTATGCAAAAAAATATATACATTAGGAGATAAACCTCTTGGATTTCTGGACTGAAGTAATATTTCTGAAGACTGTGCTGTAATGTGGTTTTATAGGGAAGGTAATATAAAGAGGCTTGAGGTTCAAGTCCTTTTGTTTTTTGTTCTCATCTCAGATTTGGGGATCAAAATGCATTTCACATGCTAGACCTGAATATGTAGGCATTCAGATGCATGCAACTATTCATTCAGAGCCCACTGTGTTTCTAAGTACAGTACTTGTGCAGTTAACTAGAGTTTAGATGGGTATCACCTACGATTTCCTATACAAAAGATATTACATAAGAAAGCAATCTTTGATGATTACTGATTCAGATAATACGAAGCCTGTTAGGATATTAGGAAAAAACGTTGTTGCTCCCACTTAAGTAGATCAGCACAATATTACTAAGATCAGGGTGATATCCATAGTGGACATATAAAAAGGACACAGGGAAAGACAGGAAGGACAGGTAAAGATAGCTTAAGCAGTGCCATCGAAAGAATGGGTTTCAGGCAGGAAGAGAAATCCTTTTTTAAGCTGGTGGTTATATTTCTAACAGTGTTTAGATGGACCTAGAAAAAAGAGAATTTGAAGAAGTGCTGTTTCGATGGGTTCCCCTTTCATAATTCTTAACTGTATAATCAGGCTAAGAAAACAATTAATCCCTAGGCAGACAGCACATCTGGAAAGACCATGACCATATTGGAAACCAGATGTTGTAATAATCCTGTTTAGACTGAGGAAACAAGAACAACAAAAGAAGGTCTGGCTAGGTTGCACAGCTAAATAGAAATGCTAGGAGTCTTTTTACTTCCTGCCTTTATGAAGGCTGAATGGTTATTACTCTTGAAATATTTTAATGACTGAAACATTTTGGAAAAAAAATAAGGAAAGTAACCACTTCTAGTGAAAACAGAATATATTTAAGGAGTAAAGAGTCTTTCTTCCCTTAAGAATTGTGCAAACGTGACTCCAGTAAGGTGGTATCTCAGTTTCACTTATTTGTCTTCTTGTGATGTTTTGTTTTTCTTCTAATAAATATTTCAAAGCCAGATTTGCAAAAGATTTTAACCATCAACTTAAATTATTAAATGAAGTACGGTAAAGGAGTAAAGGAGAAAAGATAAATTTCATATAGCATAATCTTCACAGAAAATGCACACAGACATTTTCTGAGGCTACGACTATGTTCTTCTAATAAATACCTGTATATTTATATATTTTTTCTCATTAAATTATGCATCAGCTGCCATAACCTATACACATAAAGAAAACTTGCTTCCTAAAATATTTATGAAATGTCTAAAATATTAATACAGCTAGTAACTTAATTCAAATGAAAAGTAAACATATTTACAATATGCTCTTTTTTGTGATGCTGAACTGATTTGAGACATTGCAGTTATTGGGAACTTACATGGTCGTCATGACACATTTGCTATACAGAGCTTGTATATCCTGATTTTTAAAGTGTGTTTCAAACTGATGGCAAAGTTATCACATCCCACAGAAAGTATGAATGATTGTGCATGCTAAGAGATAGTTGAGTGACCTCCTTATATTTGATCTTACTTCATGATCTTACTGGAACACCAGGTGAAGAAGTAATAAAAATATCGGCTTTGGTAAACAGCACTAATGTGTGTGTGTGTGCATGTAAAGAATATGTGCCTATGTTATAAAACATAGAGTGTTGTGAAAATTCAGTGTTATTTCAAATATATTAGAAATGTGAACACAACTGTTGCAAATGAGGAAGAAATAAAACAGACCATAAGGTTACTGCAAGGAATAAAATTCAATTTTGCTCTTTAAACATCATTAGTCACTACACAAGAAAGCCAGGTATGCTATCTTGTTTATATGGAGGATGAGCTGGGTGTATTCTTTAACAAAGGTTAGGGGATTTTTCCACCAAATTGTAGGATACTGTACACAGAAACAAGTAATAAAGGAAGTGCCCAGAAATTTTTAAATGTATTAGAAAGGGATTCTTCAAATTCATGTAAAATTGGTCCACCCTTTTGACTGATAAACATAACTGCATGTATCAACCAGTATTCAGAATGTGGATAAACTTCTGATTGCAGAGAATCTCCCCACAAAAGCATTGGTCTGCATATGCCTATTTCTTTTATAAGCCAAGTATCTCCTGTTAACCAGTATATTGGATTAGGAAAAAAAAAATAAAATAGCCTGTCTCACTATGAGAATTAAGTACCTCAGCACTTTATTATCATTGTAAATCTTTCCTAGATTTATAGTGGAGCATATGATTAAGTTATTTGCTGATTTGGTGCTTTTGGATGTCATTCTGCAAATAATTTATTGCAGAACTCTAACAGGTTCCAGTGACCACAGCACAAACACTTTATAGGAGCATACCCTTATTTTGCCCTGTTCTACCACTTCTGACAGGTGAACTTTCAGATCTTTGAACTAAGAAATTGCTATTTAAAACTTTTGAGGTGCAATGCAAAGAGCAGTAAGACCACATCCAATTAAAAATTAATTCCCCAACAACTTTTAACTTACAGGTCACTCGTCTTTTTAAGAAACCATAAATAATGTATTCATTACTAATTAACTGTATCTACTTTATCATCATATCTCCTATTTAATGAGCAACATGAGAGTAGTATGATAATTTATAATGATATGAGTTGTCAAAAAAGATTCAATTGAAGGAATACTCTTCAGGAGGTTCTAATAGCATTCAGGACAAGATTAGATCAGAAACAAATTGAACTTCCTATCTTGTAGGTCTTTCTGAGATTTCAAAGTTCTTCTGTCCCAAACTGAAACAAAAAGTTAATTTTTATTTATTTTTTTTTAAGAAAGGAAAAGGCACATCAGTTTGAATCATTCACTATGAACATCCTTATTGTTCATATTTTCACTATTAGGAGGAACCTTTAGTATAGTAATGCTTAGGAGAGACAACTACATTTTTTTCCTGTAGAGTTTTGAGGGATGAAAGATACATGGTCCCATGATGTGGCTCCTGTTGGTCTGAGGCATGACCAGTGGAGAATGGCTTCCAACATGGCCATGGGCAGACTTCTGGCTCTTCTAAGCACCTATTTGAAGCAGAAGTGCCCTTATTTTCCATATGAAAAGACAGCTCCAGGGGTGTATTAAAAACTTAAAACTAGGTAAGTTAAGAGCATGATTCTTCTCACATAATATTATCTAATTTGATTTGCTCAGATGTATTGATTACAACAGGTATGTGTACAGCTAGTTCATATAGAGAACTGTTGGTTTCTAAAAAAACACAAGATTACTCCTAGCACCAAAGCCTTGAGCTATTCAGCATAAATATATTTTTTAATATTTCTCATTCCTTCATGAGTGAAGATATGAGTACTTCTTGTGTTCATCAAGACTTCTTAGAAACAGATTTAGAAAATTAGGGCCACAATTTTCAGACTCTAGAAATGTAGTTTTTGTAATATACTGTTAAAAACTGGAAATCAAACAATTTATAAGTTGAAATAGTGAATCATGTCACCAAACTCAAGATTTCTAAAATTCCTAATTTAAGCTAGAATTCATAATCTTATCTACAATCAATAGTAAAGGAGAGACAACTCTCTAACCCAAGGCATTTTGTTAGGAAAGCTGATTTAGGATACCCACTGGAGTTAACCACCTTTCTGAAGTCATTAAGCTTGTATAAAACACTTTTAGGTCCTATGTTTCTTCAGATCTTCAGGTACTTGACTCTTACAGTTCATGGTTAATTAATTGACTGTGAAGCCCTTAGCACAGCTTTACCTTAAACATACCTTGGTTCTAACACACGTGCAGAGTCTTTTCCTGGATAGACAGCTGTGTTCTCTCTGAGCCCATCTGCAGCATTCATTCATGTCAATGAGAGATGCAAGCCTGCATCTAGGAAAGAAAACACCATGATGTGATATTTTAAATGGTTTATCTTTGAGAAGGTTTTAAAAGTTACTTCTTTTTTCCCTGTACTGGAAAGATGGTTATTCCATTAATCTACAATTAGTAGTAATCCCAGGACCAGTAAAACAACACATGAAGAAGTTCTGAATGAAGTTTCAAGTCATCTATTTTCAGCAGTGCTCAGGTTTGCGTATTTCTGACTTGAAATACTCTCTAAATATTTCTATAAAATTAAAGCAGGACTTCTATATTCTTAAAGCAACTCTTCCAGGCTATTAATTTTCTGGGAATGTAGCTTGTCAGACAATTCAGTTCAGATCTGCAGCCTGTGTTTTATTTGTCCCAGTTCCTTAGAGACAGTTCTATCATTAGGTACTGCATACTTAATAATTTAATGTAGGTTAAAAAAAATCAAGCACATCTTTAAATAAAAGTCTTTAATCTTTTTTTTTAATATTAAAAAATCATATTAAAAGATGAACTTATTTTAGAGTCCCACTGTTCTCAGAAGAAAATAAAAAGTTAAAAGTCACCATGCAGTGGCACAAATCCTAATTCTAAATGGAACTATTAATTAATTCATGTTGTTAAAATAAGTGACATTTATAAATTCACAGTAATACTTGTACATCTAGTTTTACCGTAGGAAAAATTTAAAATTATTCTAAAGCTTTAATTCTTTAGGTTTTCAGCCTTTACCAATTTGTGCTCCTCTAATTTTTTCTAAGGTGTGTATTGTCATATAGTGGATTTTAGGTATCATACATGGAGTTCCTTTTGTTACCTGCTTCTTGCAGAGCCCTTCAGAGTAACCCACTGATTTCTAAAGGTCATTAGGTGCTAGTGTGGAAATCACTGTTTCAGATAATTGGATTTCATTATGTTTAGACTTAACTTTGCACTTCCTGTTTTATTTCTCATGGTTCATCTTGTAAATAAAGTCCTGTGTGAAATTCTCTCTAGAAGAACATATTTGTTCAGTGTCTCTTGAAGAAATTTTCATTTGTGGAAAATAATTTAGGTAGAAATGTCTATTAACTCTACAGTACATTTTTCAGACATAGTTTATATTCCAAATATCAAGTTGAAGGCCTGCATGCACAACACAGGCGATGAAAATGCCATAAGGAGTACAGAGTTCAGCTCAAAATTTGAAGTTAGAAAAGGAATTTACCTCCCCACCTACACACATTTATTTTACTTTTAAAGTTCAAGGTTTTAGACTGCAGGCTTGCAGGAAAGGTTAAATGTTGCTATCTCTTATCTCCTCAGGTTTCTGGATACCTGGAACTAGTTATATGTTAAGATCTTTTATTGGTACAAAGGATCTGATTCTGCAGTTGGATACAGGGTTACTTAGTACAGTGAAGAAATGTGATCAAAGTCTTTCTTTTACATCTCTGAATAAAAACCCTTGAGACCTTTAAAATAATACCATTCCACAAATTTTATGTGTTTTGTTGTTCTGTTATGTAAAAATAATTAAAAAAAGGTACTATGTCTTCTTTCAGCTGGTGTTTGTGGTAGATTAAGTGTCCAGGTAAATAAAAATTTAAAGATAATGATGTAAGAGTGGCCATAAATGTATGAAAGTCTTGTCTTTTTCTTTTCTTCTTTGTCCTAATTCTAAGGAGGTTAAAAATAGAAAACTACAAGCATAAAGAAAACATATTGACACCATTTAAAATATTAAAAATTGTTCATATGCTTAAAAAAACCCAAATCTAAACATTTAATCAAAATGTAAAAAAAAAAAAAAAAAAATAGCATATGTAGATATGATCAGGTTTTAAAAATTTGTCACAGTGCTCTTCCTTTGCTTTCCTCAAATAAAAGTTTCAGGAGAGTTCAACAATTTCTGATATGCTTCGATTTCACTAGAACATGGTTTGACTGACATCTCTGTATGTAGCTCTAGAAGGAAAGCCTTCTCAATAGCTCCATGCTATGGAAGAAGAGATGACACTGGAGAAATTAAGTGGTCTCATCTGGTGTCAGTCCCTCAGTTTTCTTCAGCACAACTCTTCACCACTGTGAACTTCACTGCAACTCTAGATGTTGATTTGAGTGCATTATCTAATCTCCAATCCTTCTGCCCGTAATTTTTTCATGTAGTTCGCAATGCTGAAACAATTTCAGTGATATATCACTCACACCATTTTATTACCTTTCAAGCTCAGATTTATGATGTTCTTATTTACATGACATTGGTAACTAATGTTTGATGCGGTCTGCTATTTTTGTAGCTTTATGTACAATATCTCCACAGCATTACAACAGTACTAAACTGTTGATCTATATTTTCACTATTTCATTGAAAAATTCCTCACAGGTTAGAGCTCAGGGTAAAGCTTAACCTTACCATTGTGTGAATGTCATGTCCTTCTTACAAAATTGGATTTCTAAATTTGTATTACAATGCCACTGTGTGAGCTGTGTTCTTCTCTAGCACTTGTATGTAAAGGTTACTCTGTCTCTCCAATGATTCCTTAAAGTGAAGCAAACTGCTGAATTATGATAAATCTGCTGAATCATACTGAAAAAAGGAAAACAAAAAAGCTCAAATAACAACTATTACTGTCATTGACATCTTCCTTGTAACCAAACTCACATTTGTCATGGCTATACGTAATATCTTGTAAATTGCTGACCTTTCCTGATTCAATGTAGAAGATTGGGGATGGGGCTGACATAAGAAAGATAACAAAAAAAGAGGTTTTGTTAGAGCATGGAATGTCCATCTATTTCTGTACCAGCAATTGGACACAGTGTTGAATTTGTCTTGAGCAGTGATCTCAAGCATAGTTAAAGCATGATTATCTCATAGAGAATATGGTTTATTATTGCTTTTGATTTTTCAATGGAGAATTTTAATAAAAAAACAAGACCCTAATTTGAATGTGTCAAAGGGAAAAAATAAAGTGTTGGTCAAGAAATAACAGGGAAAGTGCGAAGACCATCACAGAAGAAGGGAATACAAAATGAACATGGAATATGCATGTGTTACTGTTTAAAAGTATATGACTATGCAGATCTATTTATTTACATTTTCAGTTGTACATGTCTTTAGCTTTATACTGCTATACATGCACACAGAAGTTTGCAACAAAGTTGAAAGAACAAAAACCTGTGACACCAGATACTTTATTATTCTTTTAAGGATTAACGGTTTTTTCCTGAAGAACACCAATATTCTGTCCTTATCTGGACTGCAATAATTCGTGTTTCTGACTCCTTATATTATCAATTTTGATACTAACATTTTCCACTGGCATTTTATATCAATAGCAGACATCTTCAATAGCTCTCAAACTGCAAATTATTTTGATGGGGTAGCATCTGCACATATTTCTACTCTTATTGTAAAAGTCTCCAAGTGTTTTTCTCCCTGAGCCCTTTACTACTTCTTAATATTGGAATAAAAGTAGCTTACCCGTGTCGAAAAAATACTTAATCAGTGTAGTTAATGTGTTTAGCTTTATAATATGATTTGTGTAGTCTGAGAGCCTCTTATATAAGACAACTTTCTCCTTACTCTTAGATGTTCATCACTTCCCCAACATTAGTTTTAGGTATAACAGTAATCATCACTATTAGTCCTAGTGGCAGGTCTGAGTTGTTCCAAAAACTCCTCTTCAAATAACCATTCTTAATTTAAAAGAAATTCAATACCTACTGTTTTCTCTACTTTTGTAGTCTCTGCAAAAACATTGAGCTATCACAGAAGACCTCAGCTGCTCAACACTCACAAAGAACAACTACAAAATACCTATACTTTAAGCTTCTAAAAGAACAAAATGAAAAAACAGCAAATCATTATTCATTGAGTTACACCATTTCCCTCCCATCAATAAACCTTTTGAGCAGATTTTGAAACTGAAGTATTCCCAAAAGCCTGACCAGGATAAGATGATTAATGCAATTAATTGGGTAATTAATGTCAGATTTGATATTTGGAAAAAGCTATTCAATGTGAGGGTAGTCAAATGCTGGAACAATATGCCTGAAGAATTGGTCATGGAGACAAAGTCTGTGAAATATCTTAGTGGTCCTCTACTGGACTTAATTCAGTGTTGGAATATCTAAAACATGACTCCAAGCTTGAGGTACATCCTCAAAATGCCTCACATTAGACTGAGGATAATTCAGGAGCTGCTGTTTTGCTTCATGTGGAAGTTACCTGAGGTAAGTTGTTTTCTTGCGCTCAACACTTGATATAAACAGATATCCTGGAAAGACATGAACTGCCATCTGACTAATGTTTATTTAAATACTCTGTGGAAATAATAAAACTGATTTTGCTACATGAATCTTGTTCTACAGCAAGAATCATTCTACTTCTTTCTAGTCAATTCACACCGAATCCTGTCTCTTAAATTGTAATGTATAAGGCTTTATATCATCAACCTTTAGATAAAACATAATGCTATGAAAATGCTCCACAGATTTAGAATGTAATTTTTTACCACCATGTTTCTAAGGTCAAGAGTAATTTCCCCATAAATAAGCAAGTCATTTCATCCACAGATATCAGTCAGTTTAAATTATAGCTAGAGAAAAAGATTATGAATATTGTTCCTGTGAAAATTGATGCCCTATTTACTATTGATTGTGTAGTACTCATAGAGATTATTACTATTTGACTAAATAAGCTTTTGCTTAAAAGGAGATCTACTATGAGAAACTCTTTTAAAGGAAAAGTTAATAAACAGAATTAGGTGGAGAGCATAATTCTGAGCTTAATTAAAAAATATGAACAATATTTTTGTTCTAAACCACACTGCCAACCTAAAAGAGATAATTATATACAAAAAATGCATACATGCATAATTCCATATTGAGTGTAGTTACTTATTGATGCCAGAGTACACTTTATGGAGGTCATTTAACTGTTAACTCCAAATTATCTAACATGCATTATTTTGTGAACATATGTTTTTCAGATGCAATCCTATCTTTTCGTTTTTCAGGTTTTTACAATAGATAGAACTTAATTTGCTTTGTCTTTTCTGAGAACTCAATTGTCCTGAGTTAGACTAGTAATGTAGCCTTTCATTGCAAATTATCACGTTTGATTTCATATATTGGTTTGGCTTTCACCTTAAATAAACATCATATTCTTATGGTATTGACATGAGGAATGAGAGAGCAGAAAAAAGAATCACCTTACAGTAGCAGGAAGTTGCCTAAAGGAGCCAGTAATAACTTCAGCCTCTCAGCTCTATGCTGTTTACTGAATTAAATGCAGTGAGACATGATATTACTGTGACTATACTTGTGTTTTAGAGAATAATGGAGTATGCATGAAATCTCTATATCAGTTTGATAAAATCAGAAGCAGCACTATCTGTAATCTAAGGATTACCTTCATCTTAGAATTTGTTTTCATTTTCTTTCTGAATACAATGACAAAAAAACCCTTAATGTTTTCCAATGAAAAACATTCCCAGGTGTCCTGGTTTCAGCTATGATGGAGTTAAACTTTTTTTTTAGCAGTGAATGGAATGCCATGTTTGGGTGTTAGCATGAGAATAGTGCTGATAGCACCCTGATGTCTCCGATTTGTTGCCGGGCAATCAAGTACCTTTCTCAGCTCTGCATACTTCCTTACTAGTGAGAAAGGTGGGGACGAAGCCAGGACAGGTGACTCGAATTGGCCAAAGAGCATATTCCATACCAGTTACGTCATGCTCAGTTTAAGGGGGGACTGGGGGGAAGAGGGGGAGACAACGCCAGGACGTGCGGTTTCTGGGGCGGTCGGGTTCCGGGACGGGCTCTAAGCTGTGCGGCCTGAGTTGTGTGGTTTGGTGAGAAATTGCATTGTGTATCACCAGTTTCATCTATTTTGTGCTTTAAACTTCTGTTATTGTTATATCTAGTTTTCTGTTATTGTTTAGTAAACTATCCTTATCCCAACCTGCGTGGTTCTGGTTTCTAGGTTGTGGTTTCTTTTCCTCCTTTCTTCCTTCCCTTTTTCCCCTTCCCCCAACTTTCCCTCCCCCTTCCTTTTAAAAGTACAAGCGACTGTGTGGGGTGCGGCCCTTGGCTGGGGCAAAACCACGACAGTTATTTTGGCGCCCAACGTGGGGCACGAACGGTTGGGATAACGGTAGATCTGACCCTAACTATCGCAATTAAGATAAGCACTGTTGTTTAAGCAATCTCTGGTCAGGATGTTGTGGTATTTATTTACAAGGCTGTGGCAGCAAAACCACCGCATGCTGTATACAATCCTGGCAGGATTCTTTACTCTCTCAGGTCTGTGGCTCCCGTATTTGTTCCCATACTTCATTATAGTGTATTTTATGATATCGGTCTATGATACAATAATATCGATGATCATGAGCTTAAGCTGGTACCTGTATGAGGTTCTGCTGTCCTGTCCATTCTTTGGACAGGGAGGGGTTAATAACAGCAGCCGGTATGGTGGGGGCACTGCTTTCTTTTCCTTTGGGCTAAATACAACAGCTCTTAGGGCAGTTTTTGAAAATCTTCAATATCTCTGGGATATTCAAACTAGCATTTTGCTATTGGTAGGTTTGGTGCAGATGGTTCAGTTTTTGTTATATATCAAGCATAGGTTTATGAATACCACTGAAGAGCTTTCTCCGAGACAGAATAATCACGAGTGGCAGGGCATGTGGCAAAGTATGGGCGAGTACCTAGGTACTTTCTCACGCCCGATGGTTTGGAATTTCACTCCTGAACAGCTACAAGACCCCGATCAAGTGACTGCATACCTAAGGAAAAATTGCTGTAGGTTTCCCAGAGATGGACACCTTACTGCACTGTGCTGGGCTCTGGCCACTATTTATCAAACACTGCTTGATAGCAGGCAGCACTGTCAGCACTGTCAGCACTGTCAGGGAGAAGGGAAAGGAAACAGACTGGCAGATACTATAGCTGCTGCAACCACTGGGGCTGACACTGCAGCTACTGCAACCCCTGTGACCGACACTGCAGCTACTGTAATCTCTACAGCAGACACTGCAGATGATCTGAAAAACCAATCCACACCAGTGTCTGTTGCTCCCGTACAAAAGAGGAAAGGCACAAAGAAATCAGTTCGTATAGTGACGGATAAGGATGATGATCAACCGGGATCATCTCGAGGATATCAGGATGAGGCAGAACCAGAGATTGTTACCCGATCCCTGACTCTGAGTGAGCTGCGTGAGGTTCGAAAAGATTTCACTCGCCACCCAAGTGAGCACATTATCACTTGGTTGCTCCGATGTTGGGATCACGGGGCCAGTAGTTTGGAATTAGAAGGCAGAGAGGCCAAGCAGTTGGGATCCCTAGCTAGAGAAGGAGGAATTGACAAAGCAATTGGGAGGAGGCCGGAAATCCTCAGCCTCTGGAGGCGACTACTGTCAAGTGTGAAGGAAAGATATCCCATAAAGGAATATATTACATGCCAGACACCTAAGTGTAACAGCATAGAGACATCTGTCCAGCACCTGAGAGAATTAGCTGTACGGGAGATAATTTATTATGATCTGGACAATTCACGGCTTCCCGCTGATCCCGATGAAGTCCTATGCACTCCAGATATGTGGCGTAAGGTTGTACGAAGTGCACCAGCAGGGTATACCAATTCACTGGCAGCAATTGACTGGAATGATACGAATCCGCCAACCGTAAATGAGGTGGCCTGCCGACTCCGGAAATACCAAGACAATGTTTCCCTCTCTGTCATTGCAGCAGTAGAGAAACTGGTTCAACGACTTGACAACAATGTGTCCAACTCCCAACCCGTATGGAGCAATGTTGCAGCTACTGGGAGAAAGCGTCCATCGTTCCAAGAGGGAGAATACACACCACGACGTACATTGTGGTTTTACCTGCTTGATCATGGAGAGGACATGAGGAAATGGGATATGCAGCCCACCTCAGCCCTTCGAGCACGAGTAAATGAGCTGCGGGGTAAAACATTCGCACAACGAGATTCTGCCAGGAAGAAGGCTGCACCAGTTTCTACTGGGCAGTTCCCTAGACCAACTGGAAGGCCTACCTATATGTCTGATATGCCTGATCCTTTTGAAGGGACCTCTAAGTCCTTTATGCAACCAGTGGAAAACAAATATGATCAGCAGCAATAGAGGGGCCCTGCCTCCAGCCAGGTGGAGGAGAGGGACAATCGGGTTTATTGGACTGTGTGGATCCGATGGCCTGGCACGTCAGACCCACAAGAGTACAAAGCTCTGGTGGATACTGGTGCCCAGTGTACTCTAATGCCATCGAATCATGAAGGGGTAGAACCTGTTTGTATTTCTGGAGTGACAGGGGGATCCCAACAACTAACTGTGCTAGAGGCTGAGGTGAGCCTAACTGGGAAGGACTGGGAAAAACACCCCATTGTGACTGGTCCAGAAGCTCCGTGCATTTTAGGTATAGATTATCTACGTAGAGGGTATTTTAAAGACCCAAAAGGGTACCGATGGGCTTTTGGAATAGCTGCTTTGGAAACAGAAGAAATTGAACAATTGTGTGCCTTGCCTGGACTCTCAGAGGATTCTGCTGTTGTGGGGTTGTTGAAGGGTGAAGAACAGCAAGTGCCAGTTGCTACGACGACGGTGCACAGACGACAATACCGTACTAACCGAGATTCCCTGATTCCCATCCATAAGCTGATTCGTCAACTGGAGGATCAGGGAGTGATCAGCCGAACCCACTCACCCTTTAATAGTCCCATATGGCCAGTGAGGAAGTCCAATGGAGAGTGGAGGCTGACAGTAGATTATCGTGGCCTAAATGAAGTCACTCCAGGTATGAGTGCTGCTGTGCCAGACATGTTAGAGCTCCAGTATGAATTGGAATCGAAGGCAGCCAAGTGGTACGCCACAATCGACATTGCGAATGCTTTCTTCTCGATCCCACTGGCGCCAGAGTGCAGGCCACAGTTTGCTTTCACTTGGAGAGGCATCCAATACACGTGGAATCGTCTGCCCCAGGGGTGGAAACATAGCCCCACCATCTGCCATGGACTAATCCAGAATACACTGGAAAAGGGTGAAGCACCAGAGCACCTGCAGTATATTGATGACATCATTGTATGGGGCAACACAGCAGAGGAAGTTTTTGAAAAAGGAAACAGGGTAATTAAAATCCTTTTAGAAGCCGGTTTTGCTATAAAACGAAGTAAAGTCAAGGGGCCTACGCGAGAAATCCAGTTTTTAGGAATAAAATGGCAGGATGGGCGTCGTCACATCCCAATGGACATTATTAATAAAATAGCAGCTATGTCTCCACCAAGCAACAAAAAGGAAACACAAGCTTTCTTAGGTGTTATAGGTTTTTGGCGAATGCATGTCCCAAACTACAGTCTCATTGTGAGCCCACTCTACCATGTAACTCGAAAGAAGAATGATTTCCAATGGGGCCCTGAGCAACAGCAAGCCTTTGAGCAGATCAAACGCGAGATAGTCCATGCAGTGGCCCTTGGGCCTGTCCGGACAGGGACAGATATTAAAAATGTGCTCTACACTGCAGCTGGGGAGAACGGCCCGACCTGGAGTCTCTGGCAGAAAGCACAAGGGGAGACTCGAGGTCGACCGCTGGGGTTTTGGAGTCGGGCCTACAAAGGATCTGAGGCCAATTATACTCCAACAGAAAAGGAAGTACTGGCCGCCTACGAAGGGGTTCGAGCCGCCTCAGAAGTGATTGGAACTGAAGCCCAGCTCCTCCTGGCACCCCGACTGCCGGTGCTGGGCTGGATGTTCAAAGGGAAGGTTCCTTCTACACACCATGCCACTGATGCTACGTGGAGCAAGTGGGTTGCACTAATTACACAGCGGGCTCGAATAGGAAACCCCAATCGCCCAGGAATTGTGGAGGTGATCACAGACTGGCCAGAAGGCAAAGATTTTGGGATGTCACCAGAGGATGAGGAGGTAACACGCGCTGAAGAAGCCCCACCCTACAACGAACTGCCAGAGAATGAGAAGCGATATGCCCTGTTCACTGATGGGTCTTGTCGCATTGTGGGTAAGCATCGGAGATGGAAAGCCGCTGTATGGAATCCTATAAGAAGAGTAGCAGAAGCCACTGAAGGAAAAGGTGAATCAAGCCAGTTCGCTGAGGTGAAGGCCATCCAGTTAGCCCTGGACATTGCTGAGAGAGAAAAGTGGCCAAGGCTCTACCTTTATACTGATTCATGGATGGTGGCGAATGCCCTGTGGGGGTGGTTGCAGCAGTGGAAAAAGAACAACTGGCAGCGTAGAGGCAAACCTATATGGGCTGATGACTTATGGCAAGATATCTCTGCTCGGTTAGAGAAACTTGTTGTAAAGGTACGTCATGTCGACGCCCATGTACCTAAGAGTCGGGCCATGGAGGAACATGAAAACAACCATCAGGTAGATAAGGCTGCTAGGATTAAAGTGGCTCAGGTAGATCTAGACTGGCAACATAAGGGTGAATTATTCATGGCTCGATGGGCTCATGATACCTCGGGTCATCAAGGGAGAGATGCAACATATAGATGGGCTCGGGATCGAGGGGTGGACTTGACCATGGACGCCATCGCACAAGTTGTCCACGAATGTGAGACATGTGCTGCAATCAAGCAAGCTAAGCGGTTAAAGCCCCTTTGGTATGGAGGACGGTGGATGAAATATAAATATGGGGAGGCTTGGCAGATTGATTACATCACCCTCCCACAAACCCGCCATGGCAAACGTTATGTGCTTACAATGGTGGAGGCAACTACCGGCTGGCTAGAAACATATCCCGTACCCCATGCCACTGCTCGAAATACAATTCTGGGCCTTGAAAGGCAAGTCCTCTGGCGACATGGTACTCCAGAAAGAATCGAGTCAGACAATGGGACTCATTTCCGAAACACTCTTATAGACACCTGGGCCAAAGAGCATGGCATTGAGTGGGTGTACCACATTCCTTACCATGCACCGGCCTCTGGGAAAATTGAACGATATAATGGACTTTTAAAAACTACACTGAAAGCAATGTGTGGTGGGACATTCAAGCATTGGGATACACATTTGGCCCAAGCCACGTGGTTAGTTAACTCTAGGGGATCTACCAATCGGGCTGGCCCTGCCCAGTCAAAATTTCCACGTACTGTAGAGGGAGACAGAGTGCCAGTAGTGCATATGAAGAGTGTATTGGGAAAGAGAGTTTGGGTCATTCCTGCTTCAGGCAAAGGTAAACCCATGTCTGGAATTGTTTTTGCTCAAGGACCTGGCTGTACTTGGTGGGTAATGCAGAGGGATGGAGAAGTTCGATGTGTACCTCAAGGGGATTTAATTTTGGGTGAGAATAGCCAATATAATTAATAAAGTAGAAATTATAATAATTGCCAAATAACCCATTATTGTATATTCATTATTGTTATGATTGCTGTATGTTGTACCATAGCATTATAGCCGGAGTCATACAAGTTAATGAAGAATGAGTGCCATGATGATGGAACTAAAGCCTGGCCTCTCAAGAACTTTTTGCTCCCGTTGAAAATAAACTCTGACCCACAGACTATGAGCATGGACCATGCCAGGTGTATCAGTCAAGAGCCTGAGATGCAGCATGCAACGAGCCAATGGAACATACAACTATCCTGAGAAACTGTTACGACAAATGGAGCCTGAAAATCATGAACTAAATGAACTCAACAACTTCAGAGGGATGATTCACAGACTGAGGGAATAAGATCTGTATGCACGTATGTGTGCATACATGTGTACATACATATATGGGTGTGTGAAACACGAAACTGGTTGTACCCAAAGAAAATTGTTGGATCTGGTCATGACGTAAATGGTATGGAATAAGGGGTGGATAATGTCCTGGTTTCAGCTATGATGGAGTTAAACTTTTTTTTTAGCAGTGAATGGAATGCCATGTTTGGGTGTTAGCATGAGAATAGTGCTGATAGCACCCTGATGTCTCCGATTTGTTGCCGGGCAATCAAGTACCTTTCTCAGCTCTGCATACTTCCTTACTAGTGAGAAAGGTGGGGACGAAGCCAGGACAGGTGACTCGAATTGGCCAAAGAGCATATTCCATACCAGTTACGTCATGCTCAGTTTAAGGGGGGACTGGGGGGAAGAGGGGGAGACAACGCCAGGACGTGCGGTTTCTGGGGCGGTCGGGTTCCGGGACGGGCTCTAAGCTGTGCGGCCTGAGTTGTGTGGTTTGGTGAGAAATTGCATTGTGTATCACCAGTTTCATCTATTTTGTGCTTTAAACTTCTGTTATTGTTATATCTAGTTTTCTGTTATTGTTTAGTAAACTATCCTTATCCCAACCTGCGTGGTTCTGGTTTCTAGGTTGTGGTTTCTTTTCCTCCTTTCTTCCTTCCCTTTTTCCCCTTCCCCCAACTTTCCCTCCCCCTTCCTTTTAAAAGTACAAGCGACTGTGTGGGGTGCGGCCCTTGGCTGGGGCAAAACCACGACACCAGGAAATAGAAAATGTTTGATAAATCACAGCAGACATCCACCTATTTCCATTCAGAAGCCACCAAGCTAAACAGGTTTCAATGGAGGTACTACATAAGGCAAACTCCTCTAAACAAAACTCCCAGTGAACTGTCTATACCTAAGTTCAACAGAATCTCACCTCTAGGTTCATGGAAATGATTTATCATGGCAGGTAGAGGTCTATAATGCATGATAACAGAAGTTAGCCTGAGGGCCTTTGGCTACAAAAGCAAAAGTTCATATCTCAGGCTCACTACAAGTCCTGTGGGATAGCAAAGAAATTTGAATCAGAATCACAGAATTATGAGGGTTGGAAGGGACCTCAAAATATCATCTAATCCAAGCCCCCTGCCAGGGCAGGGGGACCAGAATAATCTAATATTCACTGTAGTTAAGGCAGTATAATTTCTAGTCTCACTTTCTAAATACATTAGATGTACAAATACCTCAAAACCCTATTTTTTACACTATTTACCAAAACAAATTTTTGACTAAAAATTATTGGCCAACCTACCTAGCAATAAGAAAAAGTACAAACTAATCATGAACAAAAATTCAACATCAATACATTATTATGCAGCGTAGGACATAATTTTGATTCAAGAATAGGTGTAAGACTCCTCAAAATCTGCTGGAGTTTTATTCATCCACTATTTCTGAAAATCACAACCTAGACGTATGTCAGAAAATTGCAATAAGCTTAAGCAAAATGTTGTGTCTTCAGTTACCTTTCGCAGCATGTGTGTATTTACAAGAATTTAGAAAATATGAGAACAGCCATAACCCCATCCATGCATTCCAATATTTAGTACTGAAGTGAAATTTAATTTCATTTAAAAAATTTGAAAGAGCTGCATTTCTAAAAAAATCTTTCATTACATTTTGAGCCCCTGCAAACATCCGTGAGAGGTAGCAACTGTAAGTGCCACAGCTTTAGATATAAGTAAAACAGAGATAGTAACTTCTGTCACCTAATCTGAACTTCCCACCTCCAACTTCTATTTGATTTCCTTCTTCTTTCAGAAAAGTCAGTGAACACTTGTTTGTGCATCATGCTTCTCATGATACTTCTGTCATATGTCATTTTTTTTTGCCTACATCATCCACATATCATATATCTTTGCCAAGTCTCATATCCTTTTCTCAGCTGAAAAGTAGCACTCTGTCTAGTGAACTTCAGACAAGAAGTGCTGAAGTACCACAGAACTGCATCTTTCCCATATCTAGAAAACAGACTCCAGAAATAGCATTCTGGTAATCTCATTAAAGATACACTTGCAAAACCTAATCAACTTTCAAATTTGGAACCTTATGTTAATCTCTGACATCCACAGCCTCTGCTGTGCTTACAAATCTCTCATCAAATAGGTGTTTCTCTATGAAGAGTGTAAGATTCCTCGTGTAACGTTTCAAGAAGTAGTAATTCAGACTAAGGTGTGGGAAACTTTGGTCTACACCTGTTTTGCCCTGTTCTGTGTAGGAACCAAATTGGAATATGTAGTACAATGTGTGACCATGGAGGCAGCATGAGACAACGTTATTAATAAAAGAAATCATTCTTACTTTCAAAAAAATTCACCTGGGTCAAAACTAACACCTCTTTTTCCTGATAAAAGTTACTGCATGTGGTTGGAGAAGTTAGCTCTATCACACAAAACCCGGGGGCATAATTTGAAGTATTATCTGTGAATCTATTTGCAGATTCAGGGCTGGAATGTGACTCTGTAAGGTTCACACATTATGTTATTTGTTTGCTTCTTAGGGCTATTTGCATGCTTCAGCCATTTCCATGCAAATGCTTTTATAGATGGATGGATGGATGGATGCCTCTTCAGGGAGCAAAAAGGCTTTTTGTATCACTTCATTGTCTGGCTGCACATCACAGTTTGGAAATACACACATTCTATGAACCATCAAAGAGAAAGAATTATTTTTTACTACTAAATAATATTCTGATAAGGGTTATTATTATTGCCATAAAAACAAGTATTCTGGAATAGTTATTTCAAAATAAATCAATTAAAAATTCCTCCACAAGACAAATGCCAAGGAATAAATTAATTAATCAGACTGTTAGTTTGTCCTGTTAATGATGAAAATCCATGAAAATTGATTTGATATGAAAATTAATTTGAAATTCAAGGTTGCATCTACAAACTCAGATGCAGATTTGGCAAAATTAGAGCGGATTAAATCTTGGCACCCCAGAAGTCCGTGGAAGTTCTGAAGTCAATGAAAAAATTCTCTGAATTTAATTAACTCAGTATTTTACATTCAGAGAAGCCCCAAATTCCCATTTATATGCAGAGCCCATGCCTCTCTGCAGTGCACTGGGAAGGAGTGGAAACATGAAGCGTCCCATTCTATTTTCTACTGATCTGGAGATTACAAGTGCTCGTAGACCACATACTATCATGAGAGAATTGTGTAAAAGTTGAGTGGTTACTATTTGAAATTCAGAATGCTCTAAATGATACTGAATAAGGAGATTTTTCACCATGGCCTAATTAAATGAAGTATCATACAAATCACCTGGAGTTTTTCCACTGTGTATACTTTGGTTAGACAATAATATGCCCCCTTATGTGTACTGAGATCACTGAAAGAGTACATGAGTCCAAGTCCTAGAGTACAAGTCCAATTCTAGACAGAGTTAGAACAAACCATATTGAAAATAAACCTGTAGCCACAGAGACCTCATATAGATTTGAAAGTCCATACTCACTATTTTTCTTTTCACTATCTGCAGAAAAAATAATGACTGTGAAAAATAAAAATCAATGTATAAAGTAAAATTTTTTCGGGGGGGTCATAGTTAATTATAGTTAGTTTTGTTATAACTACTTCACCATGAATATACATAAGCCTAAATATCCCATTATGGTTTAATTATACAGCCATTAGAAGAAGAAAATTGCTAATGAAAGCAGCTATGAAAAATGTATATCATTTACAAAACCACATATAATATACTACAGATATTTTCAAATACCATAGTAAAAAGATGACTCTCTGAGGATTTCAGCATTGCATTTAATAGCTTTTATACATTATCAAACCTTTAATTATGTAGAATTATGAGGGAGCTGGAAATGGAAACCCATTTGTGTGCCATTTTAAATTATACATTGGGATTATTATAGGATATGAGGTGGGCTGATTCCTTCACCTGAGTTGTTGCTTTACCATCTGGATGTTTTAGTCAAAAACTCAAAAAAAAAATTCAATAAGGCATGACATTAACCTTCAACATAAGCTTTTCACACTCTAGGCTTTTAACGTTGCAATAGACAAAATGCACTATTGTCTTTAGTTTTTTCCTATTAGCCACTACATTTAATTTAATGGCTGTTAATTTTTCCTTTCTTTTGAGTTTTTCTTGTTTGGACATGATGGTTGTATTTTAATTTCTCATTAAATGATGTAGAGTATTGTTTGAGTTCAGGATTTGTCTTATTGGACAGATTGAGAAGCTGAAGAAAGCCAACATCATCCTGCAATTTGAATTACTGAAAATGTCTCTCTTGAAATACAGTTAAGCTCTATGTATTGAATTTGCAACTGATCATGACTTTACTTAATTTAAAGGGATGGACATCCAATTGTCTATTTCCCACACCATGTTTGCATAAATTGAAAGCACGAGCAAAAACTTCAGTACTACTGGAAACAGAGGGTTATATGGCTATCTGGTCCTAGCATACATATTCTGGATTCATGCAGGGGAAAGAAGCTGAATCTTTCAATGTGTTCCTTCATCTAACTAACTGGTAGACCAGGATATACAGGATCATGCTATAGAGTACATTTGACTCTCAGTATAGACACAGTTTCAGAGACTTTGGAAAAAAATCCAAGACTCAAACTTTCCAAGAGGAAAGTCCTGGTCAAGTGAAGTCAAGTGAACAAAAGACATAAAGTCCTCTCTATCTCAGAAAGCCAACAGTTCTGTTTTACCATACTTGTTCAAAGAAAAAAATTGGGTTAGTCATAGTTTGAGCACAGGTGGGATTCAAACCAGTTTCATGCTTGCCAGAATGAAATTGCAGATACCTGCTAACAAGAGAAACATCTGCTCCAGATGTGCTTCTGAGATGTACTGGTAACTCCCAGTGCATGAAATTGAACAAGTGTTTCATAAGTGTGTTTGTAATTTCTAACATACCTTCCAGAGGTCATAAGCAAAGATGGGGTTTTGGTTAGGATGGATATGACCAGAGCAGACAGAACTTTTCTGGAGCTTTCTAAGATGGTTTTAAGTATCTCACTGGCTTAATAGGTAAAAACTCAATGTCTGTAGGATCAAGAAACGTATACATGTGTGTATATTTTACATTAATTCTGAATGTATCAAGTTCTTCCTCCTGTAGCATGCTTGCAGGGGAAAAAAAAAAAAAAGAAAAAGTAATAGTTAATAGAATGAAAATTCCAAATTACATCTTTTTTTATCATGAGGAACAGTCCTGAAAGCATTTAAGAATGAAGTGGGTTACATGTCTAAAATAGGATATAATATCACATTAACTAAAGCATACTAGGCTCCCAAACACTATTTCCAGACTTACCCAGTGCACAGTGAAGAGGAAATTCATACTCAGGCCTGTGGCATCTTACACCACTGCTGGATTCTATTTCCTGCCCATATAGAAGCCCTACTTTGGCAAATTATTTTTCCAAGCAGGTCAAATATCAGCTTTCACTTATTTCTACTGGACTTTCAGGACTATTGGCACTGGCCTTCTTCAATCTTCCACCTGATCTCAAATGCTGCCTTAAATTTTTTTAATACTTCTTGCAGTTCCAATTTTCTTTCACGTTTTCTGTACATGCTCCATCAACTTAAATTAAAATCTTAATAGATGCATTTAGCTGTAAAGTTGTACTACAGTTTTATTTACATGCAAAATATTCAAACCTTTCAAAAAGGTTACATTGGTCTTCTGTCCCTCTGCATTTTTTTTTTACCATACTCCACTGGTTTGTCTTTGGTTTATTTGAGCTCAGCTGATGGAGTATATGGCAATTCCACTAAGAGTGATTATGATTTTTTTTTTCTATGTTGGTAGATCCACAGTAACAGGTAGAGACACTGAGGATGAATTGTGAATTAATGTGTCCTGTCTTCTTTTAGTAGTACATGTCTTTAATTGAAATTTCCTCTACAGGTACAAGGGTGATGTTATTCCCGTAGTGTATGTAATCTGTCACCTGAGGTCTTCTCTTGGCTTTGATGGTAATGTCTTCTTCCCACCAATCAGGACCTCATTCTCCTAGGTTACAAAATCAATTTGTAACCATAACTCTCATCTTTTTGACCAAAGGAGATTTATTAGGACTATAGACCAGTGAAAAACTCATAGAGCACTCTTTAATAAATGTACTGCATCATAGATGTCTTAATGACAGAATTTTCCAGTAGACTTCGTATATGCTAATCATTTTCTGATGAGGATGCTACCCTCATTATTATTTACAAATATAGAAGCAGACCTAGACCAAGCTAAATTGCAATTGTTTTGGTTTTAAACCTGATGCTGATGTCCAATCATTCAAACTCATTAGGATCCTGTTATACTAAAAGTCTTGCTATGGCCAAAATGGAGCACAAAATGCATATGGATCTTTGAATCTATTGTTAGCCCAATTAGAGTTTTAACAGTCTATCTAATCCAAATTATTTAATTACATACATAATTACAGGACAGTCTAATTATTAATGCAGTTTAAATTGTTATACAAAGACCTTCTTCATCTATACTGCCCCTTTACTCTGATGGTGTGCTCAGCTTTCCATTGTTTCTTCTAGTTTATCATTATAAACTAAAACAGTAAACTAAAACACAGTTCCTCATTCATCACCTTATGGCTAAATAATTGTTACTACAGAGAAACACCACCAAATTCAGAGCAAGCTAAGGTGAGCTCAGACAAGTTAGAATCATAGAATTATAGAATATCCTGAGTTGGAAGGGATCCATAAGAATCATTGATTCTAATTCTTGGCTCCACGCAGAACCAGCCAAGTCAGAGCATGTGAGTGCATCATCCAGATGCTTCTTGAACTCAGTCAAACTCGGTGCTGTGACCACGTGTTCTGAGATCCTGCATTGTCAGCTTTATGCAAAGCTTGAGATCTTTTTTTTACCATTAACAGTAAAAAAATGTGTGTTTGATGGTCTATGATCCTCATCAACTTCTTAATTTGTTTCTTGTCAGACATATAACAAGTCATTGCGTACTTCCCTCCTCCATTTTAGGGATATTCACCAGTTCAAGTCTGCATTAATTTATGGCTAGCTGAGTTCAAACATGCTCCTACTAACACCAGAAGATGAGGACAACTAACTGGATGTTTCTGAGCTCCTTGTACAGCTAACAAGATAAATACATTTCTAAATCCTGTTGAATTCATATAGCCATTGACAAGAGAAAAATACAAAATAGTCCAGATCATGTATGGAGATATATATGACATCACTGCAAACATTGCCTACAGATACTCAGCAATGCTTAGTGTATATGACACAGTGACATTGACTAAATTTAAACATCTTAAATAGGTCAGATGACTACTCTAAAAATTCCTGTTTCTCTCACATGACAATATAGAGAACTGAATAGCTTAGCTGTAGAAATCTACACTGGAGGTAGGGCCTAAAATGTGATGATGAGATGAGTCCCTCACTAACCTCTAATTCTAGCCTTCTTTTTGCTAGAGCTTATACTCTGTTTCTGATTGCAATTTAGTATCCCTCAACAACATGCTGCATCAAAAAGAAACAGCTGACTATAGGCAAACTAGTAAGTCCTTGTATTTCTTTGATTGCTGCCAAAAGTCTTTCAGTCTGTAAGTGTAAAAAAAAAAAATTAAAAAAAAAAAACAAGCTTCCCCAAAACCCAGAAAAGATTTAGTGAAAAATAAAAGCAGAAGTCCGTTTTATCCCATGCACAGCAAGTAAATATGCTGTCATTTTGGTTGTTTACAGAACTGGATATTTGCAATATTCATCCCTGGATGCAGTTTTAATTTTCCTGGGAGACAGCTGATTGTGCACGCATGCACACCCATACACACAGAAACAGAACACCCATAAAATATTTTCATATTTTCTACCCGTGGTATCATTTATCTTAATAGTTGTTAGTGCTGCAGTTTCCACTTTAACAATAATCATGACACATTTGTTACTTGATTTATTTGAATAGCACTGTCAAACACTGCATAAACAATACTGTTCTGGGACCTGGCCAAAACTTTCAAATTGCATTTTAATATTTATGTGCCTTCAGACTCTGGGAGAAAAAGTACTGATGCTAGCATGTGATTTGAACTGCTATAACACCAAAGCCAGAATAGGTATGCTTTTTCTTATAACTTCTATAATTTATCATGATATTTCTCTGGCTGATTGCAAGTAAAAAGAACATTAGTTTATATTTTTAACAACTGGCAATTACTGAAATAATATTTAGTTGGAATTAAAGGATACTTGCAGCTTCCAGGATTGGCTTTCTAAATAGCTGTTGATCATCTATATGACTTCACAGCAATGAATATCACTGCTAATGCCTAAAAGCAACATGAACAGAGACAGCATGATTTTTGAAGTTTGTTTCTGAAACGTAATACCTCTCTTTGAGTCTTTACTTTATATTTCCCATTTAGCACCATCCATTAAATACGAAATGTTCTTTATAACCATAAGCTGGTCATAAATTATCATTAGAACCCCTATGTTTATGAGTGGTATGTTTTTGATTTGCTGTCTCTAAGGGCAACGTGCTTTTTTGCAGCTAAGTCCCACCGTCTGAATTACAGTCGCTGCAGGATATATGCTATAGGAGCGTTCTGCCTATTAGTTTCTTCCTGCTAATGATAGATAATAAGGACAGTCACAGTGGGTTTTTTTCCCCTTTTCCACTGCTCCATGAGAGCTCAGAAATCAGCCACTTAAACCGCATCTTCATGTAGGTGAGGTTGGGCTTTTACTGGCTGTGTTTAAAAGCTTCTCTTTATCAGTGACCATCTGGATCCAAATGTGTTATGTTCAATTGTAAGTTAAATTATATCTCTGTGTCTATCATACATTTAGTGTGGGTTCTTAATATGACAAAACAGCAATAATAGTAGTAACATCATCCTTTAGAATAATAATTATAGTTATATGAAGAGATTGTACAGGGCTTGGAACCTTTGCCTCCTAAGTAAAATAATCATCTGTGAGGTTTTGGAGTTGGCACAGAAATGGATCCTCTTTTCTGAAGCATGCCCTGCTTTCATGATAGACCCCAGTTGCCCTAATGGACCAAGGAGCCACTGAAGTCCATGGTAGCCTCTCCCTAGGGAGCCCACACTTCTACTTTACTTTCATGCCTTAAGGAACACCAACAAAGTCATACTGGTCTACAGACACCACCGATTTCTAATCTTTGACTGCTTATTGCCTTGAAAGGGCCCTCTCTGTTCAGTCTAGAAATTTTTATCTGAGTTTTGTGTGATTAAGGAGTAAAACAGGATTTCAGGAAAGTATTCCACTGATTATTTTTCAGTTTCTGTATTCAGAGGGACTAATTCAGATAGAAAAGTCAGTGAGACCAACACTAATGGTATATCAAATGTTCATATATATATTTGTGCTTTAACTTCTGCAGCCTTAGTATTGCACACCAGCTGACATATTACCCCAGCTGCTAATTTGTCATGAGAGGCATTATTGCCACTCTCGTCATCTTGAGTGCCTTACCTAATTAGATTGCTGTCTACTGGGACAAAATATCTTATGTCATGTGATATAGAGCAATTGTTATAATACAAAATTTATCTCTTCCTTTTGTATTCTCGAATTATTCATTTTATGCATTCTCCACCAGCTTCAACTTATTTTCACAAGTTGTTAAACTGTTACTTGAGTGAAATGTAAACTTATTTCTTCCCTCCCTACATCCACTGAAACACACAAATCTGTGGAAGGAAAGTGAATCTATTTTCAAGGTTTCTGCATTTGTTGATTATTTTTTATTGTGATTCTGACAATTAAAAACCATAGATTCTGGAATAATGTAATTATGCAGTTAAAAGAAAACTTTGAAAATGTGATCCTTCAGAACCCAAGGAACTGGAAAAGAAACTGTGAAAGAAAGACCACAATTTACTTTTTAAGTTTCATGTATTTTTTTCAGGGCCTGCCTCCTGTCTGAAATAGCACTTTTTCTGTTCTATATCTCCTTTCTTCATAAGTTCCAACAACTGTGTCAAAATAAGGTAGTTGATAAATCAAAGCAGAAATGCCACAGATGATGAGAGAACTGGATTCAAAAACAAGTATCAGGACACTAAGCAGAACATACATATGGCTAATCAAAGAATAAACTTTATAGTCTTAAGGGCCAAAGTCTAACTAGGATATTCCCTGGCTGGTATTTTTGGTTTAAACCTCTTTCAGGAGAATGGGATATTTGAGCCTTAATTGTCTCTTAAAAAAACTCCAGAAGGAAAAAGAAATGATTGAGGGTATTGTCTTCATAAAATTTTAGGAAATGGATCATTCTCAGAACTGTTAGATCTCAAGAATAATACCTGGAAAGTAAACCTTTTTCCAAAGTTCTAAGCATCTCACCTTAGAATTGTGCTAAGCAGGGAAGGCGGCAAAGGTATATGTAATAATCTCCACATTAACTCCAAAAGGGAGTGATGTTCAGATTCAGGATTTCTGCTGCTGGGTTCTGTTTGGTTTTATTTTTTTTAACTGCCTTACCTCCTCTTTGTCTGTCCCTGAGTGTACTTTCTTTGTGTTTCCTTCTCCAGACAAACTCATACATTGACAAGCTTAACCAGTGAAGCCTTGGAGAAGTTAATGAGTGTTTTTTTTCACAGTTCCCCTCTCTAGAAACTTGTAGGAATACATAATAGGCTTCCTTGCTTCCCAGAGAGGTTGGTTTTTGAACTGGACAGAACCTATGGAAACTCTTCTCTCATCTTTCCCTGAAAGACATACAGAGGGAGTGCTTGAATGATCCTCTTTCTATAATTAATTAGTCTGAGCTGCGTTTGCTGTTTAAGTTCTTGCTAAAATTGTTGCTCTCATGTTTCTTTCTGTGTTAAGGGAGAATATGTATTGTTCAATATTCTTGGTATTACAGACAGAATAGAGCTGACAGGGAGCTATTGAGCAAACTCAAAGAGAAGCAGAAGATCTATGAATCGTGGAAAAAGGGTCTGAGCACCTGGGAAGAATACAGGAATGTGGTCAGGGCCTGTAGGGATGCAACTAGGAAGGCTAAAGCCCTCTTGGAAATTAAGCTGGCAAGGGACATAAAGGATAATAAAAAGGGGTTTTTTAGACACGTGAACAGTAAGAGGATGTCCAGGGATAATGTAGGTCCCTTGCTGAATAAGGAGGGTGTCCTGGTTACGGGGGATGCTGAGAAAGTGGAGATATTGAATGCCGCCTTTGCTTCGGTCTTCACTTCAAAGGCCCCCCGGGACCCACAGACACTGGATGAGAGTAGGACTGATTGGGAAATGAAGAATTTCCCTCTGGTTCAAGTAGGGGAGGTCCAGGAGCGGCTCAAAGGGATTAATGAACACAAATCCATGGGCCCAGATGGGTTACATCCACGTGTGCTGAGGGAGCTGGCGGAGGTGATTGCTGAGCCGCTCTCTATCATCTTCGACAGGTCTTGGAGGACAGGAGAAGTGCCTGAAGACTGGAGGATAGCCAATGTCACTCCAGTCTTTAAAAAGGGCAAGAAGGAGGAACCTAGTAACTATAGGCCAGTCAGCCTCACCTCTGCCCCTGGAAAGGTAATGGAACAGCTTGTTCTGGATGCCATCTCCAAGCAATTGGAAGAGAAGAAGGTCATGAGGAGTAGTCAGCATGGATTCACTAAGGGGAAATCGTGCTCGACCAACCTCATAGCCTTCTACGATCTCATGACAGGCTGGGTAGATGGAGGGAGAGCAGTGGATGTCATCTACCTTGACTTCAGCAAGGCCTTTGATTCTGTCTCCCATGACATCCTGATAGCAAAGCTGAGAAAGCATGGGATAGATGAGTGGACAGTGAGGTGGGTTGAGAATTGGCTGTCGGACCGAACCCAGAGGGTTGTGATTCGTGGAGTAGAATCTGACTGGAGGCCTGTTACCAGCGGTGTTCCCCAGGGCTCAGTGTTGGGTCCAGTCCTGTTTAATATCTTCATTGACGATCTTGATGAGGGAATAACATCCACCCTCAGCAAGTACGCCGATGATACAAAGCTGGGAGGAGTGGCTGACACGCAGGAGCACTGCGCTGCCATCCAGAGAGACCTGGACAGGCTGGAGAGCTGGGCAGTGAGAAACCAGATGAAGTTCAACAAAAGCAAGTGTAAAGTCTTGCACCTGGGAAGGAACAACTGTTTGTATCAGTACAGGCTGGGGGATGACCTGCTGGAGAAGAGCTCAGTGGAGAAGGACCTGGGGGTCCTGGTAGATGACAGGTTGGCCATGAGCCAGCAGTGTGCCTCGGTGGCCAAGAGAGCCAATGGGATCCTGGGATGCATCAAGAGGAGTGTAGCCAGCAGGTCAAAGGAGGTGATCCTCCCTCTCTACTCTGCCCTGGTCAGGCCCCACCTGGAGTATTGTGTCCAGTTCTGGGCTCCCTGGGATAAAAAGGACAGGGATCTCCTGGAAAGAGTCCAAAGAAGGGCTACGAAGATGATTAAGGGCCTAGAGCATCTCCCCTATGAGGAAAGGCTGAGTAAGCTGGGACTGTTCAGCCTTGAGAAGAGAAGACTAAGGGGGGACCTAATCAAAGTTTATAATTATCTGAAGCAGGGGATGCAGGGGGAATCAGCCAGCCCCTTTTCAGTGGTCTGTGGGGATAGGACAAGGGGCAATGGCTGCAAGTTGGAGCATAGGAAGTTCCGCACCAACATGCGGAAGAAGTTTTTCACAGTGAGGGTGACTGAGCACTGGAATAGGCTGCCCAGGGAGGTGGTGGAGTCTCCTTCACTGGAGATATTCAAGACCCGTCTGGACGCCTATCTGAGCAATATGAGCTAGGGAGCCTGCTTTGGCAGGGGGGTTGGACCCGATGATCTCTCAAGGTCCCTTCCAACCCCTACAATTCTGTGATTCTGTGATTCTGTGATTTTATATTCACAGCAGTTAATCCACCTGTGAGTATGAACATCTAATCCTTTTAAAGATTTTCCCTTTGGATATGTTAATCTGTGCATTTTCTTATGGAAAACGACTAATTTTTCTTTACACTGTAATTAGAAAAAATGAGGTTATATTTTATCATTCACTTAATGATTTACTTTATCATACAGTGTCTTATTATCTTTAATCATTATTTTATACCTTTTCATCCTGTTTTCTCTGGTGTATTTCAGGTATCATGTAGATAAAAGAAATAACAAAAAGGACTTTAACATAGCAAAAAGATTTATACTAACCTGGATTTTCTAAAGTTTTATGGCATCATTTCATTTATTTGTATTTTGGATTCTAAATACTACACTCAAATAATGTTTTACATTTGGGGATGAGTCCAGGGTTAAAAACAATAAAAATAAAAAATTGATCTTTATATCTGCAGAAAGTTCTTGACAATACAACGCAACATAAGCCAACTAAAATTTATTTCTTAAAGGCTAGAGACTTAAGAGTCTCAGCTTATACACAGAATGCCCCTAATATCATTTGCTTTCTTTCATAAATAATGTTTCAGCTAAGTTAAGCTGCTTTTTTGGGTGGGGAAAGCATTACTTCTATGGTGGAGTGTCTTATTACTATTGAAATAGTAATCAAGATGACATTGATTAAGAACAGAAATAGTAATAAATTAAATTTAAAAAACCTTCATCCTGGAAGATTCAGCGTGCCAGCCACTCTGTAATTGTGATTAAACTTCCATGTCAAGGTTGCACAGTGCTATTAAAAGAGATGGAGAAAGACATATGCCAGTTAACTGGTTTTGCTCCTTCCATTGTCTACAAAGAAAGCCAAGAGCAATTAGATGATCAGGTTATGAGCCTGAAACTAAGTGGGATTACTCCAGACCACAGTTCTGAAAATTTTGCTGTTTTCTTCTAAATGAGCAAACAGACCTTTTAGGACATTTGAAGAGATTCTTGAATTTTAAGGTCCCAATAGGCTGCAGAGAGCTCTCTGATCTGACATCCTGCAGACCCTCGATGAGGTTAATGGGATAAACTGACAGTAGCTGGTAATATACATACAAGAACAGAAAGGCCTCCTGGCAGCTCTATTACAGACATATGAGTACTGAATGCTTGACAACTATTTTTGAAATGCATACTTGCAATTCGTCATCAGAGAAAATGATGTAACATAGCAGCCTCTTCCCCCATAAGCCTGTCCCCAGCAGACACTAGGTGAAATGCCTATGAACACCTGACAAATACAAATTTCTATATACTCTGGTACTTGTTTGTTTCCATTATCTCAGGGAACAGAAACTACAGTACCGAGGTAAGGACTGACAGTTACCCTGGAGAAAGAATAACAATTAACTCTGCTTCCAGCCAGCATCTGAGACAAGAAGAAAATCATTGTGAAGTTTGTTATTTTTCTCATTAGCCTGTGCAATATGCCAGTAGCTGGATTGTGCAAAGAAGGGTTTTACAGCCCTAGCTTACTGTTGCACTGAATCAGGGTAGCTGCACAGCTTGTATGTTGCTTAAAGATTTAAAAAAAAAAAAAAAAATAAAAAAAATCCAAATTTCAGTGCATCTTCAGCTCTACATGAAATGAAAATTGATCTCTCTCCTATTAGCCCAAGACAACCATATGTACTCTACCCTACCAAGTTAAAGTAATGATAAACATACCTAGGAAAGATTTGAGATTTTTCCCTTGCTCCTACTCTGTAACTACTATCTGTGACTGACTTGGAAGGTGAGAGGTATTATACTCTGAGGGAAGAGCAAGCATCTGAGGTTTGAGCAACCTGGACCACACATGCCTTTCTTTTCCCTGTATCACACACCTGAATTCCAGATACACAAGATATGTATTTTAAACTAATTTGTACTTAAAGAAGAAGGATCAGTTTGAAAGATAAAGCTGTTCTGGTAAAATTTTTTCTTGGATTCAACTGCTTTGGGTGGGTAGATGAGGTTAGAAAAAATAGTGTATCATGGATTATAACCCAGAACCAGTCTCCCATCTTTTACTCCACAGCATCTTAGACACTACCATTGCTTAGCAAAAACTTCAGTTCATGAAGGTAATAACCTGACATACATGACCTGCTCATGATCAAAAAAATACTGAGCTGATGTAGTTTATAAATTTGATTTGATAGTGAAAACCAAAAAGAGATTTCAGCTTAAATTAAAATACAGAATCACGGAAAGTGGTTTTTTTAATTCCTCTAATTGACAAAACACACTGAAAAATTCTAAAATTTTGCATTTCTAAAGAGGGATTTTTCTTTTCTATTTCAGGTCTTTTTACCTTTCTCAGAATATAATTGTTTTAATCAAATGTGGCGTGCAACACATTCACAGTGGAAAAAAAAAAACAAGTTGGAAAAGTTGGAATAAAATATTTCCCTGTTTATTTTTTCCGCTCACCATTGTTTATAACAATAGTGAATTAATTGCATATTAACTTACAGATAGTTTTGGTTTTCTCCTTCCCAAAAATATGAATTTACAAAATAAAGTGACCAAAAATCCTTGCTAAGCTCCAGGCTATCATCATTGTGTGCAAATCAAAAACTGTAAGACAACTCTTTCAATATCTGTCCATATGTGTAGGTCCTGCCTTTCTACTTCACTCAATATCTAAGTGTTCCTAGAACACTTTGATTGAACCTGTCCAATATCCTTACTATAGAATACATATATATGCACATATATAAAGAGTATTTATGAACCAGTCTTTCCATACATACACCTGCTGCTACCACAAAATTGGACTAAATGGCCATTTTAAAGAAAGTGAAGCTTTAAGTTTTGTTTCAGGGTCTTTATTTTTTTTTTAAATTTCAGAAACATTTTCCAAGTTTTTTTTATGTTTTGACATATTTCCTTGTTAAGATCTTAAAAAAGATTTAGTTTAATGTTGTTTTTTAGCTTTCAGTGGAAACAGAAAATGTGATATTAGCATAAAAATACACAGGGGGATGTGAAACTTTGATGTCAAACTTTAGTGATCCTTCATTTTCGTAGAGTTAGATCTTTTCATTTACAATGATATTCCCTGAAGAAAGACAGTATGGAATGAATTAAGAAGTTGCTTCAATTACTTTATTCATTCATTAGGAATAAAATTATGGGCCAGCAGGAGTAACTGAAATACTAAAAGAAGAATTTCAAAGAAGAAGGATTCTTTTATAATATGCTCCATATGTTAGAATAGTTTTACAAAGTATATGACCAGATTACTAAAGGGAAATATTGAAATAGTGCAGAAAAGTGTGTTATTTATAAATTAATCAAGGTGGTGTACATTTTTCCTTAATTTTTAGCATACTGAGAATAGTCTTTATGAGCTTTAACTTTTAATCATTACTAGTTTTAAAAATATTCAAAAACATATTGATAAATTTTCCTGCCTGGGTCAGATGCAGTTACGTCTGAAACAGTGAAAAAATCTGTCACTGGTTTCCCAAGATTCCATGAACTCTGAAGAGCTACATCTAATAATGACCAATATTTTTATTTTTTTTACCTCTCTGTAACCTCATAAGTGATATATACAGGTTAAAGCTAAAAGGCTGATTTAAGTCTTGAAGCCATGAAGCAGTGGAAGTTTAAATCTTATGAATAAGGAAACATGAAAAAAAACCAAAAAAAAAACCCAAACATTTTCAGTAACATATTTAATTGGGAAAAAGCATATTCAAAAAAATCTACACTAAAATTTATTAAAACTTAATTTCATAAAAATAATTTTATATTAGTTATTAATCAACATCTTTATATCTAGTCAAAGTTATTTAATTCTAGTTATAATGAACAAATGGTAGAAATAAAATTATGCCCCAATTAGATGCTCACATTTCAGTTGAAAAAATTGGTGTGATATTAACTTACTTGATAAAATATTTTCTATCATTAAAAGAAAATTAACAAATATTCTGTCCATATTTATCCATAAGTAACAATTAGTTACCCAAAACTGAACAGCAAACAAAGCCTGAAAGCAATCACTTATTGACAGTACTGATGTCCTAAGGTCTCAAAGGATATTAAACAATATTCTTCCAAACAAGTAGCTATTTCAGAGTTATGCAATTCATTCTTCTTTCTACCTGTTTGTTTTGCCACAATATGGTTTAAGTTTTCAAGAGAGAGTTCTGATAGCTGTTGAAAGTTACAGAATAATGCTGCAAGACCTCCAAGTCTGATAAATAATCTTATAATACTTTGAAAATAATCTAAAATTGATAAACTTCTTTACTTGCATTTCTTGTTTCAATTAAGTGACAGGAAACCAGAAACACAGTTCATTCCCTGGCTCCATATGATTGCTTTGAGAAAAAGTTAAAAAAATAAAAATCTGTATTAGGTGTTGAAAATGGATGCAGAAGGGTTTTGTATGTCAACATATATATCTGCTTGGTCTGCTGTTCATCCCATAGATCCATTATTGTGTTTGCTAAGCCCTGTGTGGCCCCTAGGATAACCTAGAGCATATCAAATGGCAGTAGACCCACATCTTTAGGCAACTGAATCCTGTCATATCTAATTTCAATCAGCTGAGCCATACTCCATGTTCAGTTGACTGCATTGGCTGCAATGCTCTTGACTAGAAGACAGTTCTTATATGCATGCAGACATCTAAATTTGAATGTCTTAACCATTAGCAAACTCCAATCTCTGAGTTATTTTTACCATAATAAGAACAACATAAAATAAATTTATAAATGTTTGTAAGATTAACGGAAAGTACATTAATGTAGGAAAAAAAAATCAATTAATAAATTTTATAATAGTTAAAGGAGATACACTGAAACATATGTATCTTAAAAACTCCAAATATCTTCAATATCCCTTCACATAAATATGCTTCAACCAATGTCATGCAACCCACACCATACTGAATAGTTTCTGGAAGGCTTACAGACTTCAGCAAATTTGGGTGTGCTTTGGTCATTCTTTAATTATTGTCTAAAGGGAGAAGGCTTAAAAGTAGCCTTCCTTCAGAGACTGAATAATAATTTTACACCTTCATATACCAAATTTACCTAACTCACAAATATCAATAACATAATTTTGATTTCCTTTAGACTTGGAGTGAAAGTTCAAGAGAATCCCTAACTGGTAGGAGTAGGCTATTACAATGGCAGGGAGGAAATAGAAACAGAATATGAAATAAGAGTTCAGAATAAAAAAAAAGGTAGGTATATTTGAGATCAAGAGGGAGGAAAAAAAAAAAAAAAAACAAAAGACTTGCAAATACCAGAGCTTTTATTGGCATTTAAAAGCCTGTTTCATTTTGGTTAGGAATATCAACTGGGTCTAGCAATATTGAAGGCACAAGTGCTGGATATCACTGGATGGTGTGAAAATCAGCATAAACTTACACCTAAGAGCATGTGAAGTGGTTATTTGGAATTTGGGAGCAGAATCATAGAATCATAGACTGTGTCAGGTTGGAATGGACCTTTAAAGGTCATCTAGTCCAACCTCCCTTCAGTAAGCAGGGACATCTTCACTAGATGGGTCACTGAAAACCCCTTCATGCCTGACCTTGAATATCTCCAGGGATGAGGCCTGCACTAAGTCTCTGGGCAACATGTTCCTGTGATCTACCACCCTCATATTGAAGTTTTTTTTCCTAATATCCAACCGAAATCTCCCCTTTTCGAGTTTCAAACCATTACCCCTACTGCTACGTACCCTCCTGAACAGTTCTTCAACAGCATCCTTATAGACACCTTTCAGGTATTGGAAGGCCACTATAAGGTCCCCCCAGAATCTTCATATAGAATCAAAATGCTTAACTGTGGTAACACCTAGAGTTACACCGACATAATCATATGGAAATGCAGAGGAGATTGTTGTAGGCATGGCAGTGAGACATCAGCAGAAAAGACACTTACACCTGTACAATAAACAAGCTTCTTCTCTTGGTGTGTCCTCCCAAACACTCTCTAAGCCAAGCAACTGGCAGGAGCATTCACTACAGATGGATCAGCAGTAGCTCATATAATACTGTACAGCTGAATCCATCTGGCACGTAAGTGTCTGATACGGTGTTTGTTAGCTGCTTACCAGAGTTTTCCCCTGCTTTACATAAAAGGGTTTTTCATGTCCACTAGCCATATCCTATAAACTTTTTTTGTAGCTGAGAGGGTGTTTGAGCAAACTGCTCCCATGCTGCTTCCGAGTCACTTTCAGATGCTCTTGAACATTATCTCCACTGTAAATGGATGGCAGATTGTTTGGGCTGTGATTAAATTAGGCAGGCACAGGTGGCATCACCTATTGTAAGTTTGTCAATTTTTATGTCTACTGCAGCAGCTGCTCTTCTTTATCTTTTAATAACTCAGCAAAGATGAGAGGAAAGGATGCTGAGCCCATGCGGAGAATGACATGAAAAAAGTCCCATCGGTTTCAGAGAGTCAGGATGTTGCCCATGCCATTGTTCAGTGACAGGTATCTTTCTCCCCTGCTCTCCATGAGAAGATTTTGGGAAGAAAGGGCATTAAATCAGCAGCAGGGAAGAAATGTTCTACGTTGTTTGCTTTGCCCTTTAATTTAGATTTGGTTAATGACCTATGAAAATTTACAGAGCTCTATAACACAGTGTGCTGTTTTAGGGAAGACACAGTCTCTTAGATACCATAATATCCAGTGGTTTGGAATAAATAATCCTTAGATTTCAGCACTATTTTTGTTAACACAAAAATTAATTATCTCCAGTTCTTACTCTAGTCTTTCCACAGCGTCATATCAATACATCATATATTAGATTTCTGACATTTTGGTAACATTAGTTCTTTTTTAAATTATCAGCATTCCAGCTTCATTTATTGTTAAAAAGTTACTGCTACTTATAAACATTATACCAGGTACTATCAGACTGTAAAGAGTGTATTAATATGTATATTTTGTAAATCTTCCTCCATAACAGGTCTCTCACTACTCAGTAAAGATCTCATTCTTTACAGTGCTTTGTTATTGACTTGTTATTTGCTGGTCCTGTCAAAATCATGACATTTTCATTCTAGATTATGATAATAAATCACATACTTTTCATTTCCATTTCTGCTTCCTATTGCAAACAACACAGTTGGCTCCTTTTTGACCCTTACACATATTTTCATTGTACAAAAGATGCAATGTGTATGCTTTTTTAAATTCAGACACAAGTTTGATAGAATAATACGAGTCAATGGTACTGCATAGCAGTATGATTCATAGAGCAATTTATTACTTATTAATTAATTACTACAAAATGTTTGGAAACCTTTTGAGAATTTTTCAGCATTGCAAAGAAGAGATACTGCAGAACTGAGGAAGGACCTATGTATCTCAGATCTCATCGGTTTCTTCCAGTTATACCAACTGGTTTGATAAAAGATGTTAACTTGCACCATAAATATCCCTATTCTTTGAAACGGACTGGAATTGTCACTTTACTCTTAGTACTTTTGGAACAAGGGTTTATCCAAGCAGCTTGTCTGAGGCAATATGGAAAACATGAACTAAAATGAAATTTCAAATATTTTACTGTGGATAAAAAGTAAAGAATAATGGCAAGGAACTGGCCACGGAAAATCAGAGAGTAATTTGCAATAAGACTCATAGCACAATTTATTTAAGCAAAACGCCTCAGCAGAGGAAATACAGAGAAGTAATTGGGAGGTCATTCTTGTGTTCAGTGCTAGATAGGAATTCTAGAAAATATAGTGTGGAAAGGATTTCAAGGATTAACTCTGCCATGATCATAGTGTGGTGGTTGTATTCACAAGGGTGATATGCACCTCTGGCAAGAACTGCAAGGCAATTTTGATTAATTCAGCTGGCAAATGTGGGAGAAAACTGTATTTGGGCAAATTCTATTTGGCTTGTTCCTTTAGATCCTGGCTCTAAATGTGTCTTAGCTACAACAGATAAATGCTTTGGTGGACTCTTCAAACTGAATTTGAGGCACTTTTCTATCCTAAGTATTTGATTATAACATTGTGACTTTGTATTTGTAAGTTCACTTCGAATTGCTCTATATCTTTTCAAGAAACGGAAGTGAAAATAACTTGCTAGACATCAGGTTACTTTTCATCAATTGTTTAAAAAGACCAGTAGTATTAGCCAGGAATATGAAAATGCACACAAAATCCAGAGAACTGGGGCTGAACTCTCTCACTCTTATTGAACAAGACCTATTATTGAAGAATATACTTAAGCTTTCAAACACATAAAATATTATTTTTGTATTATTATAATTTGTTTGGGTTTTTTTTTCTGGTGGGTAAATTCTGTTGCTGTCAAGAAAAAACAATTAATTAAAGTCAAGTTGACAAATGATACTTTTTCTCACTGTATGGATGTTTTGTCTCAATGTTTGTCAAAATTCACATATAGATACAAAAATTACTGGGGAGAGAACAGTGAAAAACAAGAATAGTGCAACAGAGCAAACTTTTTTAAACTAGGATGTCAGATTAAAAAGGTAAAAGTATTTTACTTGAGGTTTGTAAAGAGTAGGAGCATTTGTTCATTTCTATTATTAATATTTATTGTTATTGCTGCTCATTTTTTTTTCAAGATAAGCTTCTTTTGGTGGGGAAATTCTGAGATTAGTTATAATCTCAGTAAAGAAATCGCACTGTTTCTAAGCAGTCATTTACTTCTCACCTCTGCAAACTAAATAGGGCATTTAGTATCCATCACAAGCAAAACAGAAGTTTTCCAAACTTCCACAAGATAAAGTGTAGAAATCTGCATATAAACCCAACACATCCACCAGCAAAATGGCATGTGATGTTTTTGATCCATCCATAGGCATACTACAAATTGATTTACTCTGCTCTACCTTTAAGCAGTCAAGTGTCTGAAGCAATAAATAAATACATGAATGGTAACTTTAAACACAATGGCACATGTTAGAAGCCAGATTAAGAACCTGTGAAAATACAGAGAGTCTTCATTGACTGCAGTTGTCTTTAATTCAGACTCTCAGTCTGGCATTTGACATTTCTGTTTGTCCTTTTTATAAGTGGCCTATGTCATACAGTCCTATAATAGCTCAGATTTCCTGGTGTGTGGATAGGTTTCTTAGTAGTTTAATTGTGGATAAAATCAAACAAAGATAAACCCTCAAACCAAGAAGTTCTGGAAGCCTCAATTTCACTCACTGGATCCAAATATACTATTTGTAAGTAATTTTTTTGACTTCTTATAAATCTGGACAACCTGTGTTTACAAGATGTGAATAATTGCTTCTGGCTAGTATAAGTTGACAGCACAAAGAGATACTACCCTTGATGAGAAAATATAGGGGCAGCAAATCCAAGGATAAATACAGAGAAAAAAATAAATAGATTAAATTGGCTAGTAAATAAGGAAGGTTGGAAATTAGAAGGCTCTTTCAAAGTTTTAAAGCAATGGTTACAAAATTCATAGTCTGGAATAGCTTGCTTTGAAAATAGATCTTTGTGTTGCTTTGAAAGATGTTATACAACCCATTGACAGCGATAGCACAAAATTTGGACATCCTAAGAAATCTCTTTCAAAATTATTGTTCTAATATTGTCTCCCAAAATTATTTCTGCTTTAATACACATTTTAGCCTTTATTCACAGAATTAAACCTGATCTTTCTCATCCAAACCTAAATGTTCCATACCAAATTCACTTTGCAAAAATGTACCAGGGCATTAGGTTTTATTCCAGTGCAGAACTAATATAAACATCTATATCTGGAGAGCTGTTGCAAAATAAAATTATCCTCTGGCCAGCTTTAACTCATATAATATATGCAGGTGGCCTTTACCTGCTTTTCTGAAAGCAGGAAGAAACAGAAAAATCACCAAAATAAACACAGACTGCAATTATAGGCACAAACTGGAACTATGTGCGCTGAGATTTTCCATGCCAGTTGGTAATCTCAGGTTGATCTTGTGTTCATTACACTTCAGTTTGTACTGCTCAGCCATTTTTAATTTCTACCTGTTAACCAAAATATGGAGATTTATGTTTGGCTTTTTCTCTCTACAAAGCTTTTTAAAAGTGCTAATGAAGGCAAGGGAAATGATAACGCACTGTGATTCAAGGAAGGAGAAAGCCAAAGTTCACCAGGGAATTGCCTCCAAAGCTTGCATGTTCTGGTTCCCCATTCAACATTTCTCTCACCTGATATCATCAGTTTGTGCCATTTCTCTTAATATTTCATCCTCTCACTTGTTTTCCTCTCTGCTGACAGCCATTCATGAGAATGTTTTTAAAGCTCTTGGTGCATCATCACACAGATATGTCTTTCATTGGTATTATTTATATGACTGATATTTGGAAGCTTTCAATATGCACTCTAAAAGTCCTAATGTTAAATAGGTTCTCTTGCTCTCCAGGGTTTCTATGTCCTTTTGAATACCCACAAAAGACTTCAGCAGTCATTTGGGAAAAAATAGAGCAATTTTTCAAGGTGTGATTTGATCCAGTTTCTTTCCTTGTTAGTATCGATTGATGCTCCTACTTTGGTGCCAGTTTTTCATTTGTACATCTTTTTCAATGTTCCTTCTTCTTGGTCATCCCCTTAATACATAATGTGAATGAGGTTAGGCTTGGCAGTATCTGCAACAGAACCTGATTCGTCCTGTTGTTGCACAGCCCTGATCTATTCAGCTCACTTTTTGGCCCCTTAACTACATCAATATTAAATCCAGTTGAGCAGATGCCATTAGACCAGTGCCTTCCAACTCTGCATATTCCTTGTTTGCATTTTGCTCTGCAGTGAATCCCTTGGAAGATCCAGAACATTATTTTCTCAATTTCCCCACCTTGAGACCTCAATTAGCATACTTTTAACAATGTCAAATAGGACCTTGAAGCAAGGAAATGTACCTGCAAAGAAAATCGGATCTGCTTATCAATGTTTCTAGTGATGCACTCAAACAACTGAGTAAGGAAATATGCTGTGAGGATTGGAGTAGACAGTACCATGATAGGAGCAGCTCTGCTACAAACCAGTTCTAGAACAGTAGCAAAAATCTGTAGCTCATATTAGTCTGGAAACACTACTATGTTGATAGTGGACTACATCTTAGTAGTTCAGAGACAGGCCAGATAACACAGACTTTCTCTGTGCTTGCTAGTGTTGAGGAACCAGTAAGAAGAATATGGATGCTGACCACAATACTTAATTTATTTCATCATCTGAAGTGCTACAGGTCAGTAATCTACAGTCTGTTTCATGATAGATTGATCTTAATGGAACACGAGGTGCCTACCAAGCCACTCTATCACTCCCTTTCTCAGCAGGACTGGGTCAGGAGAAAATTAGACAAAAAACCCCAACAGCTTGTGGGTCAAGATAAAGGCTGTTTAATAAAGCAAAAGCAAAGGTTGTGCACAGAAGCAAAGGAAAACAAAGATTTATTCTCTACTTCCCATTAGCAGGCGATGTCTAGGCACTTCCCAGGAAGCAGGGCTTCAATATGTTCAGTGGTTGCTTCAGAAGACAAGTGTTGTAATAACAAATACCCTTCCTCTGCCCTTCCTCCTCCCAGCTTTTATTGCTGAGCAGACATCATACGGTATGGAATATCCCTCTGGTACATTTGGGTCAGCTGTTCCTGCTCTGTCCTCTCACAAGCTCTTGCCTACACCCAGCCTACTGGTGCTGTTGGTGGGAATGTTGTAGAGACAACCTTGATGTGTGCCAGCACTGCTCAGCAGTGGCCAAAACACCCTTGTGTTATCAACACCTTGCTGTCTCCCAACACACAGCACAGCACTGTGAGGGCTGCTATGGGGGAAACTAACTCCATCTCAGCCAGACCCAATACATCTCTACTTGACCATTTAGAGCCTTTGGCAATCACAACAGCTCTGTAACATAATTTTGCCATTCTTGTTGAGAGCTGCAGCTTAGCAACATACTCACATGTTTGGACATTGTTGACATGAAAAATTCTGCTTTATTTCACTGAGATAAAGTGATACATGCAAATTTTGGAAAGCTGAGAAAGACCTTTTGATATATATTT
The DNA here is from genome assembly GCA_020800305.1 of Porphyrio hochstetteri. Taxonomy (NCBI): domain Eukaryota; kingdom Metazoa; phylum Chordata; class Aves; order Gruiformes; family Rallidae; genus Porphyrio; species Porphyrio hochstetteri. The sequence continues at coordinate 5,742,716 of CM036909.1, forward strand.
CTGAAACCAGCAAATGATCTAAAGGTGTACAAGCTAATTGTAACTGTAAAATAAAATTTTATTAACATGCATTTTAAAGACACAACCTGTCTGCCTGCATTCCAACATCCAAGAACATTTTGCAATGTTGCTTCTATTTTTCCAAATGTATAAAATCAAGCATACAGTATTGTAGACAGAACATGGTAGACTGACAGAAGATGAAATCAGGAGAATCGTTAAGTAAAGAGTTCCATCCAGATCTACTTGTATTTATAAGACTGTGAAATAGTGGTTTTACTAAAGATCCATAAGGTTCACATGAGATAGAAGGGATATCTTACTAATAATTAAATGCAAGTACTACTAGGGATCCATCTCTCCTTGGGCAAGGTACTGTATCTATGTCTATGCAAGGGGTCATATATGATCACAGGGGAAGTTCATAATCCCAGAAACTAAACTGAATAAATACAGTGAGTTGGAAACCAATCATCATCTTGTAATTCCAAATTTACACCTATAGTTTGAAGGCCCAAAGCAGTTGCGTGGTGCCTGAAGCTGTGTAGTAAGTCTGAGGTGGTACTAAAAATTGATCTCTCATTTACAGATTATAAACCTGGTACTTTGCCTATCAAATCTGCCTTTGTGTGACTGAAGCAGTAGAAGCCACAGCCTCCTCAGCACTTTCAGGTTCTGACTTCCCTGAGTTTCTTGCATTGACTGCATACAGCTCTAATTTATTTATTTTACTGTCCAACAGCATTAGTTCTATAACTGAACAGAAACAGATGGAGAATCACATCAGCTCAGCTCAGTGTAACTCATTGAAGTAATGAAGCAATTATTTCGAGGAACACAAATTCAGCTAACCCCTCTCAGTCCCCTCCTGTCTGCTGAGACTACTATAATATCATTGTCTCCATTTTACATCATGGTTAAAGTGGTAAAAATTTGAGCAAACGCGTGATATAGTTGCTGTGAAATTGCATTATGAATAATTAAAGGGAAAACTTTTTTCACTGTAGTCTGTCAGGCTTTTTTCTTTTCTGTGATATCAATAGAATTAGAAAAGAAAAAAAAATCAGAATGGGGGATAGTTCTGGCACAGGATTGTGATCCTAGAGCAGATCAGTGGCATATCTCCTGCAGAGGGCTATAAAAGCCTTACTCAGGGGTTTCCTCTTTGATAAGTTGTCTGCAATATAAAAAGAGTTTTTTTCAGTAGAACTTTGAGCCATGGCATAAATTCCCTTGCAGTGCTCTCAGGCAAAAAAGCACAAGATGATAATTTCCACACATGGTCCCAGTATGATAATATATTATATAAGAAGGGACTCAGTGGAAAACAGGAATAATCTTCTAAGGTCTAAGCTAGCCTGTTAATACAGTAAGATTCCGAGGGAAACTGAGAGCTGGGGACATCAATCTAAGCCATTTAAGATACAAAAATTGTCAGACAAGTTGGCTGGTACAGGAAAATATTAACTCTTTCATTTGGGCTTTGCTGCAGTTTTAGCTTTCCAAATCCTAAGTGTCTAGACAAAAGGAGACATATGCTCCCTGCTTTTCATTGACAGAGAAAAACACCTCCACAGGGTGATTCATCCAGTACAAAGATAGATGTCTAAGAACATAGGGACCTCTTTTGGATGTGCCTTTCTCTACAAATTCAAGAAGGACTGGATACCAACCTGTTGGTCTGATAACTTTAGGCAGGAGTTCCCACCCCACAATTTTGCCGCATCAGCTGGCAGTGTTTCAAAACAGAGATTTGTTTTTATTTTTTACCAAGATTTTTGCCGCGTTGTCGAAGGAGCAGCCTGTGTGCCTCTTTCCATTTGATGCTCCTTATTCTCTTTTCATCACTGCATTATTGGTAGAAAAAATCTGGGTCTGCAGCTCTAAAGATATTACTGGCCATAACAAGAAAAAACAAGATGATAGAGAAAAGTCTGTACATGGTGTTTAACATTTATATTGTCTCCTCCCTGGCAAAGAAATGCTTTGGTCTTCTTACCCCATAACTCATTTAACACCCTATTAAGCAGGTTGTTTAAAAGCATGTATCTCTTCAGATTCACCATACAATGTTACCTTTTGGAATACAAAATGACAACGTTGGGATAAGAAGAACAACTAGTCAGGGATAAAGTGGAAGATATAGGCAAAATTATGTTATCCAGCCCCTGAAGAAGTAATTTCTAGAGCCATTGAGTCAGAATAAGGAGAAGAAAATCTCTAACTTATTTTTAAGTTGAAGTTTGGAAAAAACATGGCCATAAAACATGATTTCCTGCCATAACAGGCTATTTTACCTTTCGAGTCAGGAAAGTTCTCTGCTCTGGCATTCCAGCTGGTGACAGTAACAGACTCCAATGAGCTCTGCCAGCCTCTGAGAAACCTTTCAGAAAACTTCTTATGAAAAGACTGACAGTTCACGGGTCACTGCCCACAAGCAAATCCAAGAGTCATAGGATCTGTGGCAGGCTTCTAGGTTTGTTCCAGCAATAAGCACTTTATTTATTTAATTTTTTTTGTCCTAAATAAGTATGAATTTCAGCTACAATAAGTGGTTCAACCCAGGCCCATCACAGATGCAAGCCGTATTGCTAAGTAATATGCAAGAGCCTCTGGCTTCCAATCTCTTTTCTTTTGAGTCCCCTCTGCCTGTTTATCAGATCTGCCAGTGAAGCATTAAAAAAATCATTGGATGTCACAGTAGTTGACTATTATGACAGAAAAATCACGTGTTAAAGTTGCGTGAGTGTAGGCTGTAAAACCCTTCTGAGATATTTTTTAGGACCATACTCTCACACTGATTTAGGAAGGTGGCTAGAGGGAAGCCATTCTCAGAAAATCATAACAGGCAGGAAATGAAAAAGTCAAATTGAATCATCCAGTCCATTACTTCAAAAGTGCAGAATTGGTCATAGAATACATTTAAGTCTTGTCTAGTTTGAAGTGTCACCAAGGTTGACACTTTCTTCCCAGGGCTCACAAAGATGAACAAATTATCTCAGCTTAACAAGTTACTAGGCTAGGTGAGCCACAGTGACTGTCCATGTGTGTCCTATTAGTCAGACTATCACAAGCTAATTCAATTTAGCTTTAGTCCAATTATCTCAGATTAGCTACAAGCTAAAAACATGCACAGACAGTTAAGGTGTTTCTAGTGATGTGCAATACTTTGATGGTGGATCCAAGCCCTCACAAAACTATTCTCTGTGTTACTCTGACAGATGGATTTTCCTGATGATATTTCATTTACTTAACCTTATAAGATAAGTTTAAATAGATGGTTGTGAAGGTTTACAAATCCTCTATCAAACAGACTCAAATCAGCCCTAGCCATTAGTTATATTAGCACACTATTGCTGTGCAGTTTCTCTCTAGGATCCCATCTTTTTCTGCAGAGTGTAATAGTTAAGGAGACCGATGAAACTAGAGAACTTGAGCACTGGATTGATTCCTCTCCCAACAGTTAAGGGCAGCAGAGCAAAACCAAGCCATGGACACATGTAAATGTGGGCATACTTTTAGTGACCGTATTAAGCATATTGATACCCTCACAGATATAAACAGATACTTATCAAAATTTGGTAGTGTTTGTATGGGTTACAATTCTTCTCTCTCTCTAGATATGTATTGCAAAATACCACAAGAAAAGAAAAGGGGAAAAAAAAAAAGCTGTTTTCTGATTAATTTAGAAGTACACTATTTTTTGGTCCTATCTGCTTTCTGGAAAAAAAATATTTTCCTTTAAAACAATATTTTTCTACAGGAAATATTTTTTTCTGTTGACGTATTCAATGTCACAAAAATTTCCCATATTTTCTTTGTTATTATGGCTATTATTTTTTTATCGCTATGATAAAACATTCCCTTGCTCAACCTTAAAGTTCAATAAATAATTTTATTTCAATAATAGTTTTTAATAAGAAATATTGATGAACTACGAAGAACAAAAATTAGTTTTGAAAAACGGAATATTTTTTTCCTAGTTTTCTCTCTGTTGCCTCAGAAGGCAGCAGTTCATCACAAGAAAAAAAAACGCAGCACTAGGAAATAATAGAGTGTTATCAGATTCCTCCTGAAAGGGAATCTTCATTCTATTCAGAGCACAGTCAAACAAATCAGGCAAAACGTGAATAAATGGATAGTAAAATGAGTACTAGAATATTCTTCAAGTATCTAAAAACTAGGATTCTAAATGATGACACAGACTGCTTCATAATTTTGGGAGTAAGATAAGGATTCAAGCTCCATCTCTCATTTATTTTGCCATTTACTTTTCTTTTTTTTTTAATATAAGTTCTCTGCTATTCCTGGAAGGCCATTAAAATATCATACCAGTAAGTACCAGAAGATCATGTTTAGCAGAGAAAGTCTATAATCCAGAATGTGGTACCTATGTGCAAATTTTGGAGGGTGGAACTGTGTAACAAATCATCATGGGACATATGCATTATATTCATCCTTTTTTTAAACAGCAAAGTTCATCAAGTGCACTAATATGCCATCAGTAATACTACTACCAGGAAAGAAAAAAAAGCAACAGGGTGTTTTCAGACTGTGAGTTCCTGTTCTATTTGCTGTTTTGAAAAACGCTACAGAATTTTATTTTACTTCCCCTTTGTTACTTTGAAATTTTTGTGTAAGATCTTAAAATGCAGACATCCACTAACAGTATTTCATTTACAGGCAATCTTGACAATGAAACCATCCAGTGTTTCAAAAGAAAAGCACAGATGGAATGGATCCATAGGAAGGAGCTTTCTGGCACTTGGACAGCAAAGCATCAGATGAATGCAAGTGACAGGCTACAGCCATTGACATTATTCAAATCCTTCCCACTGTGCTGATGAGGCAATAAATAAAAGTGTGCTAGGGAATCTCATCCTCATGGCCTTAAATTAGCTTTTACTAGAACACTGAAACATCTGGCTTGAGGACTTCATTGTTATTTCATCTCTTTTGGAGCCTCAGCACCATCTAACTGGATCTGAACCAATCAGCATATAGTCCAGCACACTACATCACTTGTGTGGCACCAGATGTTTCATGAAGCCCCCAGAGCTGGCAGGTGTGGAGTAATCTTTCTGCTTCTGCTAGTCTCAGCCTTCTCTGTAAAATCAGTAAAAGAGTGATTCATCACACCAAGCATGAGATCATTATTGTCTTCCAGTGATATTTTTTCACTTGGGATGAGTTGTTTGATAATATCTTTGCTAACGATACAGAAACGTAACTCCTCCTGAATCTCTATTTTATTTCACTGCAGCACAGTTTTATTATTTAATGGGGACTTTTGTGAAATGTTCCTTCCTTTCATCAACCCCAAACCTGGTGTCTTTGAAATTCACTGGCTGCTTCTTTGTTAAAGTATTATGGAACTGGGAAGTGGATCGCCATTTCCCAATCATAAGTGTTTTGCTTACATTCCTATTGCTAAACTGCTTGGAAAGATAATCAAGGTAATTTTTGTCTTTCATTTTCATGAGAGGATTTCTATGACCACAACAATTATCATTGCCATGGGTGCTTCTGGTCTTCTTTGGAAGGTTGGCTAGGAGGACAAAGCATTTGATACTGTCTTGCACATCTGTTTCTAAACAGAGACGTGTAATTGATAGAATGACCATTCAGTGGGTAAAAAATTGTCTGCACAGTTGCACTTAAAGAGAAACAGTCCATGACTTGATGTCTGGGTGGAGACCAGTAATGACTGGTGTTTCTCAGTGCTCTGTATGTGGACCAGTATGATTTAACATCTCTGCTTGTGACTTGGACAATGGGATTGAGTGCAACCTCAGCTAATTTGTGGATGACACCAAGCTGAATGCTGTTGTTGATACTCTAGAGGAAAGGGATGCCATCTAGGGGGACCCTGACAGGCTGGAGAGGTGGGCCCATATGAACTGCATGAAGTTCAACAAGGCCACATGCAAGGAGAAGGACTTGGAGGGAGGGGGAAATGGATGAGAAGCTCAACATGAACTGGCAATGTGCTTGCAGCCCAGAAAGACAACTGTGTCCTGGGCTGCATCCAAAGCTGCATCCAGCAGGTCAAGGGAGAGGATTCTGCCCCTCTACTTTGTTCTGGTGAAATCCCATCTGCAGTGCTGCTTGCAACTTTTGGGTCCTCAGGACAAGACAGACATGGAGCTGTTGGATCAAGGCCAGAGGAGGGTCATAAAGATGATTAGAGGGCTGGAGACCCTCTCCTATGAAGACAGGTTGAGAGAGTTTGGGTTTTTCAGCCTGGAGAAGAGAAGGGTCTGGGGAGACCTTAGAGCAGCCTTCCAGTATCTGAAGGGGCCTAAATGAAAGCTGGAAAGGGACTGGTTAGAAGGGTAGGGAGTAATAGGATGAAGGGGGAATGGCATCAAACTTAAGAAGGACGGTAGGTTAAGATTACATATAAAGAGGAAACTCTTCACTATGAGAGTGGTGAGGCACTGGCACAGGTTGCCCAAAGAAGCTGTGGCTGCCCCCTCCCTGGAAGTGTTCAAAGACACATAGGATGGAGTTTTCAGCAACCTGACCTGCAGGAAAGTGTCCATGCCCATGGCAGGGAGGTTGGAACTAGATAATCCTTCAGGTCCTGCCCAAACCAATGCATTTTATGATTCTGTAACTGTGCATAGTAGCTCAGAAGAAGCTAGGCCACTTGATTTCTATAATGCACTGCAATTAGGTCATATTATTTTCTGTCCTGCTTGTCATTGATTTAATATCTTGATATCCTCTTTGGGCCCATATCCATTGAGAAGAAATGCTGTTTGAACTCTATCTAGTGGTGTCCAGGTATATTTCTTGAATTAATACAGTTAACTTCATGAGGTCCTTTCTATCTATCCTTCCACCCCTCCCTCTTCACTCCACATAATTTATGCTTATTAACATCCAACTTGATTTATTATTGAGAAACAAAGATTGAAGAAGATGCATCCTTGTTCTTCTTTGGATTTATTGTATTTTCTATTCTTATGTGCAGGTTTTACTGTCTCACTGTTCACACTAATCTCCATGCCATCTTGTAGGAAAACTGTTCATTTTGGGAGTATGTGGTGCTATGAAATATATTTCAACAATATATGAATTTCATAAAGGAATCTTCATGCATTCTCTTGTTCCATCTGTTTTTTTGATATGATAAATACTTATCTTTCATCTGAGACTTTATTCTTAGCCCACAGTTCTTTCTAAGCATCTTATGCACAAGTGAGGAACTTGTTTTATTCTCATTTCTCTAGCTTTAACTGTTATTTTATCAACAGCTGATTTGCTACACAGACACAAATAAACACACATGGTAGAACTGAAAATTCAATAATCAAGGGAAAACAAGTACGGTTTTCTGTAATCCAGGTTTCATATGAAGCTGTGCTGATTGCCCACTGTGATGCCTTCCCTGGAGATCTGTCAAATCGGGAACACATCCAAGTGGTGACAAGTAAATGCTGCTTCATACTCATCAGTCCTAACTCAAAAGGCCTGATCCAGTGGCCAATGAAATCAGTGTGAAGACACTCAATTTCAGCTTCACATGGAATCAGTATCACCAATTAAACTGTATCATATTTTAAGCTCTTTTAGAGTGCAAGTATATTGTTATAGAAAAATTGAATCAGTGTTCAGACTTTCCAAGTACAGAGTGGTTCATCCAAATACTGAATGCTATATTTTGCCACTGAGATAATAAAATCAGACCATGCTTGGCAATAACAGCAGGATGCACTTTGCAGAACTAAGCTCTTGATTCTGTAAACAGATTTCTCTGTGAAAGCTGTAGTCCAAGAGATACACAAGAGACCTTAGGTTAGGTATAGAAAGCATCATAAATATTCCAGAGTAGTAGTAAGAATTATCACTTGCAAAGGGAAACTTTACTTTCAGTGTTGGTGCACAAGCAGAGAAGGAACCCCTGGTCTCCCCTATCCAAAATAGGCAATGTCTCTGCACTGCCACATTAAATGAGACAGATTATGCACAGTTTTTTGAGGTCTGGTCTCATGGACCCACTCAAACCATGGATAATTCATCTGTTTAACCAAAAGAAATTAGTAGATCTTTACAGGCTAATTTACCAGCTGGGTGTTTGAGTTCATTGGTGAAGTGGTTTTGAGATTGAGAGATTCTAATGTATCTTTTGAGTTCCTCACAACTAGAAACTCTTACTCAACAGTTGTCTTCCAGACATCATATTTCACCAGTCTCACTGCAGTGTTTGAGAACTCAGCACCATAATTATGGTGAACTACTGAATATGTTGTAGGAGTGCCTACCTATTCTAGTCTAATATTTTCTTAATAAAATGTGATATAAACAATTTGTCATGTTAGAGAAAAAAGAATACTAGAGTTCTTTGTTTTTGCCATCCTCTATATGTTGCATTAAAATGAAATATTTAAAGTTTGCATGACTTAAAGCTCTGCAAGTTTAAAACAAATAAAACAGAGCAGAAGAAATGACATTTTACATCATGTAGCAAAAAGCAGAAACAAATAGCATGCAGCACCATTTTTGCCATCCCTCCAAGAAACAGATCAATAGTAAAAGTGTTCTTCATTTTTATGAATAGCTATTGCTGTAATTTATTTGGATATAAAATCCATATTTCAGTCAAGCAATAGGGCAAAGGCACTTCTTAAGGACAGCATACAAACTTGGCGAGGTAATCTGGGTCTGATCATGGAAAGGTAATTTTATGTTCATAAACTCTAATACGAGCCATACTTCATCTAGTATTTCTTAAGGGAAACATCAATGCTAACAGTAAAAGGAAGGTGGACTAGCAACAATTTGGACCGATATTTCTCCAAGGCACTTGAACAGCAGAGGCCTAAGGCTTCTAGAAAGCAGAAATTCAATAACCCATTGCTTAGTTCCATCCTGAGACACTTTCATGTTTTTCCCATCTCTTTCCTCCTCTTCCTCTGCTGCTTTTATCCTATGGTGATTCATTTATAACCTTTCTTTTTCTCAAAAGTTATACCAGCTTTCTGACAATCTATCTGTTACATAGATTTTACAAGTTTAAAAAAAAACACAGTCTATAAGCCTGCAAGTACTGCACAGTACTGCTGAGAGAGAAACACAGATGAGATCCTTAAATTCTAATTGGTATAAAATGTTTTAACATAATACTGGTCATAATCTTTCCCTGTGCTTCTTTTTTTGAGATTAAGAAGAAAGGCTATACCATTGATGCTACCTATGTATTCCATGTCTGTAGTTAAATTGCTGCAGAGAGATTATTAACATAGTTATTCAAACTGGCCATGAGAGCCACAAAGCTGACAGTTCTGCAGTTATTTTATTATTTGTCTGAGAACTACATTATGTTTCTTCGGAATTAATCATATTTTCAATAACCATACTCCATTTTGTGAGGGCTGGAAACCTCTGACATTCTATGATGCTTTCCAGAATCACAGCAGGTGTTGTTGCACTAAGTTTAAAACAAGCACACACACTCACAAACAAACATTCTCAATGCAATTGCAAATTTGATTTCTAAGCAGGAGGGAACTATGGAGAGGAGTCACAATAACACTTTCCCAATGAGTGTGTCATTCCCTCTCTGGCACTGTAAAAATTTCTTGCACATCTTTCAGAAGTTTCCACCATTGGAAACAGGATGATGGATTACAGGGACAGCAATCTGAATAGTTATATGCTTATGCCTCTGTTTGGGGTTGACTGTTTTGGTTGGGATTTTTAATATCCCAAAACTCAGCACCTTCTAAATGGGGTTCTAAATATTTTTTTCTGTCTCAACGACTTCCTGATCAAGGCTGCTCAGCACAAAGTGATGTTGTGGCAACACTAAATACAATAACAATTTTGTCAGAAGTTCAGCTGTAGGATTTGTGATTCTGAAAATATAACCTATAAAGGGTCATCAGAGGAAAGGTTTGCAGGCAGAATTCAATAACACTTAGTGTCACTAACTATTTCAGTTAAATTTGTTATCACAGGGTAGTTTAACATTTATTTTTCTTTAATGATTGATTAAACTCTACAAGCAATATATTCTCCTTTTATACAATAAAATCTTTTTCAGAAACCCCTCACTTTTAAACAGATGTTTTATTTTTCTTCTACTTTTAAAGTCAGTTTTATTAAGCCCATTAGCAAACAAACAAAACCAGTAAGTGAAATCACTAGACCTTTTTCACTTGCTGAAAGCTATTCAGTGAAAGGATAACCTAAATCTACAATTTTGTGAAAGAATCTTGTCACTTTCTTTTTTAAAATGAATTGAGAAAAAATTCGACACCTACTGTTTACCTTAGTAGTAATTGGATGCCTCTTTTCTTCAGTAAAGGTTTTCCTCAAAGTTTACAAACACTGCAAGCTTTTGGAGGGAGGAATCATCTGTATATCTTATGTTTCTGTACAGATACTATTAAATATGATAAGACTCCTTGACAGCCTAAAAAAAGTGGACTGTTTTTCAGTGAGTGTAGTGATAGGACAAAGGGGAAATGACCTTAAGCTGAAAGAGGGGCAAGATTTAGATGAGAAATTAGGAAAAATGTCTTCACTCCGGGGGTGGTGAGTCCCTGGCACAGGCTGAGCAGAGAAGCTGTGGCTGCCCCTGGATCCCTGGCAGCATTCAAAGCCAGGTTGGATGGGGCTTTGGGCAGCCTGGGCTAGTGGAGGGTGTCCCTGCCCATGGCTGTGGGGTTGGGACTAGATGATCCTTAAGGTCTTATCCAACCGAAATCATTCTATGATTCTATGATAATTGCTGGCAGTATAAAAATAGATGATCCTATATACACATTAGTATTTTTCTTTCCATGTTCAGGTCCACAATCAATACTGATGATCTTTGACAACATCTCATCTTAATTCCTTGTATTGACACTGTCTATTTGCAGTCTTCTGCTAACTCCATTTGCTTAAAACCAGGTGCAATGTCAGGCTGCCAAACAGGACAGAAACGTTGTCATGTAAGAATCAGTTGTTCAGCTCTGCAAACTTAGCCTTGAGCTCCTGCACAAAAAGCAGTTTGGTCCTTGCCAGAATTCCCAAAGACTTCTTAAAGACTGAAATAACTTTGCATTTTCTGCTGAATGGTTTTAGTTTTTGACAGATCTAATGGAAAGTCTCCCATAAAGTTTTAAGCAATTCTTCTATTTGGTGCTTTATAGGCTTTTCACATGATTACCAAATATTTGTCTTTTTAAAGTGAACTAGGAAACTGTTTGTCAAATGATAAATGAGGAGCTATAAATCTGATCAGCCCCATTTGGGAAATCCAGTGACTCAAAATAAGCAGTGGCTTTTGTCAATGAGATAACACCACACAACTGCAGTCAAGGTTTTTGAGACATTTGCATAGGCAGTAAAAAGCTGCACTAAGGATCAAGTTTGCAAACTGCACTACAAAATTGATGGGAAGATCTAAGATTGCTCCTTTGCAAACTTTTTTCTTCACACTAATCTATTGAGGTTTTTTCTTCCATTATGTCATAAGATTTCTATTTTTACAGATATTGAAATGATTGCTTTAATTGGAAAATTAACATGACATCTCCATTGTCTGTGTTGCGTTGTATGCAGTCTTTCCCCTTTATTTCCCTGCAAATTACTGTTTTGTGCCTAAAGTGCTTCCTTTGTAAGTTGGTTTGAATCTTAAAAATAACTTCCTATAGTATGAAGTAACCAGGGTAGTCAGGAATAAGGGATTTCAGAGACTTTATATTTGCTCTGCCACTGACTCACTAGGAGTCATTTTCCCTCTCAGCCACCCTTACCTCTAAAACACACAGGCCCCATTTTGGTGTCTTGTGTGGGCATTCTGAAAAACGTCAGCCAATATGCATACAGCATGTTGAAGACCAAAAGGACTGAACACTATTGCTATTAGATAGCAGGATTTGTTTTGTTTTGAATTTGACCTCTGCTTTCATTCAGTATGTATCAAGTGACTTGTTAAACTCTCATAAATAGTTCATGTCTATCTGTATCCATGATTTTGAAAATCATTACTTGGACTTGGGCTGTGATCTAAAACTAACTGAGACCTACAGAGAAATTCTTGCTGACAAAAAAGCACTGTGGATGGCTCAGGATCTCAGAGTCAACACAACTGTCCTTTGAAATGTTTCTTGTAAAGTAATGTTATCCACCCATTCTTTCACAGCCCTCCTGTCCACAGCATGGGAAATCTGTAGACTACTGAGATAAGAGCAAACATGAACCAGCATGAAATTTTAATCCTGAAAGGCAAAAAACAAAATCAGAACTAACAAAGCAACCAAACCCCATGGGAATGGAAAGGACAGAAGAAAATTCACAAGGAAGAAAAAAAGTACAATTAATTGTAAAATAGCAAGATTTAAGCTACAGTTGTCTGATCTTCAGAAATTTAAAGAGACACTCTCTGGAAAGGCAAGATGGAAAATAAAAGTTTCCACTGTACAGACATGTACAGAGAAGAAATTAAAAAAAGATCTGGAATAAAAAATGGCTATCAAGGAACCCTGTGAAAATGTGTTTTTACAGCATGCTTCAAACAGATCTGATAAATTCTTTTTTTTTGCCATCTTATATTCAATTGCATAAGTCTTGTCACTGTTCTTGTATTTTCTATCAACTTTATTTCCAGATCAGGCACACTATTTGGCAAGAAGTCCTATTTAGATATTTCTTCTTTAAATGAAAAAGGAGCAAAGAAACTCCTTCCTTTGAATATTCTAGTTACTTAAATAACTGTTTCTCTATTGACAAAGACTGATTGCTTTCCACTGCATTGTAGAGTGTTAAGAGCTTATATATTCCCCAGCTTCACTGAATTGTGAACCTCTTGGCTGTGTTTTGCCAGGGCAATTTCTATGCAGTTGGTCTGTCTTAATCAGACCAGGCACATTGCCATTCACCATTCACACCCATTTTTCTATTATTTTATGCATCTCCAAAGAAAAAAAATTCTCTTCAAAAACACAGTAAACAGTGGTTCTCCAGATGTGACAGATCTAATCCAGATTAGGCAAAACTGTAAAGTTTATCTATTGTTATATACTCTATACAGGGAGAGATTTAGAAAATTAAATAGATTACATCTTTAAACATGGAAAGGAAATGCTACATAAGAGTGACAGAAAGCAGAAATACACAATAGCAAGATAAAAATCAGTCTTTTTCTGATACTACCGTTCAGTGGGGAGGTTGTGAGGAGAGTAGGAAAGCAAATCCACACACACATGCCACTCCCCCGGTATAATATCTTAACTTTAGTAATGTTCCCCAGGGGTGAGGAAGACATTTCCAAAAGCCTTGAGGATGCACGCAGCCCTGGTACAGCAACACTAATGCTAAGAGTCCATGAAGATGCAGATGGTACAAAATTCACAGCAAGGCCAAGACCAGATGTAAATCTGGACAAAGCAGTTGCAAATCCCATGGAGGGTATTAGGCCAAATGCAGCGTCTGTGTGGGGAGGGAGGAAATTGCTCTTGCAATTATTTTGCTGTGGATTTTGTCAAAGAAGTTAATGGGGAATCAACACCTACCCAAATCTCCTCTAAAAACTCCACAAGATGTTCACAGAAAACCAACTTTACTTAATAAAAGAATTATTTTATACTGCTGGCCACCTTCCAGGTCAGGCCTCTGCTTAGTCATGGGGAGTTAGGCCAATGGCAGCAGATTTGGGTTCTACTTAATTCTGTTTCATGATATTATTTCATATAAGCTTGTGAAACCTTTGGGGTTTTGGCCTTGAAATGTCTGTCATGTTCAATACAGAGCCTGAAAGGAGAGGAGAAAGCAGCAAAAACCATCCTACCATCTGCTAGTACAAGTCGTTTTCCCAGCAAAGTGTTGATTTTGTATATTTTCTAAATAAATCTACTTCTAAGTAATCTAAAATGCTGTGAAAAGACAAGCTTATTAGCACTTGTCATATTTTATATAGAAAATACTGGAGTAGATTTCCTCCTGTACACTGATAAAGTACTAGCAAAGAAGTTTGAAAATACAGTACAAGTTTGTGCCTTAGAAAAAAGTCATACTTCAGTTACATAATTTCTTTTTTAAATCTCCATGGCTGTGCAGAAAGAACCTCTATGGTATATGAAAAACAGAGCATCAGTTCCCTTTGCTGGTAGACCTCTTCTGAGCAAACTACAGATCTCTATTCTGTACTTAATATTTTAAAAATTCAGAAATCAGGTGTATGCCTATAATACACAAGAAAATTGTACTAAAATACTTTAAATCCAGCACAGGAGTACTATATAAATTGGATTAAATACTGAACTGTATTAGGAAAATATCCATAACCAGTAATGATAGCACAAGATTAATTTTCTGTCTTAATGTACAGAAGTCCAAATAGACACCACACAGGAGTGCCAGTCTTCAGGGGTTGGTATTGGAACGAGCACTGTTAAACAACTTTGTCAGTGACATGGACAGTGGGACCCTCAGCAAGAGACTGGAGACAGACTGGTTACAAGGGCAGGGAGTGACAGGATGAAGGGGAAATGGCTTTAAGTTGAAGCAGGGTAGATTTAGGTTAGATATTAGTAAGAAATTCTACCCTGTGAGGGTGGGGAGGCCCTGGAACAGGTTGCCCAGAGCAGCTGTGGCTGCCCCTGGATCCCTGGCAGTGTTCAAGGCCAGGTTGGATGGGGCTTTGGGCAGCCTGGGCTAGTGGAGAGTGTCCCTGCCCATGTCAAGGGGGTCAGAACTGTATGATCTTTGATCTGTCTTCCAACCCAAACTATTCTATGTTTCTCTGAAGCTATGTTAGATCAGGTCTGTCCTAACAGAATTCAACTGTAATTCATTCCTTCTTCGGTCAAATTTACATCCCATAGTTTTAATAATGTAACTCTTTTTCAGTCATACATGCAAATCACCTTGCACCCTGGAAATCTCCAACTGTCTATATATTCAACAGAGAGTTAATTTAGAATAATGAGTGCTTACCCTCGCTACAGCAGAGCAACCATTGTAGACATCCATCCATGTATTTACCTGCATCTTGAGATCTGTCAGTGTGACCTCCTCAAGACTACTCATGCTGTCCATGCAGACAGAAAGTCTGGAAATAGCTGGCTAGATGTTTGCTTGACACTTAAATCTGTGTGCATCTCAGCACCCCTGATGCCTAAGCAAGCTGCTAAATGACTTAGATCTTGCCAGACAAACTCAAATAGGTAATCTGCAGTCTGTTCAGGAGGCAATAATTTTGTCAGAAGATAGATGAGCCATGGATCATATAATCACAGATTCAAGTGCTCACCTGAGTTTGTCTGCACAGATATAAGTGAACTCTATAGCATAACCCAAATCTGTGCAGACCTCAAAAGAAATAAAAGCATTTCTCTTTCAAGTGAGCTAAAATGACTTGCTTATACATTTCATGCCTCATATTGCTAATTACCAGAAAGAATCAATTTTCTTAAAAATATAGCCTCCATTTTACCATTTCCCAACATCTTCACACATTTTAATTTTATTTTTCCAAATTTATGACAATGTGACTGAGATCCAAGTTTAGCCAATAAAAAAGTTTTAATGCCTAAGAAAAAACCTTTTACTGAATTCTCTGCAGAGGTGGTGATTCCATCAGTTATATGTTCAGCTACATAACTGTGGAGTTTTGTTTTGCCTTTTTTTTCTCTTCAAAGATGCCTGCCTCTGACAGAGACACCATTGCACCTGAACCAGTCACATTTTGTTCTGGATATTTGCTGTATGGGAAAAAAAAGCAGAGAACAGCTACACAATAGTGATCTTGACATTTTCCAGCATGAGTGATTTTCCTGGAATAAAATTCCAGGATGTATAAACCATCCTTCTTTTTCCAAAGATCTTTGATTCTCCAGAATTTCCATGTTGCCAAATTTAATTATGTTTCTAGAACTGTTGACTTCATATGAGCACACAATGAACTGCAACAGTCTGCCATTGGCTACACAGAAGACTGTGTCAGTATTTTGTAGTGTAATTGCTGTATATAACAATAGCACTATAGCCCTTTAATTGTCTAAGACTACAAAATCTTTAGAAGTGTTCACTGTACCCTGTTTTTCAGTAGCTGCCAGAACCTAATCAGAACACTAATTGCTACATAGAATCTATATTAAAAAAGTGCTGGTAGCAAGGCTTTGCCATTTCAGTGTGTGACAATCACTAGTTGACTTTTGTGCCAGAAAAGCCTTTTTTAAAGAGAAGGTCCATAAAATTACCTTGGGTTATGTGAACAAATGTTGCAAAAATTTGGCTGAAAATGACGAAAACAAGAACAAGCAAACAAATTCCAGCACTGTCTGAAACTGTGGTACAAATAAAACTGGGAAAAACCTGTTTTTTAGTCCAAGGGCCAAAAGGCATGAAACAATTCACATCCACAAGTTTCAGTCTGCCTTCCTCCCCCCAAAATATGATGACCATATCCAAATTTCCTACTATGGATAGTTTTTAGCATTTACTGCCACTCATACCACTTGCAAATATTGCCTGCTAGTTGCTACTGCCCGTAAAAAGCATGTAAACTGAGCACTGAAGCTTGGACAATTATTGTTCATTCCTTAAGCTATAATTTATTTACTAGTATAGGTGTATTTACTGACTATATATCCAATAGATGTACTCTGCAAAACAGTTTGGCCAATTTAGCTACAGGGATTAGCAGTCCATCTTGAAGATAACACTTGAGGGTGGCTAACCAACTGGTCCTTATATATGCTCAGTAAGTATGTTCATTTAGGATTAAAACATACTATTTTTTAATGATCAATACAAAATGTATTGCTCATCTACTTTGCCATCACTCATGGTTAGTTGTTTTGCCTGTTTGCTTCTTAGAGTATCACATATGTTGAAGACAGCCAGAATCATGCTTTAATTTTGGTGTCAGATTTTTTTGTGGTGCCAGTAACACATTTTGACCCCAAGTAAGGAGGTTAGTGTCTAGCTTTGACTCAAAATAATAATTTTAATTAAAAACCTTAAAAATCCTAAAAACTAAATTAATAAAATAAGTAATATAAACATAATAAGAATAAAATAAGATTAAAAATTAAGGGAGAAAAGAGAAAAAGAACAACTAGTATATTAATTTTAATTGAACTGATTTGCATATAAGTGTACTCCTAGTAATTCAGAAAGTTACCTCTGATTAATATATATTATACAATTAGAAATATGAACAAGTTTTTTTTAATATCCTATTAATCTAAATAGCTTCTTCTAAATCAACCTGCATCTTCCACGGACATTTTAATTTAATGATTACTTTTGTTCACATTTAAAAAAATTAGCTATGACAGTTTGTGAATTTAGTAAGCATTTTAAATAGGCTTGATGTTTCCTGTTTCACTGCAGTTGAGACACTGAAGAGACATGCACTTGTTTTGTGAGGAGACCCTCAGGTTACCTCTGAGTGTATGGCTGTGTTCATGGCTAGGTACAGTTTGGGACCTGAAATATGAAGATGTAACCCATGGCTCTCAAAGCCCCTAAGACACAGTTATCTGGTGCCTAAAAGCATATAATAGGAATATGACATTATTTCCAATTCTTATATTGTCTCTGGACACCAGCTATTGGCCTCTGTTGGAGGCAGGGTGTGAGGTAAGTGGGCTTTTGCTACAGCCAAGTACAACCTTTCTTATATTCTCCTGTCCTAAAGCCAGTAAAATCACAGAAACATTGCACTGCTTGAGCTAATAAATCTTCTCCTTTAGCAGGGATAATTAATTTGTCTTTGGCACACCAGTAACACAAATATATTACTTCATGTTCCAGAGCTGGATTGATCAGTTAACTTGCTGCTCCTGCAATAGCCTGTACTGCTCAGCATATTTTCACATTCACTCAACCTCCTTTAACAAACAGGAGAGTTGAAATCCAGGAGCTACAATTTTCTTAGGATTCCCTCCCACTCTCCTCACCTCCTTTTCCAGCACTAAATCATTCACATTACTTCAGCTCAGATTTTAAGTTTTTATCATGAGACTCAAGTGTATTAGAGGTAGTGTTGCTAAAGACTGTGATACTGAGTAGGGGAATACAAATACAAGAGGCTCTTGAATTCATGTACTATTAATTGGAGATTATTTTCCAAGTGTGGAGGGAAAACCCTGAAAGTTTGTAGCCCTAAAAAAAGGAAAAAACCCTCACAAATAAAGCCTACTTCAATCATATTATAATGAATACAATATCTTATGTCTTTAAGCTATAAGATGGTTTTCACATTTGTGATACTGGAATTTGGCTATCTCAGGTCACTATCTACATGAGAAATAATTTTATATTCTTCAGTTGGTCAGCATTCTGAACATGGAAATAAATAGGCAGAATGCATTCTTATTTCTGTCTCTACAGGAACACTAAAGGACCTCTATTTGAAATCACTGTCATATATTGCTGAGCTAACTGGAGGCAGTCAGCAGTAGAATAGAATCACAGAATCACACAACTACAGAATCTTAGAATCATAGGCTTGCTTGTGTTGGAAGGGATACTAGATTTTAGTATCCTCTATTTTGATTAACTAGCTTCTAGGAACAAGATAACTAATATAAATCCTCGATTCAGTGGAAACTCCACTTTCCACTAGCATTTCAATCTACTTGCTTTTACCAGTCTGTCCCACTAAACACAGAATTTAAAGAGAAATAGCAAATATATATTTCATTATTACTGGTAAAGAAAGGCTGAGAATCATTATTTGGTTTGTGTTTTATTTTCAACTTTTTTCTGTATTTTATGTCATAGTTCTGTTGTTCTCTGACTGTTGGATGACAAATTCAATGTGAAGTATTTTCTTAACCTTTCATTATTAATATATTTATTCTATTCAAAATCATCATATAATTTCTTGACTTTCCTAGAAGTCTTGATGAAAAATGTCACTTAGTGGGCTACCCTACTATACCAAAAAGAGTTATGAAGACATAATTATATTGTAGGAAGTTTGAAGCACTTCCAGGACTGGATGATCTAAGATAGTTTCCATCTCAGTCTTGCATGACACTGAATGGCAGCTGGACCAAAAGCATATAAGAAAAAGCATTTGAACTCATCAGTAACCGCTTCAAGAGAGGGACTTCAAGGTAAGCCAAATGGTTCTTTTTTTTTTGTAATGTGGATAATGGAAGCAAATAGAACCAAAACACCAAAAAAGAAACAGTAAAATTAAATTAATCTTATTTGTACATTAACAAGAATCTACTGAAGGAGAATATTCAAATTTAATCAAATGACAGATGAAATCAGTGCTTCATCATGCTGCTTTATTCAAGTTCACTAGCCCTATACGAGATTTAGATAAATACATTCAATGTCTTCACTACGTTACAAAGATTATTTTTAACTATTTATGTGTTATTGATTTATTTTTATTCTTATGTCATTTAAGTACTTCTAGTAATTATAAACATACCAATACTTTTTGTTTTGCTTGTTGGGCTTTGTTCCTCCTTAGGAATACCATTATTAAAATACTGCAGTTTACACTTGAAAGTTTATTGGGTTCTTAGTTCCTTCTGACCATTCAGCTTTTGAATCATTACTAACAAAGTTCTGCTCTTCCAAAAGGTCATTTCACCTTTACAGTAGCTCAGACAAAACCTAGATCTCCTCCTGTAAGAGCTAAGTATAGTTATAGCGGTCATATAAAAACATACCAGCTGGAAAAAATGCTGGGCTTTGAGCAAACTGGTCTAGTGAAGGGTGTCCCTGCCCATGGCAGGAGGGGTGGAACTAGATGATCTTTAATATACCTTCTAACCCAAATGCTTCTATGATGCTAAAATAAATATATACAAATCCTGTCTTTTGTTTGCTGGGTTTTTTTTTTTTCTTTTCTTTTCTTCCCAGCTCCTCTCTGAAGTAGAATTCATGCTTGAAATGTCAGTGCTATATTTCCTACTTTCGTGTGTATTTGCAATCACAAGCTACAAGTTAATTATTCTGGAATGCTTTATGAGTGATAGTCATGAATTTCTTCAGTGTAAGACAAAATACCCAATATACTGCACCTTGAAGCTCCATAAGTTTTTAAAGTTTAACTTTAATTCCTTTTCCCAAAGATAAACCAACTCTTTTCTTTTTCACAGTCAAGTTAATCCACTAAGTAATAAATATCCCCAGGCTCATAATTTACAGTCTAAGTGAAGGTAGAGAACAATCATACATTTTATCTTTCAGTGCTGCCTTCTGTTAGCAACAGAAGAGGAAGAAAACAATAGTTTGTATTAGTTGAACATTCTATATTTTGAGATCACCTTTAATTTTGATGTGTCTTAGTCATTAAATGAGCTTCACAGGGCATTTGGACAGTGTAGCATCTATACTCTCTTTCCAGGTTGATGTATTGAGAAATATTATTTTGAAAATGTGGCAGATCACAGAGGAATCCACAAAAAAGTATCTGTATATTGTCATCCTTACTTTATTAGTTTTCTGCTGTTAATTTGCATTTCTCAATCAATTGCTTTTAGGGAAAAGAAAACTTTTAACATTACATCCACAGAAAGGGAGAACAGTTGCCATCAAAGGCTCAATGCCCAAGTAGACACCGGTGATGAGCGTCATTTCGCTGGTGTCAGTATTAGGACCACTGCTATTAAAAATCTTTAAATGATGGAATATGGACATTGGGATTGAGTACACCCTCAGCAAGTTTGCCAACAACAAAGATGTGTGATGTGTTTGACATGCTGGAGGGTGCCACATACTGTCTCTCACCAGACATTGGACATTTTCACTGTCAGTAGAAGTAAATTTGTAGGACACAAGAAAATAGAACAGCGATCCAAACCTTCCCATAGGCCACAGAGGTATAGGTTTGAATCACTGAGAACAGGTTAATAAAGCTGGTTCTGCTATATGTGAATAAGGCCACTCAAGCATTGTTAAATAAAGGGATTTTCCTCCCTTTTATGACTTTCACATAATTATTCATGTTATTTACCCATATCACAGATACCTAAGAGAATGTAAAGTCTCTTTTTCCAGGATAAAAAAGGAACATATTCTGGGATTAACTGTTAGATATTTTGTATTATTTCTATAGCTAATCTAACAGTTTTTCATCAGGTGGTGTTTTGAAAAGGAAAGTTCAAGCAGCAGGATGCTGTTGCTTTGAAAGCAGTGGGGAGGGGAAGATGTGGAACCAATGTGAGAACTGAAGTAGAAAGGAATGGAGAAAAGATATATTAAGAATGCATGAAAAACTGTTGATAAGGTTTCAATTTAGTCTGGGAGAATATAAAAATTTCTTCTACATCATATTTTATTCTGGTCACTAAAGCTGTATGTGTTTTACCACTGTGAAGAGTTCTTACAACCCTCTTGCACACACACTTTGGAAGCAAATTATGATAAATGAGCAGAGTGGAAGATGTACAATATGAAGATGACAGTCTCAGATAAGCATTGTCAATACAAATGTCATTATACTGTCAAGAATATGCTAAACATTACTACGAAGTAACTTTATGTGACTGTTTTACATTAATAGAATAGTGAATTAAAATTATCAAAGCTACCTCCTGTAATGTAGCTAGCTCTAGCTATTATTATTAATACATGTTTTTAATGAGCATTAAAATTCATGCAAACACCTTGAAATATTGGCAAATGCTGCAGAAAAAGTCTTCAGGGTCTGAACTATACAAGTTAACATAAAAATTAATGGATAGGTCTCGAGCCAGTGCAAATCAATGTACCTAACTTGGAGGCAGAGCGATTATGTATAATTACACAACTTGAGTTCATAATTCTTTCTTTTCCCTGTGAGGGATTTATTTTTTCCCCAATATCTAAAAATGGATGAAAACTTCTTGTCTCCCTATAATTATTCAAGGAAAACCAGGTGCCTTATGCACACAGTTATTAACTAGCAGCCCAAGTTCTTTGATAGTGCATATTAGGGAGATCTGTTTGAATGTCTGTATTTTCTGGAAACTAATCTGATTCTCTGACTTCTTGTCTTATTTATACAAACCAGACTTAACCACAAACAAGTTCTGGGTGACAAGAAACGATCTCAGATACCCTGAAACTTCTTCAACTGCAAGCAAAGACAGAGCATCTGTCTTGTCTCTATCCATAAAAGTACATTTCCCACTGATTTCCTTGGCAGCTGAATGTTATGTATATATAAAAAATATATATTGAGGTAAGTGGGTGGAAAGAAAAAAATGGTTGAATATTGAAATTAATACCAAGCTGAAGAGAAAGGTACAGTCTAGTTAATCTTCCCACTGAGGTAATGAGTTTGACCACAGCTGACCTACTTCTGCTTATACAGTACACCATACACATACATACAGTTCAAGTTAGAAAGCCAGAAAGCTGCTGTGCTATTTCTTATCTGTGCCTGAAGTTTTACATACTACTTCTATATCCAGTCAGGCACAGCATAGCACAAGTCCTGCTACAAGTACTTTTGGGCAGACAAGGCAAAGCTGGTGTCTCTTCATTGCATATCTCTCCTCACACATCTCTACTTACACATATCAGCCTGCAGTTAGTCTACAGCTGTGATACAGATAGTGTGTAAGAAACCCATGGACTGCAGTCAAACTAATTAATTATACTCAGTGTTGTTTACTTAGTGATGTATTTTCCAAGTAAGATAACATTAAGAATGGAAATCATTATACTGCACACTTACGAGCTAGATATGCTGACTCCATAAAAAAATAATTGTGCAACCAAACTGCCTGGGCACTACATATATATTAAACTGAATATCTTTACAGATATAATGAATAAATAATAAGATTATTAACTGCAGATTATCATTCCTATATTTTCTGTGTCTTTCTCATTCTAAAAAGCAAGTAAAAAAGAAAAAAATTAAAATGAATGCTAACTAATATTACCTTTGAAGGGCCATGTTTTCTTTAGAAATAAGAATCTGAACCATGCTGTGGTTTTGAATCATGCTAAAACAGTTTGCCTTTGAAATTTTGTCTATTTTTATCACAGAATATTGTATCTCTTGCTCTAATACTGTGGACAACAGAATACTGAATAGATGTGTTGAGGATTAAATGACATCTGAAAAAATCTCCAGGACATCTGTTACATGATTTATGTATGCTAATTCCTATAAGTTATAACATAGAGTAAATTTCTTAAACACATTAAAAACGTGACTGTCCTTGGGTTCTTATCCATAAAGAAGTAAAAGTTATATAGCACTAAAAGTAATTTTGTCTCTACAGCATGTCAGGTTATACCCTCAGTAAAATTATCAGCCTGAGGTACTTTATGTATATCAAAGATGATACCACTAGTTGCTCATCTCCAGTCCTAAATGGAACCAAAACTTAGTCCTTTCATTCCAGTGATGGCTGGTAGCTTCAAGATCAAAAAGATAGATAACACCAGCTGTTACATTACACTAATAGGACTGTGTCACACAGTGATGATTAATTAGAATACAGACAATCAATGAGGCATATTTCTATCAGCTTTCTTGGCTTATAGTGTTTACCAACTAACATAAATTAGTTTACTCATAGTGAGTTTGATTAGTCTTGGGCAAAGTGCTCATCATAAATTTCTTCAAAAAACTTTTGTTCGGTTTTTCATTTGAGAAGGGTGCACAAATGGTATGTTTCTTTTTAAATATATTTGTTATTTGCAAAAGCTCAAACACTTAATTGGAACTTATTTCCATCTAATTGTTTATTTGTGAGTGGTTTTCATTGTCCAACTCTTCAGTTCTTATTTTTTCATTGTTTGTTATAGAATGATTCATCGACTTCTTAACAGAAATCTTGACTTTAAGTGTCTGTAAAATTTCCATTACTTTATGTTTGCTTTGTTTCATTTTTGTTGAAGGTACTCTAACTAAAAAAGTCCTCCTCTTGTGAATGTAGCTGTCAACCAATTTAGTAGCGACATGGTATTCAGTCTCTTCTTGTGGTATTCAAAGGAGGGCCACAAAAATGACCAAAGGGCTGGAGCACCACTTCTGTGAAGACAGGCTGAGACAATTGGGCTTGTTCAGCTTGGAGAAGAGAAGGTTCCGGGGTGGGGCTGGGGGGACACAGACACCTTATAGTGGCCTTCCAATATCTGAAAGGTGCCTGTAAGAAAGCTAGGGAAGAACTGTTCAGGAGGGTATGTAGCAATAGGATGTGGACTAATGGTTTTGAACTCAAAAAGGGAGATTTAGGTTGGATATTAGGAAAAAAATCTTCAATCTGAGGGTAGTAGATCACAGGAACATGTTGCCCAGAGACTTAGTGCAGGCCTCATCTATCCCTGGAGATATTCAAGGTCAGGCTTGATGGGGCTTTCAGTGACCCAATCTAGTGAAGATGTCCCTGCTTACTTGAAGGGGGGGTTGGACTAGATGACCTTTAAAGGTCCCTTCCAACCTAACACATTCTATGATTCTGCTCCCAAATTCCAAATAACCACTTCACATGCTCTTAGGTGTAAATTTATACTGATTTCACACCATATTCAGCACTTGTGCCTTCAATATTACTAGACCCAGTTGATATTCCCAACCAAAGTGAAACAGACTATTAAATGCCAATAAGAGACTTGGTATTTTAAAGTCTTTTTCTTAGCTCCCTCTTGATCTCAAATATACCTACCTTTTTTTTCTGAACTCTTCTCTCATATTCTGTTTCTATTTGCTCCCTGCCATTGTAATAGCCTACTCCTACCAGTTAGGGATTCTCTTGAACTTTCACTCCATATGATTCTATGATTCCATAGTTCTATATTACATACCAAATAGTGACAAAGACTAGTATTACTAGGAGATAGATGATCTTCTTAAGATGGGGATAGAGTAGAAAGAATTGGAGGTACCAACATTTATATAATGGAACAGTTGCAGAATACAGTGAGGAACACAGGTTCCATATGTTTAAATTATTATGAAAATTGACACTATTTAAATTGTTTTCATTCTTTTGAATGAACAGTTCCATAAACACTCAAAAACCTGAAGTGGAAATGGGGAACATAACAGTAAAAGACTTTAACATTCTTTATCTGCTTGGTAACTGGAAGATCAAATCTGATTCATGGAATATTTCCAACTTTTCTCTGCAGGAGGAGAAAATCACAAAGCCAACAGCAAAATAAATTCAAAATAAATTCATCCAGATAAATTTGTTTTCCTGAATCTGCAAAAAAAAGCTAGGAATCTGCTATTGTTGCTGTCTACCACAGAAGAGAAAAAAGGGGACAGTATGAGAGTTGAGGTCATCTCCTGGAAGTTGTACACATTTCAGTTTATTGGGACATATCTTTTCTTTCCAATGACAGCAAAATGAGAACTCAGTAAGTGTCAGATACCAAAGCAAAAGACAAACTACATTCTTTTCAGGATGAGAAGTCCAAACCAAACAAGCCTGACCTGTAAGGATTGTGTGGGCAAATATTTCCGAGGTTATTACATCCAGGGTGAGATTTTCCCAGTGAGATTTCTCCTAAAATTAAGACTCTAAACCAAATACTTTAAAAGATTGACATTAATTGATTGATCTGTGGCACAGATTACAGTCCTGGCCAAGGTAATCAATTGCTCAGTGCACTCTGGTTGCACATCATCAGTTAATGATACCCACCATTGCTATAATCTATCTCATGCAAACTCTGGAGACATGAGGCATTTCTCTTGCAGGATACGATTATCTTTCTTTCATCACTAAGCTTATAAGTGACTCTCATGTGTCCAATTAAGTTCTCATTTACTTCTCTTTAGTTCCTCTGACACCTTTTTCAAAAGGAGTTAGGTGTTTCCCACTGAGATTACTAATATAACAAATGGAGACCTAATCAAACTCCAAATAACAGGCTTCTTTTAAATCTACAGCACTGTTGCCCTTAGGTAGTTCAAGAAACTACACTTTTATCAAAAAGCCACATTGAAGGCTCCAGGGTCATCATTATCTTTTCAGGCCTGAACACTAGTCTTTGCCTTTATTTCCTTTTCTGGGTGACAGCTCTGAAGGGCTGACATTAATCACCAACAATCTTATGATGGCATGTAATTGCATATATCAAAAAATATTCATCCTGGGGGCAGCTGTCAGTGCTAGAACACTAGATATCAATCCAATTAAGTCCTCACATGGAGATAATTGTTTGTCATTCAGTCCATGGCAGAGAATGTCATTAATGCTATGTCCCACAAATGAACTTTATGTCACCTGGCCTCTATCAACTAATTATTAGGGTTCTGACCATATCCCACATCAATCACAGATTCAATATACTGATCTAAACAGACCCTCATGTGAAAGAATGAAACCTTTTTCTTTAACCATAGTTTTTCTGGATCATTCTGCTGATATTGCAATGATTAACAAAAGTACCTTGTGCTGACTTAATTCCAGCCACATAAATGAAAGCTGTTGAAAGTTGCAAGAGAGATGTGGATCACTATGTGAAGAAAAGGAATTTGAGGAAGAAACAGTGAGAAAAACATCTGAAAATTTTCAAGTTCCTGTATGAGTTCCTGGCCCTTTTTTTACAGCAATGCAGATACAAACATGTGTTGTTCAAAGGGGAAAAAACCCTACAGGCATGTATCTGTGAGGCTGGGAGAGCAGAGTTGCTCTTTCAGCTCAAATGGCATAGTGATCACAAGGGAATGGAGAAGAAACAAAATTTCTTCCTGTCTTCCTTTATCTAAATTAACCTGATCACCATCTTATATGTTTGTTTATTTAATTAGTAAAGGGCCTGACATCCATGATTGGTGCATGTGGAAATGAAGGTCCACCTTTGTGTGCATGGGAGAAGTAATTTACATGACATTGTCTTAATGCTGTAACAAGATCATTTTCAACATCCTTGTGCTATAATTATCGGTTCTTTAATTAGCAAAGAATACTGCAATTAGTGTCTTTGCACATTCCAGACATCATTACTGCTACATTACCCATGCACTTCACTTGCTTCAATGGTTTCGAATTAAGTATAGATCACATTCAAGGTTCCTCTTAACTTTTTAAATTCTCCATTATCTAGATTAATATTATGACCTAGGTGATATCCCTCTCATTTTTTTCCCCTCCAGATCACATTCTGTAGTCTGTTGCTGTAGGTCTTTTCACTTTGTTTTGATTAATATGTTGCCTTTTTTAGCAAAAATTT
Source organism: Porphyrio hochstetteri (assembly GCA_020800305.1). NCBI lineage: Eukaryota > Metazoa > Chordata > Aves > Gruiformes > Rallidae > Porphyrio > Porphyrio hochstetteri. The sequence continues at coordinate 5,769,818 of CM036909.1, forward strand.
TTCAATTTTTTTTATCCAAACACATTTATGATTTGTCCAAACTTCATTTGAAGTTAGTCTTAAAATGCAGTTGCTTATGATGGTGCAGTTTAAGTTAGACTTTCAATTATTTTTGTTGAATTTCAGAGGTGCTTTTCATTTTTACAAAGGAGAGAAAAAAATCTCTTTTCAGTACAAAAGGTAAGGTGTCAGTTCTAGAAGATATATCTTCTATAAATATTATTGCAAAACTCCACATTTACACCAGAATTTTTGTAAATACTTTGCAGTACAATTTTTTTTGTTGCATTCTTTTACCAAAGATTGCATCTTTAGCTTCCAGCACAGATCTTTGATGCAGAATCTTTATATGCATTTTTCATAGGCTGTAATAATGTGAGGATCAGAACTGACCAAAAAGTATACAGCACATACATTTACATTTGTACTTGTCATTCAAGTGTTTTCTTCTGGAAAGATATAGGAATTTTTTGAGTGCTATTTTTGGGAAGGATGATTTGCACACTAAGATCATCTGTTTCCTTCCATTTATTTTAAGTGAAGCATAGAATGTACTCATTTAGACCCATGCCTAATGTGGCCAGATAAAATGCATTGAGTGCACTTATTTCAAGACCTCATAGTTCTCCTGGTCATGGAGAACAAAGTGATACTGGCAAAGCTTTATTTGAATGTTGATATTCACAACCTGAAAAATATTCCTGTTATGAAGTTGAATATGAGCACAGAATTGTACTTATTATCTTTGTTATGGAATTTGTACAGTGAGACAAAGCCCTGCTATAAGAAATTTATAGACCATATGCAGTCAGTGGAGGAAAAAATATATATATTTTCACATAATAAATCAATACAGAAAGAGAAAAAATTACAAATGAAAGACATTTACTAGTATTACATGGAAAGTTTGTGCAAAAGCCACATTTTGAAACCTACCTCTAAGAGCTCATCCCTGGGGCTTTAAGTATACCCCTTTTTTCAGCCTGTTTCAAGAAATTAGACCCAAATTAAATTTATTCCTTTTAACTTGCTGTCTTATATGAAACACTATTTGAAAGCATCTGTCATTTTGAACCACTATTTATTTTGTGCTAATGAAAGAAGACATGCAGATCACTATTATAAAACAAATCCTTGAAAACATCAGCAATATTCATCTACTCATTTTTCTGTCTTCATTAAAACATTTTATCATGTTAATTATCATTGTGACAATTTTAATATTGGAACATATTTTACTACCTGCAAAATGAAGTCCTTTAAGGATTGCCTTCCTCAGCCATTACTTCTCCAGTAACATTCAGAATAATTCTCCAGACTACATTCAGAATAATTTTTTAAAAGTTTTTTCCTGTTCACTGATACCAAAACTTCAAATTAGGAAATAAAACATTAATCTTGCAGTAACTCTGCTGCAATAAACAAGCCTTGTATACATACCCTAAAGTCAGAAAGTCTGTTTCTCATTTAGTGAAATTCACTGCAATAAAGAAACACTTTTCCTGATGACAGTTACATCAATGCTAATATGTAATCCAACTTTTCCCCCCTTTTTTTTCTTTCATCATTGAAGAGATATAGAAATGTTTAAGGATATATATTGAGAAGTAAAAAAATCCCATTCTCAGGACCGCTGACAGCATGTTACAATATTTAGTGCAATTCTCTGTGTGCATGTGAAGGGCCAGGCAGAAGGGAAAAAAAAGACATATCCCGATGACTTTTAAAAACACATGCTACATCTATGCGGTATTATCATTGGTTTGGTTTTCCCTATGGTGGAAAAATGCCAAATTTCACAATATAATTTTTAAGTCCCAGTCTTGTTCCATGTTTTGAAACTATCCTGGAAGGCCAGGAAAACAGAGGGAACATTTTCTTCTCAATTCCCTGGGCAAAAATATCTCAGTACATAGTCAATGATACACTAATATTAAATTATATTTGATATTTCTTTGTAGGGGAAAACAAAGATCTTTAACAAACAGTAGAAACCACTTTCAAAGGATTAAAACCATCTCACAATAATGCTTCTAAGATCAATGTACTTGATGGCTAAGCAAAGCAAATCAAACAAAAATAAAAAAGAAAGAGAGAAACCAAAACAGGATGCATGTGGGAAGGGAGAAAAAGGAGAGTTGAGAGCAAGTGACCAGGGAAAGCTAAGGTGTGAAAGCCAGTTGTTTTTGATAGCTATCTTTAGGTGGGGAAATCAGTAAATGGTTCTTTGTCTGCTGCAGATAGAAAAAACCCTTATTTTGCAAAATGGGACATTTCACTTAGGCAGAGATCTGTTTCTACTACATAATCATGCTTCTTCAGTGGTGAAGTCAGCACAGATCTCACAGACAGCAGTTTCTACTAATCAGCTATAAAATTGATCTGCCCTATACTTACTCACCCAAGGACATTTGCTTCAGCTGTTACAAAAAGAGGAATTCTAGATGTGTTAATGTGTAACAGTTCAACTCATATTTAGTCTGAATATCCCAGGGATTTAGCAAACTTTGTGGGGTGGGTTTTTTTGGGGCCATGTTGTTTGGAACAATGAACAAGGCATTTAAACGCCTTTATCTGACCTGGCCATGGTATGCATATACCACATGAAATAAAGACAACTCCCTGCTTGACCTGTTCCTAGTGCTTGCTTCCACTGGCAATAGCCATTAACCAATCTTAATTCAGTGGTCAAAATGTCTTTGGACCTAGTTCAGAAGGACAAAGTAGAGAGGCTTATCAGCAAATCTAACCTAAGATTTATAACAAAACTGATCTCTCATTCAAAATCAGAGAGAGGATAGAGGGCAGCAATAACACAGCAATACATCCCCAGTGGCATAGTCATACAACAGTTGTGAATCTTACTTCAGCAGATTTATTTCTACCCGTTCTCTTCTTTTTAGTGTTCTTTCGCCTGTTTCACATCTACTGCATGGATGTACCATTTAGAGCAACAAAGTGGTGTATATGAGCAGAGGCAGAATAATCCCACCTCAGGTCCAACAATTCCTCAATTTAACTTCAATATTTTTCTGTAAAGTCCTTTTGGAGAGTTACTGAATTTCAGTCTACAAGAACTATTTGTTCCTACTGAACAACTAACACATACTGCTACTGAAGAATGAGCCAACAAAAGTCTCTTATGAATGAATTTATGAATCAAATATATCTACTTGGAAGCTTAAAGATAAAAGAAAGTCGAAACTGAAATATGACTTCTGGGCCTTGGAGAGAGGAAAAAAAATATTACAGTCCTCTGTGACAGTGGCTGATAACAAAAGACAGATCCACACTCTGCAGTTATTCATTAGAGCTCTCTGATGTTCTGTGTTCTTTTGCTTCTGTAAAGAGAAAGGTTTACTAGCATTAGATGAAAGAGACTTGTAACTTTTCTATAGGGTGTGCATATTGATTTTTTTGTGCTTTGGATCAAATTACACTATGGAGTTTTGTACACTGCTTCATGCCATGCTTCTTCACTGCAACCTATCACCTTCCTGGAGCAAAAAAGTTCCTTCACAGGGTCACTGAGGAGGACCCCCCCTTGCTTAAATTCTTTTGAGACACAGAAATACTTTATTCTTCCAATTTTGCACCACATGTGTGTGATCTGTGGATAGCTTTAGACCAGTAGAAGCTGTTGCGATTTTAACAAACAGTGAAATTCTCTGTGTGTTTGCAAATATTACTGTTACATAGATCCCCTCTTAGAGAACATAACCATTTCTTCTCATCCCTTTCAAGTGTGTTTGTAAGGACAAGTAAATTGTGTTGACCACTTTCCAAATGGATTAAGGCATATGCACATTATGGATACAGTTCAACTTCCAGATTAAGGCAATTAAATGTAGGTGATGAAATGCTTGTCTGCATGTGATCCAAGTGTCTAAACTCTCATTACAGCACATATCCATATAACCTATACAAACAGCTGACAATGTGTAAGCATCCACATTGTCTAAAATACTTTCTTAAATTCCACTGTATTGACTAGATCTCCACCAGCTGTAACCCCTTACAAACACAGTTCACACAAAAGCACCAAGTAGACACCTACAACACCTAGCTTTAGAAACTTCACCCACAGAATTAGTATGTCTTGCAGGACACATATAAATGACACAGGGAAGATCTGTGCAGAAATAACATTAGTTAGCCTAAATACCTTGCTAACATATCTATACATATTCAGCCTAGCTAATTCATCATGCTACATAGACCCCTTCAATGCTACAGCTGGAAAATCTCTTTCTTCAAGGAATATCCCATTCAAAAAGTCATCCACTAGCTTTTAAGACTTAAATATCATTGTTGTATTGACATTCATGTCCGCTGGTGTCTAATATTTTGGCTGACTTTTCCCATACTTAGATCATGAAGAGGACTGAAAGAGAACCAGGCACAATACCTTATTCAAGAAGGTGAGTTCAAATAAAGAAGTTTTGATTAATTAATCTGAACTATTGCTGCATCTACATTAAGAACATGTTAATTAAACAGAGAACAACTCCTCAACTATATTCCTTATAAAAGGAGACTCGGATGTCAAACTTCTATGTATGTATATGTGTCAAGTCAGATGTCTGCTCAGATTAATCCCCACCCAACATAGCTCTATCTCCTTGTCATGTTTCACACCTAACTATAAGCAGAAAGGTGGACCAGTGTTAACAAGCAAACTGCAATGATGAGCAGTCATGAAGATTCCCCCCAGAGATGTCCAACTGCCCCATCTTTATCTGGTTCAGATGCCAACCAATGCACAACAGAAGCAGTATCTTCCCTATCTCCAATTACTTGATGTCTACTAGTGTAATGACAGCTCTGAGCTTCTCTATCTTATAGGAAACAATTGCAAGTTGACCTTTGCCATATTTTCTGAGTACTCTCTTCTATCCCATATACTCCAGGCTGAACTTAGAAATCCTCAAGTAGAAGTCACAAGGCAGATGATGGATTCTCAAACTTGGATATATGTCCCTCATGTTGTAGACCAGGTCAGAGCTAGTTCTCTATTTCTGAATTATTAATTCCTTTACATAATTAGCAGACATGCCACTCAATTATCCTTGATTTTTCACATCCCATTTAAAGGTCACTAGGTTTTAGAGTCATCCTTAATTTGGCATAAAAATTATCTGTCCTTCCCAGCTCTGCCTTTACATCCCTGCAGTCTACAAAGCACAAAATTAATTCTGACAATGTTAACTCTTTAGTACAGAGGGAGGTGTCTGTGTACATCCTTTCTCTGTTTTCCCCTCATGGTAAAATACATTGTAAAATCATTTAAATGTAAAGAAAAATGCATTTCCTCAGATATTTTAAATAAACTATGCCTCCTCCATTATCATATCTTCCCTTCTCTTTCTGCGTGTTGTATTTCAATATTTATACCCACTGAATGTATCTGAACAAAAATGACATCAGTTTGTGATACAGAGAAAAATCCTGCTATCTTGGATTCTCTCCTCCTTTACACTTGTGACAGTTATTCAACAATAGGAGCTAACCTAATAGTCTTCTTTATGATGTCCTTTGGGTCACAGAGAAATGTGATTTCTCACAGAACCACCAAGCTTTCAATATGCAGAACAAAAAGCTGAATAATCTTAGCTATGCTGCATGACTGATTGTTGTCTTTTCTTCTTGCCTCTAGGTAACCCCAAATTAAATTGCCTTCAGTAAAATCATAAAATATAATTAACCTTAGTGACCCTGTTATCCTCAGTGTCCCTTAATCCACCTAGTAGAAAATGGAGAGAAACATTTCTTCTTTATAATGACTAAAAATTCTGTAACAAAATACAGAGTTATCCAAGTGTTACTGTATCATAGGTAACAAAGCTGAACTCTTGTCAAACTTGTGGCAGCAGTATGGTATGGAATAACAAGCCTTTGTGACATTGTGTTGTTAGTTCAGTCATTATCACCTTCTGAATTGCTTCTGTAGCTTGAAACAACTTGGATTATTTTGAGTTGTAACTCTAACTCACAGACTGGGTTGGAAACTCTGTGCACATCACTTTCCTTCTATGTTTGTTACTGTGACTGTCAACTGGGATGATAAGTCTTGCTTGCCTTACTGAAGTGCAGTGAAGATTACGTAGCAGTCATATATAAATTTTCACATTATTTTTTCTGACATTACAGGTAAGTACAAAACACCTAGATGTGAACAGTCTGGCATTTCTAAAAATGGATACCAGTCCTTAGCAGTAATGTTCACGAAGATAACGAGCTATTTGCAGAGTAATACCAGGGTAAATATAGCTATGGGGTTCATTGCTCTCTCTTAGAAGGAAAGATGAAGTAATTTGGGAGAATGTTGGTCTATGTCTAAAAGACCACTTATTACCATATTTCTTTCTTCTATTGTCACCTTCCAGAAAACTGAAGTAAATCCTCCATCCTCAGTCTTAGAAAGCCCATGAACTTAATACAGAAATGTTGCTATAGGACTAGGAAAACCAACTGAAGATCCTTGTCCTTTTGGGTGGCTAATGTTATCATGTGTTTCATTATCATCACAGCAAAATATTTCTTAATGTTCATATTTCATTCACATCTACAGACAACAATTGAGAGAGTGCACTCTTTATTTATACTACATCTACTGTATGAATTTCCATAGGACTCAAGTTCAACCAAACACCTGAATAACACTAAATGAAGACGGTTGCAAAGAGACATGGATAAGTCTAGACAATTAAGGAGATAATGTCAACACTGGATACCATAAAAATCACTGGCCTTGCTGTAACTGAAGTCTAATTGCTGTTATGATTAACTTTCATGCATAAAAGTGAAGACATGTTTTCCCAAGCCCTTTTGATCACTACATTATCATGCACTCACCACAAAGTTATCTTTGCAGTTCACTTTGAATCTTGAATTAATAAAATTAATTCATTTGCTTGGTTGTTCTTTCATATCTGATTGCTTTTTCATTTGTCTTTTCTACTGCCATTAAAAAGATAAAAAGGGAAAAATCACATCTAAAGGACTATTCAATGCTTAACTGGTCTGTAGACACCTTCAAGGGTACCCTAAAATAATTAGATACTTCAGTTGCTGGGAAAGGATGACAGAAAGAGAAACTAAAGGCAGTAAGTCCTATGTTTCCTGCACAGAATGTCATTTCTGTATAAACCTATAAGAAATAATTGCCAGCTGGGTGTTTTCAGTTATTTATTTTTCATTCCCTACCTGAAAAGGTATACAAGGAACTCAAGCAACTGTTGTGCCTATACAACTTACATAGTTAACATTCAGGAACACAAAGCCCAGAGTTAAAATTAAATCCTCTCTCTGTCAGGTTCTATGTGTAAATAAGTAGACGTAGAAGGCATAATACAGAAAGCACAGATGGAAGAATGAAAGAAGGAACAATCTCTGTGACTCCTTAATGGGAGTAAGATAAAAACCCCAGCATACTCTGACACAGCTCTATACATCGCTGTTTATTCTCTACAGTAAACATACAAGGGTTTATGTTGTCCCACAAGGACCCCAAACTTAACATCTTTAGATCTTATCTATCCTTCCAACAGACAATATGAGAGCCCTTCTAAGGAGTACATAGTCCAATAAAAAAATGCAAAAACAAAACAACAAACCAAACCCCAAAACTACAACAGCATGTTGCTGCTTACTTGCAAGATGTGAGTTTTCTGTTTCAGAACTGTGAAGTTTGAACTTGAGCCTGAGGTTGGGTCCCTGTTCAGAACACAGTGCAGACGCAGAAGTAAAGAAATTCCTTTGCTGTCTCATGGAGACCAAAGGCAGCAGCAACATATGGGCCATGCTTCGCAATTCCCTTTCTTTGTTTCATCTATTGGCAAATTTCTATCTAATATGTCTATCTTTAATTTTTATTTTTCATTACCCAAAGTGAAATCACAGCTGGGATTCATGGGGAAAAAAAATAGTAAAAATCAGAACAAGCCTGCCAAACATGTGTGTTTTCAATCCAGGGTAGAAGAAAGGAATCACTGTGATAGCTAAAGGCAACAAATAACTGTACACGACACTGCTTTCATCATGCTTTCTCTGTCAGAACTTCTTTTGATTTCTTTCCATATTCTGCTATGAACAAAGGCTATACATTGATTATTAAGTGTACTGGGTTTGATTTTGAGACTCTTTCCTTCAGCTAGATGAGAAGGGATTTCACTGAAGTCAGCAGACATAATCCAGTAATTTTATAAAAGGAACAAATCATGGTAACTTCTGTGTATATATTAATCAAATTTAATTGGATTAAAGAGAAACCTATATAATAAATACTGAGCAACTGGAAAACTTAGAAATGTAAATGTAAATCCAACAAAATACATACTGATAAATTCAAAAGGAACAAATAAAACTTTCAGAGGGGTGAGGAAGCAAGAAATATTCTTTCAAAGAAACAGTGTAGCACCATATATTAACTATTTTGGAGCCCAGCTCAGTATTATAACACCCCAATTATCTGTAAGAAGAGATTCACTGATTCAGATCTTTTTATAGCATCAAGTCCTAGAACACTATGAACTCATATTGCAGGGTATTTTCTTAGCTGTCTGATTATTCTGTTTTATGAACCACCTTTATTTGGAGTATGTTTTCTGCACTCAGTGGTTTAGGCTCTGGAGAATTTCCACTACATTGGGTATCCTGGGATTTATTGAGTAGAGAGTCTAGCAGAGGGTAGGACTTCAGCTTCTTTTTTAGTGCTGGGACTAGTAAGGGAAAGTCCACACTCCCATATAGACTGGGGATGTAGCCACTACTGATTACTCTTATTATTTATGATTTAAACAATGTGCCTTAACTGCTTTAGCCTCATTATGTTTATCACAGCACACTCAGGGAGAATAAACCAACAATCTCCTTTTCTAGCCTCACTTCTTACAAAGACATATCAGTCCCAAAAGCCTGCTTCACTGAGACATCCTATGGTGGTTTGGCCCTGGCTAGAGGCTAAATGCCCACCAAGTCACTCACTCCCAGAGGGGAAACAAGCAGAGCCTCCATGGGTTGGGATAAGGACAGTTTACTGCCAAATATCAAAGTGAATACAAAATAATAACAGCTAGTTACACTCACACTCAGTACCTTATTGACCCGACGACTGCAGAAAGCTGACGGATGGCAAGAACCAACTGACCCAACATCCCAGCCACACTCCAACTGTCCCAGAGTCAAAAAACCAGCCCCCACCTTTCCCCAACCAGCTGCTTTTATAGGCAAGTGGTGTCAGGTGGTGTGGAAAACAGCTCCAGCTAACTCAGCTCACCTGGGCTGACTCAGCTCACCTGTGCTGGCTGATTGGGGAGGCTAACCCTGGCCTGGCCAGGACACATCCCCTACCTCAGTAAGAGCAAAGTGGTGATAGTAATTTTTCTAAACTGATGGGGGATTAGTATAGTCTGTCTATCAAATATTGCCATTTTTTCCCTTTGGCTTACCTTAAGGAAAACATGCCATTTGCATCAATAAAATGGATCTCACAGTCCTCTGAAAATGAGCTCAATAATATATGCATCACATATTCTGCTAATTACTTCTGCCCATGAAGTAAAATCTTCAGGGCAAACAGTCTTTTACAATATGCAGAAGCATAGGTGACAATCTAAATAACAGTAACAACAGCAATAACAGTAACAACAGTAATAATTACAATTATAAATTGTTTTACATAGAATCACAGAATCACAAGGTTGGAAAAGACCTTTAAGATCATCAAGTCCAACCATTCACATCCTAAACTAAACCATATCCCTAACTACTTCATCTACCCTTTTCTTGAACACATCCAGGGAAGGTGACTCGACCACCTCCCTGGGCAGCCTGTGCCGGGCCCTGACAACTCTTTCAGTAAAAAATTTTTTCCTAACATCCAATCTAAACCTGCCCTGGTGCAGCTTCATGCCATTGCCCCTTGTCCTATCACCTGTCACCTGGCTGAAGAGACCATCACCTACCTCTCTATAACCTCCCTTCAGGTAATTGTAGGCGGTGATAAGGTCTCCCCTCAACCTTTACCAAAGTCCAGGTAGATCATATCCACAACCTTCCCCTCGTCCATTAAGCGGGTCACCTTGTCATAGAAGGTGATCAGGTGAGTTTGACAGGATCTACCTTTTGTAAACCCATGTTGACTAGGCCTGATCCCCTGGCCATCATGCATGTGCTGCATGATAGCTCCCAAGATGACCCTCTCCATGATCTTCCCTGGGACTGAGGTCAGACTGACAGGCCTGTAGTTCCTTGGATCCTCCTTCCGACCCTTCTTGTGTATGGGTGTAACATCTGCCAGGCTCCAGTCGACTGGAACTTCCCCAGTCTGCCAGAATAATAGTCTGTTCATAACAAAACAGAAGGTGACAGAAATCGAGGATCTGAGTATTCGTTAAATATATAATCAAAATCAATAGCAATTCAGTGGATTTCAGTTGGTTTTGGATCAAGCTGTAAGTACAGGCTCTACATTTAGTTGTCAGAAATCTCTGACACAAAAGATGTAAAATTGAGGGAACAGATCCTCTGGTGCTGGGTATGAAGATTCAACACTCCCCAGATTAGAGCAGACCAACAATAAGCAATAATTAAAAAAAAAAATAAACTACCAATGTTCAGGGATGGCTTCAGTTTAGTTTCAATTAAAAGTCTCATTTAAAAATATTTTTCTCTTAGTAATGGCTTCTTTTGATTTTATGAAGAACATTTAATTTAAAAGTACCTTGTGACACAGTGGGGCTTTTTTGTTGGTTTCTTTTCTCTTTTCTAACTTCCATCAATGTGTGATCAGTGGAAATGAGAAGACACTCCAATAACATCAGTAAAATTCTAGCACATAAAAGAAGTCAGCCTGTTAACTGCATTTTGATAGCAAGTCAAAACAGGTCCTTTAACTTTCTGATTCAGGCTTGAAACATTAGTGTGTCTGGTGTTCTAAAGGTGTTTTTCCTGTTTTTCTCCTTCCACTTGCTCTAAAATATAAACAAACCAAAACAAGGATTCTCTTTTGGGATGAATATTTACTACCTTGTGAAAATTGAGCTTCAGTGTATCACAAGTGTAGCATCATTTATTCAGAAATGCTTTGAAAAATTGCATTTTCCAGATTTTCTGCATAAATAAGAGAGATCTGCTTATTTTATAACTGAACTGAGTCCTATGAAGCACAAGCCATACTCCCAAACTATCAATTTAAGGGATTCATTTAGAGCCAAGAAGCTTTAAAGCTGTCTTGTTGACAGCAAGCATATTTTATAGCCTTTCACTTCTCCCATTGTGTAGGAAGCAATTCTACACTGGTAGTTTAACCTTCATCTACAAAGAGCAATTGTTCTTCCCATGAAGCCTGTACTGTTTTCACTTCAGGAATACACCAAAGAAATTATTAATGGCTTAAGTTACTAAAAAGAACAGCATTCGTATAGTAAATGCTGCCAGTTAAATGCAGACAAATATCTGTTTTAAAAGTATAAAATTGCTAACATCTGGCAGGTGTGTTGTGTTGGGGTTTTTTTTGGTTGGTTGTGGGGTTTTGATTTTTTTTTTTATTTGTTTGGTTTGGATTGTTTTTTTGGCTTTTTGATGTTTTACTACTCTGCTCCCTACTTCTCTTTTCTGACATCAAAATATTTGATAAATCTCTTCAGATCTAACTGGCCAGACCAAGGTGACAATTTTCAACTGAAAAACACACATCAAATCTGTGTCTCTTGAAGTGCTTCTGAAAAACTATCACTAATATTATATTTCAAGACTTTCTTATTATTGGTAAGAGATGGTATTAGCAGAAGGAACAAATATCAAATTCAACAGGTTTAACTGGGCAATTCATCAAGAAATTGTGAGACCAGTCTTGGGAAACAGTCCAAATTGCAGGCTTCTTTATCGCAAGAGAATATATTTCTCAAGGAGATTTCATGGGATTTCTTTCTTTTTTTTTTCCTGCCTCTGCTCTCCTGAACCAGGTGCCTTTCTGGAGCTCAGACCATTTGTGGGAATTAGGTGACTATTTTGGCAACTCCTGTTTCTTTGAATCCTTTTATCACCATATTAATCTTCATATTCCTGGGAAGGTTTCCCTCATCACTGAGCTAGTATGCAAAAAGTGGACAATGTTTTTACCATGTCCTCCTCTAGTTACTTTATAGGCAAACCCACTGTCTCACTACAGAAAAGGATGAGCTATATGTTCAATAGAGATGAGAGTTTAAAACCATGATTCATATTTTCGCACAAGTATCTTGCTCCTGATTGCAAGTCAACAAACAATGCAGTGACAGAAACAAGATTTAAAACGTACTCTCCTCCTGACCATTTCCCATAGGGTACAGTTAGCAGCTTTCTACTCTATGTGTACATGTTGTAAACTCTCCTGAAAGCCTTAACTCTCCTCAAGCAATGTACAGTTAACCTAAACACTAAGTCAGCTGTGTAACTTACAGGCCCAAAGCTGAATTACAGCTGGGCGTGTGTCAGTACTTTGGCAACATTGTGAACGTGGCAGTACTGACTTGCTTAGGATAAAACTATGTGAGGAAACATTAAATTTTGGAAAGACCTGCCTAGAAGCTGAAGCATGCCAATGTAAGTGCATGAGAGGAATATCCACAGAGTATTAAACTGAAATATATGGGCAACAGTAGACAGGTATTCAATTTAGGCTGCAAAGCATTTATACTTGGTAATTAAGCACACAGAAGGAAAGACAGCTTTATTTAGATCAAATTTTACTCTCTTGGGAACCTGATTGATACCAAATGTGTGCTTTTGAGAGTTTGATCACACTTATAACATTGGAGCTAATATTGTCTGGCACTTTTACATCTCAGCCATTGAGCCTTTCTGAATAGGCACTGATGTCACTGGAAGTGGTTCATTATCATTTTTCTTGATCAAGCTCTGGCCCTGTACAACTTGATCGTATTTTTGCTTCTGCTATGCATAATTGTGCAAGCCAGTAATGAAGCCCAAGAGTATCTACAGAGCAAACCATAATATTGACCAGCATTTCAGGAATATCCTTTGGAATAACTACAGTCTGATGCTAGAGATAAAATGACCACTATTGGACCCTGTCATGTGTGCTTCTGGAGCGGTTCTTCATTTTATTTTCGTCTAACAGAAAGCTCATCTGTTGCATGCTCTCACAATCCAGCATGAGGTTAAGAAGGAATCACTGAGACAGTAATTTCAGAAGCTCAGTCCTGGTCCAAACCATATTGGTAACAGACACATCAACTGCAGGAATGAAATTTCTTGAAGCATGTGGTATAAATGAGGAAATATAAATTGAGATTCAGTAATTGTCCTTTGCAGAGCATAGCAGATGTCAGCACCTGCCCCACAGCTGGGTTTGGGTCTTAGCTAAGAGCTAGATAGAAGCAACTGTATGCTGACAACCTAGAAGGCTTGAAGATTTGGGCCAGGGGCTTGAAGGACTCTAGCTCAGGCTTGGTGATGTAAAGTAAATTAATTACAAGACAAGTTTGGGTAGAACCATAAACAAAATGTCCAAAGCAGATGTAACACAGGTAAGGGGAATCCCATCTTAGAATCCCACCATAACTGAAATACTTTAATTGCCAGAAAGATGAGCTAGAGGCAGCTCATCACCCTCCATGTCTCAGAACATCTGTAGTGGAGGGGGTCCCTTTGCATGGTAGGGGTTTTGAGCTAGATGATCTTTAAGGTCCCTTCCAACCCAAACCATTCTTGGATTCTATGACTTGGAAATTAGCATCTGAGTCAGTCAGAAAGATTTGTTCTCCCTGCTCCTTCTGGTGCTTCACATGGGAGTTGCTGGGCCATTAAATCCAACCCCTTGTTGCAGTCTCCCACCATAAAATCCGTTTAGAAATTTATTGAGGTCTCTGTTAAAAATAATTAAGTGGTGCTCCCTCTTCCCTCCCTCCCCAGTTCACATGGAAACACTCTCCTGGAACCTCAATATTCTGGTAGTCGGGAACGTTTTTACAAGACACAACCTAAATATATCCTAAGTCAATTAATTTCTTTCAAAATAAACTAGACTTGCCAATCTCTTGAAAGAAACAAATGAGTTCTATAAGCTTATCAATTATCCTGTTCTTTGACGGTTTTGGAATAAAGTAAAAGAGCTGAAAGTACTGTATCATTATTGTTATTATTTCCCAAAGGCAGTGTCACTCTGAAATCCTTGGAAGCTGTCGTCTCGAATTCTTATAGTAGTGCTTTGTTACTTCTGTTGCTCTTTCAGCCATGCCTGCAAGAGTCACAAATCAATTTTGCTATACCTAGTAAACCTAGTTAATTCATCTATGTGAATGCACAGTTTAAAAAGTAATAAATAAATAAATAAATAATATTGAAAAGTAATGCATAATGGAATAGCAGTATTTTAGAGGAAATAATTTGCTTCTCATCTAAACTAGCAGAAATCTCTAAGGCAAGACCAATTTGATTCATTCAAATTAAAAGCAATTTAAAATATAGTTATGTGTTTTGGTTAAAAAAACCACCTTAGATACCTTTCTGTCTTCATGCTGTCATTGTAAATACTAGATTAGGTATGAAAACTAAGAATTTGAAATGGAAGAAATACAAAAAATGCAAGGAATCTACTGATTTGAAATGTCTGAAATTCTGAAATTAGACATTTCACTAAAGTAAGGCTATGGCTAAACAGAAGGAGTACAAATCCAAGAAGATCTCAGTATACAAATCAAAGGTAAATGAACACAGCCAAAGAAAATCCATCTATATATCTATCAAAACAAATACAGGACAGCAAGAGCAGATAAGAGATTGATTCTAACAGAGGATTTTGTCAATTACAGAACTAACTAACCATGGCTGAATAACATCCATGCTTGGATGAAAGATCACTATCACAAATCAAGCACTGTAGAGGAGCTACAAATAGCTGTGTTATTCAGCAGTTATTTTACATGAGCTCCATTCTCCTAGTAGCCTCCAGACAAACACACTGTTTATAAGGCACAGATGCTGCACTGCAGTTTTCTCATTGTGTAGGAGCAAGGTCCAACCCCAGCATTTGTACCTAACACAGTTTTACAGAAGAAGTTAGCTGATGAAATGAGTAAATTAAAGTAGTCTTGTTTCTGTGCTTATTCCCTGCTTCCTCTGTGTGTTCCCAGGTAATTATAAGTTGCAGATAGAGACTTTCCATAGTGTATGTGTGGGTATTTCTGCTAAAGCTACTTTTCTGCAAATACAACAAGCCACTGAAGGCATTTTCTTCCCTAGTGTGGGGTCTGAGGTACTTAATCAAAGGTATGGAGACCCTCTTAGGTGAAAGGAGGTTCCCTGCAGACTCATTATTGGGGTTGTGAATATCTGGATTTAATACAGATCTCCTGAGAGCTGTGTCTCTTCTTATTTAACATCTCCCTCTCTGAACCTGATGAAAGCACATGAAATGCATTAATTCAGTTTGACAAAAATTTCTGAACATGAAGATATTTTGCTATAATGAAACTGCAGAGGCACTGATATTCATGAGACCAATAAATATGTGTGCAAAACTTTGCCTTAATTTTTAGTTTTCAAGAGAGTATTTTTGGACCAGTTAATATGAGCCAAAGATGCTGCCACAGTGCCCATTCTCCTTCTGCACGAATTTGTCTGCTGGGTCCTCTACATTCAGGCACTAAATTGTTCACCTTCATGTGAGGCCACATGCCCTGGCCATGCCACAGTCTATATCCATAATGATGATGCTCCGAAGTTAGCATAATAGATTGAAATAACTTTGTTCAACTATGAATTTAAAAATCCCTACAGAAAATTCCTATAGTACTCTATGCCTTTCCAGGGAATCCTGGGATGTATTCCTTCACTAATTTTAGTTTTTTGTAGGATTCTTTACCTCACAGTTCTCATAAATGACCTGTTAGAGGGAGCAATGGAATGGGTATTTAGTGACTAGTTTGCTCAACTTCAGCTTTAATTGCATCACCACACACACTTAAAACTCATTTTTAAGCATTTTCAGTTACATGGTAGAGGGTGTAAAACTAGATGTATAGACATAAAGAACTGAACTGCAGACATACCATTGCAGGGTTTCAATGAGGACAGAGAAATATCTAGGAGTTTCTCATATTTTATTTCTAGCCTTTTTCAAGGTTAAAGCAGAGTGATCTATTTCTAAACTCTCAGGACCTCAGCAGACCTCGGTGCTCCTGTTGAGACCTTCTTTTTTTTTCCTGTGCAGTAGCTGGGTCCCATTTTTCATCCCTGAGGAGCAAGTGAAATGACTTCAGTAAGACCACAGAGATACAGATGCACAACAAATTAAGCTAGAATGCACACCTCTATGGAAAGAAAGTCTAACCCATGACACTGGATGGTATCCACTGCAGTTAACTTCAGCCAGACCTCAGTTAACTTCATGTTAACTTCATGTAGACCTCAGTCTCTGAAATACTCATTTAGGTTAACTCTCTAAAAAATGGAACAAAAATAAAATTTTAATACTTTCTTCTCCTAACAGAGACAAATAAAACAGGTTATCATACTTGTGCTGTCTTTTCTTCATTGGCCACAAATAGAACATGAGGTAGTAACTGAGACATCCTTCTGGATGCCTAAAAAAAAAATGTATATCCATTGACTTCTTCTTTAAAAAGTCTAAGTTCTTCCAGAGGAAAATGTTGCCTGCTGCTACCTCCTACTTTTATTTTCTCTAAGGACTTTTAGTAACATAAGCTATTGCCCAGACTTGTGTCAGAAAGACAAGAGCTAACACCAGCTGGAAAAAAAACACCTTCCTTCAAACTTCCAGGAATACACAGTAAAACACTATATTGCTGTTGTCAACTCTATTGCTGGTAGCAATAGCTTTGCTTCTGTTTCTTGCAGCTCTGTAGCCAGGAAACCCTTGAAGATAAATTGATTCAGTCATGTAAGGTATTAACCATATCCCTGTTTAATTGACTCGATCTTCTTCTCAGAACTGGAAAAAAATCAAGTGTGTACATTGTGTCTATTAAGGATGCATCTTTTGTTTCTGCAGATGCCAGGTACATACTTTTTCCATTTCACAGAAAATATATGATTTGTTCATTATTTGACCAGTTTCCAATATTTGCTATGGATAACCCTACCTTTTCTTACTGTATTGAGAACCAGTTCCAAAACAGGCAATGTGTTTATATATCTGTGTATATACATGCATTTATATTTATAATGTTGATAATGATTCATTTTCCTAAAGTCACAAGTGCTCTTGGCAGTGCTCTACTGAGATTCATCACCGTATGCCATATACTAAGAAAATGCTCATTAAAACGGCTAGAGAAAATACTAATCTTGACTCCTAGTGGCAATTATTTTGGAGACAATATCACAGTTTTGGCCAAAGACAAATCAGTAGAGAAGACACAGTCTGTTATCTTGCAATCCAGGCAAAATATGTTATATTCTTTTTTTGTGTGTGTATTCTAGCTCTATTACCTGAAGCCCTGTACTTGGAAAACACATTACCTGCAACATTAGTTGGTTTTCCAAGCACATGAACCAAGAGATGTAAATTTAGCTTGCATTAGAGAAAAAGATTCATTACAGAGCTGAAGAAAAGGAAAAATAATCCCATCTGATTTACTTCCTTACATCATGCCACTGTCTTTCTTTTAATTATGTTCACCTTCCATCTGCCAAAGCATCTTTCACGTGAGGAAACTGTTATGTGGTTTAGCATAATTTTTCTTTTTTTCCTGAAATATCTAAGAAATATAGATTTAATAATAATTTTCTTGGCACTGCTGACATGCATTACACCAATATGAGTTATCACTAGAATATAATGCACTTACTTTACTAGGATTTGTCTTTTTTTGAGGCACATGTGCAAACAGGATACCTTGTTCCATACATCATTGAAAACAAAGAAAATCCTGGACTCATTTAGGTGCTGTGGGCAGAATAGAACAAAAATAGGATGCAATTATGTAAAGAATAACTGCTTATAACACAATTGGTACAACAAATACTTCTGTCATCAAATAAAAATGAGAGCAACTCCATTCTGGTAAGGTAAAAAAAGGGATTTGCTCCTTTTTAGAAATGAAAAGAAGACAGATTTAAGGAATCATCAATTGGAATTTTTTTAATCCATGACAAACTCTGCCTTAAAAAATTGTCTGTCTTCAATAATTTGGTTTTACCAGAGCCTCTATAAATAAGTTTTCATGAGAGAAGACGCTCAGAACTCTAGAAATGAAATCAAACTGACCCAGAAAAACTTCTGGGGAAAAAAAAAAAAGTCAGTCTTGACTGTTGATGGATCTCCCTCTTTGTAATTGTTTCTGAGGATCTTATTCATCAGTCTTCCATGAAAACATTATGGAGAAAATGGAAGGCACTTCATCACCACAGACTCCATTCTAGTGCAGATGATCTGTTTCATGTGCCATAACAGAATCGTAAAATGGATTACAGCCTGGGAAAATACAAAGGGAAAGAAGGCTAACCTCCAATTATCATGGTTAGACTGAAAATGAAAAACAATTTTTTTTTAAAATGCTGGCACTTCATTTGTTTTTGTTAATATTTAAAAAAAACTACAACAAAAAAACACACACCCCCAAAAAAAACCCCACCCAAACAAACCCAACCATAAATACTTGAGATTTTTCATATTGTTGTGTCTCCAGTATCTTGTCCTAAAACCCCATTTAGTTCAGAACCACCTGGTTAGTGTAGCCACTGTTTTGCAAAAAGTCAAACACTGGGAATGACAATGCTACGTGCTCAAGATAAGAATAATCCAAAGGAAGTCAAATGAGACTAATAGGTTCCTAGCTTCTTCACAATTAAAAAACCCCCAAACATTGAATTGGGAGTTGTCTCTGTGTTGGAACATCAGACTTCAGAGCAGGTGGAGGGATTTTTTTCTTCTCCAAATCCAGTTGTTTCTGATCACTGCCTTGGCATTAAGGATGATGTCAGGTCCTTGTTTATAGAAACAGTGTTGTGCTCTTGTGGCCTGTTAAACAGAAGCAGAAGACAAAGAGACCTCTGTATCACACCACTCACTCTGCACTGATCCTGTGTTACTAACTGAAGGACTTTTATTGTGACTTAATGTTATAATCAAATCTTTCATGTTTTCTGTAAACTTTTCCTCACAGTTTACTGAGATATCTATTTGCTGTGAAATTTCATCACAGGTTAATGTTATGAAAACATATTTGAAAATAAAAAATACCCCAAATTTAGTCCATTTTTTTGTTTGCTTTTGCAGGTGCAATAACTAGATTAATAAAAAAACTCTCTCTCATGACCACCTTGTGTTGAAAATAGTTTATTAGATGCTCCCTTTTGTTGATAGCAACACATAAACTTTCCTAAAATTTTTTGCAGTGAAGTCAAGCAAAAATAGCTCCACTAGAGTCAATGCTGGTACAATGGCAGAAGGTGGCAATGAAACAAGAAAAAATCTTCTGCTCTTTGAAGTAACATTCAATTCATGGCAGCTACTTCCCAAATTTCCAAAAAGGGAGAATCTCTATTTAGAATAACTAGGATGATAGGCAAAACCTAAAGAAGATCAAACAAGGAATGTGAGTTTCTCGTAACAGTGAAAGAAATGGATCCTTCTGAGAATTTTAATACAGACAAAAGGGAGATTTTGGAGATGAAGTCAAAACATGGAGAAAGTGTATTGAAAGACAGAGTTAGTGAGAAAAAATAACGTGTGAAACCATGGAAATGACTTATGGAATATAAAAATTCTCTGAGCTGAATTCCAGACTCAGCAGATGTGTACTTAGTTCCCAGATCTTAGAATTTCCTATGTGAAATGGGGTGATTCTCATAACCTATCCATATCTGAATTTTCCATCTGTAAAATGAAAAAGAAGGGATGAGAGCCAAAGAAATTTGGGTCAGATGAAAAGAAAAATTGTATCTTGCAAGACATATGTAGTAATCTTAGTAATCCTTCTAATCTACTCAGTGGCCTTAGCTGAAATGCTCTCCTCAGTGTTGCATACCATACTTTAAAATAGTTTTGAACAGCTGGAAGGAGGCCAGGAAGAGAAGCAAAAATTATTCTGGAAATACAGAAAATATGACCCACAAGAAAGATTGAAAAGAAAGTAATTTTTGAATCTTGAGAAAAGAGGGAATACAAAACTCAGGAGAAGCAATATAACTGTGCAAATTTATAAAGGCATCTGCAAAAAAGCACACTAACAAAAAAGAAATTATGTGTTCTCCATACTGTTGTGGATAGGGCAAGCAATAACAATACTAAAAGAAAGGACACCTAGATATTAAGATATGGTTATGGAAGCACAAGAGTAAGTTGTATGAGAATGCTGCAAAATCTGTGTCATAGGAGACCCTAACCTACCATTTTGACAAATACTGGCAAGGAACAACATAGTTCAGAAGCTGCTACTGACGTCAGTGTGACCAAAGTTAAAAATTTATATGATTGAAAATAACATTGTGGTGATGATTCAAGTATACATGATCCCAGTGTTGTATGCCAAGAGGATGTTTTCAATTATATCAATGAGGAAACATCAGTCTGCTGAAGTTTTGTAGACAGGTAACCTTTGCTTCATTTCATTTTTATTTAATTTTTAAATGGAAATTAATTTAATTTTGTTGCAGAACTACTTCTTTAATATGTTTTGAATGCATAGCTATTACTGTAGGAGATGCCTCATTAAAATCTGCCTGGTTTGTTTTAGAGTAAAACTCATAAAATTTGTAATATTTCTTTTAATCACTTAAGGTGGAAATTAATGTCAGCACTATTTTCTTCCTCTTGTTATTAAGGGAATTGGACCATTAATAATTTCTTCACTATTTAAATTTAATCTGGAGGGTATCTTCAAATACACCATCAGTGTTTCTAATAAAGGAAAGAAAGCCAGCTTTGAATTTCAAAGGTGAATGCTGCAAATAGTAGGTCATTATGGTCAAGACACTTTTTATTTCCTTTGAGAGATTAGTCTACATGACAAACAGATTTTAATTATAAAGCATGGACTGCATATTAGAAATCCAAATTTTGATAAAGTGAATTGCTAACATACTTTTAAACCTCTGTTTGTGAAAGGCATAAGGACTCAGCCATATCCTATTTGTACATGTAGGAATAAGAATATCTATGAAAAGAAATGCAAAGTCAACAGGACCTTGAGAAAGTACTGACAGAATAATCTTTCAAAAATAGCTCCTCTTCAGTGCAAGGCAGCTCTCTGCCTAGGCTACCTCTGACTTATTTTCTCCATTTTAATGCTGAGAAGTGTTTCTTTTTGTGCTGTCAGCCACTCTCGATGGATACAATGAGTGTTCCCTGGGCTGAGGGTGACGTCCCAGTTGCGTTCAAGGAGACACTCCCTTCCTGAGAGATCCATCAGTTGATGTTGCCTTAGGTATGACTGATATTAGCAGCCACACCTCAGGGTCAGATCCCCTTTATTTCAAAAGTTGTATTAACAAGGAGTTGTATACCCAAAGTTTTCATTTTGTCTTTTTTTTTTTTTTAAAGTTCCATTTAATCTGATTTTAGACTGGGTATTAGTTACTGTAATCAGGGTACCCAAGACCTAGATAAAGACCCACAGCAGTTCTTATTTCCCTGTTCTCCTCCCCCAGCATGGGGGCAAAAAGGATCTGCCTCATGGTGTCTCTTCTCTCAGATCACACAGGGAAAACTTGCAATCTTAAAGATTCCAGAACAATGTAAAAAGACAAAGCACAAAGGTAAGACCTTTTAGCTGTCTTAGAATTTTCTGCAGTTTTGGCTAGAGTTTGTAGCTGTGTCTGCTATTTGGAAGGAATTAGATGTATTATCTAGTTCTGAAGCCAGGAAGCATGGCTGAGCTGATGGCTTTTAGCCTAAACCCTCATTCCCTCTCCAAAACCAAGAAACCCAAATCCCCTTAGGGTGTCATGTCCACACTGCACACAGGGGTTGGATTTTATTCCAACTATTTTCAACAATGCATTTGTTATTATGGGCTAAAATGATCACTTGCCAGTGCACAAACCTGTATCCAAGACCCATTTAATTTACTCATATAACCTAGACTTTCTGTCCTGAGCTCATTTTTGTAATTCCTTTCTTGAAACTTGATTATTTGGATGATGAGCACTTGTGAGAGCACTTTGTATTGGTACTTTCTGCTTCCCTTACACAATGGCATAGTAGATAATAAGGTGGAATTTAACGAGTTACACTGCCCATAACTGGCAAATTATATTCATTCATGTATCTCCATAATGCCCAGCTTTTTCAGTGCCACAGATCAAATGACCTGACATCTGTTAGAAGCCAGGATTTACATACAGAACAATTATTTGAGACAATTACAGTAAGGCTTTGGTAATACAGAAGACTGCAGTGAAACACAGTGAAAGGGACTGAAGATGTGAATAGTCATGAAAATGCCTCTACTGGTCATCAAGAAAACATCTTAGGACTCGACTCTTATTAAAAAATAGCTACTTGTTTAGTATCCCCAAATATCCATGTTGAAAAACATACTTTGTTCTCTGGGCTAGATTGGCAAATATAATTTTGTATTTCCTTTGTGTTCCTGCTTGCACTTCCTAAGGTGATGTCCATTTGAATATTAGATTTATATAAAATATCTGACTGAATATAACACATAAAACACTAGGCATTTCAAGAGGAACTTTTCTGACCAGGAACCTTAGCACTTTACAAGCTATGTCTGCTCTTAATGATGGGATTCATCTATTTTCTTCTGTGGTTTTAATTTTTAAACAAATTTGGGGCAGGAATAGATCACTCTTACACATTTCTAGCTTGTTTACACACAACTGAAGTATTTGAATTGAGGTACCTTTGAAAGAGAAACTGCTGTTCTCTGAAGGAGCCCTTTGGCTTTTTCAGTAAAATGCTACTACAGACAAATCACAGCTAGGATTACTTCATCAGCCAGAAATATTTTCTCTCATGAATGTGGAGTGTGACCAACAGATTATATGGGCACTTAGACTCTAATGTATCTATTCATAGACAAACAAGAGAAAACAGTTAATCTGAATAGAAATTACTGTTGTTGCAAACCAGAGATTTCAAATGTAAATTTTTCTCTACCTCTCAGCAATGTATCTGACCTGAGAAAAATGAAGTCTCACCCATCAACTTATATGGCATTGCAAAGAAAAATATAGAATGATTTATTGTTTTTCAGCCCATATTTTTCAGCATTACTTGTTATTCACAGCAACAGAAAATCATCCCATTAATATACAGGGAATAAATTGATTCAATATGTTAACATGCTGCTTGTCCCAAAGTCCAACACAGACCCTTTTCTACAAATCCCTGTGTGTGACTACCTACTACTCCTTCATGAATGTTCATGTTATTAAAAGTATGTCTTTGTAGCAGTACTGCAGCTGTCTAGACCAGGCTAATACTAACCTTGCTATTCAGTAAGTTACTATGCCTCATCTATGGTAACCTGCTCTGAAGTTTTTCTTGTGTCCTAAACCAAGTAATATTATATATTATTTCACACCTATCATGGCTTAAGAATACAGGGATGCACAATCATTTACCACAGCTCTACTGATGAATGGTAACTCATTAAGTAGATGTAAGTTGGTGATCAGTCTATGCCTATTTTCTACCTAATATTTACGTTTATGAGACAGTATAATTTTGTGTCTTGTGGTTAGTGGGATGGTTGTTCATAAACACAGCATGTCTCAGGTACACAGTAGGATCTGTGTTACAGGTTCTGTGTTACAAGAATGAACCTCCTAGAGACCTCAGTGTGATTTTCACTTCATAAAACTAAAAGCAGTTTTACTCTAAGGCATTAACTCTTGATGTAAGATGTGGGGACTGTGAAAAGGAACTGAGGTGGAGGGAAGGAGAGATGAAGACTAGACACTTCAAAAAGCTACAAGTCAGTAAGTGAACCCATATGATTCCCAAAGAAGATGAAAGAATTTGCTTACCTGAAAATGAACATAAAAGGGTGAAGATTAATAATGCATCATCACACAAAAGGAAAAGAGATGCCTATGATGTCTTTAATTTGTAACTGTGAATGATACCAAATAAGACTCTCATTTCTCTTGACAAAGGCATGAGTCTGTATTGCTACCACTTATTATTAGCCTCTTTATTTGCTTAGTACTAGGCAATTTGCATTAAGAGCCTATTTTTCCCTCTTCTATTTTGTTTGTTTTAGAAATGAATTTATGTTCACGGTGGGAGGCAGCATGAGAAGCCCTGGATTTAGCCACAGAGAATAGCAAGCAGTCGGCAAATTTCCTTTTCAGTCTCCTGCTGATTTGCCAGAAGAAAAAAAGCCTTTAGTCACTGTGCACATTCAGTTCTCATCATCTGTGGTCCCAATGGGGGGGGGTGTCAGTAAAATGACAGTGGGATTGCCATTTCGTGCTAAACATGCTGCTGACTATTTTGGGGGGTTGTGGATCTTCAGGTTTAATTCTCAATGCAAAAGTCCCACTGCTGCAATGCTATTTGCAGGCTATCTCACTGATTTGTGTCCGGCTGACTTGTTATCTTTTTCTGATCCCTTAATATTTCTGGGAAACCGCTAAGGCAAGGATGAGTCTACCTACAGGTCTGCAAAGTGCCAAGCTTATTGTAGGATCCCTTTTGAGGAAAAAAATCCCAATTCTTCTTCATTACTCATAGTTGAAAATTGCCTTTACCAGAGTAGAATTATCAATAGGTGTTAGCCCCTGCTTAACCACTTTGTACTGTCACAATATTCTCGGTCTCAGAAGATGTCTAGCACGTATAATTTCTTCACAGTCTCAACAGAAAATACGTTTATTGGGTGGCTTTGACAGAAGTAATCACATCTGATTCATCTCTTTACCTCTGTACAGATGTAATTTACTCAGTGTCATGGTTTTTTGGTTGCTTTGTTTTCTTTAGTAGACATTAGCTCAAGGAAGTATAATGGAATATACACCTGCAGAGCCTGGGACACTGACTACTTGCTATATAATACTGATTCATTCAGTAGAGCCATAGCTCTTGATAGCATTCCATGATGCAAAGCAATGACCAACTCTCCTTTTGCATACTTCAACAAAGCAATTGATTGTTCCTTGCAAAGAAGATGATGGCTCAGATTAAGCAGACAGGTTATGTGCGTGTTGTGATATTAAACGTACCTAGGGTTACTGTCTCACAGTAAAGCATGTTAATAAATCCTCTTACTCCTCCCAAACTGTGTGACCTCCATGCAAAATACCTATGGGCCAAAACACTGCAAGAGATGAGCAATTTAAACATACATACATTCAGGTTCCAACATTAGGAATATTCCCAAGCATCATTTAATTAATTTGTATAGCTGTTAATAAGGTGTCTACCAGCTGTAGGGGACTCCAGAATTTTGGTAATCAAGTAATTTGCATTAAATACTATGTCCAAATATTCTTAGGAAGGTTTGGGATCCAAGTTTTCTCAACTTCTGACGAAATCCTCTCACTACTGAGCTATTCAACAAATGAAGACTGCCTGTTGTTGTCTTCAAAATTAAGTACAGTGGAACCCAAATGGAGGGTAACATTTTCCTCCAGCTCAGAAAAGGCCAACCTAAGACTTACACTCCAGCACAGCTTCAGCCACTTTTCTAAAGGCTTGCTTTCTACAGACTCTTCCATAGCCATAGGGTTCACACAGTCAGTATGGGACACAATTCTCCACTTAGAAGCATGGCATCCTATTGACTACTGGGAGACAGACCAGGGGAAATGATTTCCTCAATTAACACCCCAGTGAAATATTAAAACTTAAATGTAACAATTCCTTCTTTTATGGATCATGGTCACAGGAAAAAAGTGCTCATTTTTATAAATTCAAATAAACCAGGATCAAATTTTATGTATTGATTAATAACACATGATTAACAGACAATCAGTAAATTATACATCTGGCATCAATATTGGCAATACAGCAGAAAAATCACAATCTTAGTCACTTACAGAATGTAAATGAATATTTAGAAATTTGCAACCAGTGAGAAAGCCTACCTGCTGCACCCCACAGGCTGGGACAGGCTGCACAATCTTTAATTCCTTTTTTCAATCTGAATCCTTGTTTTTGAAAAACATCTTCATAATTTCCTGGGTTAACTTCTGTTTAATCTGGCTGATGGTTGACTTCCCTTTTAGGGCTAGCCATTTGTGGGCAAAACCTTAGGCAATTTTTGATGTTCTGTTCATACATATTCCTGTATCACCAGCTTTTGATTTTTAGGCACCACCCTTATGTAACCTCTTTTCTGGTGTGGCTCATTTGGTTCATAACTCAGAAAAAAAATTACCCTGGCAGAAGTGTTAAAAAATGGCATTTTTCATATTACCATAAGAAATCCAACAGCAAAATAGATACTGTATGTACAAGATGCTCATGTTGGATCTTGGTCATATATTGTTTATAAATTTGGGCCACGACAGAATGAGAAATTAGTTCTGATTACTTTCAGTGAAGAAACTGAATAGACACAAAGACTTTGACAATTCTTTTTTTATGTTGCATATATTTTTCAGTGTATCAAAATGGATCACTTTTTCTTTAGTTTCTTAAGTGTAAAAGTTACTGCATAAAGAGATTTCAATTTAAATAGATGCTTTATTCATTGTATAATTTCCAGACAATACTTGCCATGGATAATTAGGTGGTCTATTCTTAAATTATGTTAATACAAGCAATTTATACTTCCAGTTCTTATTTTAAAATAAATGTGGAAATGTATGCTTGTGGTTGTACATGAATGTATGTGTGCATATAAATATACAAAAGAATCCCATTCAGAGGACGAGATCCATTCCCCTCCTCCCCCTCAAAAAAACTGAACCACTCCAAACACTGAGTCTTTCTTCAAAGATGTGAACAAGTGTGAATTTGAGGTACAACATAAAGTAGATGACATTGCTGGAGGAAAAGAAATAAATAATAAGCAGGTACAAGCAGAATATCAGAAATTACTATTGGGCAACAGTGCTGTCTGCTTTAAAGTGCCTGAAGTCCCTGTCAGTTTAGAAGAAAACAAATTAAACTACCCATTTACCTGGTTCTCTAGTGCAAACCCTAAACAACTTCACCCTGCTTTAGCTCCTCAGGCAAAACCAGAAAATGTCAAGACTGAAGAAGAAGATGTGCTGAGACTCATGACCAGAAGGTTTTCAAGCCGGAAGGCAGAAAAGGATCCCTTTGTGTTTGAAGAAGCAGAATAAATTGCACATGCCTCAGCCTTGAGAGCTTTGGGTTTGTTTGCTTCTGAATTCAAGAGCCTCTAAACACACCAAAAAAAACCCTAAGCTTTGTTTGTTCTGATTTTGTGTCTGTTTGAAAATAAAAATGAAAACATTTTCATTAATCTAAATGGTCAGGTTTTCCTGCCTTTGTGATTTGTTTACCAGAACCTGGGGTAATGTTTCACTCTTTGGAACTAAGATTTACCTCCCAGCCTCTAATAAATAAGATTTTTCTACCTCTTAGATGCAAAACTCTGAAGGGAGGAAATTTTTTTTAATCATTATTATCCAAATTAGAAACCATGTAAGTCCTTAGTCTGCAAAGGCCAGGAGCATGAGAAAATTGAGATCACTGAAACCCCACTGATGCTATGGGACAAAAACTGAACTCCTCTGCCCTGCATGAGATAAAGATGGGTTTACCTCCTGTGGCACACAGCATTTCTGACCACTATGTTCCCCTTTCACCAGTGGATATGACTGGCAATTACTCAACATAAAGCATGTATGACATCAGATTTGGAAGGAGCACATAAATTGACTCTATTAATTGCCCTATATTCAAGTAGCCACTCATTCCTTCTAAAACAACTGGGTAGATAATAACAGCCATTAAGTAAGACAATCTGGCACCTTGGAGATACTCAGTTTTGAGCAGGTATTTCCTGCGATGGGTAAGGAGGAAGGACGAGGCACCTCACTTGCCCTCTGTTTTTCTTGTCCATACAAGCTGCATTTGAGAGAAAACGGACAAGTTTCATGTGTAAGATAAATGTGAAGTGTTAGATCTTAACTATTACATTTAATTATTATTACATAATTATCTCTCATTAGTTGTATCCCAAAGATACAGTCAAGTGAGCTTATGATTTAGGTGAAAGTTCAGGGGCAGTTCAAGCTACTGAATAATCACTGGAGATGCCAGCCAAAATCTACTGGTATACACAGATTGTATTCCATTTCTGGAAACAGCAACTGTATCGAGAACTAATGCATGTTGTCCAGCTGTGGACCCAGTGACAGCATGCATTTCTGCCTGTAAGCAGGGATGGCTGGCAAATGGTAGGCATGTGCAGTGGTCCTGTGAGAATGAATTTGCTAGTCCTTCAGTCTTGCCAAATGGAAACCCATCTGGGATAGCAAATGTTCTACAGCAAAAGGCATCACAGCTAACATCTCCCTACAGAACTGCTGAGTCTTCCTTTTTCTGAGTTGCAACAATGGTGAATTTTCATCTGGTTTAAAGTTTGAATTTATCTTCTGGGGTTTAAATTGACTACCATTATGAGTTCACTGCGGGGATGGTAAGAACACTGCAGTCAGAATCACAGAATCACAGAATTATCAAGGTTGGAAAAGACCTAGAAGATCATCCAGTCCAACCATTCACCTATTACTACTAGCTCCCACTAAACCATATCCCTCAATACAACATCCAGTCTTTCCTTGAACACCCCCAGGGTTGGTGACTCCACCACCTCCCTGGGCAGTGCATTCCAGTGCCTGACTACCCTTTCTGAGAAGTAGTGCTTCCTAATGTCGAGCCTGAATCTCCCCTGGCGCAGCTTGCTACCATTCCCTCTAGTTCTGTCACTGCCTACACGGGAGAAGAGGCTGACCCCCAGCTCACTACAACCTCCCTTCAGGAAGTTATAGAGAGCTATAAGGTCTCCCC
Organism: Porphyrio hochstetteri; assembly: GCA_020800305.1. Taxonomy (NCBI): domain Eukaryota; kingdom Metazoa; phylum Chordata; class Aves; order Gruiformes; family Rallidae; genus Porphyrio; species Porphyrio hochstetteri. The sequence continues at coordinate 5,798,742 of CM036909.1, forward strand.
TAAGCCTCCTCTTCTCCAGGCTGAACAATCCCAGCTTCCTCAGACGCTCCTCGTAAGGCCTGTGTTCCAGACCCCTCACCAGCTTAGTAGCCCTCCTCTGAACGCGTTCCAGAGCCTCAATGTCTTTCCTGTAGTGAGGGGCCCAAAACTGAACACAGTACTCGAGATGCGGCCTCACAAGTGCTGAGTACAGGGGGACAATTACCTCCCTGCTCCTACTAGTAACACTATTTTTGATGCAAGCCAGGATGCCGTTGGCCTTCTTGGCCACCCGCGCACACTGTCGGCTCATGTTCAGCCGTGCATCAATCAGTACCCCCAGGTCCATTTCCTCCACACAGTCCTCCAGCCACTCCGCCCCAAGCCTATAGCGCTGCCTGGGGTTGTTGTGGCCAAAGTGCAGGACTCGGCATTTGCTCTTGTTGAACCTCATGCCATTGGCTTCAGCCCAGCTCTCCAGCCTGTCCAGATCCCTCTGTAGGGCCTCGCTACCCCCAGGCAGATCCACACTCCCAGCCAATTTAGTGTCATCTGCAAACTTACTGAGGGTGCACTCAATGCCCTCATCTAGGTCATCAATAAAGATATTGAAGAGGACAGGCCCCAGCACCAACCCCTGGGGAACACCACTCGTGACCGGTCGCCAGCTGGATTTAACTCCATTTACTACCACTCTCTGAGCCCGGCCCTCCAGCCAGCTCCTTACCCAGCCGAGGGTGTACCCATCCAAGCCACGGGCTGCCAGCTTCTGCAGGAGAATACTGTGGGAGACAGTGTCAAAGGCTTTGCTGAAGTCTAGATGTCAAGCCATAGAACCGGTTTAGATGAAAGCTGGAGGCTGGTGACACACATCTCAAAATCTGCTGTGGGTGGGCGGCTGGAGGATTATTGTTTCAGGGAAGAGATCAGTAAAAGGTTTGAGATGATTTGCCTGGTGGTAGCAGTAATTATACCAATAGGATTGGAGTGACTCATAATCATGGCAGTAAGCCAGACCCTCTTAACACTCTGCAGGGAATCTAAAGGTCACCTAATTTTCAATTAATTGGTTTCTGGGGGCTAACGCTTTGTTGTGACTTCCCTAAACTGTTAGGAGGGCTTACTCTCCTGCTTTTGCTACCTCTTCTTTTTCTTGTGTTTTGGTTTGTTGGGATTTTTTTTAAATCAAATTGAACCTTCCTCTGTATTGTACTTGGTTTTCAATAGGAGCAAAAAGGCTGCATTTCAGTGCCCTTATCTAGATAAAGATACACTTTATCTTTTATTCTCAACTCCTAAATAGTAATATTGATTTAAATGTCTTTTTCTGATACATAATGATAAGATGAGGTACTTGCGTATTTCTTGACAAAATGATTCCAGAAAGCAGACACTGAGTCTACATACAACATTGGGGGAATACTACTATTCTGGTTTTCATGGACTTCCAATTATTGAGAAAAGCATAGTAATCAGTGTTTCATTTCTTCCAGATGGGAATATGAAGAAATAAAATTACTAAGAGGTAGAGAAGGGTACTACCCATGCAACTTGACCCATTTGAAATGTATGCTTTTTCTCTAAGTCATGCTACATAGTATGACACCTATCCCTGTCCACAGAATATAGAATAATTTATGATAAATAGATTTTAAGCAATTACCTTTTGCATTACTAAAGGTAGATATGAAAGCAACACTTAATAAGCCAAATAGGCAAGTATATTTGAATCCTGGCTTCAAAGAAAGCAATTATAAATGTCATTGGGAAACTATCATTAGATAATAAGAAACATTCTTGAGCAACTGCAATCAGCTAAAGACTATTGGCTACTGCAATTGAAATAGGAAGTGAACTGAATTTCTGTGGACAAAAATAATTTCCTAAATGTTGGTCATTGATAGGAGTCAATTTTCAACTAGGTTTTTTTTTTTTCTCAAGAAGAAAGGAGTCACCTTATTTAATGAATAAGTGTCCATAAAGGATAGAAGAAGCAGTCTGATCACTACATAGAATAATTTTTCTTGGACTCTGCACAGAGAGAGATGAAAAAAATACAAATTTAAATGTATTTTGTTCTTACCAAAAGCTAAACACTGGACCATATGTCCTGCAAGCCTTTAATGATCAGTGAAACTAGTGATTGACAACATCCATCAGTTAACCCTAACTTCAGACTTGCAAAGTTTTATATTTGACCCACTGAGCAAGTCACAAGACAGAAAGCCACAGTTTGTTTTATAAGCATTTCCAGGGTTGTCATCCATACTTTTCATATGCTTCCATTTTCTTCACTCTGGTGGGACATCATTTCCTGTAGACCAAGCAAGCTCCAGACTGAGCCACTCTGTTAATACATACACAAATTCTTCCCAACCAAAATAATCACTATGACAAATACAATGCTAATATAGTTCCCCAAGCTTAATTTCAGAGAGTGGCAAAATGTAGTATTTGTAAAACTAAAGTGTCCTTCCCTGCACTTGTCAAACCATTAAGAAGAGTGGCTACAATCAAGTGAAACCTCTCACCACTCCATCCTGAGAACTCACCTCTTCATCAAACCTAGCTGAGAAAAATAACATCCAGTTCAATTAAAATAAAAACTGTTGCTTCCCCCTTATGCTCTAATCTGTTAAGGCACTAAGAGGATTTAAGAGGATGTGAAGTAAATGGATTTTTATACTCTCACTGGAACAGCTCTAGCTGAATTTCAAATTCTTTAAAGCTTGAGTTCCAGTGTAATGTGATCATTGGTTTTAGTACTTTGGGGAAATGCTAAGAGAGGACTTCTTCCCAAATTATAATCTAATAATAATAGAAATAATATCCAAGAATAAATATTGTTCTTATTAGATTAGCCTTCATTTGTTACTGTTGTGCTTCCCTGGGATTTGAATGTGCAGATGGTTTCAGATCTTCCTGTTTGTTTAAGGAGAAGGCTTTGTTTCTCCCCTTTTTACACATGGCTGCTAATCCATCCCCTGAATATAATAATTCCATTTCCAGTGTTATGACACAGAAACTGAGACAGAGAGAGGAAAGCAAGGAGAAAAAAAAAAAAAGGTTACAGTCTTTTGGGTTTTTGGGGGTAAAGGGGATGGGTGGGTGTAACAGAACCAAAGTTATAACGGTGGCAAATTTGAAACTTATTAAGTGCTTTGTATCACACATTAATAATGGAGAAATCCAAGCTTTGCAGGTTTTGGTGCTAAAGCAAAAAATTACATTATCCCAAAGGATTCTTCCTCTGTGTAGAGCGTGTGGTACCATTTAGGTCAATTAAGTGGAAGTGTTAAAGTATTTTATAACTGCAATTGCCCTATTAAAAAAAGGCTGAGGCCACTAATGTTGCAAATGTACATTTGTCACTGTGCAGTCACCGGTTAAAATAGCTATTGTACTTTTTTTTTGACTCAGTGAGCGCCCCTAACTATTCTAATAAGGAGCTGTGTCTTACCCCGTTTAGCCCCCAAAAAAATGATTCTGTTTTTCTGAACTTCTTTGAGGGTGAAGCTATTTTTTTGATTTCCGATTTAAGTTCATTTTCTGTTTGTTCTATGACAACCATGCAAATGTCCTGTTTCAGGTACTAAAAAGAAGTCAGGTGTAAGTAGTAATACACAGTAAGAAAGGCCAGATTTCAGGTATCCCAGTGATAAGCTATTCCTATAGAGAAACATACCTGAACATCTTTAAATATCTCAGATGTATTCTGAACAGGGAATAATTAATCCATTTCCTGAAAATTTTCACTGTTATTGCCATTTGGCAAGGCTGTTTTTCTCTTTCACCTACTCAGAAATCGACCAGGAACAACTTAATTCAAATAACTATAATTACACATTTGAAAAACAGTGTAAGAAGAAAAAGTGATCTCCTATCATTAAAAGCATAAGCCTTCTGCTATGCACAGCAAAACGGCTGGAAGAGCAAAGGGGCAGTGTGAGTACCCTACCAATTCTTCCTAGGATTCCCCCCAAATAAAGGCTCATAAAGACAGCTGCTCTTACAGGACTCTTCCAGTGGATCAAATTATGTTGTCACGATCCCTCTGACATCTCTTGTGCTTGTCCCAGCTTCCCAATTTCTTGGCCTGCTGGCAGTGACGCAGCTGGAAATAGGATAAGGATTCCTGCCTGCCAACGGTGCACAATGACACCGTACAGCCACTTCGCTTTTAGAGGGGCCCAAAGTGACTCCAAGAGTGTGAGTAGGACTATACAGAGAGTACACTATATGTAGAGGTGATAGATGGGGTGTGAAAAGTATAAAATCCTATAAAACCCATAGCTCCATAACTTATGTCCTATCAAGTTTAGTTAACTTCACTTTAAGCAAACTGGTTACTTTGCTGTAAGAGAATTTGGTAGCTGAAAGATTGAAAAAGGCAGACTGCATTTTTCTGAGAAGTTAGTGTCCCCAGTTGTATTGCTTAGCTGGATCACTTGATTCTCCTTAAAGCTAAAACATCCACTGAGAGCAGAGCCAATCAATCACAGTTACTAACAAGCAAACCTTTCTAATCAGAACTGGAGTCTTGCATTTGTCGCTCAGCATTGAGGAGATTGCTCTGCAGCTTTCTCTCTCTCTCTAAATTTTGTTCATCTCCTCACAGATCTGAGGAATTTATGAATGCAACAAGAAGGGAACCGACGACATGGGATATGCAGGGTATAATGCTGTAGAGCTTTCAAAACAAAAGGTTTGGAAATTCTGCTGCACAGAAATCAGGTAAAAGTATTTACAAGTATCTTTTCATAGTCCTTTTCTTGAAGAGGTCATAAAATCTATAAAACTGGAGGAAATAGGAGGTGGGTTTTATTTCACGATGTAAATATATGTCTCTCATCAGATCCCACCACCTTTTTAAAAGAAAAAGTATTAGGAAGCATTACAAAAGCAAAGAGCAGAAATGCAATATGCCATTTAAAATAACAAAGGGAAAGGGAAGTGTTGAGTTTTGCTTAGTCTATAGAATGTGTGTTCTTGTACCTGATTCCTTATCACTTGGCTGAGCTACACTGTAAATTTCTCTCAGCAGGCACTATGACTCTGTATGTGTTTGCAAGGCTTTCTATTCACTTATGGTGCCCTGGCAATAATAAACTACTTCATAGAACAGCAGGAAACTCTTCAATACATCTTACAGAAAGGCATGCTGGTTCCTGTGTTGTATCTATCAAAATAAATCCAAATGATTATGCAAACTGCATCAATAGGTCCTCTCCAGGGAAATCACCAAAACCTGTGGTGCAAAAATATTATTCCTTTGGTGATGGTACAGAAATCTGCAACTGGGGCAAGAGCCAATGTTTTTGGGTGAACCCAGATGAAAGGGCTGCCCGCTTTTGGATTATCTCAAGTTGTGATGTATATACTCATTAGGTTCAGAAAAGGTAAAGCAGTCATTTTGCATATGAAGAGGAGTTTGTGGACTCCCTTGCCACACTGTCATGAGAGCAGTAAAAATTAGAGAGATGCAATCCATGGGAAGTATGGGTGTTTCCTTCCTCTTGATAGGCAGCCAAATAGTACATGCTGCATAAAAGAGAGCTGTCTGTCAGTGTCCTTGTGAAGGGGAGGTCTGTGGAAATCCCTAAATTTCACTGCCTAAGGAGTTCCTTTGGGAGGTGCTGAAGTTTAGAAACACTCTTCTGGTCACAGCTCCTTCCCTACCAGCCACGGGGTAATAATAAATGTCCAGGTTGATCCTAGAATTGTGTATGTGCATCCAAAGAGCAAGAGCATTATGCTTGGGTGAGGGAGTCTTCACTATATGTTTTAGATATAACATGCTCTGTAAAAGAAATGCCTTCCACAACTTCCTAAAATCAATGTGGTCATTGTGTTTTATGAACAATTCATTGATCTTTACATGTTTCAAATGACTTAAGAAATTGGGTCCTTCAGTGAATTGTGATAGTGAATCCCAGATAGTGAAATATACCTTTGTACAATTAAATTCACCGTGCAATTGTAGATTTCTGCAGCTTCTGCATTTGGTCAGAGATTCTTCCTTGACCTGTGGCTTGGAAATAGATTTCTAAGTGATATTATCAATACCTAAGTTGTTTTTTTTTTTGGAGCTGCCTGTAGTGTTATCCATTACCCTCTCCACTTACAAGCCTATCAGTAAGGGAGAGACACAGATCTTGTTCCTCATTCTGATCATCTCTTCTAGGGATTGGTGAATGGGACATAATCCTATTTTCACCTAGGTCTGCAGCCTATTTATTAACTTATGGAGATGGATAAAGTTAAGCATAACTTATTTGTCGAAAAAAAACCATTATAATTTGATTTAATATCATAAACATTATTATGTGACACAAACCTTTTGATTTTTCTTCCTGTGAATTCAGCAAAAGACCAAAAACTTACAGATTAATTGCAACATGCATTTAACCTGCATTTTATATAAAGATCAACAATAAGCCCCTTGTATCATCCTATGGAGCAGTTTTCATATTTTTCCTCAGACAGCTAATAAGAAAATACCAAAGACAGGAATATTTCAGTCTGATGCCTTATGTCCCTCAAAATTTAATAATTTAAATCTAATTATCAGTCTATTTACTAAAATTATTTATGACTGACAAGAGATACAGTGAGCCATTCATCTCCTAGGAGATGCAGCTCAGATTCTGTGCATGTCTCAGTATTTCTATCTGGCACTATCGATTATCTCTCAGGAAACACAAGCACAGTATGTTTCCTACCCTGTATTAGTTCATTGATCCCTCTCAACTGATTGCAGTCACAAGCTCAGTATGCTTGTAAGCAATAAGCAAAGAGTGAAATTCTTCCTCTCTGACAGAGCACCTGTGTTTTTGTTGGGTTGTTTGTGTTTCTTTTTTCATAAGAAAATAGGCCTGTACCCAGGGAATAACACAGCCCTGCTTTGACTGTGTGGTTCCAGCTAGGACACATGGAGCAGGGGAACATAATGAGATAGGAGAAGAGAGTATGATTCCTCTGTGCCTCCCTGCCTCTCCTGAATAAATCCAGGTACTTTTAGTCCACTGCCAGGATATTTGCATAAATCTGATTGTGAACAGGAAGGCAGTTCTGGCTCCAGAGAGCTGGCAGGCTGCTCTGTTTTTGGCTCAGTCCATTTAGGAATCAAGCAGCTGAGATACCAGCTGTGTCTTCTCCGTGAACCTTCTGTAGATTCTGCTAGAGTGACTTGGAAAAAGAAAGTCTGGAAATTATAAATATGGATTATATTGTTGCCAAGACTTGGTATAAGAGAGCATGTGTTGTGGGGGAGAACATTTGCAGAGGAGATAACTTTTGCTGATGGTCTTTATTTCAATACCTGGAGACATCAGTGGGCCTAATAAAATTTCTGAGAGGGAGGATTGCCCCAGCTGCCCCAAGGGTCATTGTAATTCCAGATTCATACAGCAATCTAGTCCCTATAGCACTCAGTCATGACTGTACGCAGAAACAGACTGAGGTCTTATTCTGTGCTCCTAGGACATTATGCATTTTACATGAAATCATGACTGGGAAAAACACATAAACAGCCCTTGGAAGTGGAGCTGAAGCCTCCCTGCCCTCCCACAGGATGTCCCCAGCCTTTCTGCTAACACTGTCCTTGTTTTCATGTTCTCTTTCCAGCCCAGTGAGCTATGAATTCTTCCTCTGCACACTGCAAGGCTTTTCATCTAGCACTGCTGATGTCTCCTGCCCTCCATCCAAGCACCTTTGAATCTGTTGGCTAAGCAACTTGCCAAAAAGACAAGAGGCAGGGAGGTAAGTTCTGTTAAGCAGAGGAAAGAACTCAACACAGATCTTCCAAAGCTCTACCAGCTGTCAATCTGCTGCGTGAAATCATTCCCATCACACCAGTGAGTGAGTTTGCCCTGGAAAAGCAACCTCTGCTACTTTTTCTGAGACGTGGGAACTGACAAGCACATTTGGACAAAGGTTTGCAAAAGTTGCTATATGGGGTTCATTGTGGAACTCAGTAGAAATGCTTCTTTACAACCTCTGTGTAGGCTTGGCCACAAACACAAGCTTGGGATACTCATTGCTTTCAGAAACAAGTGAAAAAATGGAAAAGTTATGGTTAAAATAGAAAAAGTGGTGGAATGTAGTCTGAGACAGATTAGTACCTTTCAAGATTGAAAATTTGAATTTATGGGCCAGTCTGAATCTCATTTCTGGGGTTGAGGTCTTTTGATCTATGTGTCAGATGCCCTGTTCAGTGTGTCTCAAGGAAAAATTGATCCCAGAGCAAATCAAATTATATCCACTGAAACTTTTTATCCACAAAGTCTCAGGTGCAACCTCTTGCTGTGTTGTTATTTTTCCCCCTTTTACTTTGTCTCGTGTTTAGTATTTTTGAAGATCATTATCCATTTATTGAAACTGTGCAAGCAAAAGGCTGGTCAAGTTTCTAATTTTTCTTAACACTAAAAGAGAATGACCCTCCAAGTCTTTTCTACATAAGCCTGCTATGCTCACTGCTCCTCTCCTCATCAGAAATAACCAGTTGTGATGGTGTTTTACCCTGAAGGGTAAAGTAGCTGTATATGCTGCCTGTAGTGATAAACAGGTTTTTTGTTTCTGTCCTGTTCCTGTATGTTGGATGTGTGCCACAACTTTCCTTCTTGGACAGGGGACACCCTACTTTGACAACAAGAGGGTAGAGATGGAAATAAGCACTAGATCTACTAGGGACCATTACACTAATTTATCTGTGATTAAACATAAGGCTGAATTCAAAACCTTGCTAATAAAAGCACAAGTTCATGATCTTGACACCTATGAGAAGGACGCTGCATAGGCAGCACTAGCAAGCAGGTACAGGTGTCTACATGACAGATCATATAGATGAACAGCATTTTCCAGACAAGACCAGTAATACATGAATATAAATAGTCACATGAACAGGCTTATTCTCTCTACTCAGCCTGAATTCCCTCGGCTTTGTTCATTACAGTATCTCAGATCACAGTGAAGTCTCTAGTTTATGGTTACAACATAGCAGGACTCTGGTTTTGGTGTCACAGATAAACCACCAGTGTGAGAAAAGCCTGCTCCAGGAAAGGGAATTAGACCACCTCTAGTTTAAAAAAAGAAAAAAAAAAAAAAAGGAAAGGAAAGGAAAGGAAAGGAAAGGAAAGGAAAGGAAAGGAAAGGAAAGGAAAGGAAAGGAAAGGAAAGGAAAGGAAAGGAAAGGAAAGGAAAGGAAAGGAAAGGAAAGGAAAGGAAAGGAAAGGAAAGGAAAGGAAAGGAAAGGAAAGGAAAGGAAAGGAAAGGAAAGGCAGAACCAATCAAAGATCTGGATTGAAATTTGGCAGTGTAGATAACTCAGAAGGACTGAACTACAGAATTTCAAAACTGAAAACCACAGAGAAGCTTCCATTTAAATGCCCCCCTCCCTTGTTGTGAGTGTATTACACTTGTTATCTTGAAGACAGGTGAGCTGTGAAGGTAAAAATAGTTTTCCTAAACTTTATCCTAGCCCATAGCAAAATGAAAAGTTGAAACCTCTCTCTTTCCTCCCTCCTCCTCGCCTTTCTTTTCTGTGAAATTAGTTGAGAGGTTTCATTCTGCAGATTAAGATTAACATGTTGTCATTTTCTGAAGGAAGCACATTTGATAATATCTCTACTCCAAGGCCATTTAGGTTCATTTGAGATTTTCTTCTTTTTTTGTGTGTGAAATTTTCCATTGCTTTTGCTGCCTGTTGCTAGAAGTGACCTTATAAAGGTAAATAGAGCAACCAAAATGAAACACCAAAAAGCACAGAGAGAGAGGTATTTGCCATGTTCTACCTAGAGCAGTGCTGTCATTCAAAAATCTTGTGATGTTCCCATTTCCCCAGATTCACACAGAAAAACAGAGAATTATTAGCAGAAATGCTAGAAAACAGTAGGATGGCAACTACCAAGTGTAGCCACGAACCAAGGCATAAGCAAAGTGAAGGATAATCTGTAGTCCTCTCAGAAATCGCAAGGCCTCTTCCCTTTCTGATTCAAAAATGCTTAACCTCCTCACAAAAACTGTTAACAAAATACAACTTTTTCCAAAAATTATGAAGTCTCCCCCCCCAAAAAAGAGGTGATGTTAGCAGTGTCCCCTCTTTGTCCAGTATCCTGAAAAAGCATGAGCAAGAGCTTCATATCTATATCTCCTCAGTGTTTGAGGGACTTTGAAAACCAACATTTGGTAAATGCTCAAAATGCTAGGACATTCTGTGAAGACAGTTCCTCCTCTTGAGGCTGTTCCTCTTTGTGAGGCACGATTAAAAATTAATTGAGCTGAAAGGCGAGAAAATTATGATTCTATAGGTAAGTGATTAGGCAACTTGCTGTTTCTGCTCCAGTGAATACTTCATACAAAATTATGTAAATATTCATTAGAATGTCAGGAACTCACGTCTCCCCTGCCACATGAATACCCTAATCACTAGGATCATAGAGTCTTTTGCCCAATGAATATTTAGTTGTTCTATAAAGTCTAGCAGTTTCAGCAGGAGGTTTAAAAGAATCTCTTCTTGAATACCTAAAACATAGGGTTTTGAAACATTTGATGTTTGTGTTTTAACCCTGGCCTGTAAAGGGTGGGATAAAAGCCAAATATCCCACAACCAGGAACACCACTACTACACTGAATTAAAGGAAGAATTGCAGTCTCTGTCCACAACAGTATTTGAGCCAAACTATCGTGGTGTTTTGAGGAAAATCTCCTATACTGTGCCCAGATAGTCAGGGGAAATGTTTCTGGACTTGAACTTGACAGGAGATTCCCAGGCTATGTTGAAGTTCATTGATCAGCATGGCACTGAGTAACTCTGGAAGCAACTGTGCAAGAGGTTATAATACAGACAGACATAATGAACACTAATAGATTACCAGCACTACATAGGATTACCTTAGAGCTGTACAGAAACTCACAAATGAGATGAATACATAACGTACAGTAGTATATAACCCATTGCTAAAAACTTCATGGTTTCTGAAGACAAAAAGTTTGGGCGATGAGTTACCTGTGCTTAGAAAGTTTCCCAATGTGCTCAGGGACTAACAGTCCTCTAAATTTAAGAAGTCCACTGGGAAAATTAATAGCAACAGTAAGAAATAATAGAATTAAGCTTGGATTTGGTTTTTTGTTGTTTGTTTTTTTTTTTAGAAGAGTCATCATGCTTTCAGAAGAAAGCATTGTCTAAAGAGGTCAAGAAATATATGGGTTAAAGTGGTAGGATATATATTGTCTATTTTAATTTCCTACAGAATTTCAACAAAGTCTTCCACATAGACTGTAAGGACTTTGATTTCATGGGTAAAGAGGAAGGACCCTAATATGCATTAATCTTTGATTAAAAGACAGGAAATCAAGGAAAACAGGGAAAGATCATTTATTGCAATGCAGGATGGTGAACAAAGCAGTTGTGCAGGGATCTGTCCTGGAGCTCATTCTGTTTAATATATTAAGAAATGACCTAAAGAAAGGGAGTGATCTGTACGGTGATAATATGATGTGAACGATGACAATCCAACATTATATGAGGCACTTAGGAAAAGGACAGACTGTGAAGAATTTCAGAAGGACTTTAGAGGCCACAGTATCTAGGCAATAAAATGTCAAATGAAATTCAACACAGATAAATATAAAGTGATATAATGGAGAAAAACAGTTTTAGTGTGACACACATAGTGAGTTAGCCTTGGCTTACAGCCAAACTCTCACCCTGTCACTTACTCACCCCCCTTCTCAGTGGGGCAGGAGGAGAAAAAGGATGGGAAAGCTTGTGGGTTGAGATAAATACAGGAAGATTGTTTAATTTATTGGCAATGAAAATAAGTATTTAATTATGATTATTTATTTAGGAACTAGGGTAGCAAGAAACAAAAAGGCAAATATGAAACACTTCCTCATTTCCAAAGATCAATCTCACTTGCCCACTCCAGATTCCACTACAGCACTGAGCAGCATAGGGGCTGAGTGGAAGGTTACAGTTGGTTCCCGGTGGTGTCTCTCTGCTGCATCTTTCACAGTTTTCCTCTGCTCTGATGTGAACTCTCCAAGGGCTGAAGTCCTTCAGAAAAATCTGTCCCAGCATGGGCCCTACACATGCCACATTTTCTTCAGGAATATCCATCTGCTTCATAGTGGGGTTCTCCGTAAACTGCAATAGGTACCTGCTCCAGTGTTGGATTTTTCCATGGCCAGATTAGACAAAACCTTGGAAGAAAAAAAATACATTAGGGATCTGAATTTTGGACACAGGCAGTTTTAGTGATATTCAGGTACAGAAAGATGGATACATTTGTTTATAACTGAATACTGCATAGTGTAGTGGTTTAACCCCAGCTGGAAGCTAAGCCACATGACTCCTAATATCCCCCTTTCCTTCTTCTTTGCCCAGCTTTATATGCTGGGCATGACACCATATGGTATGGAATATCTCTTTGGTCATTGGGATCAACTGTCCCTGCTGTGTCCCCTCCCAACTCCTTGTGCACCCCCAGCTACCCACTGGTGGGCTGGGGTGAGGAGCAGAAAAGGCCTTGGCTCTGTGTAAGCACTGCTCAACAATAATAAAAAGCGCCTATGTTATCAACACTGTTAAAGCACATACCCAAACCGTAGCCCCATACTAACAGCTATGAAGAAAATTAACTCTATCCCAGCCAAAACCAGCTCAAATAGAAAAGAAATTCATGTGTTCTTATGCATTGTTTTGCTGTGGTGAAAAAGCATCTGATTGGGAATAAGGTCTCTACGCAGCTCTGATGAGCTGAATCCAAATCTTTCGTTATGTATAAAGGTGAGCAACTGCAAATCCACTTTAACATCAAACTTTAGAAGGAAGACTGATTGATTTGCATATGCCGTAGATCAAGTAGTAGGCACTGGGGTCTTCAATATAAATGTAAATTAGGTTATCAGGTTTTTTTGCACAAAGAAACCATTTTGTCATTTGTATTAATATTTGGATGACAATTCACCTTACTTCTTTACAGAAGTTTTGATGGTCTTGAAATTTGGATTTCTTTTATCTTGTTTTATATTTTTATTTGGATTGGTAGTAAATGAAGTTGGAAGTGAGAAACAGATATTATATTGCCAAAGAAGTTTCACCCCTTACTAGTTACAAAGGCATTTCCAGTATGTCTTCAAATCCAACAACTTTTTTAGGATGGTATCATAGAAGCAGATACTGGGAGATGAGTAAGTAACCCAGATTAGTCAGAAGAACAATGCTGCAACTGTAGCATTTGTCCTGGAAAAAATCTCTCTGTTTTTTCTGCCCAATTTGGCAAGGATTGTAGACTTTATTTCAGCTTGGTTCTTTCAGATATATTCCAGTTCACAGAGTTTATGATGTATAAGTCTCTTCTAACCCATGTGTCTTAGAGTTTCAAAAAGTGAATTCTGAAAAAAACCCACCCTGAATTCTGAAACAAATCTGATATGATAGACTAATAATAAAATTTATATCCTGACCAAGACTATTAACACCTGCAATATTTGGGTGGCTTGTACCCAAACATTTTAGATAAATCAATAAAATATTTGAAAGTTAAGTATACCAATCAATTAGTAACTCACTTTTAAGCCTCAGAGTTGTCTGTTTGTTTGTTGGAAGCTAGAAGAGGAACAATAGCAGTTTAATAAAAAACTCTGGAGTTTTTTTTGATATACTAATAAGTATTCAGATGCCCTAACGTGAGTGATTTCTTTCCCCACTGGGTAATATAAGCAGTTATCAAGGATATAATGATATCCTTACTACTAAGTACTGCTTTGAAGAGATAAAATAAAATCATAAAATAAAATATTATCTTTTAAATTTGCTTTCTCGAGAAGAAACAGAAGATAAAATCTGAAAGGTCTACTTCCAGCTGAACATTTAAAAACCCAACCAACTTTTAACTTGTTTACATTTTTTTATTTTTTGTCTTTTTTCTCAAATAACTTATAAGCAATAATTGACAGTATTTTGTTGTCTTTAATCACACTATTCCAAGAGTAATGTCAAAAGTCTTCTAGATCAAAATATTAGAAAGAAAGGAAAAAAAACCAACCCGACCACAAAACCAGCCACACCTCAATTTGTCCTACTTATTCCATGTCTGGGCTGAGAATAGTAGTAATTTGTGCTGCATTGTTAGTTAAAACACCCATTTTCCCCTTCCTTTACCAATGAGTTCACATGGAGGATTCACAAGAGATAAAGTATGGCTACAATACTAAGCAGTAGTTATGAGTAAATGAGGATCATGGCTACTTATCTCCTGATCTGGGGAGCAGATTAAAGGGTTTGGATTTTCTTATGCAAAATGAATACATTTTTGGCATTGCCAGCTGTACAGGTATGTTGGTCACAGCTGTTTCTTTGCCTTGGCTTTTTTTTTATTATTTCCCCAAAGAAAACATTTTCAAAGATCATCCTGCCAGTAATAAACTCATTGTAAATTCATATGGGCAGTGGACAGGAGCCAGTCCTTCTAATCTTCAAATATTTCAGCACTGTTTACAGAGACTAACACCACAAAGTACCTATGGCTTCACCCATGAGTTTTCACAAATCTTATAAAGAGAAACAGCTCAATATTAGTTGTAAATAAATTTAGGATGGGCTTTGTGTTGAATTCATCATTGCCTAACACTTAAATCTCCAGGAAGCTCCAGTTCAAGCTCCAGTGTCTACTGAATATGAAATACAAAGCACTTTAGGGAATTTCCTTGTCTTCATCCAGAATTGTGTGGATCATACAAAATGAAGAAAAGATAAGAAAAATATACCCTGATAAATGAGGTGTTTCTTCCAGTGCTTTACATGTTAATGTAAATGCACCCACTGATATGGTCAAAGAACAAACCAACATACGTAATTTGATTCTGTGTCTTGTACCTCTGATTTCCACTGTGGTTCCATTCCATGCCCCCCCGTTTTTCCTGTTGAATGCTATCTGGACTGTTCTTTGGCATTAGGACTGATACCCATGTCATTACAAGTGTGTGCTCCAGAATCTTGTATTTAAGTCCTCTTTCCTTTCCTCCTTCTTAAATGTCTGTAACGGAAATAAATGTAATGAGGTCATCCTCATTCTCTTTCTACAAAACCTGACATGAGTTTTGTTGCCTTCACCACATATTTTTAAGTTATGTAATATCTATTTAATACCATAATGACAAGAAATAGAATAATACCCAAAGCCTATTTCCTTCAGAAAATCATTATCCTCCAATATATGTCTCAGAATATGTCCAGATCTTTGACTATGTTATCTTGTTGGTTCAAGCATTTTTAATGATACATCTATTAGCAGTTTAGTTTCCCTCAAGAATTTTTCTCCTCAATAATCCATATTTTTCTATTATTTTAATTCAGTTGATAAAAAAACACTCTGTGGTCAATATTGAAGGCTAGCAGAGGGTAAAGTCAATTTTATATGATATAAACAGGCACTTTGAAATTACAGTTACTGTTGGAGCTCCTTTTGTCTGGTGCAGTCTCCGAAGTCACTGGCATTACTTTGATGTACAAGTTTTTTATAGAGTGCAAGTCAGCTGCAGTAATTACTCTCATGGGATCCTGATATAGAGAACTGGCTATTTATTTTGGGAAAGCTGTTTGACTGTTTTCTCAGAACAATCTAGTCCTTCTGTCTGCTTTGTCTATCTGCCTTTCTGGGCTCCTATATTCACCTCACTAACCTAAGTGAATCCCACTAACCTCTCTAAGTAAAATACAAATGATTCTCTTCAGTCAATAAGTATGATATTTATTTTGTTTCTATTCCATTGATGCAATAAGCTGGACAGAAGAATGTCTTCAAGACTGAGGAAGTGAAATCTGTGTACTGTGATATATTCCAAATCATGCTATGTTCCAGAAATGAGTTTCCATTTTACAGAAACAAAGACAAAACTCTTATCACCTGAATGCAAAATGCTTTTCTTTATGTAATACTTAATAAAACTTTGAGGTTTAGAAGTAAAAAATATAATAAAATAATTTCAAATGGAACATTATCTTGAGCCTTTCTGCTCTGAGGGGTTTTTTTTTCCAGACAAGATTTTGGCCTGTTCCTGTGCTTATAGTTGGGAACAGGTTTTAGGATGGCTACATCTACACTGGGAAATTAAATGTATCCAGAGATATCTTCAAGCAATGGGGCCAGGTACAGGACATTTCTTATCTTTTCTAATAGTTTCAGCCTGCAGAGCAGGACGTCTGTGTGCAGATTGCCTGCTGGAATAGTTCCTCGGCTGTTCCAACTGCCAAACCGTGTCCAGAAGTTTTTCAGGGAAAGAGCTTGTTGGAATTGGCCAAAATCATGCCATGAAACCTTCTTATGCTTTACTAGCATAAACGATCATGCTCCAATGCCAGGAAATCTTCCCAAGCATGCTCCACTTTGCTAGAATAGATGGAGACCATGCCATTTCTCCCTGAGAGGCATATTTCTGCCAACCATCTGGGCCAAAACAACTTTCATTTCATTTTCTTTCTGTGAGTACTTTTCCTTCAATGACAAAGATCATGACTAAAAAGATATAGGAATCACTTATCCCAAAGAAAGTGTCAGGATATGTAAAAAGATGTGGTATTTCTACCTAGTTATTGGATACTGTTGCTGAGGTAAGAGAGTAGGGGAACAGCCAGCCACCTGCCAACATATTTATATAAAAACTTCCCTGGGAGACATCAAGAGTTCCTGATTTCCCAAAAGCTTTCCAACAAAGACAATGTCTCTTATGATAATTTATAGCCTTTGACCATAAAGGCTACAAAAAAAATACTCTTCTAAACAGAAAATTTCTCGTCACCCCCCAGAAAAAGTGCTGCATAGGAAATATGAAAGTAATAGCAGAGATGTCTGGGTTTTTCCTAGCACTGAAGCTTATCTATGTTGATTTAAGCAATGCCTGTTTACCCTGGCTACTCTTCATCCAAAATCAAAGGAAGAAATCTTGTGCATGTCCCCCATGCTATGTAAGCAACAGCTACACTTGCATTTCTATGTGCAAGAAGTCCATTTTTCCACAGTCAAAATACTTTTATTTCCTCTTACCAAGTTCATTTGTATGCCTGAAGTCTTGTCAGACTCGCTTACACCCTTCACTAGCATTGCCTTCTGTCTTTTCCTTGTTATTATTTTCAGCTAGATAAAGGGTCTTCTTAATTCTGCAGAGTTTTGAATGGTATTATCAGCGTGGCTTTTAATATATTCCTATTATGCAAGGAGGAAAGAATGACTTTTGCATTTGGACCAGACAGTGATGAAGTTTGTGTTCAGTTTCAGTTCCAGTGGGAAATAATTTTATTATTCTTGTCAAGCCTACTGGGACATCTTTGTGCTCTGAATATGTTAGCCAGCAAGTACTCACAGCAAAAGTGTGCTCAGATGAACTTTTCTACTGTGTTGACTTGGGAGTATCTGACATCACAAAGGACACAAATTCCTTATGGTGCCATGGCAGAGCCTTCATTTTATTGGTGGGGAACTTAGCACACTTGTATCAGAGACAGTAGCAGGTTGCCTGTTCTTAATGACGTATTTATATTAGTCACATTATTCCTAATTGTTCTTCCTCTACTTTTGTCAGACCCAAGGGATATGGACAGTCTTGAATGCATCTTCAGAGATTCCATTCACTTAATGAACACAAGTTCTTGCTCAGTAGGCAAAAGGTACTTTACTTTAATTTTGTTCTCTCTTATGTCCTTAATGAAGGACCTTCAAGTTCTTGTAATTTCATAATTATTTTTAACCTGCTGGATTCCTGAAGGTAACTTCCTTCTGTTGTAGGAGGACTAAACAAAAACTATTCACAGTTGTTCACAATGACCGATAGCAATGAAAACAACTATGTGTTAGAACCCAAAATCTGTCAATTTGATAAATTTTAATCTAAGGTTGGAGTCATTTCACCTAACTTATAATGTATGTGCAATAGATGGCATACATTGCCTTCATAAACTGCATGTCTCTGCCTGAGTGGGTAAATAGAAGTATCATAGGTGATTACCATAGCTGGCTGATGAACCTTTAAATTAACAAAATCATATAAGTGACACAATTAATTTGTTAGTCCTTTCTACTTTAAGATCTGCGACTGTGACAACCAAATCCTGACTATACTTACTAAGAATTCTTCTTCCTCCAGCCAATACGTGGGACTGAGTAAGCAAAAAAGAAACTGAGGAATGCAATACTGGGACATAGACTGGAATAAGTTTACCCAAGACTGTGTGGCAGATCAGTCGGCGAATATAAAACCTGAGTTTCCTGTTTGCTTATTAAGACCACTGTCTGTAAAAACACAAAATGATTCTAATGGATAACAGTGTGATTCATCCCACCAGATTTTCAATACCACTGCTATTTTTAGGTGTCTGCAGTCAAGAAAAAGAGATCCAGATACCAATTTATTTCATCCACTTTAGACAGCTGTCTCAGGATGGGGCAAATCACTTTATGGAGTTACCTATTTCCTGTTATTGATGGTGGAAGAAGCTTAGATGACTGACATCAACTAACAGCTGCCTTTTAGATGGCTACACGTTGTGACAGCAGAATATGCCCCGAAAGCCCACATTATATATACCATCACATGTGAGAGCAGTCAACAAAAGGTGTCCATTTACCAAGGGATGAAAATTCTTCTTCAGAAAAAAAATTTCAAGATTCCTATGTGCTTTTGAGCTGACCTCAAGGAAAACACCAAACATTCCTCATGTTTTCATACACAGGGAGTGGTTATTTTCCAGTGGAAAATATGAGAGCTTTTACTCAGAAGGGAATATGTGTGTATGAGTTGGAGAATAAGTGGATGAGAACTCTGTGTAATAAAGGAAATTCAATTTGACGTCTGTGCTCAGCCTGGGTCAGAGCAACATGTACCATCCCCAATTCCTCTGTATCAGAGAGAAACAGTTCATCTTTATGGAAATTTTTTTGGCTTAGTTGAAAACTAGTTCTAGGAAACTGCCTTTGCAGAAGAGAGGTCAAAGAGAAGCATTAAAAAAGGAGGAACCTTTTTCATATTTGCAAGTAGGATTTGTGAAGCATAACTGAAGCAATGTAATGATTCCTGTACTACTTCTACTGGATACATTCTGTGAAGCAAAATACACAACAAACTGGAGAGCTTTCCTGCCAACCACAAAACTCTTGCGAGCATTAGATTTCCATTTCAAAAGAAACACTAAAAAGACAAAATTTGGAAGCAGAATATCTAACCAATCACTCACCTTCTCACATTCACTCACTTTGATTTTTTTTTTTGTAATGTCTTCTGTATCATTTTTAACAACATAAATTTATTGTAGCAGTGCAAGTAAAGAGATAAACTGAAGCATTGTGGGGGTTTTTTTAGGGGGGTGGGGGTCATTCGGCATTGCACATTTTGATTGCAGAAGCGCGATAATCTCTGTTGAGTGAAATGCTGTGAAATTACTCCCTCTAATCATGTTAATCATGACAGTGGCACGGGACCAAGCAAAATGGGGCTCTCTAGTTTTAGGAAGAGTTCAAGTCTAGAATAGCAAGCAGTCCCTGCCTTAAATCACAACTGGCCTTACAATTGCCTTTACAATCATGATGATTGCACAGAGGGGAAAAAATAAATTGTTCTGTCAGAACTGGAATATGCAATGACTTTATTTGCTCAAGCTAATTGTTCATACAGACTAAATATGCAGCTTATCATCTGTCACTCAAGTGTGATCCATGTACTTGAAGGTATATTAAAATTGCGGTCAAGTTACTTTCTTAACAATTTTACTTACTTTCAATACTAAGATAAAGAACTTGCAGTGAAAGTGATTTTCATACATCTATTAAATAGAGAAGGTGGCAGACAAGGACAACTAAGCAATAATAGACTATATCATGGAATATCTTCATTATGAAATTTACATCAGTGATTTTCATCAGTTTATCCTATTTCTTCTAATTTTCCTCAAGTGGTACAGTTAGTGATTTAATCCCTATATAAAAGTACTCCACTCTTCTACCAAACCTTCAGCTGCTTGATCTGTCTGGAACTGAAACAATAAACCACCATTTGCCAACCTGAACAATTACATTAAAACTGTTATTCTTCTAATGAAAAAACCCCTCCCCTGTTTCACCCCTTTTATTGAATGAATGCTCATTGATTGAATACACTCATATTGCCAGTGATCTTGTATCCACTTTTCATTAACTGCAACAAGTTTATTTGTTGAGAAATTTGGAAACTTTTACTTCATTCAAAGTGCTTTATTTTTCCCAGTGATTTCAGAGGAATTCTGCAGTTGGGTAAGGATTTTTCATTTTCCACAGGGTTAATCATGCCCTGATTTGTGCAGAAAGCATAGCCCATGGACAGCGCTTGTATACTGAATTGAGCAGACAGAAAGGAACACCTCTGCCATTGTTATTGTTTGAAGGAAGGATAATTCGAATGTCAAGACCTACATTTTCCTCATAATGGACAAGTAGGAGGAAAAATGGCACGGAAAAAAAATTACTTTTTACCAGTGTATTTGCAGGAGAACTGTGTTCTACATTCATCAGAGAAGGCTGCTGAGACACAAACAGGAATTCAGTTCTTCAGTAGGAAATCTGTCTCTTGCAAAGAGCAACTTGTTTTTCTTCAATTAAATATTAGACATTTACTGAGGAATTTGGGGTTGGTGAGGGTTTTTTTTTTTTAAACAGAAAGATATGATTAACAATCTAGATATTGCATATTTTAAATTCCATTCTAAAAAATCCTTATCTGGTTCAAATGGTAAAGTATCCTAAATATAAATATTAAAAGCCTGTTATGCCATAAGTCAAATGCCCATTATAGTCTTTTGCTTAGGGTACTTCTATTTAGACTGAACACACGGACTAAGTGAATTTCTTATTTTCCTTCTGTTTTGTGCAGAGTTAAAATAACTAAAGTTTACTCAGGGGAAATAAATTCTAGCAAAAAAGATGTAACTTTTAAAAAATCAAGCCAGTAAAAACATATAAATATGCCTCAGCCACATAATAGTCACCTTAATTTTAAATAGAATTTGTAAAATTAAAAGAACCTAAGGGTTAACAGACTCATTTCTTAGCAACTTTTATATATGTATTTTGCTTTTGAGGTTTCTGTGATACTGTGATCATGTGGTTATAGAGGATCCATATAAGAATACAATGAACCCATTAAGTCAGCATAGTACCTCTCACCTATTCACATCCCTCGGAGCTGCTAGTAGCTTGACTTTTTGTGTCCATAGTTTGGTCCGAACAATATTTACAACAGCTAGCACTGGGCCAATGCCTTGCATCAGCCCAGAGAGACTTGAGGTTGGCAAGATCACATGAGTGCTATCTGTGGTCCAGATCTACAAAACAGCAAGGTTGGAGATAGTTACAACCTATCACATCATAGGAGTACCTGGTTTGTAGAATCAAAGCAGTCTATTTGATTCACTGTTCTTGGAAAAGTCCTGATCTCAAGCAGTTCTTTTCATATGTAATTGTCCACCATAAACAGATTTTCATTCTTTTTCTTGGATTTTGGGTCTTTCCCAAGTTTTATTCATCCTTTTGAAGACATGCCTGGTGTGATCCAGATTTTGACTACCATAGGCAAAGTCACTGCACCAAAAGATATAGGACATTTTCTCTCTGAAGATTTGAGTTAAAAATATTAATAAAAGTATGAGTCAGATGGGAGTAGTGTTTATGGATGACTTCTGAATACTTAAAAATTAATCTAATTTCAAAAAAAAAAAAAAAAAAGAAAAGTTTTGAGGAATCAGCTGTCCCCAATCACTTCAGTAAACATTATGCTTTAGAATATTTCATTAGTCAGTCTTATTCACTACTTGATATATTTTCCAATCTCTTCCCTAACATAATCAGATATCTTTCTGTGCCTCTCTACCCTTCTCCCTATCTATCTAAAAATATGAACGGCTTAATACATTTTTTTTAATTCCCCAAAGCTTTAAAATGTTGCTATATATTCTTCAACAGCCATCTCCACAGAGGAATATGGCAGCTGTTCAACAGCTCCAAGTACCACACTGCATGACATTTAAGGAGAGAAGCTATACTTGAAATTAGCCAATGGATTTGTATTCAGTGAACAAAGCTTTTCAAACTGGAAGCTAGCCAGGACAACGAAGCTAATCATTTTCCTTTTGCAAAACATACCATGTGTCCTTTGATAACCATAAGTGATTAGAAATATAATTTTGCCTGTCATGCAAGAAGCATTACTCCATCTACGAGGGTCAATAGTGATACAGAGGGTAGGCCGCTGTGTAATGAACTGTGAACAGGCTTAGAAGTTTTCTCTATCTTCTATGAAACTACACAGCTATCCAGGTGGGGTTTTGCTTGAGATCTAGTGAAATCATAGCACCCCAAGCAGTATGGTTCTGTGGCATAGAAATGCTGTAAGTAGGCAAGAAGGGTTACCTGTTAATGTTTTTATGCCAGTGTTATGCCTGAGGCTGATTAGAAGCTGGCAGAGGCTTTAGACATTTACAGGCAAGCTTAGCCTAAATTTAGAAATTCAAAATTCATACATGGAATAGAATAGAGTAGAGTAGGGTAGAATAATTAATACTAGCCAAATTTTTGTAGTGTCTGATGCTTTATAGAGAAGATTTTTTTTCTTCTCTGATGTACATATAATAGCAACTAAATAAAGTTTGGACATTATTTGATATGGCTTTCTTTGTCACTTCACTGTGTCAACTAGCAGTTTTACCACAAAGGTCAATATATCTGACGTATTTCTTAAAGTCACCTTAGCAATTAGGTGGCAATCTCAGTTTTAAGGATAGGTTTCTTGCCCTCTTGCCCATCCCATTCTGATTTTGATAATCTTCTTTTAATAGTATGTTATTCCAGAATGTAAACAAAACTTGGGAATCAGACTAGGGCTGTCATAAGTCAATTGTATCACAGGTTTTATGCCAGTCCAAAGAGCATATCTGCTGTGTTCACACGGAACATTTATGTGCTATATGTGCAGTCTGTCTGGTCTCACTTCTTGTATGGCATAGAACATAATTTTGTTTCTCTCCATACAAATATTTTGAATGTACCATATTATTAAGCCTTTTTTGCAAAGAACAAAGGAGGTTTCTAAGGGTTATGAATCAGTTCTTTCTATTTCCAAAACTTTTCTTCCCATCCATTCTGAAATCACTGAGATTGGAGGCTGTTTTTCTTCAGGGCATCACCACTGGTGAAAGCAGTAGAAATAGCCTGCTACTTGTCTTTTCTCATCTCCTTTGAGATATAGGCCACCCTTCTCCAGCTTATCTCTTCCCCTTATTCAGACCACTCCAGTGTCCCACAATCTCTGCCTAACTACACCAGCACTCACACTTTCTTTGTAGAGAGTAGGAGTACCACTAAGTGAGAAGAAAGAAGAAAAGAAAGGTGACTTTTTTCAGTTTACACTTCCCATGGGAGGACAAGAAAAATGAGAAAGTGACAAGCAAATTGCAAAGCACAGCAGGGTTAGACTGGGCCACACAAGGTGACAGAAAACTAGGTATTAGACTCATCTAATTCATATCATGTTCAATGATAACCAATTTTGGCATCATATACCAAACTATTTTTATTTACTTTAGTGTTACATGCCTTTTGAACAGTGATACTAACCTACAGTATTTTTATTATTCACTAGACAAATCACAAACACAGTAAACTGGATCTTCCTCAATTTTTACATATACACAGTGTTTATGATTGATTGAACTCCTATGATAACCCTAGAAGAAATCTTGGTTAATGGTTTTATTTATAGAAGGCTTTTCATTTTCCCCATCTAAGAGAAAGAAGACCAGCAACAAGAGTCATCATTCTCTGACTCTTAGCTTTGGCATCTAGATTAGAGACAAACTTCCAAAAGCAGTTGATAAAGGGATGTTGCACTGAACTGACTTCTAGAAGCCCTAAAAATTGCTCTGTGGCATATAAAATTGTTCTGTGGTATCCCAACCTTGCATCCTTTACCCTGAAACTGAACCCAATTGTCCATATATCTGCTATCACCTCAAAAGTAGACTGTACTACAGACAGGACCAATGCTTTTACTCCGTAGTTCATTGCAAAATGACATCGGGAAATATCTCTAAGCATAATCAGATGAGATTACTAATATCCTTGAGATTAATGGTATAAAGACAATGGAGTGGGTTAGTTTTATGTTCAATATTTATAAAGCAGATAGTTTAACACTACTTCATTCTTCTTTGTCTCACCACAGCAACAGGATTTTGTATTTCGCTGAATAGGGATGGGTGGGATTTGCCTTCATTGCTTCACTTTAGAAGCACCAGCTTAGGCAAAATTCTTGCATTGCTTTGTAAGGGAGGAAACAAGCTTAGAAAAATCACAAGGGTTTCAAATGTTTATTAACTCCTTATTCTAGTAATTGTAAAAAGCCCTCCTGAGTACATCTGTACTGCTAAACACAAATCTAAGACCTTCTCTTGAGGTCCAAATGCTTCATTTAAAGATTAGTTGCTAGCAGAATCTGTCTATTAGCTAGAAGAATTTTGCCAGGTGAGCACTGAGTTTATTTTAACTCTGACAGGCACTTATAGTTATTTAGCACTTGTGTGGAATGAAACCAGTAAAAGAACAAACCAATTTTACTGTATGAATTAATGGATTATATATGTTCCTGTGAAGAATCACAGTGTATGAAACACACCCAGACACACACACAGATACACATATATATACTGTGTTAATAGTACTGTGGCCCTGGTCGTGTTCTCATCACCACCTTTTTCTACACACTGCTTGCAATTATTGTTTGTTTTAATAAAACCAAGCAGTCAAATTCATCTTATTTTTCTTCCAACCAGCCTTAAATTCTTAAATCAATTCTGTTGCTTGAACTGGTAACCTAGAAAACATCTCCAGCCCTTCATTTACTCAGCTCTCACACCGAGTTCCTCTCAAATGTTCTTTCCCACCCAACAGCATGTAGAATGAGGACATGTTCCTGGCTTTGAGAACTAAAAATGATCACCTCCTCCAATTGATTTCCAAAGGGTTATTATGCTCCCATTTAATTTTCACTGACTTACTGAACACCCTTTTGCTTTTGATCCAAAACTCAACAAACAGAATTCACTTTGTCTGTCCTGTTCATCTTCCTATGCTTTTATTTTGCTATGGCAAACCTGTTTGTCCTGCTTTTATCAAATGCATTCTAAGAACTGCAGGACAATTTTTTTATAACTGCTTCTAATAAAATTATACCATTCAGTTTTGATAGCCTTCACAGATAACTTTTGCTTTATCAAGTTCTGTCAGATATCACCAGACATCTTCAGTACAAAATTCTGTGCCTTGCAGAATATCAAACATTTTAAGAGATGATTAAAAATTAGAAAATAGTACACTGGAAATCTACACACACCCCTTTATTTTTTAGTTTCAAATTTTGAGTGGTAGTTTCATCAAAATTCTGGATTAAAATATATTTCAAAGATTCACTACTATTAGTTTCTCACTAAAAGACCCCATGCATTTCCCTGATTCCATGGGAGAAGTTAACAAAACTAATGTCATTGACCAGAACTTGAAAAGTCAAAAATCTAAACCAATTCTTAAGTGTACAAAATCAAGAGAAGTTATTTTGCTAGGAGAATGTGCTGGAAACTTTGGGTTCAGCATACGCTGTAGAGCATCTTCATTTTTACTAACACTTTTGAAATTATTTGGGGAGACAATTTTTTTTATAAGGTCAGAAATCTACTTACAGTTGCTATCATTTATGCAACACATAAACTTGTACATAAATCAAATTGTGACAGAATCTTATACAAGAGCTGTACTTAAAATACACTAAACCAAATAATATCTTTTTGGTCAAGAGAAAGGGAAGAACTGGCATCAGAACGTTGTGTTTAGTCACTAAAGCTGAAGCTTACACATTTAAAGAATTATAATTTTTTCCTCATGCAAAAGGAACGTCTACATTTGTCCATTCAACTAGAATGTGCACCTCTCTCTTATTAATGTTTCCAAAGAAGTCTCTGTTAAATGCTTTTTGCTAAAGGCCATGTGATTGGCAACCCGTGGGACTGTGACCTTGTAGTTAAAGTTCAGCTGCC
Organism: Porphyrio hochstetteri; assembly: GCA_020800305.1. Classification (NCBI taxonomy): domain Eukaryota; kingdom Metazoa; phylum Chordata; class Aves; order Gruiformes; family Rallidae; genus Porphyrio; species Porphyrio hochstetteri. Next base: position 5,824,825 of record CM036909.1, read on the forward strand.
TTTCTGAGCTCAAAACATTGGTGTAGGTAAGAAGTCATCAGTGACACACAATCTTGTATTTACAAAAAGGGGAAATATATTTTAGGCCCCTGAGCACCTTATTTGGATTCTCACAGGCTTTAGGAGGGAACAAAGCTGCAGAACACTAATCATGATCTTTCCTTGTCTTTTTGAGTTTTTTTTCTTTTTCCAAGACAAACATCTTGCTGTCTGATTTCAGTATATCACCTGTAGCTTTGGATGCCAGCATATCCTGGAGCAGAAGTCCCACAGTTTCTTTCTGCCATGGAGAAGATAGTGAAGTTACTTCCTTCCAGGTATTTCCAAGTCCTCTTTAAGAAGTACCCTTCACTTCAATCTTGTTTTGGTTCTTTCAGTGATGTGGTTGAAACATTCTGTAAATTGTCATCCGTCCTGCCAGATTGTTCAGTAAAAAAATTAAAGGAGAAAGAAGGTGTGAAAAACATTTTTTTTCAATATATTCAAAATAAAACATTCCTATTTTACTAACTGAAAGTAACTTTTTAGTAATTACTGTAAATATTTAAAATAAATCAGTGCAAGATAAATAAATAGAATGTTAATATTTTACTTTGGACAAAAAAGTTCTATTTCCTAATGGTAATAAGAACTGGGGTTTTTTAGCTAACATATTTTTAAAGACATTGACATCTGACATATTCAAAAATCAAATGGTTTTGTTTATTAAAAATGGAATATATTGGGGGGTGTTCTAATTTGTGATAATTATTTCTTCCTGACAAGTGATTAATTCCAAAATATACAGTACATATTGTATTATGTAGAATGGCCGCATTTAGAAGGGAAGATTTGATTTGTCACATATGGCAGACAGATGATTCATGGGTCAAGTATGAGTCAATTTTTAGTGGTTTTAGGGTTTTTTTTTTTAATGTGTGTTCAGTAGGAGAAACATTTTTAAATACATTTATTATTTTCAGTCAGGCAGTTTGGGGCCCAACTAACTTCCCTTTAAATTTAACAACTGAGGACAAATCCAACCCAACTGGCTGACATTTACATCATGGACATATCCTGCTGAGAGCGCCATCCAGGGCACCTATTTAGTTAATTAACAGAAATAGGTAATTTAGGACATTATTCATCTCACCAAGTACTGACTTAGTCTTTCAGATAAAACTAGAGGCAGCCTCAAAATTATTTGTCAGAGACACTTCATGAAATGAAACCTGCCTTAAGTTTCAGTGGAAATTCTTCAGTAGTCCCTGGGTCACAGTTCTTTAGGTGTAATAGTCCGTTAAGTTTCATGAAGGGAGAAAAATGCAGGAAAACAGTGCTCACCAAAAAAGTAATTTGTGGAGAAAAGGGTGAGAAGAAAGCCATTAGATGCCTGGGCTACAGCTAGACGTATTTTTCTAGATAGGAACAAAGGAAAGCCATATCTAGGCAGATAGCAGTCCTTAAATTTCCTTTATATTTTTCTCTAACATTGCCCATTCTGACTCTCCGTTTCCTCAGGACCTGTAGCCTTCACCCTGTAGCCAGTCACAAAATGCTTGCAAGTCCTTCACATTTTCTGGCTTCTAGTCCTTTGGTGGCATCAGCATTGGTAGGTCTATGAATAATATACATGATTAAATGTGTTCAAGCCTGTGCTGGGCTGTGCTCTACTTTTCTAATCAGAAAAAAATGGCACACATTCTATAAAGGGGTAAAATATAAAAATAAGACCAGATTGTTAAGCATATGAAATAACTTTTCTTTAGCCTTCAGAATCCCAATTAATTCCTTGCGATATGTATGAAGTTCACTTTTGTCCTTGAGGTGATATAAAAGTAGCCTAACTCTGATATTATATACTATATAATTCATGAAACAGAAGGTGATAATATAAAAAATAAGAAGGCTCCTAAAACCATGCAAGAGAGCTGCAATTAAGGATGTACAAGAAACTAGCACTGCCATTTTCAAACTACTAAAACCTTCGCTTTACAGCCCCCATTATTATTTTTTACATCATTTTTCTTTGGAAATAAAAAACTATCCCTCAAATCTGTGCAGAACACTGACAACTAGTTTTGCCAAACTAGTTTTGTGAACCAGATTCTGTTGCTTCCTTGAAGACAGTCACTTTGCCTTTCTGCTCCCCAAACCTGCCCTATATTTGAGTGTTTTCTTTCTCTTCCCTGCATAAAAAGGAGGAGACACTGTGTGCATCCCTGTATTAAAATGCAGGAGAATCTTACAGGTTTGTAATGTAACTGACACTTGTAGAAGAAGAAAAGGTTTTGACCTTATCCAGAAAGTCAAAAACTATCTAATACCTACTAAGAAGTAGGACCTTGGCATGGCCATGGAAGCATCGGAGGTGAGATTTCTCAGGGACACTTGTGCACCTCAAAGCATATTGCATTTCTCACTATGTAGTCTGTACAGAACTATGTGTTAGCATCAGAAAATAAACTGTACTCTAAGTAACCATGGCAACGCAAACATAGATGCACTGCGGATAGTACATGCTACAACATGTGAATCTGAAAAGAAGAAGAGAATGCATTAAATTTCTGTTTGGCCCAAGCAGCTTCAAGCAGCTTCTGAGACATCTGTCCTAATCCTCCTGCAGAGTGCTAGAGGAACCACCCTCCTTCACTCTTTCATTTTTGCTTGAACATATTGGTTAAATTTTATAAAAGGAACTATAATTCTGTGACAGTCATGAGTTTTAATCCTCATCTGTGGGCAACAGCACAGTCTCTGGTTTAGGTAAAGCTCTATATTTAAGTTTCCCTGTTTGCTGAGCGAGGTTGCTTGTTGTAGAATAGGGTATGAACAAAAGCTTGATGAACAGTCAGGCAGTTTGATACCAGGAAATCCAGTGGCAAATATCAACATAGTTCAATAGAAGGATGAAGTCTAATGTATAGTGAAATATGAAAGACATAAGAAATCCATCATATTCCTGTAACAAATACATAATCTCTTAAATGAACACAGTGTAAATTTAGGAACAGGTTCTGGCTCTGTGTATTTTGATTGACCAGATCTTATGAGATCAGGTTTGTTAATAGTGCCTTATAAATAGCAAACCCATCTATCCAACCCCATGTAGGGCTACCATATGTCCAGGAAGATCTGTACATGTCATCTTTTTCTCTCTAGATATGTAAGTATTTTGGCTTGTTTTCTGGGATTTCCAGGCATCTGGCAGCTCATTTGGACAAACAGACACAGATGAGCTACAGATTATCAGAGATTCTGGGCATGCACAGATTAGTTTTACAGCACATAAGTAAAACCTTGATAGAAATATGGCAGGTCCAATCTATGTGGATCTCATATTCTGTGAACAGTCTCAGTTAAGAAAACATATGAAGTAAAGAAAACATAGATGAAGCAAGAGGAAACTATGACCTTCGTGAAATATAATTAAGCAATATGACACTGATGGTCATTGCTAGGTGGAAAGAGTTAATGGACCTAAGCTGAGCAAGACCGGAGACAGCCTAGGTAGCTGCCATGAGTAGAAGAATCAAAGCTGCTAAGTGCATTCAGTCAGATAAATTGGGGGCTTACTGATGAGAAGATAACTGCTGTTACACAGCCCTCTGCTCTTATGGGTAGGATAGCATGCTAAAGGAAGTATGGGCAACATGCTGCCTTTGAACTACGTGCAGCTTGAGGGCAGTTCAAGTACATTGCCCATGTTCCAGCTATGCAATGATCTCAGCAGGACACAGCTGATATGAGGGGACACACTACCAAATAGTGCAGATACCCAGATGAAATAAAACCACAGGAACTATTGAGACTCACAGAACTGAATCATCCTTAGATTTAGACACATATTCAGATCAGCCTGGTGGGAAGTCTGGAAAGAAGGGTGGATTTTGCCTCCCACCTCTGAACTGGTTTGTGTGATGCCCACCCTTTAGCCCTCCAAGAGATATTTTATGTGCCTTCTGGCAAGATTTTGGGCTGCAGCTCATGAAGTGAGGAAGTCTGGTCAGTGCAACGGTAGAATACACACTCTTGCTGAACTCAAAATCAAATCAAATACAAAGCAAGTAGCAGAGAAACTCTGCAAGTGGCTCATAAATGCCTTTAAGAATAGGAGTTTAGCAGGAATAATGCAACCTCCTTTCTAGGCAGTAATGAGGAATAATAAAATCAGTGGGGCTTAAGGCTGTGTAACAGTCTGTATTCAGGAGAATTACCTAGATCATTCAAAATTGACACTGAGGCATAAACAGTCAAGAGTCCAGGGAGAGAATATGGGAAAATATTTGCTTACAGCACAATGCTATCATTGGCAGTATCAGTAAAGTGAAAGTGAGTTATATGGCTACTGCTTTAGAAAAAAAGAAGGCATTAAGCTACACTCTGTACAGTGAAAACAATAAAGCTGTTAAAAGCACTGGTCTCCCAAGAAAATAAGTGGTGGGAAGAAGATATCAGGAACTCATTATAATAAAAATGCCAAAATAATGAAACTTTTCACACACTACTCCATTATAATAATGTGTGCCAAGCAGCCCATAGCATCCTGAAGTTGTAAGTAAAAAGGAAGAGTAACACAGGTCTGATGCAGTGAAGGGAGAGAGGAGACAAGTATTTAAGTGAATGGCAGACATTTGAGGACTGACCCAATAAAAGGTATCAAGTATGATTAGGGAAACACACATTGGATGCTGAAACCACAGATGAGGAATGTTGTAGCTGGGATCCCAAAAGACTTTCCATAGCACTGGCTGAGCTGAGAGAGAGAGAGAGAGAGGAAAGACAGTTGAATTGTGATTGCAGCTGTTATCACTTCACCTGCAGGAAACACATTATTCCACATATGCTTAAAGATATAAACTCCTAGTGGGATGGCTATGATGTGTCCTTACACTGTTACTAAGTGGGAAACATTCATACAAGTGTTTCCAGACTCCTTTGCTTTACTATAATATTTTAGACAGGCTCCGTTCTGTTGGGAGATGACTATGGAGAGATGCTCAAACATGTCCAACAAGTGGTGAGACATATCACCGTGGTGATTCGTGCTAATACTGTGGAGAAAACCTGGAGTGGTTCACCATCTACTCAGCTGTGCTGACTTTTTAGTTTAAACTTTGTGCTTCAGAGGGGTGTAGGCATGAGGAAGTTGGGGAAGGGGAGGAGAAATTGCCCCTGCTTCATGATAAGGGTCAAAGCAACTACATCATGTGATGGTATGAGGAAGTGTAATCAAAGATGGAAAACCATTCCAGCACTGCTTCTGGGCTTTAGCTACAGTGAAAAGAGCACATGAGTTTAAGAAGTCACAAAAGCAGTAATAGTAATAATAACAATAGTAATAATAGCCTGTTTTATCTACCCTGTCTGTGCAGACCTTCACTCCTGACAAACCAAGGCAACACAGGAATGAGATTTTGAAATATGCTTCAGCAAGAACACGCTGAAGATACTAACACAATAAATGTGGAAATAGTTTTGGAACCTTAGGGGAATCAAAGTAATAGAAAAAATAATATTACAGGAATTGCACGTTGTTTATGGGGGAGGGGGGAAAGGAATCCAATCACATAGTGATTTGAAAACACTATTACGGTTGAGACTGCAGGGAAACTAAGGCTGATCTAGCATTTCATTATGAAACATGATTTTAGTATTAAATATCCCGTCTAGCAGTAAGACAGTTGTCAGCCAAGAGCAGTTTATTGGAAAAAATAAAGCAACTCACAGGCATTCTTGTTTGTGAGGAATATGCCAATTGGATTTCTAGCAAGGCTAAAAGCAAAAGGGAGTAGGTCACACAGCACTGGGCTGTGCTTCGCAGCAGTGAGGAATGGGCTGGGAAGGATGGAAGATGCGATGTAAGGATGCTGTGATTCAGAAATACCCACTTCATTGCTGTTCTTTAGTATAACCCACCCTGCATTGCTTACAATTTTCCAGCTTGTGGGTAAGGTAGTGTCGTGGTTTTGCCCCGGCCGAGGGCCGCACCCCACACAGTCGATTGTACTTTTAAAAGGAAGGGGGAAGGAGAGTTGGGGGAGGGGGAAAAGGGAAGGAAGAAAAGAGGGAACGAAACCACAACCTAGAAACCAGAACCACGCAGGTTGGGATAAGGATAGTTTACTAAACAATAACAGAAAACTAGATATAACAATAACATAAGTTTAAAGCACAAAATAGATGAAACTGGTGATACACAATGCAATTTCTCACCAAACCACACAACTCAGGCCGCACAGCTTAGAACCGAACCCGACCGTGCCCAGAAACTGCACGTCCTGGCGTTGTCTCCCCCTCTTCCGCCCAGTCCCCCCTTATACCAAACATGACGTAACTGGTATGGAATATTCTCTTTGGCCAATTCGGGTCACCTGTCCTGGCTGCGTCCCCTCCTTTCTCACTAGTAAGGAAGTATGCAGAGCTGAGAAAGGTACTTGATTGCCCGGCAACAAATCAGAAAACATCAGGGTGCTATCAGCACTATTCTCATGCTAACACCCAAACATGGCATTCCATCCACTGCTAAAAAAAAAGTTTAACTCCATCATAGCTGAAACCAGGACATTATCCACCCCTTATTCCATACCATTTACGTCATGACCAGATCCAACAATTTTCTTTGGGTACAACCAGTTTCATGTTTCACACACCCATATATGTATGTACACATATATGCACACATACGTGCATACAGATCTTATTCCCTCAGTCTGTGAATCATCCCTCTGAAGTTGTTGAGTTCATTTAGTCCATGATTTTCAGGCTCCATTTGTCGTAACAGTTTCTCAGGATAATTATATGTTCCATTGGCTCGTTGCAAGCTGCATCTCAGGCTCTTGACTGATACACCTGGCATGGTCCATGCTCATAGTCTGTGGGTCAGAGTTTATTTTCAACGGGAGCAAAAAAGTTCTTGAGAGGCCAGGCTTTAGTTCCATCATCATGGCACTCATTCTTCATTAACTTGTATGACTCCGGCTATAATGGTATGGTACAACATATAGCAATCATAACAACAATGAATATACGATAATGGGTTATTTGGCAATTATTATAATTTCTACTTTATTAATTATATTGGCTATTCTCACCCAAAATCAAATCCCCTTGAGGTACACATCGAACTTCTCCATCCCTCTGCATTACCCACCAAGTACAGCCAGGTCCTTGAGCAAAAACAATTCCAGACATGGGTTTACCTTTGCCTGAAGCAGGGATGACCCAAACTCTGTTTCCCAATACACTCTTCATATGCACTACTGGGACTCTGTCTCCCTCTACAGTACGTGGCAATTTTGACTGGGCAGGGCCAGCCCGATTGGTAGATCCCCTAGAGTTAACTAACCATGTGGCTTTGGCCAAATGTGTATCCCAATGCTTGAATGTCCCACCACATATTGCTTTCAGTGTAGTTTTTAAAAGTCCATTATATTGTTCAATTTTCCGAGAGGCCAGTGCATGATAAGGAATGTGGTACACCCACTCAATGCCATGCTCTATGGCCCAGGTGTCTATAAGGGTGTTTCGGAAATGAGTCCCATTGTCTGACTCGATTCTTTCTGGAGTACCATGTCGCCAGAGGACTTGCCTTTCAAGGCCCAGAATTGTATTTCGAGCAGTGGCATGGGGTACGGGATATGTTTCTAGCCAGCCGGTAGTTGCCTCCACCATTGTAATCACATAACGTTTGCCATGGCGGGTTTGTGGGAGGGTGATGTAATCAATCTGCCAAGCCTCCCCATATTTATATTTCATCCACCGTCCTCCATACCAAAGGGGCTTTAACCGCTTAGCTTGCTTGATTGCAGCACGTCTCACATTCGTGGACAACTTGTGCGATGGCGTCCATGGTCAGGTCCACCCCTCGATCCCGAGCCCATCTATATGTTGCATCTCTCCCTTGATGACCCGAGGTATCATGAGCCCATCGAGCTATGAATAATTCACCCTTACGTTGCCAGTCTAGATCTACCTGAGCCACTTTAATCCTAGCAGCCTTATCTACCTGATGGTTGTTTTCATGTTCCTCCATGGCCCGACTCTTAGGTACATGGGCGTCGACATGACGTACCTTTACAACAAGTTTCTCTAACCGAGCAGAGATATCTTGCCATAAGTCATCAGCCCATATAGGTTTGCCTCTACGCTGCCAGTTGTTCTTTTTCCACTGCTGCAACCACCCCCACAGGGCATTCGCCACCATCCATGAATCAGTATAAAGGTAGAGCATTGGCCACTTTTCTCTCTCAGCAATGTCCAGGGCTAACTGGATGGCCTTCACCTCAGCGAACTGACTTGATTCACCTTTTCCTTCAGTGGCTTCTGCTACTCTTCTTATAGGGCTCCATACAGCAGCTTTCCATCTCCGATGCTTACCCACAATGCGACAAGACCCATCAGTGAACAGGGCATATCGCTTCTCATTCTCTGGCAGTTCGTTGTAGGGTGGGGCTTCTTCAGCGCGTGTTACCTCCTCATCCTCTGGTGACATCCCAAAATCTTTGCCTTCTGGCCAGTCTGTGATCACCTCCACGATTCCTGGGCGATTGGGGTTTCCTATTCGAGCCCGCTGTGTAATTAGTGCAACCCACTTGCTCCACGTAGCATCAGTGGCATGGTGTGTAGAAGGAACCTTCCCTTTGAACATCCAGCCCAGCACCGGCAGTCGGGGTGCCAGGAGGAGCTGGGCTTCAGTTCCAATCACTTCTGAGGCGGCTCGAACCCCTTCATAGGCGGCCAGTATTTCCTTTTCTGTTGGAGTAGAATTGGCCTCAGATCCTTTGTAGGCCCGACTCCAAAACCCCAGCGGTCGACCTCGAGTCTCCCCTTGTGCTTTCTGCCAGAGACTCCAGGTCGGGCCGTTCTCCCCAGCTGCAGTGTAGAGCACATTTTTAATATCTGTCCCTGTCCGGACAGGCCCAAGGGCCACTGCATGGACTATCTCGCGTTTGATCTGCTCAAAGGCTTGCTGTTGCTCAGGGCCCCATTGGAAATCATTCTTCTTTCGAGTTACATGGTAGAGTGGGCTCACAATGAGACTGTAGTTTGGGACATGCATTCGCCAAAAACCTATAACACCTAAGAAAGCTTGTGTTTCCTTTTTGTTGCTTGGTGGAGACATAGCTGCTATTTTATTAATAATGTCCATTGGGATCTGACGACGCCCATCCTGCCATTTTATTCCTAAAAACTGGATTTCTCGCGTAGGCCCCTTGACTTTACTTCGTTTTATAGCAAAACCGGCTTCTAAAAGGATTTTAATTACCCTGTTTCCTTTTTCAAAAACTTCCTCTGCTGTGTTGCCCCATACAATGATGTCATCAATATACTGCAGGTGCTCTGGTGCTTCACCCTTTTCCAGTGTATTCTGGATTAGTCCATGGCAGATGGTGGGGCTATGTTTCCACCCCTGGGGCAGACGATTCCACGTGTATTGGATGCCTCTCCAAGTGAAAGCAAACTGTGGCCTGCACTCTGGCGCCAGTGGGATCGAGAAGAAAGCATTCACAATGTCGATTGTGGCGTACCACTTGGCTGCCTTCGATTCCAATTCATACTGGAGCTCTAACATGTCCGGCACAGCAGCACTCATACCTGGAGTGACTTCATTTAGGCCATGATAATCTACTGTCAGCCTCCACTCTCCATTGGACTTCCTCACTGGCCATATGGGACTATTAAAGGGTGAGTGGGTTCGGCTGATCACTCCCTGATCCTCCAGTTGACGAATCAGCTTATGGATGGGAATCAGGGAATCTCGGTTAGTACGGTATTGTCGTCTGTGCACCGTCGTCGTAGCAACTGGCACTTGCTGTTCTTCACCCTTCAACAACCCCACAACAGCAGAATCCCCCGAGAGTCCAGGCAAGGCACACAATTGTTCAATTTCTTCTGTTTCCAAAGCAGCTATTCCAAAAGCCCATCGGTACCCTTTTGGGTCTTTAAAATACCCTCTACGTAGATAATCTATACCTAAAATGCACGGAGCTTCTGGACCAGTCACAATGGGGTGTTTTTCCCAGTCCTTCCCAGTTAAGATCACCTCAGCCTCTAGCACAGTTAGTTGTTGGGATCCCCCTGTCACTCCAGAAATACAAACGGGTTCTACCCCTTCATGATTCGACGGCATTAGAGTACACTGGGCACCAGTATCCACCAGAGCTTTGTACTCTTGTGGGTCTGACGTGCCAGGCCATCGGATCCACACAGTCCAATAAACCCAATTATCCCTCTCCTCCACCTGGCTGGAGGCAGGGCCCCTCTATTGCTGTTGATCATATTTCTTTTCCACTGGTTGCATAAAGGACTTAGAGGTCCCTTCAAGAGGATCAGACACATCAGACATATAGGTAGGCCTTCCAGTTAGTCTAGGGAACTGCCCAGTAGAAACTGGTGCAGCCTTCTTCCTGGCAGAATCTCGTTGTGCGAATGTTTTACCCCGCAGCTCATTTACTCGTGCTCGAAGGGCTGAGGTGGGCTGCATATCCCATTTCCTCATGTTTTCTCCATGATCAAGCAGGTAAAACCACAATGTACGTCGTGGTGTGTATTCTCCCTCTTGGAACGATGGACGCTTTCTCCCAGTAGCTGCAACATTGCTCCATACGGGTTGGGAGTTGGACACATTGTTGTCAAGTCGTTGAACCAGTTTCTCTACTGCTGCAATGACGGAGAGGGAAACATTGTCTTGGTATTTCCGGAGTCGGCAGGCCACCTCATTTACAGTTGGCGGATCCATATCATTCCAGTCAATTGCTGCCAGTGAATTAGTGTGCCCTGACGGTGCACTTCGTACAACCCTACGCCACATATCTGGAGTGCATAGGACTTCATCGGGATCAGAGGGAAGCCGTGAATTGTCCAGATCATAATAAATTATCTCCCGTACAGCTAATTCTCTCAGGTGCTGGACAGATGTCTCTATGCTGTTACACGTGGGTGTCTGGCATGTAATATATTCCTTTATGGGATATCTTTCCTGCACACTTGACAGTAGTCGCCTCCAGAGGCTGAGGATTTCCGGCCTCCTCCCAATTGTTTTGTCAATTCCTCCTTCTCTAGCTAGGGATCCCAACTGCTTGGCCTCTCTGCCTTCTAATTCCAAACTACTGGCCCCGTGATCCCAACATCGGAGCAACCAAGTGATAATGTGCTCACTTGGGTGGCGAGTGAAATCTTTTCGAACCTCACGCAGCTCACTCAGAGTCAGGGATCGGGTAACAATCTCTGGTTCTGCCTCATCCTGATATCCTTGAGATGATCCCGGTTGATCATCATCCTTATCCGTCACTATGCGAACTGATTTCTTTGTGCCTTTCCTCTTTTGTACGGGAGCAACAGACACTGGTGTGGATTGGTTTTTCGGATCATCTGCAGTGTCTGCTGTAGAGATTACAGTAGCTGCAGTGTCGGTCACAGGGGTTGCAGTAGCTGCAGTGTCAGCCCCAGTGGTTGCAGCAGCTATAGTATCTGCCAGTCTGTTTCCTTTCCCTTCTCCCTGACAGTGCTGACAGTGCTGACAGTGCTGCCTGCTATCAAGCAGTGTTTGATAAATAGTGGCCAGAGCCCAGCACAGTGCAGTAAGGTGTCCGTCTCTGGGAAACCTACAGCAATTTTTCCTTAGGTATGCAGTCACTTGATCGGGGTCTTGTAGCTGTTCAGGAGTAAAGTTCCAAACCATCGGGCGTGAGAAAGTAACTAGGTACTCGCCCATACTTTGCCACATGCCCTGCCACTCGTGATTATTCTGTCTCGGAGAAAGCTCTTCAGTGGTATTCATAAACCTATGCTTGATATATAACAAAAACTGAACCATCTGCACCAAACCTACCAATAGCAAAATGCTAGTTTGAATATCCCAGAGATATTGAAGATTTTCAAAAACTGCCCTAAGAGCTGTTGTATTTAGCCCAAAGGAAAAGAAAGCAGTGCCCCCACCATACCGGCTGCTGTTATTAACCCCTCCCTGTCCAAAGAATGGACAGGACAGCAAAACCTCATACAAGTACCAGCTTAAGCTCATGATCATCGATATTATTGTATCATAGACCGATATCATAAAATACACTATAATGAAGTATGGGAACAAATACGGGAGCAGCAGACCTGAGAGAGTAAAGAATCCTGCCAGGATTGTATACAGCATGCGGTGGTTTTGATGCCACAGCCTTGTGAATAAATACCACAGCATCGTGATCAGAGATTGCTTAAACAACAGTGCTTATCTTAATTGCGATAGTTAGGGTCAGATCTACCGTTATCCCAACCGTTCGTGCCCCACGTTGGGCGCCAAAATAACTGTCGTGGTTCTGCCCCGGCCGAGGGCCGCACCCCACACAGTCGCTTGTACTTTTAAAAGGAAGGGGGAAGGAGAGTTGGGGGAGGGGGAAAAGGGAAGGAAGAAAAGAGGGAACGAAACCACAACCTAGAAACCAGAACCACGCAGGCTGGGATAAGGATCGTTTACTAAACAATAACAGAAAACTAGATATAACAATAACATAAGTTTAAAGCACAAAATAGATGAAACTGGTGATACACAATGCAATTTCTCACCAAACCACACAACTCAGGCCGCACAGCTTAGAACCGAACCCGACCGTGCCCAGAAACTGCACGTCCTGGCGTTGTCTCCCCCTCTTCCGCCCAGTCCCCCCTTATACCGAACATGACGTAACTGGTATGGAATATTCTCTTTGGCCAATTCGGGTCACCTGTCCTGGCTGCGTCCCCTCCTTTCTCACTAGTAAGGAAGTATGCAGAGCTGAGAAAGGTACTTGATTGCCCGGCAACAAATCGGAAAACATCAGGGTGCTATCAGCACTATTCTCATGCTAACACCCAAACATGGCATTCCATCCACTGCTAAAAAAAATGTTTAACTCCATCATAGCTGAAACCAGGACAGGTAGGGAATACACAGTCCACTTCATGGGCTCATTTAACCCCTTCTCTTTCAGATAATAAAGACAAGCCTCTCCCTCTCTCCCCCTTTCTCCCTTTCTTCCCCTCACCTCTCTTTTATAAAGTACCGTTTTTAATAGATATTACTTGGTTATGAGTTTTTCATTACATGCTTTGATAAATATTAACTATTTTGGAGGCAGTTAAATAACTACACATCATTGCAGATCTGGACTTGCATTTGCATAATACTCCATATTTCAAAGTTCAGTTATGTGTGTCATAGATTTATTTTATTCCAACCGTTATTATTTATCCAAATAGCTCCTTTCCAGATAAGGACAGTGAACATTCCTCTAACTTTCTGGTCACTCAAAAGCAACCAAGACTAGTCTTCCAAGAACCAAGACTAGCCATACAACTAGCAGTACTAAAAGTAATCACTGCTCATTTGAGCCAACAAATCAGTACCTTTAGCTACCCATATTACTTAAGTGATACATCCTTAGCATCTGTGACAGAGACATGAGGTAGCTGACATTACATGGACCTTTTTCAAAGGTCTTATTTGCCTAAAAATCAGATCTTATCCTTCATTACTAGCAGGACACATTCTAGTTAGGCTCTAAATATTTTAGTATGATCATAATATATAATTATGGGCTAAATATTATTGTTAATCCAAATCTGAACCTTCACAGGAATTACAGTTTTTAGAATAGAGTGAAGAGTTAAAAGTGTCTGTGGGTAATTGAGATTCTGTGGGGAAGGTATCATAAAAAAAATATTGAATGAAGCGTAATAGGAAAGTAAGATTGCTACCACTTTTTCATCTCAGAGTATTTCATATGCTATTTTATGAAAAATCTATGTTTTATTTGTCTGTTCACTTCTCTATAGCTCCACAACACGTAACAGATTGCATTTCAGATTTTGCTTGTATCATACTTTTAAAAAATTATTAACTTTTCCCTCTAAAAATATTTAATCATAAATCAAAAAAAAATGGATACAACTTTCTGTGGAAATTTAAAAAAGAAATATAACTCCTTTTTATACAGCACCTGACAAAAAAAAAAACAAAGTAAATGGGTTTCATTAGTAGCAGTCATCAGTCAGAAGATACATACTCTAGTAATTTCATTAACTTTTGTAACAGCTACAACAAAGTAATTAAACCAGCTGAAATTTAACTAGGAAATAGAAGGACTTTGAACACATCAGTATGTATACACATGTATGGGTCCCCATCACTGTTTATGCATGCATACTCATATACTGAGTTTTCATATACAAGTTTTCCTTCTGCTTGCTCGAGAACAAAGTTCTCAGCCTAAACAAACATCTCTGTTGCAGTAACGGTTCAGGACTGAGCTACTGAAGGAAGGTTGAGGTTGATCAGGCTCCACATTCATGCTAAAGAACAAATAATATGCTGCTGGTATTCTTTCTCCTCATGATATGAAAAACTTTCCAAAAAAATTTTCTTCTTTGATTTCTGGTCCCTTTCCAACATGAACTCTTACAGATATTTTTTATTTGATTGCACTGTTATTTTTTGCCTTTTGCACTTACTTACTTTTCTTTTTCCTTCCCCTGTATGTTTACAGATCTTCCTTCCTTCCCTCCCTCCTTCCTTCCCTCCTTTCCTCCTTCCTTTCTCTTTCTTTTGCTCACTCTTTCTTCTTACTTTTTTAATGCAAAGTATACCATGAGCAGTCATTTTGCAGTCAGACTTCACAGTGAATATGCACAAATTAGGAGTGAAAATATAGCAAGAACTGTTTGACAAAAATAGTGATGTATAAATACTTTTCTTGACACAAATTCTCAGCTTACCTTCACTGAATCAAGGTTGTATTCAGACTACTTCCAAGGAAACCTTTCCATATCCCATGTCTCTAGGTTTCATCAGTTAGCCCCATCACTACCTTTTAGCAGCATTGTAACAAAAAGAAATAGAGCCAAACTCTTTCAGAATATCTTAACAGATGTACATTGGCTTACTTTCATCAAATCTAACATGACTACAGTAATCTTGCATCAAATTTCCATCTACTTCCATCCTTCTGAACAAGATAGGGTTTTTTAGACTTGTTTTCAAATAAGACCTATAATTATGTTTTGTAGGGTAACAGTACTGAAAAGCTTTTGACTTCCTCATAGGGAAAAACTAGTATCTATTGTGAGAACCAGCAAAACCCTCTTGGCACTGCAGCCCAAGCTTATATGGAGCCTGTGTTGGGGCGGGGGGGTGGGGCAGGGAGAATGAAATCCTTGATTTGCACAAGTGTCACATATAAAAGCCTGCAGGTTTTGATGTGAACTCTGTAGTCTCAGTACTCTGCATGGCTTGTATAGTGTGGCTAGTGTTGTGATCAAGTTCCTGTCCCCAAACAACGCATAAGCATTCTAGTACTATATCTTAGACCTCATCTTGCATGAAAGGAATGTTATCTTGTGATCCCTTCCAGCCTCCACCTGTGCAGATCCCCAAATACTGGGACTCTGTAATTATAAAGTAGCTTTGCTGATCAGGGAATCCTATCTGAGGGGTTTGCCTTACACTAAACACTCCATGGACTTCATCTCACCTTTGGCAGGTACCCAGTTTATTTAACAGACCAATTATCTGATGCTCTTTTCTATATTTAATGAATCAAGATAGAGAGCAGTGCACAGCAGACAACTTAGAACTTAAGTGTGTGATTCAACTCCTAGAAGTGTCTCTCCCTCTTCTTTCATTGAACAATGGGAAAATACTCTTGGTTAAGTACCTTAGTTTAGGTGCAATGAATCAGAGTCTTGCAGTTACCATTGTTTGAGTTCCCTGTCATTCTCTTCAATCTCAGTGTTTAGCTTTTCACGCCTTTTGAGCATATAAAAATAAACCCATAAAACTTTAAATTATCTGAGCATAACGAGTAATCTTGTTAATAATAGAAACTAAAGGAGATGTTCAGAACAGGAATTTAATTTAATATAACTATATTTTGCATAGCATTTTCCATGATGCATGTTAAAATTAAGAAACTCTGGACTAGAAAGGAATAAACAGTCATTTAAAGCTGTTTGAATGATATACAGTACAGCAACTGCCTTTGAAGTTTTAGATAAAGACAGGAGTTATACGAGTGATTTGCAGCAAACAATTTTATTTGATGAATTTTGCTGTCTTTCCTGTTGGTGCTCTGTGAATATTTATTCATTATGTGAAATTATTCACAAATGCATTTAGTGAATAATTCTTGGTTTGCAGATGCTTTGCAAATAGTTCATAGCAGATATTTGTCATTTCCTTCTTTTTTGATGAGGTTTGTAAGCATGGAGCATTGTTTCTATTCTTTAGCTGTTTGATTTATATAGCAAACCAACACAGCAGGAATTGCATATTTTCCATGATGCTATCTGAAATCCACTTTAGTGAGTTTAGTGAATATTGAAGCTTGAATGTATTGTACAGTAGAATTCTCATCAGTAATAACTGAGCTCATAGATCTCTGCAGGAGAAAAATATGCACCAATAACATGCTCTGATAGACTCTGAGTCTGCAGTGGCTGGTTGACTCTAGAGGCCCCTTCTAACATAAATTATTTTATGATTCTAATAACGAATGCTTTCAAACCCAAATGCATCCCTCGTTTATTTGTTTCCTTTCTTCCTTAGTGAAATGAAAGGTGGGTTCAACTCTGCACCTGCAAACATAAAAAAGTTAGGTATTACGTCTAAATTCATTGTCTGTGCTCTCTATAATAAATACAGAGCTTTATTTCTTTCGTCTCTCTCAGACCCTTATTTGAAAATGTGGTGAATTCATACTTTTTGGGTACCTGTAATATTCCACTGACTGACAAGGGAACCCATCTATTAGTTGCCTTTTAGCTATGTGAAGTTAAATTAAATTATTTCAGTATGATGTTCAAAGTCTCAATTAGAAAGAGAAACGTCATAACAGCATGTGAGGACACTAAGATAACTTTGAAAACAATATTAACACCACTGGCAAAAAGTTTAATTCCATGAAATAGTTGCTGCTTATGAACGAAGAAAATCATTCCTGTGATAAACTGGGAGCTCATCATTTGAAAGCAAAAACATCTGGTTGTATTAAGTGATCAAGTTGCTAGGTGCTGCTAAAGTGATATAGAGGAGGAGGTACAAGGGATACAGGAGGTATAAATAATTTCACTGGAGACAAAGTATAGATGTGAATCTACAAAGTGCCAATGCACTGCATAGACCACAGCCACATTTATCCAAGTGAGATGAAACTGGAAAAGGAGGAGAAACTACAGGTGTAGAATTTACTTCCAAAAGTTTTTACAAGGTCTGACTTGTTTGGTTTAATAGAAAAAGTAGGAAATGAGAAAATTAATCTCTAGGTGTGCATGGAAGAATGGTGTACAAAAGCAAGTGAAAACTGCTTAAATGAAAGAACAATGTTAAAAGATAGATTAGTGGATATTATATGAAATGGATTTTCTACATGTGAACATTGAAGGAATGGAGGCTGGAAACTAGAAACATTTTCCGATAAATGAAGGAAAGAATTTGAATTTGGGTCTAGAGGAGTATAAAGCCAGACTAGCTTGGTGAAATGGATTATAGGACTTAATGTTATAACCATTTCCTTCCAGTCCTCTATCTCCCTCCTTTTTTCTTTTTTTCTTTTTTTTTTTAAATTTTTCTTCTATTTTATAGGACAGTAAAGTCCTATTGGACAAAAAAAATAAGATGCCAGGTCTCAGTTTTCTCTAGAAGTCATGTTGAATTGAGGACTGCAAATTGAGCAGTAATTACTCATTCAGGAAAGTGTGTTCTACTTCAGCTTTCTCTTGTGCTTTGCTAAAACTCATGCTCATGAGCATTCACCAGAATGTTTCACCCATGGAACAGCTGCTCATTTGCCAGAGGAAAATCATAGTCGAGGAACTTTCAAAGACTAGTTTCTTTTTTGGCAAGTAACTCGTGTGTTCAAGAATCACTAGCACTCAATGGAATACCAATTCCCCTTAGCAGAGAAAGGGACACAGTCCTATTTAATACCTCCAAGGGTCATTTAAAACACTCCAGACATGTGATGTCTATGTCTAGTGAACAGAAGCACTTTTCAACCATTACCTTTCATGGAAAGGTAGCTCATTCAGGTAAAAATATTTATTTAATCCCTGTATCATCCTTCCTCTACTAGTAACAGTTGGTTAAAGTTTAATTACATCTTCTCCATTCAAGAAGTAGCTCATCTATTTTGCTGTTTCCAGCTCCTGCAATTATAAAGGAGGACGAATCAGACGTAGTATATGCCTTTCTTGTGTTAGAATCCTTATAGTCCATTTTCACCATCAACTTACATAGCTGAAAAATGGTAGAGAAGGAAAATATATGTCACCACCACTGTAATGTACAGACTTCCCTTGATAGTGAGTGGGGCCAGGGTGCTCAACGGTTAAAGTGGTTAATGGCTTCTTGAGGATCACTTGCCCTTATGAGGGATCTGAAGTTCTCTCAATTTCATGCCACACATGTCTTGGAGTACAGTTTTTGCTCGGATTTCTTTCACTGTGGGTGGATGGGTGAAGGACATCCTCTCCTCCCAGCATACTTATTTCTGAGTGAAGCAGGATTCAGTTTCCCAGTGGTATAAACCCATTAGGTAACCTACGCTGTCGTCCTGCTTTATCTTCAGTGGCCTTTCTTATTGCTTGTTCCTATCTTCCTAACACAAAGAAGCTGGAGATGTTGATCATATTTCAGTATTCACTTCTTGGTTTCCTACGATCCCAGTCTCTTCAGGGTGGCAAGGCATGCTAATTTGTTCTAAAAGCTGTCTTTCCAGCAGTGTTTCCTTGCTTGCCCTTTCCTGTTAACTCCCCAAGAAAGACTACTGATTTCTCCTATTCTTTGGACCATTGGCTATGAAAGAAAATCACAGCAATGTGGCCTCAACAGTCAGGTGCCAGGATTCCAGAGACACTGGATAATATTTTGGTATGGATATTATGACTAATGGTTTGATGTAGACCTAGCCAAAGAGAGAATGAGAGAGAATTGTGTCTCATACCCACAGTAGTTTCATGGATTAAATCTAAGGATATTCCTGAACCATTTATATGTTTCCCCCTGCTTTGCTTAAAACACAATCTGGTTGCAAAGAGGAAGACCTTTGGGGCATAACAAAAATAAACTGCTGAGCATGGTGATGAAGAACTGAGTGACAAGCAAGTAAACCCTCCTCCCAACTTCACTCTACTGTCAGGGCAATTTCTCATGATTGTTCTGTCCATGAACTTTATTCAAGTCTTTCCAGCAGCCATCCAGCCACTTAATGCAGGCCATCAAGATGCACTGCACTTGGACACAGTGTGTGTTGCTAATAATCTAAAGTGACAAGACAGCCGGAGAGCTTATTTTTTTTAAACCTTATTAGCTGAATTTAATGAATTGAAAGGGAGCCTTTTTGACTGCCTAAAGAATGTCCAAACCTTATCTGTGTTCCATGGGCTCTAAGCGCAAACTTTAATTACAACTCAGAGATGTCATATGCTGTTTAGGGGATGCAAGTTGGGTTTTGTTTGTGTTTTTTAAATTATTTATTTATAGATTTCAGCCCTCAGGCAGCTATCAGTTATTGAGTATTTTCAGTTGAGTGATATTTTTTGCTCTCTTTGTACTGACAGGTAATACACAGTGGAGATTTTTTTACTTTCAAGTCAAAATGCCTAATTTTTTTTTTTAAAATAACCTAACAGTATGTACATCTGGAAATTAAGTTTCTGCTGTGTGAAACCCAGACCGTAAGAAAAAAAAAATAACCATCTTATGTTTCAGCACAGAACAAAAGCTCAACTATTTCCCCAAATGCAGGATTTTATTTACTTTGTAATGAATTTATACTCTCCAAAGGAGGGTGTAGCTCTAGTTCTGCCTCTCAATACCTATAGAAGACCTAGTGCATAGCTGTAGGTCTGCAAGAAATAGCATTGTGTGGACTTTTCACATGCCTTATCAAACTTGGTGTCATGAGCAGTAGAATAAGCAGGCAATCTCAGCACTGCTGGAAGCATCACTGTGAGTGAGGCAAGGACTTGCTCATTTTCTTCACTGAAAAATGGAGAATCTGCTTTAGTATATATGCTGGTTTTGACTGGAATAGAATAAATTTTCTTCATAGTAGTTAGTTTAGGACTGTGGGGTTTTTTAATTTGTGTTGAAAAGCCAAGGCCTTTTCTGCTCCCTAATCCACCCCATCAGCAAGTAGCTGGGGATGCACAAGGAGTTAAGAGGGGGTACAGGTAGGACAGCTGACCTCAATGACCAAAGAGATATTCCATACCACATGGTGTCATACCTGGCGTATAAAGTTGGGGGAAGAAGAAGAAAGGGGAGACACTCAGAGTGATGGTGTTTGTCTTCCCAAGTCACCATTATGCATGATGGAGCCCAGCTGTCTTGGGGATGGCTGAAAAACTGCCTGCCCATTTTCCATGGAATAGAAATTCTTCCTTAAAACTCATTCCTAAGATGCTAAATATTTGAAGCTATGCACATAAAACCTTTTGATTATCTTAATTTCCTATAGAAATCCTTTGCTTTGACATTGCTATCTCCCTTTCTCTCTGTAGGGAATTTTCACTTTATCTTTCACCAGCCTCTAGTAACCTAAAGAAAACTAAGCTATTTTAATCAGTTAGGCAAACTTCTTAATGTACTTCTAGCATGGATACACAAATATAACTGTAGCACTGACATACACAAAGCAAGTGAACCTTCATTATCAACTTAATTATGAACTTCTTCTTTGAAAGACGTGACATATTAATTGGTTCCTATTTTAGTTAACAAATGAAAAAATATTTTGAGTCTGTATGTCAAAGAAAGAGAAGCTGTCCTCATCTCTGAATACACAGAGAATAATGTGAACAACCCAGTAATTTCATAACCCAGCTGTTCTGTAAGCAGAATATTCCTGCAAGTTAAGGATCCTGCCCTGAGTTTTTAATCTGCTGTGTTGACTTTTTTACCTTACAAAAATATCAGGGATAAGGCTTGTAAGCAGTGTGAGAGTTTAAGAGGTAAAGCTAAAAAGAGATTTATAGAGAGGCTCCTCAACTGAGTCACCAGAATGCAAATTTCTGTTCACTGACTATTACACACATTCCTTGTAATAAGAACAATTTGATAATTTCTACATCCATTTTTTTCTGCAAAGTTATTTAAAAATACAGCTACATTGAGCTGCCAGGCAGACTCTGATGCTCTTAGCAAGGAAACCCTTCCAAGCTTTGTTTGAAGTACCTTGTCTGTCCTGCTTCCAGGGGGACTGAAAGCTGTTATAGTCACACCAGGGGCTCACAGTGCCAATTGCTTCTGGAGAGCCTTTGATCAGACCAGATTTATTCTATCTTGCAGGATAATAATATTTTGTATGCAGAAATGTATATGTGTAGCATAAGGAAGAGTTCATATGTATTTAACTGGTGTGTTCCTTGTTTAACAGGTTTTGCATTTTCATACCAGTAGAGAATTACCAGCTGTTTGCAGCAGATCCCTAACATCCTTTGTGTCACTGTCCTGGATAGGAACTGGAAAAGACTGTACTGATATTCCTTCTGTTCTCTGTGAGCAGATGTGGTAGGGCACTTGTTCTTGCTTCCCTCACGTATGAAGACTTCTAAAAGAGGTCAATGAAAAGCTTCACATTCAAACATCTTTGAGAGCCTGTTTTGAAACTAGGCTTGCTTGTTTC
The DNA here is from genome assembly GCA_020800305.1 of Porphyrio hochstetteri. NCBI lineage: Eukaryota > Metazoa > Chordata > Aves > Gruiformes > Rallidae > Porphyrio > Porphyrio hochstetteri. Next base: position 5,846,457 of record CM036909.1, read on the forward strand.
TTTCAGGGAATAAGAGTGAATTAAAAAGGGGAAATCCAAGATTAAAAATTGTAGATACCTGACAAGTTTTGTTATGGACAGAACTGTGGCAGATTCAGCTTCTTGCAAGTTTTATAATATCCCTTTGAAATCTATGTGATCATAACTGTGAAGTACATTAAAAATGCCAAAAAAAAAAAAACCCAAACCCAACAAAAAACAACCAAGCCTTTAAAAGAGAACAAAACCAGTGTGTGTTACCTCTGTTCAGACTGAAACCCTGAGGACATGTCTGTCTGCACAGGTTTTTTCATAGCTGTGTGCATGAGTCAGTCCCCACTAGGCAATTGCAGAAGGGGATGGAGTTAACATTTATAATATAGGAAAAGAAAAGATCTCTGAGACCAGGATTTCAAAATAGAAAATTGTAAAGCAGAACAGGTTCAGTGTTAGCCAATACACTGAAGGAATGGCTTCCTACATAAGGGAATGAAGGAAAGGGGGGAGATAAATAAGAGGCGAAATGAATAGATCTTCAGATTAGAAAGACATTTCACAGGACCTTAATGTTTGGGAAAATTAATACAATGAGCTTCTTGGGCTTAAGTTAGGACCTGAACATAAGTGATATCATAAAATCACAGATGGGTTTGTGTCAGAAGGGACTTCAAAGACCATCTAGTTCTAGCCCCTTGCCATGGACAGGAACACCCTTCACTAGATCAGGTTGCCCAGCTGGAATACATGGATATACGAATATCCCCAGCTGGAAAAATTTGTTCATCTTTACATGACAACAGGGAAGAACCCTGTGCTATGTGCTATAACAGAACTGTAAGTTGCATTTATAGAGTATAAACAACAAATCATCTTAACTCTGGAGCTGCCCAGGAACATATCAGCTACACACACATGTCAGTGTATGTCACAGTGGGACCATGCTCATTAAATGGCTGTCCAGCCATTTTCTAACACTAGTTGAGTAAAGATCCAATACTGTATTGCTGTAGCTTTGTCACTTCTACAGGCAGCAATCCCAGCTTCCTTGGGGTGCTCCACTTCTTTCAACTCATGTCATGGCTATTCTGGAACAACAACAAAAAAACAAAGTGCAAGAAATCACACCCAGACCCTGATCCTGGTGCAGTTGCAGACTTTGGACCTCCCTGAGAGCACATAACTTCTGTGGGAATTCCCATTAACTAAAAAATGAGAGGGAAGATTGTATATTATATTGGGTATTGCTCTTTCAGGGGCAAACGTGAGTGGCACCCTACTGCAGTCAGTGGCATCTGACATCTATAAAACTAATTGAAATAGTCAAATAATCAGTATTTTAATGTTTAATTTGTAAAAAAAAAAAAATTAAAAAATCAGTAAATAACAGCTAATATATGACCAGAACATTGAATCTGTATCTGTCCCTAACAGAGTATGCATTCTTTACTTAGGAACTATAAAAGAGCTTTGGGTACATGGTTTCATGCTTACTTTGGGTGCCGTTTAGTATACATAAGGAATTTTTTTGTTTGTTTATGATGGCTCTTTGGCTAATGCAAGCATACTGAAAAATAAAAAAAACCTGAACTTGTCTTCCCAAGACCAATAATGATAATAAACCTCCGTGACTATTTAAGAGTATCCAGTCAGGACAGCACTTAATAAAATAATATTTTTATGTGCTGTTTCCCTCCATTAGACTATAAGAATGAAAATCAATTTCTCTTTTATTTTTTTTAGTTCCCCTTCCTTTTTTAATAAAAGGCATTTTTGTTCCAAGGCAGAGCTATTTATTTCTAAGTAGGCAAAGAGCCTAGAGCTAGATGAAAAATGGCAACTTTTCCACCAATTTCCTCTCTGGCTGTTCTTTCACTATTACTTCCTAAGTCTCAAAGCGTAGAAGTGAGAATACACAGTGGGTTTTGCACCGTATTTGTTTTGCATTGATTTTCTGCCCTTTCTCCCAAAAATGAGCAAAACCCCCACCAAAACTAGAGAATGTCACAGCCTTGCTACCTCTACATAATTGACCACCATCATGGTTAACAGCAATCACTTAAAGAATAAACACTGTATTCCAAACAGGCAAGGTATAGAGAGCCACACTTTAAAAATAATACTAATATCAGTATGCTAAAAAAACATATTAGACCTGTGTTCAGTTCATATCAGCAGCTCATAAACAAGAAATATTTGTACTTTGGAGCTATTTTAGGCTTTAGAAAGTGCTAAGTGCTCTAGCATCATATAGCAAATTGCACAGGACTGCAGAGCCTTCAGCAGTTGTTTTGGAATTTACCAATATTTGCAGGATTCAGTGTGCAGAATTAATAGGGGGAAAAAATCTTTCCCCACTATGCTAAAAGGCATATGAATAAACCATGTGGACTCAAACAGTAAATGGCTCCTTTTTGTGTTTCTATTTCACAAAAATCATACATATATAAATAAATATACATATATATATATATATACAAACAGACTTTTAAAGTAGAAAAATTATGTTTACATGGGAGATGGACAGCTAAGAAAAAAATTGAAGGAGTATAATTTTTATATTTAACTATATAATTTCAATTAATAGATTTATATTCAAGGTCACTATGAGGTTTGTGACCTTTCCTTTCAGGGGAAGGCAAAGGGAAGGACAAGATTCAAATGAAAGATTTCAGCCTTCAATGGAAAAAGTATTCAAGACATTTGTACTCAAAAGCAAGTGACATAAATAGAGATTAGGTTGAAATCAACAGTGACAGTGTTAGCTGGTCTACTGAAGGAATAGGTCCCAAGATGACTGCTACAAGAGACTGTGTTTTAGGTACCTGACTGCAATGTGCAATGGTTAGATAGAGTCAGTGTGCCTTCAAAGTACAGTTGCATCCATTATTAAGACTTTTGTCATTGAGAGAGCATAGCTCTTATCATGGTCAATAACAGTTCATAATTCTTAGGGATTTAAAGGGAAACTGACTGTGCAGATATGAAAGTGCATTTAGAAATAGAAATAATTGACTAGGCTCTATAAAGGAAAGGTTTGGACTTATATGTGTTACAGTGTAATCCCAGTGTGTGGGCAGACAAGCAAGAAGAAAGAGAGAAAGGAGAGGAGAAGAGAGGAGAGGAGAGGAGAGGAGAGGAGAGGAGAGGAGAGGAGAGGAGAGGAGAGGAGAGGAGAGGAGAGGAGAGGAGAGGAGAGGAGAGGAGAGGAGAGGAGAGAGGAGAGGGAAAAAAGAAAAGAAGATAAAAGAGAAAGAAAGAGAATTCAGATGGGATAGGTTACAAAAATCTAAATTATGAGCGTCACTGTTTTCTCTCACTCAGAGAGATACAATATTATCTCCCAAAGGCTCCAGTCAAAGATATGCCAGTATCACTGACCAGAGCTAGAGACTATGGCAACTACATTTGTAAATTATAGCTATTACTGTTGTAATGTAGACATCATATTTAGGTGCCTAAAGTCTGCAAAGTGGCCTAAAAGCTCCTTTAGTCAAGCAATTATGTTATGTTTTACCTCCCCTTCTCCACCTCTCTGGCACTGTTCACCCATTTTGATTTGAGTGGTTAGCTGAAGTGTGAAGTTTTGTGGGTTGTTCCTGGCAGAGAGAAAAATCAACAATAGCTGCCTAGCTTTCATGACATTTTCTGTATTAATTGAAGTAAAATAATGTAGAAAACAGTTGATATGATTTGACCTGATCATACTACCGGTGGTTCTAACACTTTCAGTAACATCTAAGATAGTAATTCAGTGTTCAATTTTTGGCATTTTTACTTCTTTAAAAGCAGATCCCTTCGCTTCTGCCCTTGGTGTACTCAGCACTATGCAAAATCACAGGATGGAGTATCCAACTGTTGAAAAGAAGGCTTTGGGCTACCTGGTCTAGTGGAGGGTGTCCCTGCCCATGGCAGAGCGGTTGGAACTAGATGATCTTTGATTTCCTTTCCAACCCAAAGCATTCTATGACACATTTTCCCTAGGACTGCAGCACCTACCTACCCATAACTAGCTGACACTCTGGGACCTGTCTGGGAGCTCATCGCAGACATTAACCTCTCTCAGGGTAGGATGTAATGCAGAAGTGCAGCAAGCAGAAATGGAAACAAGATTAGCTTGACAGGTCATTGCTGTCTAGATTTGTAATAACTATGCATATTTTATATGCCCTTCTTAAAGTTACAGCTATTTAAATCCTTTTGTGTTAACCAGTCAAATTCAATAATTTTAATGAATACTCTTTCCATTTTCATTTCTTTGAGAGTCTTTTTGCTGTGTCCCTATGCTATAGCTTGCTGTTCAATACGCAATTTACATGTAAGTATTGGCTGTTTTAAGACACAGCATGAATAGTACTAAAATATGTATTAGCTCTTTAATAAAAGGACCCTGAAATAGTTGTATGGAGTCTTAAAAACATGAGCATCACTATCCTGACTTTGATGGTGAATTGTGTTACAGGAGGTCTTCAAGGTATATGAACTCTTCTGCAGAAATGCTGTCTACAGATAAATCTGGTTCATCCATTGAAAAACAGAACTGTACAAAAGCTTAACAAGTTGTCTAGACTAGTCTCTTAACTGGCTGCTGATGAAGAATTCATGAGCTGAAGGCCAACCAAAGACAGAGCGCAAAAAGGACTAGCATGATAACAATAACATGCAGAACAAAATCTGCTGAAGTATGTTGCCTCTCTGTACTACTAGAAATATGTTCCTTTAATCTAATTTGAATCCATTTTGCTACAGTTTATGCCATGAAGAACAGCAGGCTCTTTCACAATTAAATCTGTTCTCTCAATCATCAACCATAATCCCCAGGTTTTCCATGGAATAACTGCTGATTGTTCACTGTTTTCTGTCTGTTGAACCAATTATTCTTACCTAAATGCAAAATTTACATTTTGCCCCATTAAATTAACTTAATTTTATTTTTCTCTACTTCTTGGATCTGTAAAAATTACTATGAATTCTAAGCCTGTCCTCTAAAATATAGTTCCTTCTTCTTTTTCATTGGGAGACTTAGAAAAAACATTGAAAAAGACTGACCTAGAAGATAATACTGCAGAACCTTCTTCAGTGTTTCTTTCCATTAGTATCTATATGTTAGGTGCAGTTAGGGTTTGTTTTTTTTATTTTGTACCTGGCAGTTCTATCTAGACCTAGTTTGCGTATGAGATTTCCATCTGAGACCATGTCAAAAGCCTTTCTAAAGCCAAGATACATGACATCCACTGCTTCTCTGTATCCACAAAGTCTGTTACCTTGTCAAAGAGTGAGTTTAGATTGGTTTGACATGATTTGTTCATGACAAATCTATGTTGGCTGCTACTCATCTCCTACTCATCACTCTGCTACGGGAGCGGAGAGAATGATCTGTGTTGTTTCACTATTGATTTTGCCTACATCAAAAAAAGCCTGACATTTAACGTGAAATTTCTCCATTAGTTCAGTTTCCTTCAAACCCAGGTGAATTAAGGTGAAATGTACGAAAATTCTTCCTAAATACTCAAATAAACTATGTTGGGTTTGGTTTTGTATGTGTGTGTGTGTGGGGGGGTTTTTTTTACCATGTCAACACAATGATGATTTCTTTTTCATACATTAGAAGCGGAATCAAGAACTAACTACAAAATTCAACCAATTGTAACTAGGTATCTTTTGGCTACTTCTTTAATAAATATTAAAGGTCTGAGAAGCTTTTTGCAAAAATATAAAACTCATTATATTTTGTGAAGTGCCTACTTACTCAGGGAAGACACTGGACATACAAAGTAAATTCAAATTTAGATAGCATAAGGGAAGATTTTCTTGCCAGTATGTTTCAGCCAGGGTGAGAGGACATTTCAGTCTCTGCAGGCTATTTGGTCCTTGGTTTCTCTGCTGAGACTACTAACAAAAACGCCAGTTAGCACCAGCTGTAATACAGATACCTGTTCATGAGACTGGACAGAGACCAATAGCCATTCTGAACAGGTCACTGAGCAGCCATCTGTCGACAGCGATCTGCAGACACTACTGACATGTGGTCAACCCCATCTAGCCCCAGTGAGTGCAAGACACCTTTTCCTCTTACCAAGCCACTACTTTTTGGTACTCTTAGAAATATTTTAAAGTAGGTTTTACATTCTCTTTTCACATTTCTGTCCTTAGCCTGCTGTCAGGAGCTAAAATGTGCAGTGACATTCACCATCTCTGGCGTCCCAATCTGGGAGGGAGCAAGAGAGGGAGAAAAATACGTCTGAAGTGTTCAGGGTGCAATCAAAAACCACTGCTGTTGTAGCAAGTGAGGTCAGGCTGTGACAGCCCTGCATATGGGTCCTACATCAGCCGTGTATACTCTCCATTAAGGCTTAGAGATTCTTGATCTGATAAGTTTAAATCACAGCAATTTATTACCAGAATGGTGACAGCATTTCTCTACAACACTGTGAGGAATCTGTCCTTTGTCACAGTGAGGCACATGGATATATTCCTGTTCCAGCTTGAATCTGTGAGCCATCAGGAAAGTCAAAATAATTCTGTGTCTTAGAGACTCTGTGTTTTCTATAATATTTCCTCCCACTCTCACAAATAATGTATATATCACTGCATATGGGCCTTTTTGGCTGTAATTAAATAGAGCATGGTGTATGATCCTATCAAAAGGTGATAGTAAAAGGTCAAGACAGACACAAGTGAATATATTAGTAAATATTAAATTACTAAAAACCAGATTAACAAAACTGTTTCCCATATCTCTCCATTTAAATGTATATATATTAGAAAGTTCATATTTCTTTATTAGTACAAAGAATAAACCAATACAAACACTAATGGAAGGTATACAGAAAAGTTCTAGATAAAAATTAGTGAGCTTGTTATGAGGGAGTAGCAAAAAGCAGAGGCAGTAGCTCATTTTAAGAACACACTGTATCTTTTTAAGGAATTTCTATGACTGGATGTCTGTGATAATGCCAGATGACTCACTCGAGAGGTCCTTTACAGTGCTAGGGTACTTAGTCACCCTGTACCAGTGACAGTTCCTGGGAGTGGGGAAGGAATCCTTGAGGAGTTTGGCCAGCTGTCAGTAGAGCTACCTGAAAAACTCCAGAAGCAGAGACAGAGATATTAACTAAGTGCAAGATGCATAATCTCTTACTTAAGTCTGTGAAGTCAGTGAAATTCTGAGTGTCGAAGGATTTTTGAGAACTGTTCAGATCAGTAAATGCTGTAGCTCTTAACTTCTTAGCACCTTTCCAAAAGGACCTAAAAAGCACATTTCCAAATTTAATGTCAAAATTAGATCTTTCGATCTTTTAAATACTTTTGCTAAGGTTTCCTGCCTGCTCCTCAATTTTTCTTGCATCTCTCATCTTCTCTATGTCCTTTTGCTTATGAGTATACTTTCATTCTTTTTAGTCTGGTTTTGTTTAATTGCTTTTCATTTGGGAATGAAAACATATTTTAAAAATAAGCATCCACTCCAGGAACATATTCCATGATTCTATGATTCAAATATTATCTGTTTTCCATATGTTTGTACATTGTTTACCTTACTTTTTGGATATCTATCTGGTCTGTGACATCAAAGATCAGCAGATGTAACTGAATTTTGAACTAAAAGCATAGGTGAAAAAATGATGTCTTTATGCTTACTTCCAACAGGTAATGTAGTTACTTTACTAATGATGATGTTACCTGTTTGAGACTATGATGTACTAATACAATCTGACTAGAAAAACTCATGCTGAAGTTAATCTATTCATCCGCCTTAATGGATTTATGAACATAACTTCCCTATTTTAAATCTAATACAGAACCCAGTCAAAGAAAGAGAAAGAAGACTTTCGTTTATCTTGGTCAATTTTCTAATTAGACCATTTTTAACAAAGAAATAAAAGGTGAGTTAGCAACATAAAAATTTTTCACAAACCTATCTCTGTATTGCCATTTCTAGTGGGGAAAAACCCCTAAGGACCATAAATTTTCCACTGACTTTTAAAAATTTAAGATTTCCAGTGATCAATTTTATGTAAAAGTTCCTCCAATTCTTTTTTTTTTTTTTTTGTTATTAATAAATTTAAAAATAAACTTTAAACAGCAGTTTAATTTACAGAGATTTTAAAAATGTCCTTGTTGCCATATTCAGACTTCTAAACTCTCTCTGTTTGACCAAGGTGGAACAGGAATGGCTGAACTGATTGCTCATGCTGAGTGGCTGAACAGATTGCTCATGCTAATTGTGTCACATTCTATTCTTATGTTCTTGCAGGTTTTTATCATACTTGCTTAAATTCCTCTTCCACACTGTAAATATTGTGCACACAATCAGGACTTCTGTAATGTTAGAGAACATTTATGGGCATTTACTAGTCTGTTCCTTCTTACTGTGCAGTTCCCTTTCCATGGCTGGCATAGGTAGGACCAGTTTTGATTTGGTAGGTTCAGATGGCTACACACTGAAGTGATCCATCCATCACTTAGCATTAACGACACAGGCTACAAAGCTTTTTCCAGTTACCTGCACCATCACGCAAAGTCATCAGTCATGTTCCAATTAACTGACAGCTGTAATGATTTTAATTTTTCTTTCAAGAAACTGGAAGTGGCCTTGATTTTTGTCATTGTACTTGACCTCAGCCAAACATTGGACTACAAAGTAGCCATCATTTAACTGTGAATAAATTGGGAGATGTGTGAGTGAGGCAGTAGGATGTGTCTGCTGTTAACTCTCTGAAGTGTTCCATGGCCCTTTCTCACCACTTGTCCAAGAAAGTCCACATTATGTATTCCGCATTATGTATTCTTTGGGAGTCTTTGCTTTGCTTTGCTTTGCTGTATAAACAATTCTGCTGCTCAGAGAAGACTGTGAAGTTGCATCATGCATTGCTAATGCTGCCTTCCCACGGGGTCACAGCCTCCTTTGGGCATCCACCTGCTCCAGCGTGGCGTCCTCCACGGGCTGCAGGTGGATATCTGCTCCACTGTCGTCCTCCATGGGCTGCAGGGGGACAGCCTGCCTCACCATGGTCTTCTCCAGGGGCTGCAGTGGAATGTCTGCTCAAGTGCCTGGATCACATCCTCCCTCTCCTTCTTCACTGAGCTTAGTGTCTGCAGAGTTCTTCTCATGTTCTCAGTTCTCCCTTTAGCTGAGGTTGCACAGGTTTTTGCTCCCCTTCTTAACTATGTTATCCCAGAGGCTCTGCCACTGTCACTGATGGGCTCAGCCTTGGCCAGAGTTGTGTTCATCTTGGAGCCAGCTAGTATTGGCTCTGTTGGACATGGTAGAAGCTTCTAGTAGCTTCTCCCAGAAGCTACTCATGCAGGCCCCACCTACCCAGCTACCAAAACTTTGCCACACAAACCCAATACATATGCTGTAGATGTGCCCAATATACCAGTTTTCAAATAGAAAACCCCATGTTAGCAAACATGGGGTTCACCTTCAGAGAAAGGAAAGAAATTGGAATTGTAAGATAGATACAGACCATTTCTAAATGCCTTTATGAACTTCTTCCAGTGACTAATTGATCTCACATTTGGCTGTAACAGTTCAAATGTAAAAAGATACTCCCAGAGCCCCAGCTGTGGAGGCAACCTGTCCATCACACTTCTTGGTTTTCTTAATTCCAACCAACAGATGCCTTTCAGTGTACATCCTATTCAGACAACATCCATCTTCTTTTCCATTTTGTTGGCTCCATCTATTTTCAGACCTCATCTGAAAAATATTCCTTTGCTCCCCCCACCATTTCTCCCCCTCGTAGCTATTATAGTTTGAAATAAAAGCTTTGTTTCTTTTAATAGGGAAAGTGTTTATGTGAGAAACTCATTCATGCAAAAAATAAATATTGTGGTGACACTTCCCCGAGGCCAGGAACTTGTAGACGCAATTATTTATTAAAATCCATTGTTTTCTTTAATTAACATTTTGAAGAGACAAATTTCTTCCCTAAGATCACCTCTTTGTGAACTTAGAACAAAAAATGTTTTCTCCATTGCAGTAAGGAAATGCTAAACAGCTTCCCAAACTCGGATAATTTGTAAGAAAGAAAAAAACCAGCAAAAAGTGTTTTGTTGGGTTTTTTTTAATTTTAAGAAAACATTTTACATTGTAGACATTAAAATGCAGAGTTACAAAATGATATTGTCTAGTTAGCTGACAGATGAATGCCACTGAAGCAGTAGTTGTGGCAAATTCAGTGGCAGCAGTCACCTTTGAAGAGAAGTTCAAAGGTAGTAGGAGGGTTCTTTCTTCAGAAGGAGGGTTGTTTTCTTTAGAAGAAGCTTTATGCTGCCCTTCAGTATGATGAAATAGACTGACAGAAATCAAGGAAATATTCTTGACCTTCTGCCAATGTATTCTGAAAGACAAAGATGCCTCCCACATGCTGCTGGGGACCCAGTTTTGCACACAGTGGCAGACAAGAAGCACTGCAGGAAACACTGATGGTCCCTGTCTGTATGACATGATCTTTGGCTTTCTCTTTGGAAAAGGAAAATTTCAGTTTCAGGTAAAAGACAAGGTTGGTTTTCCCTCTACCCTACCTCTATTCAGCCTTGCCATCCATTTTTTCATCTACATGTGTTATCAAAGAAAACAGATCATACAATTACCTCCTGTTCCTTAAAAACAATTTGTAATTGAGGTTCACCACCTAACCTTTCACCCTTTTTTTGAATGTCTGTGCAGCAAAGACAATAATATTCAATCAATTCACAAAAATGCAATGAAACATAGGTAGATTATGTTGGGTTTTTTTCAGGTTCACCTATGGCATGTGTCTTTGTTACAAATTAAATCTACAAGTTGGGTCAGTGGCAGATTTCAGTATCTTATCATATCATGTAAAAGGTGTACATAATATTGTTTTCTACATTACCAAACACACATTGAAACTCACATGAGATTTTCAGAAATTGTTAGAATAATGAAAAATAAGATCTTACTGTAATGTTTGATGGGAAATGTGAGACCAGGAACTCATTTCTAGTTGATATTTAACCTTTTCCTCTACCTGAGCTCTGCCATACTTTGTGAAAACTAAAATTCTGGAGTTTTCACACTTCACACTTGGACTTCTGTTCTCATTCTGCACAATGCTTTTCCTGATAAACTGCTGTTGCTCCCTTTTATGATATTGTTAGACCCTGGGATATAGCAAACAATTTTTAAATTATTCTCTGAAAAGAAGAAGTTTTAAGATAAAAACAGCTGTCAAAGTAACAGAAGTTCCTACAGAATAAACTCCATTTTTCCGTTGGCTTTACTACCCACAGTAAATTCTTCCATCCCTATCTCCCTTGCCTGCTCCAGGCCACCTAATGTTATATCATGTGTCAGTTCTCCTAGCACTTTGATTTTGTTCCACTGGTAAAGATAACTTTTTTAAAATGTGACGTTCTGAAAATGTCAGAAACATCTTTCATATTTTCAAGAAAAATCATGTTCCAGAACTGAATTTATTGTTACTACTTCTAATTCACTTGGAAGTTGCTCTTGTTGTGTCACACTTCTCAACATCCAAGACACCAAGCTCTACTGTGTTACATGAACAGTTGCTACAGCTGATGGAAAGCTATGAAGAAGCACATAAAGAAGAAATAAAAATTCAATGAATAGAAAAGGCCTCTATAATAAGACATGCTGATCTTTGGGGAGTGATTGATGTTCTTCTGGATAACATCCTGTCTGGAAACTTGAAAATAAAATATACTTACAGTTAAGGACTTTGCATGTAGATATTTGCACTATTTTGTTATGAACACAGAATTGTTCCTAGGATATCAATGGAAAGACAGAGGAACATAGAGAGCTCTCAGTTAAAATCCTAAACCCTGAATGTACCCTATGAATGGAAATACCAGCATGTGTGACCTGACACATTTGACAAATACATTTGTATAAACTGTAGGTTTATACATCTACACCTAAGATAGTCATGTATACCCTTATTACAAACCCTTGAGAGAAATAGGCAGTGCATCTGACACTAAAATAATCAGCTAGAACAAATCACATGAATCACATTGTATCATCGACTTTTTCTTTCTATGGATTATAAAGCCAATAAACAATTGCAGATATCAGGATCAGATTAATTCCTCTCCTTTTGCCCTATTACATATTTTCCCATAAAAGACACTGGTTGCTAACTTGTTCCCCTGTTTAATACCAAATCCTTATTATTGCAGATTCAGGGTCAGTCTTTATGTCACTTGCAGCTGTGCAAATGGTGTGTCCATGAGTACAGAGTCCATCAATATTCTACTCTACAATACAGAGTAAAGATGTGTTGAATGTCACCTTGAATCAACAAGCATCATCCAAAGAGGATGTCTTTGATTCCACTTGTGAAGACTTTTCTTGGAAAAAAAGTTTTTTAATGCACATCTTCCAAAAACATCTTCATTATAACTTATTCCAGTAGTCCAAACTAGTTCACTGTAATAAGCTCTCAAAATGTACATGCTATATAAATGTTTGAATACTGACTGTGACCAGGAGAGGACTATTATCTCCACAGTCTGCTCATAAGCAGCCCGTTCTTGGTGACCAACAGGGAGCATTGGATGTGGGGAGTTGTTTTGTCTTTCTTTGGTTTTCAAGGTTTATTTCTGCTGCCAGTCTGGTAGTATGGAGAAATTCCAGATGTTTGCAAGATTGCTGCTTTTCATAGTCAGAAGCAAAATATATAGTAGATAGCATCATAAAAGCAACAATTTCTGGTTCTAGATTTCTCTAAACAGAAAAGGTGGCATCATTTTATGATTTATTTATTTGACCTTGTTCTTATACTGGCATTCTCTATCATATATTGATAGAACAAAAGGACAAACTGGAGATTTACCCTGATAATGTTTGGTTTTAACCATCTTCTGAGAATATGTGTTGTCCCATAAAATGCTTAAAGTCCAGAATTAGTAAATACATAGTAGCATGTGTGCATGCACAGAGACTCACACAAATCAACCTGGTGGCACATAGACTTGAAATTATTCTGTACTGATTGAATCCGAGACTTTTTGCTTAAGGAAAACAGCCTAGAACAGAAGCTCCCTATGGCTGTATAAGAGAGAGTTTATCTTTTTATCCTATCTTTGGAAGCTGAAGTATCAATTAGTTGGGTTATTTTGCCTTTTTTTTTTTTAATTCTCCAAGGATTCAGTGAATTAAACATTCCTCTAAATAAAAGTATTAATAGATGTTAGCAATTTTCTTTCTGTCCTTATTTCTGTTTGTCTCTGATAAAGTGTTGAAAGAACCTTCCAAATATATTAAAAGATTTTTCAGTCTTTGGTGATGACACTATTTATAATTTAGGGATTTCTATTTCATGGACATAGAAAGTTATGGAAATGAGGACATAACTTGCTCTCTCCTGGATAGATCATTACCAGTAGAAAAGGGACTTTGACCACTATGAAACAATCAGTCTTCACTCTTGTCTTAAAAGCTGGAAATCTGTTAGCCTAAAGCTGTAGGAGGTTCTTCTTTAACATCAACGAGAAAGCAACCACGAGAGGGAGCTGGTGCACAGGGTAGGGGTGGTTGTGCAACGAGATCTGGAGCTACTGCAACACTGAGTTTGGGAGAGGGGGAAATACCAGTTTCATAGCAGGAATTCATTTGCAGTCTTCATTACTCCATAAAATGGCAATGTTTTTCACAAGGAAGATGCATTGCAAATAGCAGCTCATCTAATTCTAGAAACACTCAAGGCTGTAGAGAACCAGTGCTAGTAACTGAAATATTTGACTGAATAAAGGCAGCAATAAGGCCTAAGAGCAGAAACTCTGGGTCTTAATCCTGTGTCCTTATTTTCCTTTTTGACCCTTTTTTAGTTTTGTTTTCTTGCCACTATATATACATTTAAGACGTTACAGAGCTGCCCGTGTTTTTGAATAAAGTAATTCAGAAAGACAAGTGACTGATTACAACTGCACAGTGCCCTGAACCTTTACTGGGACTAAGACCTGAGGGAAATTCCACCCCTCTCCACTTCATACTGAACTTGTTGGCTGTGTTAAAAATCTCTCATTTCCTTCTGACACCAGCGTGAGAAGCCAAGGGCAATACAGAAAAGGTGATGGTATTTATTTAAGAGATACAAGGAGTATGCAAACTGCTTGCTGGTATTCAAATTACCAGCAATTTAACACATCTTTCTAGCCAATCATCAGTCTGAAATAATTCACTCGCAGTCACGTAGATAGAAACCTTAATCAAATGTTCTCCTCAGCAAATGACTACAACCTTGTTTGTCATTTGTTTAAAACATAGAAGGCTGAAGAAAAATCTTCTACATTTGTTGTAGCTTTATTGCTACAGTGTATATAAGTACTTACATACTTACGTTTGAGGGCATTTTCTTCCCAGGGATTCATTAAAAACTCCTTGTTAAAATGTTCCACATGCTTGACGTACTATAGCAGCTACATACAGCAGGCAGTCATATTAAAAGCCATACACCCTGGGAGACAACTTCAATTTTACAAAAGTCAGGGCCAAGGAAGAAAAAAGGTTCAACAAAGGGTAAAAGTGAAAAGCTAACATACATAATTAATTAATTTCTACAATCTGCTTATTATATCTACTCAAACACACTGAAGCAATTGCAGGAGTTGAAGATTTTAAAGGAAAACGGAGACATATATATCACCTCTTTTGTTAGCAAAGCAGAAAGTCCTCAATTAGTGTCATGTGAATAATACATGAGTTGCATTTTAGCACACACTCCTGGGCTAGGCTAAGAGGATGAGTCACTTCTGAGAATGGACAAACAGAAAAGAAGCTTCTGGCACTTGGCTACAGGTCTGGTTTTAATTGTGTTAGGAAAGTCCTCAGCAGTACTGTAGGAAGCCACATTTAACAAGGTTTTATTATTAGGCAGTTTCTTCCAAGTTTTAAGATTCTCTGGATCAGATTTACATCATATTTTTTCTAAAAGAGCTAAAGTCACTTTCCAGCAGCAGCGAATGGTATTAAAAAACAAAACCAAGGCAGAGATAAATGACTTCCCTGATTTTCTGTGTCCAGCACCAGAGATGGTAACAAAACTGACATGTTTATCTATTGAGGCAGTGTCTCATTTCCATGAACCATGCTAAACTGTTTTATATAGGGAAAGACACATTCTGACTATGCATTGTTACCATAATACTACCTGAAATCAGTCGTGGACTGAGAATCCAATGTTTTGCACACAGCAGAAATGCAAAACAGGAAGTTGATCCCTGTATCTAAGACTTCACATCACTATTAAATACTCCTCTGAACCAACTGCACTTTACTTTGGTTAGATGTCAGAGGAGAGGTCAACTGTCTCCTTTTTTTCCTGCTCAGAAGGGAAATATCATATATTAAAGGGCAATATATATATATCAATATAAAGCATTCATTAACTTTATCTTTCATGAAAAATCCCAGATCTTTTACCCCTTCTTTCCTCCTGAAACACATGATTTAAAAGTTCTTCCTTGCCCTTTAGTAGAACAAGGATGAAGGGTTGACTCATGGGTACCCAGCCTGCTTGCAGACCCAGGCACTATGCAGATGTGCTGGGGCAGGTAGATCTAGGCCACTCTTCCTCATGGATCTGGGAGGTATCAATAATGTGCTTACAGTACCAGTCAAAAGGGTCCAGAGCAGCTGACATAACTGGGGCTGTTTAGTCTTGATCTAAAGGAAAGGTGGCCATCAACTTCAACAGATGCTGGATAAAGTCATCACCTTGTACCTGTTCCTTTTTGCTGCCTGACAGTTAAAGTTGATGCAAGATATCTTGGTGAGGCAAAGCTTGTAGGAAAGAGCAAATCGATCTCTCTTTAAGTCTGAAATAAGAACATATGTTGTAATATATTGGGAAAAGACAGAGATGAGGGGATTGAGATTTTCTTTCCTACCAAAATTGATGCCACAGAGATTGACCTAAAGGTAAATAAGAACTTGTGTGTATGCTTGCTTTCATTTTTCCACTGAACCATGAGGAACAAACAATAGCAAAAAGTAAAGGAAAATGTCTAAGGACTAGCAGGGAAGAGAATGTATCTGTCAGAGGTATAGCTGAGACTGAGTTTCTGTTGCATTTTGCAGTCACCAGGGCAGGTAGGTGAGGTGACAGTCCCCAGTGCTCACCTCGCAGATAGCTCAGCTCTGACATGATGGATTGCTGGGCCATTCAGCAAGGTCAAAAGAAATTTCCATAGCATAGATGGGAAAAATGCTGAGAGATGGCTTCATTGCCAATTCTTTTTTTTTTCTTTTAAAGAAATCACAAAGGGGAAAAGAATGATTTGTTCAGGTGGGAAGTATTTCTGCAACATGATTTCTTATACCTGGCCTGAACTATGTTTCTAACCTTTTAAAGCAATAGAAAAGGAAAGGCTATGCCCAAAGCATACAGTCTCTAAGGACTGGTTCCTAAACACCTTTGTGCTTGGCAATATATTACAATTGGCTGGAAGCTCACTAAAGCCAAAGGGACATCAGGACCAAGACATTAGTTGTATGTTTGACCTTTTCTGCTCATACTGTGTTCCTCAGGCAAATTGTAGGCTTTGAGGTTTGAAGACTTTTGTCCTTGTGGCATTTGGCTTGTTATAGTGCCTGAGGAGACAGATAATGGTCAATCTGTGCAGCTGAGAGAATGATGGAGAGAGAAATGACATGGGGAATATTCCTACTGAATCTCTGAATTTTAAGATAACTCCCTGGACATCTTTTGCCAAGCTTTGCCTAAACTTTCAGGTGGTTGACGTACTACCATTGCATAGGATCCTAGGATGATAGGAAGCTATAGATGGCTGCTTATACCTTCTGATCTTCTACCCTATATTTCTGTGTTTAATAAGAAAGCTTTTCCTCCAGTCACCAAGGCCATATAGCCAGTGCAGGGGAGCTATGGTAAATAAATTGTGTGTGCAAGGAAAGAGAATACAGGATTGGTCTGTGTTTATAACCTAAACTCTATTCTTACCCTTTGGAAGTAAGACATAAAGATCCCACACATCACTTTAACAATGGTCAAGAGCAATCAAAATGATCAGTCATGTAGACCATGACTACAGGAGTCAGGAAATTCAGAATAACTTTGGATTCCATTTATTCCATTGTTTCAAAAGAAAGCGTGGCGAATTATGTACAATTATTCCTAGCCTCCTTTTCTCCCTTTCTATGAAGTGTGAAAGCATATTTTCAGCTCTCTAATACTCTACAACAGGTCAAACATGGGAGCCATGTTGAGCCGTTGTTCTTCGAGTCAGCCATGGAGAAGGCAGAAAGGAGAAGGTATGAGACACTCTGAAAGCATAAATAATTTATGTGTATATGGACAAATATTAATTCAACATGAAGATTTTAAGTAAGGATTCCTCTTGCAAAGAATGACAACACATCCTGCACTGTGTTTATACCATACTAAGCTGTATCTCTAATTTTTATTAAATGACCACCTGATCTTCAAAAATACTCAGAACATGGCAGCTATGAATAGTACTCACTTTTGGTCTTTTTGTGGGAACTTTCAGCATTTAAAAAAAAATCCTACACAAATGAACAAATGAAAATTGAAGCGTGTTACCACAGTACAACATTCCACTTCCATTTTCTGAACTCTTATTCTCTCACTTGCTTTCTTCAGAGTACCTCCAAATTTCCAACATATGTTCCTGAAAGTTATTCTTGAATAATTCTTTCAGGGTCAGTGACAAAGGTCATTCTGTGTCTGTGGTAGTTATCAAGTCAATTAAAAACAATATACTCTGTCCCACTAAAAAAAAAGATGATCATAAAAAAAAAAGACCCCAAAATCTGTATTTTAAAAAAGAAAAAGAAAAGGAAAGTGATTAAATAGCCATTTGTAGACTATTTTTCCAGCTGGTTTCTGCAGTCTGCTTTTTAGTTTCAGATGTTTGCCCTAGGCCTGCGACAGTCACATCTTATTACATACTCTCACTGGTGACTATCAGGGGCAGAGAGCACCTAAGCAATTCTGGTCGTTTGCTAATTCTGACCACAAGGAATAGTCAGTTCTTGTGCCCTCTCCCACTTGTGCATGGTTTCACTTTCCATAGCTGCACAAAAAAAAGATCTTGAGAAGGATGAGAAAAGGCTTGGTTATATTTTTCAAAAAGAAAAAATTTCAAAGTGTGAGGCCAGGCCCAAGAAAGCAATGATCTCAGTGTGGCCATCACAGGTATTGAGATATCCTGAGGCTCTTTTATTGTTGTCTAAAGGAAAGATAAAAGATGGTGTTTACACCTCCACTCCCAACTTTCCTTAGTGCTATTGCTTCTTCACTGAAAGGGCTGCAAGAGTCTGTGTGTCTAGACAGCAACAGCAAACAAGGTTTACAGGATCTGTTTTGAGCTCTCATGTTCTCTTGCTGAGCAAAGTCAAGCAAGTCACGATTAACTGCCTGATTATAAATTAGGTGTTGTCACACCCGCCCTGCAGGGGCAATGTCCAGAACAACTGGCATTAGAAGAGACCATCAGGAACCTTGGAAGAAGGCTGTAATTTTTGTGCCAAGTGTTGGTGGGAATGGTAACAGTTGGGAGCCTGAACTGTCATGTTTAAATCCACATGCATCTGACAATCCAGCAAAGCAAAGTTCAGGAGAGCTGAGAGCTGGAGTTTTGGACTAGCTCTCCTCTGTGTGGAACAACACAATTGCAAAATGTGTTTTCTAGCTGTTATTCCTATTCTAGCCCACTCATCCTCCCTCATCTCTTTCTTCCCTTCTAAATCATCAGTTCACCTTCTCTTCTCCACTACAAATGCCCCATGGTCAGACTCACAGCTAATGCTATTTAAAGTATGGTTCATAAGACTCAAAAATTATAAATTATCAAATGAGATGAGATATACTCTTCTACATTATTATTTATTTACATTGTTTCTGAGACTCAGTCTATTGTGCCAATGGAAGAATAAAAGAAAATAAGTAGGAAAAATTGTCTTTTGGGTTTTTTTCCCTATGAACTAAGACAGGCTTATGTAGTGAGATGAGAATTGAGATGACATTTTGGTCATCCTGTGGAATTTCTTGTCACAGCATTTTGGTGATATGAAAAAGTCACATAGACTTAAGAAGCTAATGGACACACCAAAGAAAGGAAAATCTGTCTGTGATTGTGACAGCTCTTCTAGATCATAAAATCCCCGATACACAGATATATGAAACATGGGAACATGTTCTGGCAAAGCATTACTGCACTTGTTATGTTCTTATAGTCTTTTTTGGCATCCACGAATGGCCATGGTCAAAGACAGGTTCCTGAGCTCAATGGAGAGATGATCTAATCCAGTGCAGCTATTCATAGGGGAAAAATTTCACTGTTTCAAATACAGCAGATGCTTTCCAGGGAGGGAAGAAGTTATGTTATAGATAACTGTGATCTCTCTTAAACAGCTATCTACTGGCATTTCCTAGGACTGGGGTGGAGCTTTTATATATGCTGTGCAAATATCTGTGTTCTTTATTTGCAAATACAGTGAACATTTATTTAAGAAATAAAAGTTAATTTTTGAACTACTTTTCAGATATTTCTTTTTTTTTCTAAAGAATACGTTCTGAAATAAAATGTCATGTTAATCTAGAAAAAATGAAACTTTTTTTTTTTATTCTGATCCAAATTTTATTACACTATATAGATTTGAACTGGTAGGTTTGATTGTTTTTATATTCTATTCTTTCAGCTTGATTTACCACCCAGATGGCATTAGTCAACCTCCATTTGCATTTTTCTGTGTGACAGAGGCTAAGGCAAAAGAATAATTAAAACCAAACATATCTCCAGCTGTAGTACAGTGGAAAGGCAGCTCTCCAAGGAGTCTGCCTGCACTGCCAGTAGTGATATACTGTAGGGAAAAATCTCACTTCATCAAGTGGGGATCCTGCTCCATAATTTTGCTGGTGTCTTGTCTTTCTGGTGTGATGCAATAACACTGCTATTGTGTCTGTGCTTGTTTTAAAATAATGGTGCTCCCCAAAACCATGGAATAACTAACCCTGAAACCACGTGGGTCTGTCTAGATTTACTTCTGTAGCTCCAATGAGACACAGGCTCCTTACTTCATGAATAAAATAGGGAGGGGTGGGGGGAAGAAATTAAAACTTGAAAGTGAAATGTGGCAAAAATAAGTAGCTTGTAGGTGTTACCTGCAGCTATAAAAAAGGGCCTAATTTGTGTAGCGAAAAAAAAAAAAGTGAGTAGTCAAGAACCATCACTGTGGCACTTGGAACAGAGGAATGGCACATATCAAAACACCCAGTAGTCCTGGATTTCAATTCTGTATATTTGTCAGTCCCTAATATGTCTCAGTTTGCTGACACAGCCAAAGGCTCCACTGCATTGTAAGCACACAAGGAAAGAGATGAGAGAAGGGAAAACACAGCTGGGGAAAGACATGTCCCTTTGCAAGTAAAAAGGTAGTGACAGACATGAAAAGTAAGAGCAAGAAAAAGAGAGATAAAATCATATCTGGTATAGGTAAGAAAGGGCATGAAAGGAAAAAACACTAACACAAAAATCCAAGTAACTGAGGCATCCTTCCAGCTCTCAACAGGAGAACAATTCAGAAAACATCATAGTTAAGAAAACCAGGTGTAACTTAAAACAACTTTTTTTTTAAGTGTGTATGGGCATGGTTCTATAGCATGCTGCTATTAATGCAAAAAGCATACTTGACTCAGGTTTGCTTCCTAACACATATTTTTACAAGACGAGTTTGAAAAAGCAAAATGAGGTAGATTTTAAACTACATTACACTTGAGAGAGAAGCACAATAGGCAATACAAGCTTACACATGTGGCACTCCAAGGACAGCCACCAGCTGTGGTGCTTCAAGCATAGGGATGTGAGAGGTCAAAATCTGCCAAAGGCCAGAAGCTGTGTTATCCAATGGACAGCCGAGTAGACTCCATCTATTGCACAGAAATAAAAGTCTTTTTTATTTCTATGTTTCATATCACTCCAGGAACTGGAATATCACTGCTCCGTGTTTTTAGTTTTTGGGGTTTGGTTCAGGGTTTTTAACATATAATATGGCATATAATACCTCCATGTCACTATGTGCCATTTTTCATAAGTTGAAATAATGTTTCAATTTAAAATTGAAATAATTTTCAATTTCTACTCCTCTGGTGGGACTACTACTGTTATCAAGAAAAATGTTAGGAAATAAGGTCCCTGCATGAACATCTCTCTACAGGTCAGTTACATGAGCCTGGGATTCAGGAAGTTCTTAATTCTAATCCTATATCAAACAAAATACCCTAACTCATTCAGCTGCTTGGCTTTTTCTTATGTCTTAAGCATAAAAAGCAGGTAAATTGAGAGACAGAGAGAAATTGCTTGTTTAAAGCTTTGTTGGGGGAGTAAATAAACCGTGGATGTTGAACTGGTAGCGCTTGCTATCAAGCTGTCATCTTCAAAATAATTCCCATGGAAAAATAATTAGAGTTCTGGCATGATAAAGAGAGAATTATTCTTGTTTTGCAAACACTTATTCCTGATAATTTTCTCCCCTTTTTACTTTTTCTCTTTTTTTTTTTAAGTTTCATTCAAAAATGCTTTATTGAATTATCTTTCAAAAGAGAGGCCTTAACTTTGGTAAATAAGAAACTGGAAGGGTTTCCAAGGCTAGGGCAAAGAGTCCATTATGAATGCCTACAGCAGCCTCTTGAAGAGTGTGCAGGCAGGAGAATTTCATCCTTATCTAAACCATTTGCCATTGACAAGGGTATCTTGACATTTTGTGTAAAGACCTGGCCACAGCCTAGATAATGACTGCTGCATTATTTTCCTTTTTAATTGAATTTTAATTGAATACTCTGCTGATAAAGTACCCAATTGATTGTTTGCTTCTTGCTTTTGTGCCATGGTTACACATGCTCTGAGAATCTCTGGCTCGCTAAGCAGTTCTCCTAGCCAATACGGCCAGTGGGATATTTTCCTTAACCCCTTTTTTCTCCCTTTGAATGGTCTCCCCAGAATCTTGTGCACTATTTATAGTCTGCTTTTTGTCTTGTTGGTGTGGGTTGTTTTTTTAATTCTTCTTTTCAAATATTATAAGTAGGAAAAGAGTGTAGCTATGGCTACAGGGAGACAGTGAGAAATTAAGAACCTGTGCTCCACGTTCTGCCTGATCTAAATCCATCATTTAGGGATGGGAACAGAAAGGGACTCATACACAGTGACAGACTTGTAGGAATCTAGCCTCTAAACGAACCCACAGGCTTTAGTGAGCTGGCAAAGATCCCCTACATGAAACACAGCTAGAGAGGCCTCTCAGAAGTGTTTTTTGGGAATTCAAACAATGACATATGTATGATTTACATGTCATACATATTCACCATGGCTAAATTATTTGTTTACCTCTGTGGTTCAAATAACATACAGAGAAAGGCAATAAAATAGCTAGAGGTATATAGTTGCTTTCTAAGATAAATAGACCAGGATGCCTCAGCCTGAAAAAGAGACTTGAAGGAGTTTATAAAACTATGAACAACATGAAAGAAAGTAGATAGGGAAATAACTGTTCATCTACACAGATGAGTGCCCAAAGATATTATTAAGCAGCAAGTTTTAAATAAATTAACAATAAAAATGTAGATAGAATTGCAACTGAATGGTACAGAGGCCAAAAATATAGATGGATTTTTTAGAAAGGATGGCAAAATACTAGGAAGGAAGGTCCTTCAGGGCCTATTAAGCACGAATATTTGGATTCAACATCTGTCTCAGGAAAATCCTAGTTTACAGATTGCCAAAATCTGGGGTATAGTGGTGAATATCCCTGGATATAAACTGCTTTTTTTTTTATCCATTCCGTCCTAAGTTTTCAAAATAGGGCTGGGTTTTCAAAGTAAGACACTAAAATGTAAGTGCTGACACACATGTCTATATTTAAAGTATAGCCAGTCCAAATGCAGTCAATACTATCACTGAAATACAGAGGTGGATTCATCATAGATGCTTTCACTGGGTGAGCTAAACAACTCCCTAAACTCTGGAGGGTGCAATTCAGTCATCTAAACATTTGTTAGTGCTGTCTTAGATGTCCTATGAGTATTGCCTGCCTTCTAGTTGAACCTGTAGGAGGGCATCAGTGTCCCATAGATCCTGTGTCATGTCCACCGCTACCATACAGACTGTCTAGAACCTCTGAGTTGAATCTTCTTGTGTTTAGACATTTGTCCCTCAGCCTTGAATGAATCCTACTAGCCATTGTAATAAAACAGATAGTGGAATGAATGTACCTTTGGTTTTATACATTATAGCCATTCCTATGTTTTCCTCTGTCCCTACTTCACAGCTATGAAGTGGATGATAATGGCATCTCCTAGGTTTCGTGTATTATGCTCTTTGGGCCCAAATATGCAGTATAAGCAATAAAGCCCTGATCCATACAAGTATTTAAGTGTTCCCGACAGCAAGAGTTAATCATCTAAATCTCTTTGTAGATGTCACTGCACTCATGGCTAACTGGAATATACCCCATATCATATGTTCATTTTTCAGTTTAGATGTTGAATTCCCTTCTTTGCCAGGACTCTCAGCACCAAAAGCTGGTAATCCTTTTCCTTGCAAACAGCTAAGTACAGGAACACAAGGCAATTCTAGTGGAGACATTCTTTAAGGTCTCAGGAGGGTCCTAGTTTCTATAATATTCTTGTTTATTATGAGAGCAAACACAAGTTAAATGTACTGTTTTAACGACTGCTTCTGGTTATTTGTTGGTTTAGATCCAAATGTATTATGAGGCTTTTTCTTTTCTGTTGCCTATTGCTTCTGTCACATCCATTTCACAAACTCACCCTAAAACCAGAATAGCTGGCACAGGAAGACCATTTAGCCCATGGGAATCTCACAAGAACATTTTGCTGGCATCATCCATCCTGTGGGTATCCATGTACCCACATTTCTTGGCACACTAAGTGGCTACGAAACTAGTGAATATCAGTTGCAGCATAAATCCTCTGGAGGCACAGGCACTCGTGAAAATCAGAGAAAGTATTTAATTTATCTCTAAATCAAGCTCTAACATTTTTTTTTTTTTTGCTTTACCTGATGAGTAAAAAAAAACATGGTTCTGATTCACATAGTTGAATCAAATAGCATCCTACCTCCTGAGTAGCATAAGGTAGAGGTAGAAATCAAAGCCTTTTATCTCAGCATATAACACAAATGAACATATAAATCTAGATCTTCTAGCCCTTACTTTGTTCATAGGTGTTTTCTCCTCTTCTAATTACGTTTCTCTTCCATCCTAGCAAAGTGCACTTCATTTAACCACAGTACAAATGTATATCTCTTCAATTGCTTTCCTGTATGATAGAGTGAATCTTAAAGATTTTCAATAAAATAAACATGCAAGGAGGGCAACAATATAAGAAAAGAATGCAGCTAATAGCCAGACCTTAATCCATTTGTAAGTCTGCAGTTTCGTGGGCTGTAGGTAGCGCTTCCCTGATTGATTCCAGCTAATAATTTTGCCCTTTCCATTTATATATTAAAGGAGGTAATGGAAATACTGAACTCAAAGCCTGATCAGATAGTGGAACAATTTGCTTAATGAGATAATTATGGCCTTACCATGTCCTTCCTGGAAAGCTGAGCTGTGTTTACAATTAAATGAATGCATGGACCTGTCCCGATGAGTGCAATGAACTGAACTAAACGGCTCAGGAGTTCCAGGTCTGTGGTGACTGAATGCTGCCATTCGGGTTCTGTGTGTGTATATACATATACATACTTGTGTGTCTGTGTGTGTGCTTGCACATGCGCATGGACTCGTGTTCCCCACCAGCACTGTCTCATCAGAAGCCTTGTTTCTTCAACCAATAGAAGTGCTGCAGTAATCTCCATCCCCATACCGCCTACGTTTCATTACAACCCTCTCTGCATACAGCACGGAATAATTGGACTTAGTAGTTGCCATGAAACCAATTTTTTCTTCTTTTTAACTAGATCCAGGTTCCCGTATGGCTTCTTGCCATCAGCAGCTCATTTGGTTCTTTGGCTCATTCAAGAGAGGTACACTATTCTCCGTGGAAGTACTGCTCCATGCAGCATATAGTTGAGGCACTCCAAAGCACTCTTCAGGAGTTACCAGGTTTGTAGCTAGCCCCTGTTTAGTATCTGTATGTGTGTTGGGTGTGTTGACCTCTTTACCTGTATCCTTTTTGATTATTTCACTCAGTGCTTGTATGAGGAAGGAGGCTAACTTTGAAACTATTTTCCTTTCTGTTGGGTAGTGGATGCAAACCACGCTGCAAAGGAGAGGGGAGAAAGGGTACTAAGAAATGAAAAAGGCATCTGGATATATGCACTGCAGACAAACAATTTTCATAGAAGAATTTTGACATTTTATTGGCTGCCCTCCCTAGTGACTAGCTCTCTCTCCTGATCTAAATTCTTTGGAATTGGGTTGTTACAGAAGCTCTGAGAGGTTGAATCCAAAGGGATCTTATTAATGCAGAGTAGATTCACTTTAATATCAAAAGCAACCATAAACTTAAATGCAGTCTATAGTTGTATTTGTGATACAGTAGTTTTCTATCATCTTTCATCCAGAATCACTGTTATTTATTTCCTTTTATTTAACAGTTTGTATATACACTTCTTTATGTGCAAACATGTGAGATAGACTGTGTCACGGATGCTTGTATGGAGCACAGTTTGGGAACTCATCGTTTATAGAGATGTAGAAGCAAGAACACAAATATACCAGAATAACAGGATTCAACACAGGAAGAATATTAAGGAGAAGGAGGTAATCACTAATTTTCAAAGATGAAAGCAGCCTTAAACAAGAACCTGTTTTTCAGTGTGTTTTGTTTGCTGTGTTTAGCATTTCTTATGGCTTTACAACTATAAACTCTTGACTTCAAATATATATCAGTTGGGGAAGTTCTTAGGTGTGAGTTCACCTAAGTCTTTTTATTTAAAAAAAGGGTTCATGTTTATACCAAAAGGTACAACAGACAAAACAGGCATGGTATTTTCTGGTGTCTAATGGTGACTTTTATATGCTTATATATGTATATATGTACATATAAGGATAGACACACTCTTCAAAATACCTTTCATATTGTAAAATCAGAACCTACTTTTTCCGACTTCTTCTAAAACACTATAGTCTTGTTGATATGTGTTAAAGTTTGAAGCTTCTTTTCAATTGTCATTCTTTTTCCTTCTGTTCCCATCAAGGTAACATCATATGTGACATTCAGAAGACAACTGAATTACCTTCTGGCAGTGCCCATCTCACAGAGTGTATGACCTCAAAGGAAAATAAATGCATATTAAAGGACAGTGGTCTTCCAGAGCTGCTTCAGTGTTCTGATTCAGATCACTCAGCTATATGATTCTTGGTAATCTTAACTAGTTTAACTATAAGCTTCCAACAGACCTGCAATAACTTCTTTGGCTTCTGTAGCCAATGGAGCCCCAGAGCTTGGATGTTTTGCAGTAACATACGGTCCTATCAAGTCTGCCTGTGACACCTAAGGAGACAGCTAAAGCTAGAGAAGTGTGAAAGATGCCCTTCCACAGATGATCCTATATCACTGCTGAGTAGCCAGCCACTACCTCACACTGTAGTCCTTTCTCCATCCCATGGTTTAGCATTTCACATGCGATTCTGACCTTCAGATTCCCCTTTTCCCCTCCATTCTGCACACAGAGCCTGACATACTGGGTGCAAAGTCTACCCAGGGCTAAGGTTCCTTTTAATAGGTAAAGTTTAAATATTCTTAGGGCAAATCTCTTGCCTTCTTTTTCTATGCTGGGAGAGCTGTTGGACTGAAACTGGATGGCAGGTAACTATTGGGTAATTACATGGACTGCCAGAGGCATATTGGTGGTAGGAAGTTGTAAGAACAGCAGACATCAAAACCTGACTAGGGTACATGTCTAAGAGGAAGCAGAGTGGCAGCCAGTACTATTCCTTTGTTTCACACTTGAGCGCCAGAGATATTCCAAGCAAGAAAGATTTGGAACTTTTGCTCCTAGTTGAATTCCCAAAACACTCATTCATTCATGAATTCTTACTCTACTGTTACTATTTTTATAAGATATACCTTCCACAAAAGTCTTTTGGTTAAACAAACAAATAAAAATCTGAAGAGCTTAGCTTTTCTAATTTAGGCAGCTGCTCTCAGGGGAAGTCTATGTGCTCTGGAGTTCTTCCCCCCGACCTAGGCAGCTACCTGAAATGCCTGAGTTAGGAGTCAAGTTCCCCCAAGAGCTCTGTATAAGCACTGATGAGAAACAGCAGGTCTACAGGTGACTCAGTTCAGGCAAGGGCTGAATTTATTCTAAGTACTTTCCTGACTCTCCAAGGAGCCTGGACTAGCTTAGCTTTTAACTTTGTTCCTTTTGCTAAATGCCTTCAGTTCACAGGGATGAATCCAGCTTTGTTTGTATGGATCTTTGGCCTCAAGAGTGGAGAGAGCTCAAACACATCCTTCTGCTGGGCATTTCCACTGTGTAGGTAGCTCCCTTCTCAGCAGCAGAGGCACAGCATCACCCTTCAGAGGTGCTGAACATGAACTATGTAGGGAGCCTTGGTGCCTTGATGATGTACACATCATTCAAGAGGGGAGTTGTTTAAGAAGCCTGTATCAGGACTCTGAATTGAATGTTCTGAATCTGTCTGTGAGCCCCTTAGAAAGCTTGGGAAAAGCAAAACAAAACAAAGCAAATACAAACAAGGTACTTTCCATTTTGCCAGCATGAGGTTTGATGCATGCCTAACCTGAAAAAGAAAAATCAAAGGCTGTGAAAATTAATCTATTATTATAGTTGCAGGTGATAAAAGTTATGTTGTGCTGTTATAATGACAACTACATTTAAAACTTCCTATTGCCAGTTGGCTCATGTGAAAAAAATGCAGTTATAGAAAGGCATTCACCATTACTTTTTTCCTTTTTTATCTCTGAGTATTATGCAAAGTGTTATAAATATTTATAAGTATTTAACTTAATCTGCAATGCCTGTGAAACTAATTATTCTATTAGCAAGAGCATTCACGTACAGGGCCTGCATAGGAAAATTAATTTTGTGAATGAGGGTGGGACAAGAGGAGTATAGAGGAGGGAGAAATACTTCTTTCACTGTTTCTACAGTGATAAGTGATGTCTGGTTTAATAACTTGAAATCCAGAATTCTTTCCTTCTACTAGTAAAGCTATTTCCCTACCATTATTTTCCTTTTGTTGTACTGTGCAGGCGTCCTCTCTTGATTGCTTTGAAATGTTGGTGCATTTGCTGATAGAAAGAATGAACAAAAGTGGAAAATTAGTAGTTGCAAAAAATCTGCTAGGAAAAAAAAGCAATGTGAATATGTGTATTATACTTTCTAAAGTTTAAAAATGAAAACAAAGCATCAAAAATCAGCATGAACTAAATGAATGACATTTCATAGTTACAGGGGGCCAAAGCTTAGGTTTTATGTGAGTAGTAGCTCACATAAAATCCTTGCATCCTGGGTCACATCTGGGAAAAAAAAACCAGCTTATCCTCACTTTTCCCTTCTAGATAATTGGGCTACAGTTGTCCTATTGTTTATGGTGCCCTTCCTGTCTCCAAAGCCCAGGAGAAACAGATAGCAGGGGCAGTCCTGTACCTGAAATGTGGTAGTTTTGGGAAGGTTCCTGGACTCTGTCAGCTCTGAGTATATTAAGGCTCCTATTTCCATAAAACACAATGCTGTTCAGAAGTGGTTATTTCTCTATTTATGAATCCCAGTGAATTAATAAGCTAAATAAAGTACAAAAATATTGCTTCTCAAACCCAAGCCAATCATGTTAAGAGGATGAATTTCAGATGAAAAATAATTTCCACATCAAAGATTTCTCTTAATACAAAACCCTATTTAAAATGGATCTAAGTGTAGCTAGTTGTTTATAGTTCATTGTACTGCAAAGACTTTATATGCAGCCTATCAAGTAGAAGCCCTGGCTGCAAGTATATATATATAATTGATACTGTGCTTGAAGAGGTACAGAAATAATAAGAGAATTTAATAGATGTCATCTGCACTCTCAAGTGTATTGTCCATGTTTAGTAGACGGCATATATTTTTCAGTTGACTTCCATAGTGAAATGCAGCTGTTGGTTTGTGTCAAATCAATAAAGACTTAATTACAGTAAATGTAAAAGGATTATGAATAAATGTAGTACAAAGTAAGTATTTGATAAAAGTGCCTAAGCTCTAGAAATGAACAAGGAAAATTCTGAGAGAGCACCGGAACGAGTGACAAATCGAAAATAGAAATTCCTCCCACAACATCCCAACAAAACTTCTTTTCAAATTCTTTCTAATGATGAAAGACTTTAGCTTGTTTACTGTTTCTCTGTAATGGTCATTTTACATTTGTACAAACATAAAGGAGTAGATCCTCATCTGGTTTACTCTGTTGCTAATCCATTGGCCTTGATGGAGCTCTAACAGGTTCTGGTGTGAAAGAATTAACAATTAACATACCAAAAATAATTATTGAGGCATAATAGAGAATATATCACCTTCGGTCTTCATCTTGAAACTGGATCTGAATGAGGCACTCTGTCCTCAGGTCTGTCTTAGTTAAAATAAGCAGCACCAAACCACAGGCTAGCACATCAGCCCCACGGGCATACAGATTTCTTTAAATGTTGCCATGCTCCTGGGAAGAGTTTTTATCTGGATCAAATGGTCCTTTCCCTGGTACATGGTTCAAAGGATAGCATCATGGAAGGACTGCTCTGAACAGGAGTGGGGAAAGTCTATCTTCTCTTGCTGACACTTTAGTCATATTGCCCTCAGACACTGCTTGTTTTATTTAATGGTGTAGTCTTCCTATTTTCAGAGGACCCTGCTGACTGGCATGAATTTTACTGTGAATTTCAAACTTAGTATAAAATCTCACTTGCACAAAAGTGGAGACACACAGCTTATAATTGAATGTAATTTATAGGAACGAGAGAAGAATGATTTAGAAAAGACAGTGTCTACATGGTCATTACTTTTCTTAGGGAAAAACATGTATCTACTGTTCTTAACATAGAACTGAATTAAATTTCAGAGAATGAGATCCCTTCCTGCTTCCAGCTGCTTTCTCTGCACGCATTTGACAGGGTGCTTTGTGCAGGCATGATACTCTGTCTATACTTTCCAGTCTGAGTCTGATGTTCAAAGTGCCTTCCTTAGCTGATATTTACATATACTTGCTAAATTATTCAGTTGACACCTGATACTATGCTGAGGCTGCCTAGAAGTTCATCACCCCTCATCGATGCCAGAACAACATCACAGGAATGGCAGAAGTTGGAGAGGACTTCTGGGAGTTGTCTAGTCTAAAAATCTGTCGTGGTTTAACCCCAGCTGGCAACTAAGTCCCATGCAGCCACTCACTCACCTTGCCCTGATGGGATGGGGCAAGAATCATAAAAGTGAGAAAACTTGTGGGTTGAGACAAAGACAGTTCACTAGGGCTGGGCTCCATCACATGAAACAGGGACTTGGGAAGACAAATATCATCACTCTGAGCACTCCCCCTATGCCTTCTTCTTCACCCAGAGTTATATGCTAAGCATGATGTCATATTGTATGGAATATCCCTTTGGTCATTAGAGTCAGCTGTCCTGGATGTGTCCCCTCCCAACTCCTTGTCCACCCCCAGCTGCTCACTTGTGAGGTGGGATGAGGAGCAGTAGAGGCCTTGGATCTGTCACTGCTCAGCAGTGGCTAAAACATCCCTGTGTTATCAACAGTTTTCAGCACGAACCCAAAACAGCCCCACAATAGCTACTATGGGGAAAATTAACTCTGACTGAGCCAAAACAAGTACAAAATCCCTGCTTAAAGCAGGGACACATAAAAGTTATTCCTCAGGGCTGCGCTAAGATGCATTTTGAGTATCTCCAAGGATGGAGGCTCCACACCACTCTGGGCAACTTGCCCAGGGTTTGATGACCCTTAGAGTAAAAAAAGATTCTTCTTATGTTTAAATGGAATTTCCTGCATTTCAAATTGTGCCCATTGCTTCTTTTCCTGGCACTGTGTACCACTGAGGAGAGTCTGATTCTTTTCTCCCTTCTATTTCATACACTTTGGAGAATCTTAGTTCTCATTTCTAAAGGGACTGAAGCCTTAAATCTAGCATGGCATCCTTTGGATAACACAATACAGTCTTTGACTTTAGGCTCATGTGTGTATATCTATAAAGAATGACCCTACAGTAGGTGCCTAAGTGTTCTTTATTGTTAAGAGAAAGTACAGAAGGTAACATTGTCTGCCAAAGCCAGTCACACTGGATCAGGGTTTCTGTTTACAGCATTAGATGCTGTGAAGTTTGCAAATATGAAAAAGTGTACCCCAGGGTACAGAATGCCTCTAAATGGCAGTACTGTGTTGGGTTCAGTTTCTCCACTGCACAGTGTACATTTCCCCAGGCTCTGCAGCAGAAAAGCCAACAAAAAGCAATGGTCATTGAAAGGACAAGCCCCGGACAGGAGTGTTTCCAGAGAAAGTAGCTGTGGCTGTACTAGTTGGTTGCCGCTGTTTCTCCCATCTCCTGTCTACCTAATAATGCTTTTAGTCATTAACGAGAAATTATATGTTAAATGTCTATATATGTATGTATATATTGGACTCTATTTTTTAATTTGATTAAAAAAGAAGTCATTCTAGATACTCTGAGGAGAAAAGACTACAAGAAAAATGAATGCAGAAATATTCTGCTACATCTCACTAATGCTACTAGTGTTCTTATTTTTATATCAGCAGAATGTAATGGCTGAAAACATAATCACATAACTGGATTTGAGATGCAAAGCAATACATAAGAAAATAGCAAAATCAGGTGGTTGATCTTAACCAGAGATACATCTCTTGGTAGATTCAGCCATTTCCTCTGGCTGTTTCTTTTGACATTGAAGATCAAATTCAGTTGGATCACTATAGCACAAATGACATCCAAAGGCATGGATTTCAGTGGGAATATGAATATGCATATATTTAAGACCATGGGTCATCTCTGATTTGACTGAAGGATTATGAGGTAGAAGGGGAAATCAAAGGCAGTTCTTTTGCACTGTATTTCTTAAAGTCAGTTTCTTGCATATTCTTAACATTCATATTTGATAACTGTTTTTCCTTTAAAAATGCACATCTAAAGTGTTACCTGTGATCCTTTCAAACAAGTACTTTGATCCTTCCTGCCGTCGCTGGAAAACAGACCATCTTCCCTCTCTGGTTACTTGGTAACATGAGGTAGATGCTTTAAGGACCAGCTCCTGAGCTTATTCTCCCCTGTGTAACCACACAGATTTCAAATGAAAAGCCACACTCATGTAAAGAAAAGCTTGAGGAACAAAGACAATTATGAGGTTTAAAGCTGTCAGAGAAACAACAGGAAAAACTGTACAGCCACATATTACAATGCTTCAGGAACTTGCAGGTTTAAGATGTTACCACCCCCATGATTCTCTTATCTGCCCTCCCTTTAAGTGAGAGCTGCAAATCTCCAGAGTACATTGTTTTCTTTTGGGTATGTTGAATTTTTTTTCACATGTTTAGCTTATCAGCTGTCTGCCTTCTGGCAAGTGGCTAACAAATGCATGCATGATCAATAAACAGGCAGGAGAAACAATAAGCTGTAACTGGCAGCTGGAATGTAGGAGGGTGGGGTTCTCTCCTTCGCTCTGTCAGAAATTTGTTGTGTGTCTTTGAACAAGGACCTTAATTTCTCCCCTTCAGTTAATGCTGCTTTACAAAGTGTGGTTAGTCCAGGAAGTGACTTGGGGTCCCCATACACAAAAATATCTGGATGCCTGAAATGTGTGATTGCACATTTAGGTACCTGGCACTGATTCCAGATCCCTGAAGGGTTGTCTAAGCATGAACCCTCTGAACGGGGAGACATAGAAAACCTGTCAATGTGAATGTTAAATACAGATCTCCTGGAAAACATGCTTTCCTCCACATCTTAGATACCAGTCAGGATTTAAGAGGGATGCCTCTCTCATTCAAAGCCAGGAATCTCCTCTGAGTACAGGTAAACATGACTGCTTGTTCTGTTTTGATAGTCTTCAGCAGAGCTGTGATACTGAAGGTAGTGTTGCTAGCTTTGATGGAACAAAGAGTTCAACCAGCATGCTGGAGACAGGCTCCTTTCCTTAGCCTCAGGGAATTGACAAGAATGTACTGTAAATACCAGGCTGGCAGCCACGATAAGAGGATGAAGACCTTATTTTTTTGCTAAGCAGGTTCAACAGAGGTAGATTTTTATATATTTTTTCTTTAGATTGAACTGTCCAATACACTATATAGAAAGGAAGAACCTTGGCAAGAAGTCATCCAATGCCTCCTCATCCAACCGGGCAAAGACTCTGTGCATGACTATAAATCCATGTTAATTTCATTTCTTAATGTACCTATTTATTCTCTAGAAAACTGCTTTGTAGAAAATAGTGCAGCTTCACTAGAAAGCATGGATCATGCATTCAGCCCAGCCCTTAGATCACAAATTGAAAAAGTGTTTCCTCAAGATCAGTTATTTCATCTTAGAAAACCAAAAAGAAAAACAAAACAAAAAATGTCCTTTAAATTCAATAATTCCAAATACCATGGATACCTCTACCCCTTAATTAGGCTGCTTATCAATGTATTTTTTCTGTGTTTAAAATGTTTCTCTGTAATATAAACAATGGAGATGAAGGACCTTCCTTTCTGCTGCAAGGTTAAAATACTGGAACAACTTACAAAAGTTTCTCTTCATCCCTTCTAATAAAAACAAAGCAGATGAGAGACACATCTGCTTTACTTGAATCTTCTTTGAATGATGGATATTGAGTAAAGGCCTTATCCAAGAGAAGAAACTTCCAACTGAGCATTGTACTACATAAAAGCATTACTTTAGAGCAATGATTTTTAACTAAAGTCACCACTTCAGAATAATTATAACCACATATTTAAACATATTCAGCACTGCACCACAATGTTTGACATTTTTATACACCTGGATACACATATAATACTTTTAAAGATAGAAATAGTTCCCTCACCTGTTTTTTCCTTTAACATTTTTCATTTTGAAATCACATTGTGAGACATCCCCATAATTTCAGAAAAATTATTTGAAAAAAAACCAAACCAAAACAAAACAAAAAAAACCCCAAATGTGAAAGAACTGTGTAATTCTGCTGTGTGGTCAATAGCAGAGGGTTATGAATTTCAGAAGTATTTTAACCTTGCAGCAGAAAGGAAGGTCCTTCATCTCCATTGTTTATACTACAGAGAAACATTTTAAACACAGAAAAAATACATTGATAAGCAGCCCCTACAACAGAAAATACTGCAAGCTACTTATGCAAGACAAGAAAAAAATGGGCAAGAAGGTAATATATGTATATTAAGCCGAGACATAGAGAAATGAAAGGATATTTCTGAAGTCTCAGAGGAATCCCCTCATAGTCTGTAGAGAGAAACCACATATTTCATATGATGTCACCCTAACACAGAAGTGCCCATTTCTCCTAAATATATATGAAGTGTCAAAGTTAGTTGTGTGTTGATATTCACAATATAGCAAGATAAAACTAGATGAAGTGATTCTTAATCCTGAAGCCAGCTTGATGGCCTCTCTCAATGTGCCCACTTCCCAAAGGTACTGATTCTCCTGCTGCATTTCAGGAGAGTGTCAACAAAGAAAAAGAGGTTTTCTTGTATCATAACTGTGTCAAAAGACCAGAATACCAAACTCTGCATTTTCATCCTGAAAAAGAGGAGAAATCTTAAGTTACGTCATTCTATAGTCTTTTTCAGAATTATTTAAGGACTGGTAAACAGGTAAGCATTCTCACACACACCAACACCTATGTACAGCAGAAGCTTATGTCATTTAACCTATCTAAGATGTCTTAGCTGAATCTCTAGACTTTCTTTATCATCACTGGGGTATATAGAGAATAGGTGGGCGCATCTAAATAAAGTATTAATAACTCTTCACTGACCACATAAGGGCTGTAGATTCCTAATTTTTTATTTAGGTTTAGCAATTACATGACAGAAAGTACACCTGGTTAATACCCTTCTTCATTTCTACTGGAAGAACTCTGAATAAGACAACTCTGTTTCCTCTCTCCTTATTAAGTCTTTGGTATCGCTGAAATAAAAACAGAGTAAGTTTAATTCTAAAGCTTCAAAATGGAATGAGAAGGGATGAAAAAATCTTTGATTAAGAAAAGGTGAAGTACCAAAGAACTACCATGTTAGTACATCATCAATTTTATTTCCTCTGTGGAAGCTGAATATTTCCAAGGGCACAATGTTGTTCCTTATCCTTTGCCAAGTGAAAGGGTGTAATGACAGTGAAAGGAGTTACTCCATTCAGCACTCCCCCATGCTAATTGTTCCAGTCTTCATATGAATGTATAGTATCTGTGCTATAGCAAAACAAATGAAGCATGAATACATATTATCAAGAGGTTGTTCCATACTAAGAAGGAAAGTGGAGATAGTGGAAAGAGTATTCAAGAAAACAAACCGAGTGCACTCACACATACAAATGAAATAAAAGCCGAAATGAAAAAAACCACCCACACCTTACATGACTGCTTCATTAGTTAATAGTGAACAAGTCTTATTATATCTGTTTATATTGCTGACATTCATTATATTTTCCTGTAGGATATCCCATAGCTCCCCAAGTTTTCAAAGATCTGAAGTACATTAAATTCACAGTATGTGAATACTGTGAATACAGTGTGAAAAGTCTAGTTGCTTTGCATAAGGCTTTGAAAACCTCACATAAGATTTCAGCCATACATAGCCAAAAGTAAAATAGGCAGATGAGGCTATCTTTTCTTTTTTTTTCCCCCCTTTTTTTTAAATCATCTTGCTTCACTTGCAGCTATTCAGGTTTCTGGTCATGAATCTTAACCATAATATGACATGAAATGCAGCATGCATTGAAACACCACTTTGTAGTACCCAATAATGACTCACTCTATTAATTCCCACAGTTAAAAAACAAGCCTTAAGCCTAAA
The DNA here is from genome assembly GCA_020800305.1 of Porphyrio hochstetteri. NCBI lineage: Eukaryota > Metazoa > Chordata > Aves > Gruiformes > Rallidae > Porphyrio > Porphyrio hochstetteri. The sequence continues at coordinate 5,882,457 of CM036909.1, forward strand.
GAAATTCCTATTCTGCTTTCCAAACAACATTTTAAATCCGTTTCTTTCTATATTCATATGAATTCCAGTATGTACTACAGTTAAAACTATTTTGAGTTTAAAACTCAGGACTAAAGACAAAATTAACTGACACAGAAAAAAGCTGTAATTGTTCTGCAAGACTGATACAAATGCACTTCATCATGACCAAATATCAAATGAGAAAGAAATATATATTCACTTCTATATATTTGATGTTCAGCGTAAAATTAATTCTTGATTTTATTGCTTGTTTTAGAAGCCAGAGGGTCCAAATTTATTAAACTTTGCTCTGGGAGATCTGTTTCCCTTAATAAAGGATAGGCACAAGTTTACAAAATAAAAACTCTTGATTGCACGAAGATCTGTATTAACCACGTAGGTGCAGATCTTCTGGGGAAAGAGAAAAAGGATGTGAAAGAGTATTAGCCTTTGGTTGTGAGCTTACATGTTTGCAGTCACATGGGCATCCAGCCTTCTCATTTAGACCAGGGTTTTGATAACCTTGATGTTGTGTGGAGTGTTTAAAATAATTGATTTCTTGTAACCTATTGTCATGGTTGAACCCAGTAGGCAGCATAGTACCATTTGCTCACTCCCCCCAGTAGAATGGGAGATTGGAAGGGTAAAAGTGAGAAAACATGGGCTCAGCAGGGATTACAACATCGCTGTGTTAGCAACAATTCAGCACAAACCCAAAATACAGCCTCACACCAGCTACTACGAGGAAAATTAACCCTGTCTCATCCAAAACCAATATCTCCCATGGACTGCACTCTTCAGATAAGTGAGCTCTGATTTAACAGCAAATACCCAACTGGTTATGACTTCTTAAACAACATGGTATCTGCCTTGATGAAGAGCATGAAGATAACACTTTCCATGATCCCAGTGAAAAATAAGGTATCTAACTGGTACGTTAACTAGCCTGTCCAAACCAGTCATCCCTATCCTGAAAGAGGATTTCCCTCTCTATTTTCCTTTCCAAAGAAGGTGGAAAGCTTCTTCAGTTTGAAGCTCATGGTAAGACATTTGGAATATTTTCACAAGGAAATTTCTTTCACACGGAGCTTGAAGTTTAAATGTGACTTTGAAGAAGATGCTCAAGATAAAACTGATTCTTTAGTGTCCAGCTATTTAAACAGCAGTTAGGTTAGGCACAATACAATAAGGCTGTAATCATAATGAAAATATTCAGGCATATGAATATACTAGTAAAGGGAATTATTTACAGGAAGTTCATTAAACTTAGCAAAGAAACAAATGATGTCTTCAAGAATTGGTACAGAAGAAAGTCTGTAAAAAAAAAAAAATCTAAGATACTCCTAACAAAGCATAAAAGTACCCCCTAAAAATAAAGTGTGTTTATAAAATGGCAAGCATATTTGGACATTTCAGAAATAGTCTTTAGTCCTTTCAGGTTTTTTATACATAAAGAAATCTCAGAACATGTTCATAACACAGGAAAATGCCTGAATTTTAAAGATAATCCAAGTCTCCTTTCATAAGAATAAAGATAGCTATTGCACAGTCATACCTCCATTAGCAAATTGCTTAAGCTGATGAGGCTACCAACACCATCCATAAAGGAGTTATGCCAGTGAAAATTGAAAGCAGGTAATGCTCTTTTCTTCTCTTCAGACTCTAAAGAAAAGTTCCATCTCCAAACTTCAGTATTATTCTCTATTCATCTCTTCAGATCTTTCAAGGAAAGAAGCAGTGACCAGGATACAAAGAATGAAGGATCCTCAAAGTGACACACAAAAAAACCCCCAAACAGCTAAAGGGCAGAGCACCATTTTTTTCCCCATTATTTGTCATCTCTAAAACTTCAGTATCAAAGTCAAGATAGGCAAAAGTATGAAAGCTTCCTCCCTCAAAAAAGGTGTTCCTAATTAATTAATTAAATTAGCTTGATTTTAATGGAATCCGAAATATATATTTCTAGCCTTGAAAAGGAACATCTTCTCTAATTAAATAACAAAATGGTGTTGAATATATATCTATATCTACAGGAAAAGAAATACTGACCTTGGTTAAATGAGAAATGTTTACATTATTACTATTCAGTAAGTTCTGTGCCCCCTGATAGTTTTTTTGCAAGACTTCTGTGTAGTAAATTAATTTATCCAGTCTGATTTTATTGTACTTTCTTAAATATGGGGGTTTTTTCCATTTTTAACTGCTTAGGTTACCTTCTATTAAAAAATAGGATATCTATAGCTATTTCCACAAATGTATGAAGTATGAATTATTTGTGATGAATGAAAATTGTATTTCAATTTTCCTTTCTCATTTTATTTTTTCCTCACTAAGATGAAGGTTTAGTAGTGTTGTGGTTCTTCTTCCCTTTCATTACACTGCTGTTTAACATAGGGTGAAGAACCCATGCTGAAAGAACAGCCTCTTAGGCAAGATCAGACACTGCTTCTCGCATGTTTTCCAGTCATATAGTTGCCTCATGAAAAGGCCTTACTCTATCAAATTTTCAAGGTAACATCTATGGTTTCTCTGATTTGACCTTTAAAGTGTCATCTGTCCTGTAATTCCACAATTTATTATATCAAGACTGATTCAGTCAGCTAAGCCATTACAGGCGTGACCTTGCTCTCACAGCTCAAAGTACCCAGCAATGCAAATTAACCACAAAAGTAAAAAATAAAATAAAATAATTGCTGTTCTCTTAAAACTACATGAAAATGCGTACCAGAACTAATGATCTTACTTGGGATTTTGCTTGCAAAAATGATATTATTCAAAAGCTCTTAGTTCTGCTATCGCAATCCCCTCTGAGAAAATGGAATATGAAAAAAAAAAAAGTTTGGAAAGATTTGTTACTGATTATCTGAATAGTCCTTGCCCTGTGTGGGTATCATGCATAATAGACTTTGATATAAGGCTCAAGTTAGTTCCTCTGATGGGGTCTAAGAGTTATCACATATGGCCTTACCAATTACTACTGCAAATTTTCTTCCAAGCTCAGCGCTCTACTTTAAAAAAAAGTCATTATACTGTACCGTTGTTGAGTTCAGGGATGCAAAAAAGACTGGAGGAAGCAAAGGTTTCCTTCCTGCAGGGGGGCAGGAGAGCAACATGTGCTCAGGTGGAGGTTAGGGCAGCTAGCAAGGCTGTTGGAGAAAAGCTTAGCCTGAGTGCTGTCCTTAAAAACAGGACACACAGTCTCTGAGACTTTACTCTGACATAAGCCTTCACAACTGAAAACTTCACCAAAATGGATCAGCAATGTAGTAATAATATGTACTCCTCAAAAGGACTTTGACTGAACCTGCCCTCTGATTGATGGAGTCACCCAGCTGCAAAATAAAAGATTCCTACCAATGACTGCCCTCTCCTCTATGCTCATTCTGTTGGTATCTAATGATAATTTTTCATTCATAAAATAACTTTTAATTCATACACTTACTGAAAACTCTTTATGTGAACAAAGCTTCTGGGATCTACTCTTCCATCAGAAGGCAAATATAGAGAAGAGTTCACAGGCCACGACTAAGTCTAGTATCTCATGTGCTAATTTTACATGACTGAGGGACAACTTTTAGTGCATAATAGTGACTGCAGTCAAAGGAGTCCTTTAGCAGATCAATCTATTCGCTCCAAAAAGATTAACTGTTGCATTTTTCAGATTGTAGTTTATAAAGAAAATAAAAAATCTAACAAAGCCCAAACTTTAAGACATGGTTCTGGCTAAAAAAATGAAAGGAATGAGGAATAAAAGCAAATATACAAAAGCAACATAAATAATCATAATTTTATCTTGAAGGTAATGTAAAGATTTTTTTTTTCATTCTTTGTATTTGCTGAAATAGTAACAGAATTCATAAACCTTTAATAATGCAAACCTTGAGGTACGCCATTACCAACTGTTAATTTTAACGGCCTTAACACTAAGGAACATAATTGTTCATGTGCTAAGGATTATTTTGTACATCAGGTAGGATTCTCCTGTTGTTTTTTAAAGCTGACAAAATTGACAGGCTGAGATTCATATTGTGTTTCTTTCACAGTATACTGAAGCTCAGTAATACAATCTTAGAATAATTTCCCTTACATTGCCATAAGTTAATGTACCTTCATCAAAGAATAAGAGATGCATATCTTATCTAAAAAGAGATCATCTCCCAGGAGGAAGATGGAAGAGTCTGGGAAGGGACTTGAGTATTCTGAAGTACATGGCTTAACAAATTTTGTAATGTGACTGTTTGCAAATTAGATTATAGCAAACTAAGTCATCACTTTCAAGAAAAGTATATTGCTTTTACAGTACATGATTAATTTATTGAGCAGTCCAACTCAACCACACACTTAAATACAGACTGGTTGTGTGAGAGACTGAGGTTTAATACTTGTAGAATTCACTGTGGGATTGCAATTTCAAATGCAACAGTAGAAAAAATATGCTTGTGCTATAAAAAACCCAACCAGATTGCAGAATGATGCTACATAATGGTACTCCTTATGCTGAAACCCAAAATCAAGATAACTCTTAATGTGCCTTCGAAAGGTGGTATTAAATTGCTTAGAAAAAGTGCAATGATTACAGTGGATAACCATTACTATCTAAACAATATGTTAAAAGTTATAATAATGCTGATACAGTAAGAAAAATATGTCTCCAGAATGAATGTCAATATGTTATCCTTTTTTTTAATCCTATGGTTGCCTTCTTATCCATCCAAAAGACACAGAGAACTGCCAGTGATCTCAGATGTTGGGATAATCCTCCTTACAAGGATTAAAATAGTATAAAGAACATGCTCTGCCTTAATCTCAGACATCTCTGTGCTGCAACATGGCAAAAAGAGTAAGAGACCTTTAGGATGGCCTAAAATAGAGAAAATTATATCCCTGAAAGGACATTACATTAAACAAAACAAATTATTTTCTGTTTATCTAAACTAACATTTTTTTGTTTCAAGATGTAACAGCTCTTAGGAAGTACTGTTTTTATTGTTGTAAACAAAAACATGGTTAGGAGAGCTTTCAGTCACTGACAAGGAGCAGACTGCAAAATATTAATACACATTTAAGTTCTGCATGCAAACGACCTACTGGAAATGGTCTTCATTCCACACTGAGGGATGAGATGATTTCTTTGAACTCAATGTCTCGAAATCCCTGAAAACATGCTGAGCATCTTAAAAATTTACATTCTTTTTCCTCTGAAACAAATCTTATTGGAACATTCTAGAAAACTGCAACACGTTTTTTTGCATGGCAGTGACAACTCCCCCTTCCATTCCTGACTCAGTTCTTTCAATAGAAAACGGGTTTGCAAATTCATTGTCTTGATGTGAAATCTGTCATTCCAGCCTTGCATTGCTTACCTACAGTGGGTGGCCTTTAGTGGTTAGAAAACATTAAAATAGAAACTTCATGCCTGGAGTTTTGAACAAAAGAGGTGTCTGTCTCTTAGATTTGGTGCTTACACATTTTTAAACAGAATTCCTGCACACACAGAAATGTAGAAGGTGGCACCTTCCTGTACCCAGGCTTTGATCCATCAGGCTTCAGTCTTTGATTAAAAGCTTTGGGAATTTGCAGGTGTTCAATTAGTCACCAGAGGGAGCCCATATTATTTCATAAACACAATAACAGCACTGAAACGTGGAAGAAGGGAGCTAACTTTTACAGTGACAGAGTGAGAGAATCACTGAGTTTCACACAAACGCCCATGTTCCCCCCCACTCCTTGACAATCAGACACCCATAGTTTGCTATACAGTACAGGGTGGATTTTTAAGCTGCAAAAATATAATGTAAATTTTGAGGAGGATGAGCACAAGCCCTCTTCTTCTTGGGCTATAAAAGATCTTTTTATTTGCTGATGTATTAAAGGATGCTGACAAGGGATCCAAGTTACTAAAATACAATAATAAAGTTCAGATGCTGGTACAGCAAAATCCCAATTATCACACAGCCACTTGGGTGACACCAAATATATCTGGATAATCAAAGGCAATAGAAAGGAACATGAGATTAGACAGCTTGCCTATTAATCTGTTATAAGAGGATATTGGGAAAATGCAAGGTTTTATAAAAGGGGTTTTCACTGGGATTTTTCTCATAGCAATACCCCCTTATCATGTGCAGACCTAGCCTTCTGTGAATTGCAAGTAGGCTTTAATTTTTGCCTATACTAACTAGTAACTCTCTCACACTCCCTCCCCCCCTCCCTGTTCCCCAGTTTCTGATTTTCTTCCTCACCTTATCAGCAAAAAAACATTTTATTAAAAATGATCTTTCTTGTGAGTGTGCTATATCTCTAAGAACTCGATGGTTCTATTTGGATATCTTCCTTAGTTATTTACCAGGGAAATGGCCTCAAATGTATCACATTTCACTTAGCAGCACTTGCTGTTAGTATTCTCTGTGGAGAATTCTCTGTTTTGCCAATAAAGTGGAGGGGGGAAAAAAGACAGCTAATTTAGTAGATTTCTAAGTTTCATTTATAGACTTGCAAAGGTAAAATAACTGTGCTTTGGAATTCACTGGAAGTTTTTATATTAAGACCTTATCTGCTTCATATGGTATGGTAGACATTCAAGTCAGCCTTTGAGGGAACTCTGTCACTGCTATAGCCTATAAGAATTTTCCTGTTCTCATTCTCCCACAGACATCTACAAATTATCACAACATCTCAGAAATCTTTGGTTTTTAGGAGTGAATCATTGATAGTGGAGCTGTCTTCCTGCCTAATAGAAGATATCACCCTATCTGTGCCTTCACCCTTTAATTGCAAGGCAATTAAATTCCTTACCATTTGCAATATTTGTGTCCAGAATGAGTCATCTCATCACATCACCTTTTTTTTTATCCCCTTGCTTTTGCTATGTGCTTAGCAAGATATAGCTTAATATTTCTCTGTCACCACAGAGCTGGAGCTTTCTTCCTTAATTGTTATGTTTCTAAACTCTACACCTTAGTTGATCAGAGATTTTTGCATCACTGCAAGAAAAAAAAATCAAGTAAAATGTCTGTTTCTCACCACAAGGCTGGGATGTATCCAATGACACCACATGTAAAGGATAAAGTATGTCTGTGACTGATAAGCACAGATTTTAAGAAAAAATATTCCATCTCCCACAGGCTGGTACAGAATATCCAGCATTTAATTTTAGATAGAATCTCAAGCATATGAAGAAACATTATTGCATACTAAGAAGGAAATGAGCTGAAATGGTTTGGGTGGGACATATAATCAGATATATGCAGATGCTGTCACAATGACTGTAAACTGGCTTTATCAAAGTGGGGTTTATAGCACAGCTACGGTGTAGCTGCATGCTTTATTTGGCAGCATGAATGGGAAAGACTTTGTTTATGGCACTAGTGATGTCATTGCAACTTGAAAAGTTGCTGATGTGCTTTGACATCAGTTTTTACTGATAGACCTGGTGTCAGACTTATCAGCAAAATGACCAAATGAAGAACAAATAGGTTTTCTTTTGTGCTCTGCACTCTGTTTCCTTACATTAGAGATGAGGCACAAGTATGTAGATATATACTTGTGTTGCCCTTATCCAAGCCAGGGTCTTCCTTAGCATTTGATACTGAAGTGACTGGATTCAAATAGAGAAGTACCAAAGAAGGAGGGCAAAGGAAAAAAGGAGCTTCTCTTTTTCAGACCAGCTGTGTGCTAGCAGCAAGCGTACCAGGTAAGGACAATGTAGGAGAAGTAGATCAAAGGAGGGTTAAGGATTCCCCCTCTTTCAGTCTTTGTGAAGGTTTGACATTAACTATATCCTGCATAATAATTACAGTTTTAGTAACATGCACGTAGTTTCTCTGATTTCTGGACAGGACAACAAATTTCCTTCAGTTTGAAGTCCCGTTCCCCAAATCCCAACATTGTACAGTCTATTGTGTTAGGATGAAGAGTTTTCCTGGTGAGTCTCTTGCCCTATTTCCTCTTCAATGAGATGCTCAGTGCAGAATTGTATGCACTTTCTTCAAATCTTTTGGCTTAACTAGAGTTTGTGACCTAACTGTGATATCTGCTTTTTTCTTCCATTTCTCTGCAACTATGATGCACAGGCTTGTTATTGTTAAAAGAATAAGTGCTGTGCAGGGGCCCTCACTTTTCTTTTTCTTCAGTTTTAAACCTAGGTGTGAAAATATTTATTTAAAAACTAAACACTCCTGACCACCTCATCTGTAGATGTACGTGAGTTTGTTGTAGTTGTTTTCATTTTTCATTAATCTCATTTAACCTATGCATTTCTTTGGAAGGGTAATGTTGACTGAAGGGCATGTAATTAATCTGGGAGTTGAGTAAACTCATTCGTATTACAGACACATGGTAGATCAGCTGCTGATAACTTTATTCATAATATACAACAGCCAGCTATGTTGATAGAGCCACTGTTTCAGGGGGACCACTTGAAGTGTACGGTATTACACAAAATTAGCTATCAGAATCATTTATCACACAGTCTATTCTAGTATGACTGGTATTATTATGAGTAACAATATATCAATAACTACAACAATAATGATAATGGTGTTATAAAGAATAGTTTGTCTCATGCAGTTTGCAAATATTTCAGAAGATGCAAAATCACAGGTGATACCCAGAGCTGCCAATATACCACACGAATATATAATAAGAACCCACCCATCCCTGAAGTACTTGCAGCCCATTTTGAGAAGAGATGTTTGGGAGAGCAGTCAGACAAAGTGACATCCAATACTGACATGGAAGTTTAGTGGCAGAGGCGAAAATAAAATAATTTCCTTTTCTTGACTGTCTATACATGGGACATATCACCTTTTCTGTGAGATCTCTCACCCCTGAAATGTTTGGTTTTCCTAAGCTTTTTCTTATATTGCTGTAAGTTTTGCAAAAATAAAGACATTGATTTCTAAAAACACTTAAAGCCATTTTCCAGCCTCCTTTTGATTCCTATCCCAGCATACCACCAGATCGTAAGCTAAATCTAAGGCAGAGTGGAGGGGAAAAGGAGACTTACTGAATATATTATTTTTTCTTAAATTGCTCAATTAATAGTGTTTGTATATTAAAAATGTAGCCAGGCTTATACTCCACAATCCCATCATTTAATGTGGTTTATGTATCTCCATTAGCATGCTTGCTCACTCAGCAACATCCTACCATATTTCCCTTAGTATCAAGTATATTGCTAACCTTTGCCAGGATACTACTGAATTAAGGTTATTAGCTGCCCTTGCTGTTTTTTCTCAAGTTCTTTGGCTTTAGAGTCTCCTAATTGAATGCTTAAAAGTTATTCCATTGCAGTCTTCTATGATGATATTATCTTCTTTTAAATACTCTTTTTCTTTCCTGAATACTCAGCACATCTCCATCACATGGCAATATATACTCCAAAGAGTGCTAGTGGCCAAACTCTGCAACACTTTTGAGGGCTCCACAAGACGATAAATTGAATATAACAGAGTAGCTGAACTCCTGCAACTTCTGGCTATATATATTATAATGAAGTGGGAGATTTGCTGATTATCACATAATACAGATGCATTATGTACAAAATAGGCACCAAGAGGAAAGAACGTGCTTTGGTTTTATCACTCACTATTATGAGAAGGAAAGGACCCAGGTATGCATAATTATAAACTGCAAATGTCATGCCTCCTCCTCCTCCTTCCACCATCCAGAAAAATCAGCACATTAAGAAAAGAAGCAATGCCCTGGGTCTTGCTTATTAGCCACACAAAATCAGAGAATAAAAAGCTCACAACAACTGTCTGCAGTAAAACAGCTTTAATATAACAGGAGTTATATTCTGATTTTAGCTCTCATGGGACTCAGGAAAAGAAGAACCATAATTAATACAGTAAAGGATGAATATCCACCACTGGTCAACAGCAACTGTTTCAAAAGGAAATTCAAGAAATACAAAACAAAGTTTAGGGACCAAACCAAGCAAAGCATCTTTCTTGGCATTGATAAGAAATTCTCAGATTTTAATTAAACCACCTCTTAACTAGTCCCAAAAGCTATAAACCTCACAGGGTTTCCATCCCATTGCCATTGCATTCCTTTAGCATCTCTTCCTACAGTGGTGATTTCCAGACATGATGACCATTTAGATCACTGACTTAATCTGAAAAAAGCCTTCCAAACTGTCTATTCTGAGCTCACTCTCCACACATGAATGCAGCTTTTACAGACAGGATCCTTATGAGGTGTGTCCTTTTCATATGCTACTGCTCTAATTAATTTCAGTTTATTTCCAAAAGCAGGTGGAAATCCAATGTCTGCACAGATGTGTTGATGATATTCTCCTAGCCAAGATGTGGTTCACCTGCCTATTCATTTTCAGCCACTCACACTGCCAGGCTTTGTTTTCTTCTTCAATTTCTTAATATTTTCTTTCCTATTTTTGTCTTCTAACATATTTAAAGAACCTTTTATGTTTATCTTAATATTCTTCAGCAGTACTGCTTCATTATCCCCATTTGTACTTTCAGTGCCCTCTTTATAGTCCCTCTGTTTCGTCACATAAAATTCTAACAATACTGCAGATCTTTTCTTTCCTATAATTTTTAAAGTTCTGTTTTGCTTTCATTTAACTTAAAAGACGTATCAGTCATCCACACTGAAGTTTAATGCTTGTGTTTGCATAATGGTATTTTCTCATTCTAAGTTTGTTCTACCATGTCCCTAAACCTTTAGTTAATTATGTAAATATTCTCTCTTCCTAAAAAGCACTACCTTTTTACATAACTTATTATATTGTTAAAGGCATTAAATGTGACAGTTTAACATGTTATCTACTCTTTGCTATCTCTTGAACATAGTGTTTCTACCCCTTTTATCCCTTGATCCTTAGATGTAACAATTCATTTGCAGTAAATTTTAGATCTTTGAGAACACTTTGCCACCTTGGATTGAAGGATGACGACTTTTTCCTGTAATGTTACTCAATATCCAATAAATCAGCTCAAATCCTCCCTTAAATTTTTCTAACGGAGCTGCAGAAACTGCTGCATCTACCTTCCTCTTTTCCTTACTGCCCTAAAGAATGTAAGGAAAATTGAATGTTGATTAAGGTACAACAAAGCCAGTAAAACACGTATTTCTAACAGAAATTCTCAAAGATCAAGATCTCAACAGGCAAAAATCAGCATAATTTCACAGAAGCAGTATTGATAAATAGATTTACACTGGTTGAGGATGCAGTTCCAAGTTTGTACTCTGGTTTGTAACCACCTTGCATTGCATACATGCATTTACAGGTGTCTGGCTTATTTCTTTGATAAATTTTTAAGCTGTTGACCAATTCCATCTAAATTTAATAGGCAGGGTAGAGTTTGCAAATAAAATTTTATACTGGGGATGAAGGGGGAGGGTATTTAGGGTTTTTTGTTTGTTTGTTTGTTTTCTGGGGTTATTTAGAGAACTACAGGATTGATTCCTCCACTAAGGAAGAAGTTGAGCTCAATCTTTATTAGACAGCAGAGCATGTACTTTCACATATAACATTATACCCAGCAAGAGGAAGCTTTAACTGGAATTGAAGCTTTCTGGACAACACAGAAACAAAGCAGTACAAAAACGGGATTTATTAGTCCTATGCTCTAGATACAGTTTGTATAAGTTAAGTGTCATGTAATTGTAGTATACCCTGTCTTTGAGTGTGTAATGATTAAAATTCTTAAGCATGTATTTCCTGGGTTTCACACAGCTACAGCTGCCAATGAATCTGTGAGTGCACAAATTCCCTGAATTCAGGCCCTAAGGATCCTGAATTGGGTGCTCATAAAAGAAACATTAATAATTACAAGGTGCATTTTTGTCCTATTTTGACTGGAAAATTATTTGCATATTTCACAACACATTTCCAACAAAGCTCTTCTGTAGCGATGTATAAAACGATTTTTCCTCACTTAGAGCATTTACAGTACTAATAAAGAATAAAGCATATTTGATGAGAAAGCTCTGCAAAGAGTCATTGAACACTCATCTCCAATTTGTGTTTTTGATGCCTTCCTACAGTGTTAACAGAGGCCCTTAACAAAACTCTCAGAAGAAACATTATTGCAGCTTCATTCAACTGAGACTATGACAATTCATGCAAGCTCCCTCCTGTGCAGTATACACACTGGTGAAAGAAGAAGAGAATTGGAGCTCCAAGAACATCATCAGAGGGGAAATAAAACATGCATCAGAAATGAGGTGTTTTGTTTTTTTTTTCCAGAAGCATCAAGTAAAACCTGTAAAACATAGACTTTTACATCATGGGAAAAGTTATTCGGAAAATCTCTGTTCTAAATTAAGATGAACTGTGTTGTAGGACTTCTGTTTATTTTATACTATCTCTTTAAATGAAGTACGAATTGTGGATGCTTTGCTGTGGCTACGACATATCATGTCAAGGTATTTCACAGCAGGATGGCATTACACTAGGGTGGGTTAATCATTGACTCCAAGTTAAAATGATTATAGTTTTCCTCTTAGTACTACACTTAATTAGAACACTTGAGGGAACAGGGGTTGTTGTTCATACAGCTTTTCCAGAGAGGGGAGAACCAGGAAAATGAGTACTTGTCCTAAATACAGAGTGCCCAGTGTCTGGTGTGATCAACTAATCTGGGATAATAAATATAACAATACAGCAATGGCCAGAGAAAGCAGGAGAATACAGATGATACCAGTTCACAATGCTTTGTCCAGAGTCTTTAGAATACTATGTTGTAGCTCCCCTTAATCACTTTAAAGTTTTTGTGAAACCATGTAAAATAAAACAAAAAACATAAACCAGACCTTTTCAATAACTACATTAAGACTAACAAACGAAGATAGCTATAGAAATATCTTTTCACAAATGATTAGTCCTGTTGACCACACATGTTCACTGTCCTGCCAATACTTCCACTTTTGGTGGTAAATTACTGTATTCAGCAGTAAAATACTGCCTTAGCACAAGATAAGATGTTCTCCATCTTTTCCAGAAATCCAACAGCTTGTGAGGTCGGATTTTTGGGAATACGCTTCTGCAAGTGTTCACACGTAACACTTGAAGAATCTGATAACAGACTTGCTAGTGTTGGATGAACCCTGTATCCCTGTGGGATTCTGGGCTCAGCAATACAGACAATAGGAGCTAATGCAGTCATATAGATGAGGGACCAGACAGAGTTACTGGAATTAGCTCTTTTGTATTAGCACAAGTGGTGGGAAAAGGTCCCAGGCTTAGTAGTTTCATTGTGAGCTGGCTGATAACTCTAGATTTACTTTCTTCCATATGCTATGCAGTGCACAAAACAGTACAGAGTGTACCTAGAGATTGTCTTGGTTACACTTCATCATGCATTCAGTGCAACAGCTCGCACCAGTACTGAGTAGCTAAACTTATTGTAGCTCCCTACTTAAGGGGACCTGGGGAGGGAGAAAAGAAAAACAAAGCATTACAGCTGACTGTATTTTCAGGTGTAATGGTGCTTGAAAAAATACCTTGACTTCTAATTTGTTTGGTTTTTTTTTTTGGTATTACATTCTGGGTGTTTCATTTGTGTCTTGCCTAGTAAATAGAATTATTATAAGTGCAAGGTATTATTACTACTCATGCAGCCTGTACACAGTGTGTTGGTTTCATTAAAATTCAGGCCTAGATGGCTGCTGAGTGTTTGAAAATACATTACCAATATAACTGAATTGATTTTGTTGAACCCATTGAAGGTGAAAGCATTGGGCATAATTTGTCTAGATTTCAGAAAAAAAACATTTGATACTTTACCACACAACAGATTCATTTATAAAGCCAGACAGCATAATACAGACAGAGTAAACAATGGCCTGAAAAACAGACACAAAGGTCTGTTAACGGAAAACATGCAGAACAATGTGCAGGTTGCTATAAAACACAGTACTAAAATAATTCCTTGTTTTGCCTTTTTACAGACTATCCCAAACCTTATTAATATCTCTATGAAATGCTTAGTTCTCCCCACTTTACTGAGGATCAAATGCTGGTTGCACACATCCTTTCAGAGCTGGTTCTGGTTTTGTACTTGATAGAAAATCTGAAAGATACATTTCTTGACCCACTATGTGGAATCTGTTGGTGAGGTGCAAACCTGATGGAGTGACTACTTAAGAAGTATCCACAAAACTTGTATTAGTGCCCAGTTTTGGATCAGCTCCAAGCAGAACTGTGGAAGGTACAGCTCACTGGTAGGAATATTTCCTGCCTAATTTCCTGACTACCTGTAGTATTTAGTGAACACAATAATGATGTCTAATTAAGAAATATTGTTGGAGCCAAAACTTATGTTATGTATTAAAAAAAATAAATTAGTATCTTAGGGATTAGGTAAAAAAGTGCTATTTCATATTTTTAGGTTGTGAACTGTGAATGAATATCAGTCATCCTTGACCTACATGGTTGATGAAAAACTAAGAGGGAGGATAAATTGTGATAGAGAGATAAGGTGCTGAGAAGAGAAAGGAGTAGATTGAATAATGTGTCTGGGATTGTAACTAATTCAGAAATATGTCATGGACCGAAGTGTAACTGAAGACTAGAATATAAATAGTTTGAGCACAACAGTGGGACTCATCAGTGAAAGCAAAGTGGCAGGGTCAGTAATAGAATGAAATGCAAATGAACTCTGAAGCAGGATAAATGGATGGATAAGAGGTAATTTCAGGGGTATTACAGATCTGTGGAAATACAATAATAAGAAATGCAGCATCAACACCAGGAAAATGCAATGGTTTTGGCCAACTTTTTTTTTTTTTTTGGACCAGAAGCTATTTTAAGACAGATTTTCAATACATATGGGATTTTACGGACACCTTGAGTGCCTTATTGCAAGGGATTATATCCTTGATCTGTTAAAATCTCTAGAATTCATCTATATTTTATCTCCTTGTGACTTTCTAATTTTCCAGTTTTGGAAATACTAGGCCACTGTGACACATTCCAGAGATTTTTGGTTCTGTTGTTCACTTAGAACATGTGTGGATGGCACAGCAGGAAGTTCTGGAGATGTGATCTAGAAGTCTTTGTCATTATGTGGTGGTTAAGATCAAGCATGGTATGTTTCCCTGGAAGAAAACCTTCAGGCTTAGACTAGGATGCTCAGGAGCAAGGGGACCTGCATATTGTAATGCTGTTCTGCCTGTCATTTCTACTGGGAGGCAGCAGCCTGCAGCAGAGAGGAGGAGCGGACAGACAGGGAAGCTAATATCCTTAGAGGCTCCAAGCAGATCTCTCAGAGCTTCTCTGACCATAATCCTACTCACATCAGGGAACACAACTGAAATAAGGGTCAAGGGCAAAAGAAGAAGAAGAAAAAAAAAAAAAGTTTGACAATGTTTGTTTTTATTCTATACATTGCTCATAACCTATATAGATATAGAACATCAAATCTGGAGCAGACTTGTGTCTGTAAACCTGTTAACCAAATCAACATTAAGTTTAAAAGACATATATATAGCTTTTTGAATTTTTTTATTTTTAACACAGGAGAGACTTTTAAGCCCTGAAGTAGCAAGCATACCCCCTTTACAAAAGGGGAAAGAAGCTTCACATAGTAGATTTACAGAAAAGACTTAAGTTGTTGTAAAGCTACCTTCTATGGATCCCATTGGCAATGTTGTCCACCAAATACTATTGTCTCTCTCAGAACTTTCTTGAAATTTGTCCAGCGGGGGAAATTGTGGCTTTTCAGAAGGATAATCTCTTGACAACATGAATTAGTGGCATTTTTTCACTGCATGAACGTTTATTGGAAGACTTTTTGAGTATTTGAACAAGCATACAAACAGAATTAAGACATTACTGGAATAGTATCTTAATTCTTGTTCCCTACCTTCCTCAGTTTCTAGGACTGTATAGAGACAGGGTCATCCACCTTCTACATACATTAAAAAGAAAGAATGAAAGATTCAGTTTGTAGTCAAGATGTGTGAATAAATAAAAATGTTTATTACTGTGATCAGACAGGTGTTTGAGAGATTTCACAAAAATTACTCAAGAGATAAACAGGAGACTGAAGCCCAGTTCCTAAAGTGAAGAATCACAGAAGCACTTCTGTAACCATTATACCTTAACCTTTCTACATGCTCATCTCAATACTTTACCTTGTAGCAGGAATTTTTATTGCAGAATTAGCATGATTTTAATTAATTTTTGAAGCCATATGCAACCTCCCAATTAAAGGCATTACCTCATATCCATATGCTCTTAGTTTTTATTATGTTTGTTTTGCATATTGCCAAGCGAGAGGAAGGTTAAAGCACTTTCTGAGAAGAAGCAAGTGCAGTTAACTTTCTGTTAGCCACGGGTGGGTTATCCAGCTGGCACTAACAAAACACCGCAAACACATGGAAGCCAGCTGAAGCCTGGCAAAGCTTATTAGCTCAGATGTAGACATGGCCTTACTGGTTCCAAACCTAACTTGAATGTCTTTATACCCTGATCTCAGGAATGGAAGTCATCTAATACTGACTCTTGACAGACCTGAGCTGGCTTTACACAACTCCTTGAGGGTTTTTTTCTACCCACTGAATACCCCAGCTCTTGGTACTCTAAAGATTTATTACTGTTGCCTTAATGTGACTGAGCTATTTCTTGACCTGAGCTGTCATTGTGACTTATGGGACCCAAACAGTGAGAGATTTATTCCATGTGTTTTATTGGATGTTTGATGTTTTGGAAAGGGAGGACTTCCATTGCTCCACTCTGAAAGGACTTTATGTTTGCTTGCCTGGAGCCAACTGTTGTAATTTGATGTAGTTCCATTGAAGCCAGTGGAGTTATGTCAGGAAACCAGGTTACCAGGGAGAAGATTATGTGCCGAACACTTATTTTACATTACTCTTGATCTTTTGTTAACATCTCATGTTCTATTTCTACACTTTCTAAGAAGATGTATTCCAACCTTATCCTTGTAACAAAAAAAAAATGAGGAAGAGTGATTCTTATAAATATATATGAAATCACTTCTTTTATACAATTTCATTTTGAAACTTTAACAAAGGATAAAATAAACGGCACTGGGTTTAATGAATGTTGCATGGTGTTTCCTCCTTATTTCTTTTAAACTCATTTCTTTAAACTGTCTGTTTTTATAAGATGCTCCAGCTAAGAAAAATACTAAACACAGTATTTTTAATTTGACTTATATACAATTTTCACTTTACAATTAAATAATTCATTTGTAATTTTGGCATAAAATGCCTGTCCTATATAACTTTTTTAAAGCTGCACTACTAAATTAATACTTTTTTACTAAAATGGTTTTGACCTACTATATGCTTTATCAATAAACTAAAACTGATTAAAATTCCTCTTGCAGTTCCCAGTGTTAGCCCCAGAAAAGAATATACACTGAAGTGTGCAATTTGGCAGTTTTCCTTCAAAACTAACAGTCAAGGAAAACTTGTTTAAAAAAATCTATGTAAGTGTGAAACAATAATTTTCAGTTGAAAACATTTAATTTCTTTGTGATCTACAAAAGCCTAACCCATCGTTAGTTTAAGAGTCCAATTTACATATTAAATATAATACTGGGCTGTAAGATATAAAGAAATGAGCAATTAGTCTGCTAGCCCCAAAGCAGGTAAATGAGAAAAGTGCAGGAAAGAGAGAAAAAAATGGATGAGGCATGTGATATTAGCTTGGGGGCATTCACCTTCCATTCTGTTGCACTTTGTAAATAAACCCAAAGCAAGGATTATCCTTCAGTGCTGACATTTTGAAAAGTTCTATGTTTTGTGCACACATAATGCTGAGACAGAGGAAGCCATGTCTCACAGTTTGCCATGAGCAGACACTAGTGACAAGCTCTTGTTCATTCCAGCAGTGGTGCATCTCTGGAATAAGTAATATCTGAAGCGCCATGGTTCTTATGAAGATATTGTCTGAACACATCAGTGATTCATAAAATGCAAGATCGAGCAGTCAACCTAGAGATGTAACAATTGAAGGAGATAAAGAACAGACAATTCTGGGATATCACCATATTAATGAGTACAGGAGTGATGTCTGCTTCAGACTGAACTTAGGGTAGACAGAAGCTAGTGTCAGTACAAAGAAAAGATGGTTATTAATTTTGAACTCCTCCAAAAGAAAAGGGTATGCAAGAGTGACCTGCAATGAAGATAACTAACTCACAACTGTAACAGCTACACATGAATATTCTCAAGCTGTTTTAAACATCTTTCAGCCTTCCATTCATCACTGCTCAGAGGTAATAAAGGTTGCAACCCATCCAAGGGCTTAATATCATGTAGACAATTTGACTCTAACAAAGACTTCAGCACCAAGGGACTTAAAAGATGGATAAAAATTGAGTCCTGCTACCCGTATATACCAGAAGGTTAACTTTATAATGCTTAATAGCATCCCCAATTGGAATTGTGTCAGAGAGAAGGGAGAGCAAGAAGAACTAAACCCTTGGGAATTCATGAACAGATTGCCCCTTGTAGTTGAGGGAAATCTATTTGCAGAAACAAATTGACCTTGCCAGCTAGATAGAGACACAGATGCTAAATGATGTAACCAGGCTCCAAATCTGCTGAATCACACGTAGCACTTGCAGCAGTGAAGAAAATGGTGGAGGCTATTTTTACTAGGGAAAGGACACTTTTCATGAAATAGAAGTGTGTCTATTGAATCCTCAATAGATATCAAATGTAAATAATGAGTGTATTAAAAGTCCATTGCTTAGCCTCGTTATATTTTATTACTTTATTAGCTTATCTGTTCCCAGTGTCATTTTGGCATGTTTGTACTAAAAAACACACAAACATATCTTCATTCTTCATGGTACCGAAAGAACAATTAGCACTGATGATCTGTACAACTTAAAAATTAGCAGGAATAGCCCCTCCTGTGGAAGACATGAAACATGCAAACCTCAGACCTAATCTTTTTTAGCTTTGCATGGTTTTAGAGGACCTTTTTCCAAAATGAATAATTCTATTTAAAACCTCAACCTTCACCCCACTTTCAACAAAATCCACTTCGCAGGAGAAGTTAGTCCAAAATATCTAAAGAATGTTTTCAATATTTTATTTTAGTGAACTAAGAATTCTGTGGATCACACAGGTTTAGATAAGCTCAAGGTAAGTCTGTACCAGTTCATACAAGAGAAATCCGTGAACAACTGCCAAATGCAAAGCCGGTAGTGGTTTATATGCAAGTATCTGGGGCTGGAAGAATATTCTTAGAAAACTTAGTATAAACTGGTCCTTTTTGATTGTTCTTCCCCAGGCATCTGCTTTTAGCCACTACTGCAAACAGGGTTTTGGTTTAGATGGGCTATTGGTCTGCACCAAGAGCAATTCTTATGTTTTTGTGATATTCAGACTCAGGGAACATCAGATTTCACACAGTGGTATATGCTGATCTAGAGATATGATGCATTTTTAAAGTCAAATCTAGAGTTTAATATTCAACAGATCAAAAACTTAATATGTATATCTTGTTCACTACTGCGGTGTGTCCTAGAACTTTGCAAATAAGGACTTCCTCAATATATTCCTTGCTTGCAGGTACCTTTTTCAAGTATTTCTTTTTGTTTCAGTACTAAAAACTGACCAAATATAGAAGGGCAAAACTCAACTGAATCTGCTTGCCTGCTGCAGCTGCAGCAGCAGCATCGCAGTTTCACACTGATTTTATGGAAAGTCTATAATTAGGACAGAAAACCAGCTTGGCTTAGGTAGAGTCCAGACAGAAAGTGACAATTATGTCCACTTAATCAGCTTCCACTAATTAAGCCTTAAGGTTTACAAACAGCATTAGTATTTGCATTATGATACCACTAGAAGAAATTAAATTAAGTTCAAAGCTATTCATACAATCAAGAAACATCATAATTCCTTATATCTGAAGATACAAACCAAATGTCATTGCCTGGAACAGTGTCACAGTGGCACCTTCAGTGCAGACTCCCCACAAATTAGCTACCTTGGGTACAGGTATCCGCCTAGCTTGAGCTGTATGCAGTTCAGTTTTTATTTCAAAACCCTCCTAAGAAACTCTATAAACATGTAGAGGGTTGTTTTGTCTTAGCTACTCTCATATCCTATCTTACCTACACTCTTACTCTCATTTAAGTGGCTTCAGACCAGATGTAGCCTAAGACAGAATCGGGTAGAAGACAAAAGCAACTCAAGAAAACAATAGAACAATCTTTATTAGCAACCAAAAACTAAATCAGAACAGATGCTATTTAACCACTGTTGCACATCTTTGAGGACTTTTTTAGAGAGAAAAGTGTTCAGGGGGATTTAAAAGACAACTATGTGTAGGTAAATATTGGTTTAACCTCTGATAATCATCTACTGAATTCTCTAGATACAGTAAAAATCAATTGTGACCAAATCTCAGGAAGATTTCTGGGAAGCTAATTAAATAGATGCACCCCCACATTCTCCTCACAACTCATTGCTCCAAATATTTTAATATTACATTTCTAAACAGAAAATGGAAAATTACAAAAGCATGTCAATAATATAATGAGTTCTATTTATAAGTCTCCTTTTAGCCAAGTGACTCAGGGCACTATACAGACAATTAAAGTCAAATTATAATCACACAAATTGTTATGAATGCATGTTATTAGCTAATTAGAGAAAAAATCTAAACCCCCAAATTAGACTAAAACGAAATAAATGTGGCATCATTAAAATAAAACAGTAGAGCAAAACAACAAGTTGTTTGTCTTAATGCTGTTTCAGGAAGTTTAATGATATTTTTATTAATTTTTGTGATTTGTTTAACTTGTATTTTGTTAAGGTTTTTTACCTTAAAAGACATGAGGCAGGATTTTCAAAGTTCTCAAATTCTCATGAAAAATTTATATGCCTGAAACTTATCCATGGCTGGAATAGAGAACGCTGACCCTAGGCAGCTGGGCTTTCTGCAACATGTGCCAAAGTATAGCTTAAAAAATCCCTCCTTTTAACTAGGGAAAAACTAAAAGTTGTCAATAAGAATGACACATCCCCTTCCAGAATTTGTGTGTGAAAATCAGGGCTGTCATACCTCTGTCCCTCCAAGGCTGATATCCTGGGTCTTTCTCCTCCATCCATTTTCCAAAAAAAATGGAGTCAGACTTCACTGCTGCAGTTTACAGACTTCGTAAATATTGAAGATTTTGCCATGGAAGTAATTTACTCTGCTTTCTGGTGAGTTCTCTTCTGAGAAAAGATTGATCTATGTTTGGACCTTTACCAGAAAAAATGAGAATCCAACCAAGTAATCTATTCATTTTTACAGATGGCCACACTTTTCAAGTTATGCTATTTGAAAAGAAAATGTCTTGCTTTTTATATTGGGAAGAGTTTTGCATTTCTGTTTTGCGTTAGGTGGATGTTATGTGTGTTTACTGAAGTCAGGCCTCAGGGATTTAGGCAGGGTGGGAGATGCATTTCAGCTAAGTTTGGACATTGACAGCATCAATGCCGAACTCCGAGCTAGTCATTTGAGGTGAACTAAGGACTTGGAGTGCTTATTTCCTCTGATGTGCTTATAGAATCATAGAATCATAGAATGTGTGAGGTTGGAAGGGACCTTTAGAGGTCATCTAGTCCAACCGCCGTGCAGTAAGCAGGGACATCTTCACTAGATCAGGTTGCTCAGAGCCCTATCAAGCCTGACTTTAAATATCTCCAGTGGGATGGGGCCTCACTACTTCTCTGGGCAACCTGTTCCAGAGATTTACCACACTCATATTGAAGAACTTTTTCCTAATATCCAACCTAAATCTACCCTTTTTGAGTGTAAAACTGCTACCCCTTGTCCTACTGCTGCATGCCCTCATGAACAGTTCTTGCCCAGCTTTCTTATAGGCACTTTTCAAGTACTGATATAAGGTCGCCCTGGAGCCTTCTCTTCTCCAAGCTGAACAAGTCCAACTCTCATCCTGTCTTCATAGGAGAAGTGCTCCAGCCGTTTGATCATTTCTGTGGCCCTCCTCTGGACATGGTCCAACAGGTCCATGTCCTTCTTGTGTTGGGGACTCCAAAGCTGGACACAGTACTCCAAGTGAGTTCTCACCAGAGCAGAGTAGAGGGGTAGAATCACCTCTCTCCATCTGCACATTAGATCCCATGGCCAGGCACAGTGCCATTTACGGCTGACACCTGCTAGGAATTGTGATGCTCCTCCATAGATTATTTTTTTTATATCCTTAGTGAACATAGCCCCAGGTGAAAGAAAAAAAAAAGTCACAGTCTGTTAAAGTGGCTTAAATTGATGTTTTCCTTTACAACTGGGGCAGCCTAAGAGCATTCACAGGATCAGTAACAGTGGTCAAAGTAACAATTTTGGTTTTGTAAGTGTGCCCATTCCATGGTAATCTTTCAAAATACCTTTGTTTAATGGCAGTTACTACCAGTAGAATCACCAATAATGTACATCTGTTCCTAGCATATAATTTCTTCCATCTGATTTATCCTGGGTTTCAAAAGAATGTATGAAGACATGAGCATAAGGGGGAGGAAAGATGACAGCTCCCTTTTAAATGCAACTTATTTCAGCCTAACAACTTGTGCTTTCACCATTTCAATGTTAAACATATACTTCACTTTAACAAGCAATCAGGCCCAAACACGGAGAAGTAACTAAAGCCAGAAGAGACAGAGAGAAAACATTTCGATAGGAGCAGTTTTTCTTTACCATTTTTTCTCCCTTTCTTCCTGGATAAAGCCGATTTCATTTTCTGGGGCTGAAATTACATTGTAATCTCAAAGTCATTTCTATTCTTTGTGCTGGAACATAGAGATTGCTGGTTATACCTGTTGTATTTTTTTACCTCCTGTAAAACAGAAGGTTTGCAGGAGTATTATTGTGAGAAAGACTGAAAAAGAAAGCAAGAGACAGAGCGAGTATACGTGTTTTAAAATCTCATATGCAGAGTATGAAGACTGTATTACAGCATAGTCATCTAATTGGAGAGAAAACATGAATACTGTATCTCATACACTGTTATGCTTCCCTTCAAGGTAAGAAGTCTAATTAGTTGAAATACATATACATCCCTCAATCATAAAGGATTTGGGTTTGAATTTTAGGGGTAATAAAAGCCAAAAAAGATATCAGCAAGAAAGCATGAAGACCCTGCTTTTGGGAAATGCATGCTAAAATAAAAAATTAAGCATAGGTCAAAATGAAAACCAAATCAAAGTTCTCCATTTTTTTGTCCATTAAGAACCAAAAAGTAAAATGACAAGGTGAACTTTAATGTGAAACCAGTTTCCGGGAGGGCCATAGGCTAGGACTTAGTACTGGAGAAAAGCACTGTCTCTCTATCTTTCCTTTTGTGGAGTTCGTGGTTTTAGTGTAGATCCTGAATAGTGAGGAATGTCTAGTATTTTTGTCCCATTGTTATGAACAGGAATGATTATTAGGAAGAATAAAAAAATTATGAAGGGTGACATGGAGCTCATTCTCTTTCTTTCTCATATCTTCATCTAGTCCTTATCAAAAAGAGTGCCAAGAAAACTGTCTTTGATCAGCCATCCTCCTTTTAGACGATTACATATGAACAAGGAGAATCTCAGTCCTTGGCTGGAGGGTTCCCTCTGTAAAATTTCAAAGTCTACAGGTATACGTACACCCAGCAGTTTAGAGAATTGGACATGTGTTCCCAGGATGATATACTGCTTTGTGGGACTGCTTCCTCCACCCCCCACACACACACATCCCCCCCACACCCATCACCCTCCAGTGAAGTAAATTAGTTAGCTCTAAACCTGTTTCCTTAATTCTGGACATGAATTCAGCTGTCCAGGCAACTGTGGTAACCATTCACCAAACTAATATATAGATTCTGCTGTAGAAATATCAAAATCTGTTGTATGAATGACTGGCACTATAAAGTAAGAATATGATGGTTTATATTATGTAGTTTTCCTCTAATATGGCATGATGTATGGCACAGGATTTGCATTTTCTGAACAAATACATTCATTTAAATTAATTCAGTCATGTGAGAAAGGCTACAGAATTGGCATCACCCCTTTAAAGCTGAATAGAGAATTAGGGACTCTCAGAGCCTCCTTAAGCAGTTTAATAGAGAATGATATCCTCATTTTAACAATTTATAGGATGGTTAAAAAAGCAATTTTAGAGAGACTCGCATTTTCTATTAAATTCTATATGGTTTTTTAGAATAATTTCAATGGAACTTGTATTTCTATTTCTATAATTTATGTTGTTCTACAGTTCTGTAAAAGTTTGTTTTATTCTTACTAAATCCACCAGTTTTTTTCCAGAAGGATCTGTGGCTGCCTATTTTCAATGCATTTAATTTTGGAAGAGCTGGGTTTTTTGTTTGTTGGTTTTGAAAAACACACACAACAAATACGCTGTCAGAAAATTCAAAGTGATGAGCAAAGAGTTAAAATAATTCATAGTCTTCCTGCCTCCCACATTGCTGGCAAGCAGCTTTTGACTCAGCTGTTTCTAGACTTGCAGCAACAATATATGCACAAAAAATAATACTACTAATTATAAAATAAGAAGAAAAAATAAAAGGTCCCAATTATACTTGATACACCTGGGGTAGCACAAGGTAAGCTGCATATAACACATTGCATATCGTGCTTCTTATCTTAGATGAATGGCTAAAGCCTCTAGAAAGCATATGGCTTGAGCAAATTAAGAGAGTCTGGAGCTGTTTACTAATGAGGAAAAGCCAAGCAAACAAAAACAAATGTATTAGTCCATCACTAAGTAAAGGGCACTGTATGACAGCAACAAAATAAACAAATAAATCAGTAAAATCCAGTAATCCTGCCAAATAAATCATAGGCTCAGTGACAATTAAATGTTGCCTACTTTGTCTCATAAATAGCATCGTGTCTTTCCAGGCTAAAAAAAGACTACGGAAGACATTCCATGCAATCATGTTAGTTTAAATCACCTGAATTAGAAAACAATAGATGGCATTAAGTATGAGTACTTTGGCAGAAAGGTAAAAGATTCTTAAGGTTTGATGTTTTCTCATAGTTGTTATTATAAGACTAAGGCCAGGAGACCACTGTAATCATGTGATCAAGTGTCCTCACAGATTGTCAAGCCCAGGTGTGAAGTAAGCTTCTGTACAAGAAGCAGGCTGACACTTGTTTGACACAAGTACCTTTTTAGAGCTCTTCAATTAATTTCCATCAACCTCTCCACAACCAATCACCCCCTATTTTGACTGTCCAACCAGGTTCTAACACTACGACTCATGGCAAGGAAGATGAAAGTATTCTGTTTTAGGAATAAATTTTTCATACAAGGGCTAAAAGCAAATTGGGAGTCAAACCAAGGTCTGATGCCACAAAGTAGTCAAACATATATGTTTGAAATCATGCTACTTAATCTTCTGTTTTCAGGGCAGCATATAGGTTTATATAAGCTAAGTACATTTCTTCAAAAGCCTTCTGATTGATAAACCCAGATTTTCTTGGGACAAGTGTCATAAGCAAAATTATATTTCCAGAATATACCTTATTCTCATCTGCAAAGTTGACCCATCCAATCCAGTCAGAAACCATTCAGAGATACAGTAAAAAAATTGTTCCTTCATGTTCTGCCTGAGAGAGGGTTTCACTACAGACTTGACTGAAAACATATTTTGAATATGCTATTAATACATTATCCTGGTATATGTTTTTTAATGTTTACTGGAAAAAGATATTACCACGCATAAGCTTGGAAATATGTCTTTTTCATCTGAGGTGCTTACTTTACCTTCAGCTAACAGCTTTGAGCTATATAAAAGCAAGGTGAGAGAAGAGTTCAGCTTTGTTTTCATTAAAGTACAGAAATTTCTGTCAGTTTGGAACAGACTAGTCTTACTGGTTTACCCCCTCCACTACTGGTTGAGGTTTTTTTGCATAGATTCTTTTAGAAATGCAATTATGCCAGGTTATATCTAACTTTCTACTCCACTGAAACTGTTTCTTAAGATACAGAATAGTAGAATTAGAAAGTACTACTATTTTTATTTTCCAAAAACTTGAAAAAAATTACAATCAGAAATTATTACATTCATTTCTGAACAGCTATCTTGTTGGACATAGCTCTATGGAACAATATTAAGGTCAAATTTCTTGTTAAGACATCATTTCCCAACTGTGACAAACACAGAATCATAGAATAATAGAATCACAGAATGACAGAATGCTTTTGGTTGGAAGGGACCTCAAAGATCATCTAGTTTCAACCCCCCTCCTAGTGGAAGCAGGGACAGCCTCCACTAGATCATGTTGCCCAAAGCCTCATCCAACATGGTCTTAAACACTTCGAGGGATGGGGCTTCATGGTGAAGAGGTTCTGTGAGGAGAGGAAGAGTGTTTCAGAAAAATGAAGAGATGGATCTTTCTGGAATGTAGTTCTACTTCTAAATAAGCATGCTAAGTCTGTGTCCTATAGTACAACTGCACAGTCCGAAGCAGACTCCGATACTTTTTACTGATTTAATGAGAAGGACTTCTTTGCTGTACCACACCTATTGTAACTACAGGCTGTGGGAAATGAAATCTGAAGTCACATTTAACCTAAGAGAGGCAGAGTTCCTACCCTACATTATGATACTGCCCATTAAAAAGAGAGAGAAAGAAAAATGAAACAAGCAAATGAATAGAACACAGAAATTACAGTTTTTCTTACAGAATAAAGGTGGCATGGGTGAATTTTTATGAAGGAGTCAGTTAAAAAGAAAATTAGTTAGAACTACTCATGTATGGAGATGATGATACAGAAAACAGGAAAGCTGGGAAACAGATGATTGACCCTGAACTAAAGTTTAACATCAGATTTAGAAATAACTGCTGGTTATGAATAATTTATTTTCTGGAGTGTGGGATTTCCAGCAACAACTCAGTTCAAAAAGCAGAAACTAACATTCTGATTTCTAATAGCTTAGCAGTTAGTGCCAGGTCTCACACACGACTCCAAATTATTTCAAAGAGTAGGGAGCCTGGGTTAGCAATCTCCCTCTTTTGTGGTACACCCAGAGCCTGCTCAGCTTATGAGACCTAGCAGAGCAACATTTTAGACTGTATCTCTATGTAACTCCTTTCTGGGAAAAGAAGTTTACTGTTTGTTTTAGCTATTGTTCTACCACCTCAGAAGTCTAAAGAGAGATAATTATTTGGACAGTGCCGAATTACTCAGAATGAGCAAAAACCGACTTGACTCTTTTCTTTGGAAAGCTTGGTGAGAATAATTATCTAATTTACAGACACTGCAGAAAATTACTATAATAAACGATGGTCCCTGTTCAGAACAGAATGCATCATACAGCTAGATTAAAATACAGTTAATTGTAGAGAATGAAGGGGGTGTAGGGGGACAGAAATAGGATGCAATTTACAAAAAAGAAAACATACTTTAGAGAAGCATCTCTAAAATATATCTCTAAATATAGAGTGATGATAGACAAGAAAACTAAACCCACAGATTTGAACATCTTTGTGGCTTGAAATCCATGTCCAAACTATACATCTGGTGCTCATCTCTAACAGGAAATGTCATTTGTAAACTTTTAGCATCATCTGGTTTTAAGGGCCAACTCATCACAACTGAATTACAATCAAGTATGTAACATTTATTTCATTTTATTAAGTTTAAAGATAATAAAGGACAGAAAAAACAGGAAATATAGTAGTCAAAGAGCAACCATGTACTTAGAGAAAAAGGATTGTACAGAATATAAGCATTTGATCTTCATAAGCCATCCATACACTATGCTCAAGAGAACTATTTATCTGTCTGAATATTCTTCAGATTTACTATCAATTAATATTTTGTCCAGGTTCTGTAAAACTGAAAGATGTGATAAATGGTCTAAAGCTGTAAACTGTTCAAATACCAATGTCATGCTTCCTAAGGGATAATTTTCTTGTGATTCTGGCCATGCGAATAATAATATAAATTTATAACATAGAGTTTACATCTGCTGTCAGCATAAAACGAAGATTCCTAGAGAAACTATAAAAGGATCTTAAATACTAAAGTAAACAGATGATTCAGTCAGCCTAGATACTACAGAACATTTTAATTAAGGCCATCACAGAAACATAACCAGGAAGGATAATGATGCGAAAACTTATCTGGAGTGATCCCAGGTAAAGGTCAGCTAATGCAACAAGAAATCAAAGGGTTTAGCCACAGCTCTGAATACAACTTCCAGTAAATCTGAGGACTGGTCATAAGATCAGCAATCTTAATAATAAACCAAGAGCACTAAAAAAACAACTCCATGGAGTACCAACTTTGGAAAGCGATTCTGTTCATAGACAAAAATTTCATATCCAACCTTCACACACCTTTGTAATAATCTGGCTTCAAAGCCTGTGAGCACTAGCATAATTACAGTCTGCACACTTCACAGCTATTCCTGAATGAAGCTCAAAAGACAAGAACACAGTGAATCTTCTAACCACAAGGACCTTTACATTACTTGACACAATTTCTCTCCATTTAAATATCTTTCTTATGAATTAGGATTGGTGAGAAAGAAAATGAGGATGGACAACAGGATGAGATAATTGGTTTGATTTTCAAAGAAGTACTTCAAGCATTCACGTTTCTGATCAACATAATTTAAAAAAGGTGTCCTAGTTTGCTGTATACTTATCTTCTTCCTGAAGTATAACCAAACAATGCGATCAGATTCTTTTCCATTCCCCTTCATGTCAGATGCTATCTGAACTTTGCAGTAGTCTATCAACTGGTACAGGTTTGAGAAGTCTTCAAAGCAAATACAATATTTGTCTGGAATATAAATGTAAATTAATGTTACCATTAACATTGGCTATACTATATTGGAGTACAGGATAACTAGATACATGTACATATTTGGTACATAATAACTACCCCATATACAGCTGGATATCCAGTGGGAAAAAACATGCACAGAGACATACTTCACAGTTTCCAGGAAAGCTATCAAGCTCCCAAAGGCCCTTTGGGAAACAGATGAATGCATCCTAATTAAATCAAATGAGAAGCCTGGACATATCTTGAAATGAGGCCTATGTCGGTGACGTAGAATATTCTGTGCTAGAAGTAGCACAGGACAAATATGATGAAGACTTGGTACTGAGAGACCAGATTCTAGAGACTCAGGCCACAGAAAAGTTACAAGAAGAAAAATTCTAGTTGTAAATAAGGGAAAAAAAGATTTTTGCTGTGATGGTGGTTAAGGATTAAATTACCCCAAAAAACTGTGTAATCTTTATCCTTGAAGATTTTCAGAAATTGATACTACTTCCTTAGCTCTTCTTTGAAAAGATCATTCACTGGAAGCCTTTTTTAAATCTTTCTATGATTCTATTGGCCTCCCCTGACTGGAATACACATGCTGACCACAAAACACAGACTCCCTTTGTGTCTTTCCCTACACAGAACGCAAATTCTTTCAAAATCAACTGATTTTCTAATAGAGGGAATACTTGCCTGAAGAGAAAAACACCCTGAAATTATTTTTATAAAGTGTCTATTTCTCTCCATTGACTACAGAAGTTGCTAGTTTACTTGCATATGTCTCATTCCGGATGTCTAAAATCAGATGTATCGCTCCCTGTACATCCATGAACTCAGCACTTACTTCTGCAAATTGCCACTAACAAGGGATCATACTATACTTTTTCATCCTATAAGATCAGTATTTTTCAAGTGTTTTTCTCTTCAATTCTGTCATAAAACTGAGAGGAAAACAGCAGTTAACGTTAATGACTGGCATAACATTACACTGTCTTGAGTCCAAAAGCACGTGTTTCATTTAATCATCATCCATAAAGATATTTTTTCTTACTTCATATAGAAGAGTTAGGGAATTATTAGGTTTTACTATAAGTCCCCCTGCACCACACTTCATAAGAATAACATTAATTCTGGCACTTTTATTTGGATTAAGCAAAGATATTCTGATAAAACCTCTAAGGATCTGGTATAACTATCGTCATTTGTGCAGTATTTAAGTTTTGCCATGTTCAAATACCACATTCTGAAAGCGAAACACATCACACAAATCAAAGCACATCTGTGAATCTTACTTTACCATGTGTCTTATGGTATGATTACAATTGGTTCTCATCCCCTCTAAATTTGAAAGAAATGAAAATGCAGTGTAAATATAGCTATTTTTGTAGTCAGGAAGATAAATGACATTGTGAATGAATGATGTTGGCAAGTTCTGCAAGTGGGAAAGAATTTTGTGCAACTCTCACAGAATATTGTAGAATATTAATTCTTGGGATGCTGATAGAGAAAGGTCAAATACAGACATGTTAAATTATGAGCCACTCACTTCCCAAAGAAATAGTAGAGAAGACTATGTAAACAGTGGACACTCTGCAACCTCCTTAGACTTGAATTTCCATCATCAGTGATGTCCATAGTACATTCACAAAACTAAAAACTCACTGATATGACTAAACTATAAATAGTTGAATATAAAGGTTTCAAGTCACGGCATCACTTATGATATGTGCTATGATTTCTCTTGTGGATTAAGGTGAGGTATTTCATACTTCTCAGTGATTTTCTCCCAGACCCTGGAAGAAAGAGAGTCTGGGAGATTAAGAGCTTTCCTTTGGTTGAGGTGGGGCAGTCCAGGAGTATCTCAGAGGGATCAATGTACACAAATGCATGGGCCCTGACAGGATGCATCCCCATGTGCTGAAGTGATTGTTGAGCCGCTTTCTATCATCTTTGACAGGTCTTGGAGAACAGGAGAGGTGCCTGAAGACTGGAGGATAGTCAATGTCACTCCAGTCTTCAAAAAGGGCAAGAAGGAGGATCTGAGTAACTATAGGCCAGTCAGTCTCACCTCTGTCTCTAGAAAGGTGATGGAACAGCTTGTTTTAGATGCCATCTCCAAGCAGTTGGAAGAGAAGAAGGCCATGAAGAGTAGTCAGCTTTATCTGACACACTTAGTGAGCATATATATCTGTGTGGAGGACTCCTGAAAATCCCTTATCCCTTACAATACCATCACAAAGCTTCTTGCTCTTAATGGGATTCCAATTGTGTAAGCCTGAGGCTTACCCTGACACTAATATGGATTTACACTATCGGCTATGGATAAGAATTTGCCTTGAGAATCTACCTAAAAGAATAAATTTATTTAATTCCATATTTAATATCAAAAATAGGCTAATTTGACAGAAATAGAGCAATAGTGAAGGAATGGGGAAAAAAGCAGCATTAAGGATCTCCAAAATCACCTAGTCCTTTTTAAAAAAAAAAAAAAAATTGAAATTCATAGCTAAGTTCATAGCTTAGTTCCCGGTGAAGCAATGCAGCACCTTATTTCTCTTGAAGCTTCTAAGGTCCTGGTCTGAAAAACTTTGAGGATGGCACCTTAAACAGTACAGGTAAGCCCTTAGCAGGTAAGTACATACCAAATAAAATCATCAGATTGCATTGATATTCTTTCTAGAGGAGAAGGATGCAACTTCATATGGAAACTGTATACAACTATATTTGATTTAAATAATCATCCCAATAAAATAATGTTGATGGAGACCCCTGTGCATGTTTAGCATAGCCATAACCACATGGAGCAAGATCCACCTTTCAGGGGTATCACTCTTCCATTCCACTTTCTGGTGTTTTCAGATCTGACAGATAAGATACCCATCCTTTTCCTTAGATACAGATCTTCATTGAGCTGTTTCTATGGCCAGTAAAAGGTTCTAAAAGTATTACATATCTCCTCAAGGATGAAAACAAGACAGATGTCACTAACCTTTCTACTACAACCACCTGTCTGCAGCCATCTTTTCTCATCTCTTCTGTTTCTCACTTTTTTTAAAGTGCTGTCCAGAAACAGAAAGTTTTTCAGGGTAGATGAGGCATTTGAATGACGTTCCTGAACATCT
Source organism: Porphyrio hochstetteri (assembly GCA_020800305.1). NCBI lineage: Eukaryota > Metazoa > Chordata > Aves > Gruiformes > Rallidae > Porphyrio > Porphyrio hochstetteri. Next base: position 5,914,320 of record CM036909.1, read on the forward strand.
CTGTGAAACTGAGTCAGAAATAAGAACAACTTACATAAATATTAGCTAAATCAAGGCAACATGTTTTTCTACAGCACTTTCAATGGTGTTCACATTGAAGTCACAGCTGTCGCAGGAAGTACTGAGGCATTTAAGACAGATCCATTCTAGCACCGCATTCTGACTATCAGTCATAACCACACTAAGTTTTATGAGATAGACTCCATTCTGATAAGATTTCTCACTCTTTTTCATGTAAGTCTGAGTAGTTTCAGAAATGTTACACCAACATACACAGACCACAGATTCACTGAAGCAACATCTGTGTTAAGAAACTACCAAAGCAAGAGAACAAATTGCAGCGCAATAAAACCCTGTAATTTACAAATATTCACCAAGCTCTCTTGGTGAAAAGAACACCATTTTAGGCAAGCAGATGCAAGGAAAAAAGGAAGAGCTGCACACGCTGATGCATAATTTAAAATCTTTTAGAAAGAGCAACAAACACTTAGAATTCATCGGTTGCACACAGCCAGGGATGTTTCTATGCATCTCTTGCCATAGCCATTCATATAGTAGCTACTGTGAAAATTCCCTACTAAGTTTCATGGCTTCACCCAAAACTACTCAAAGATCCAAAACCATCTTTTCATAAGTAAGATCATAATTCAGATTTTCCCCAGATAATTTGGCTCTCATTTTAAAAGCCAAACACAGCTAAGAGTAGAGTATCTTGGGGGGAAAAAAAAGTGGCTGTAAGAAAATGTAAAAGAAAGGTGAGACATTATACTGCTACCTGAGTTCCACTCCCATCAAAAAATACATAATCTTTCAAAAATTGTATCTGCATGATTTCCTATATCACTACTCTATTAATGGTTCAGCAACCAAGTATAACAAAACCTGAAATTTCTATCTTATTTCATCAGTCCTTCCTAAGGGATGAAATCTGTAATACTGATGTCTTCAAACATTGCTTTCAGAGCCTTGAGTACAGCATCAGCTCTAATCACCCTGAACAGCCTCAGGTCAGACGTCCAGACAATCCATAAGTTCCCTTTGGCCAAGCACTGCTTTTAAGCTCAGGCAGTTATTTCCAAGGTTTGCTTGAGCTGTGTTGTCTGCGTGTTATGCTTGATTCTGTGCTGATCTTGACCTGCTTACTTTCCTTCCTGATGTGGTTTCAGATCTGCATGGTGACTGCGGACTTACACTGTGATCACTAGCTTATTGACAAAGCCCTGATTGTTGTCAGTGGATCTGATTATCTTGTTCAGGTATCCAAGCAATATATTGTATTTTTTTCAGATGGGATAGATGTGCACAGTAAATAGAAAGAACATCACAGGTATCTCCTGTCTGTAGGTGTTATAAATGTTTCAAATTCTCTGTGCCATGCATTTCTTCCACAGACTTGTTGCAGAACTGTGATTGGCTGTACCATAACACTTTTTCATCTTGATAAATTCCTGCAAGAGCTACTGGGTAGGAAAAAAATCACGGCTGGGGAGGGAGGGGGGAGCCCTTTATTTCTGACCCTATTTGGCTCATTTTTTTTACTATGTGAAATCTGAGGGATATAAACACAGGTTCTCTTCTTGTAACTTGCAGTTTTATCACAGTTTTTTCTATACTTATCTCTAAATGAAGGAGCAGGTGCTTAAGATACTGTAACCTTACTTCCACATTCATAAGTGCCATTAGGCTACAAATTCTAAGCTGGTTTACTACAGTAAAGTGCAGATGCTTAATTAAAAGTTAAAATACATCTGCTTAAATATGTACTTGAACAGTGAAGCTTGTGTGTGAAGAGTGAAGCAGTGCAATCCAGAAACCATTTAGAGTTCTATAATCTATAGTTACATTAACCTGTCAAAGTTTAAAGGTAAATATACTTTGATTTGTTCAAGAGACTGGTAGGGGGAGTCCCTTGGCATTCAGTCTTAGCGAACAAAGGGGTACAAGAGAGCTGGTTGCTCTTCAAGAAGGAAGTCTTAAGGGCGCAGGAGCAGGCGGTCCCCCTGAGCCGCAAAATGAGCCGGTGGGGAAGAAGACCAGCGTGGATGAATAGGGAGTTACTCTTGAGGCTCCGTGAGAAAAAGAGAATCTACTGCCTGTGGAAGGAGGGACGGGTAACTGAGAATGAATTCAAGGAAGTTGTCAGGATGTGTAGAGGTGAAATCAGAAAGGCAAAAGCCCAGCTTGAATTTAACCTGGCCGCTGGGGTGAAAAAGAATAATAAACTATTTTATAAGTACATTAACAGTAAGAGGAGGACAAAGGAGAATATCCACTCTTTACTGGATGAGGCTGGGAATGTGATCACTGAGGATAAGGAAAAGGCAGAGGTTCTGAATGCCTTCTTTACGTCTGTCTTTAAAGGTCAAACAGATCCTCAGGGTACCCCTCTCTCTGACCTGGTAGTCTCAGCTGGGGAGCATGCTAACTCCCCTGTGATTCTGGAAGAAACAGTCAGAGACTTCCTACTCCAACTGGACTGCCACAAGTCCATGGGGCCGGATGAGATCCACCCGAGAGTGCTGAGGGAACTGGCAGAGGTGGTAGCCAAGCCGCTTTCCATTATCTATCAGTCCTCCTTGCTGACTGGTGAGGTCCCAGAAGACTGGAGGCTTGCCAATGTGACTCCCATTTACAAGAAAGGTTGTAAGGAGGATCCGGGGAACTACAGGCCTGTTAGCCTGACCTCGGTTCCAGGGAAGGTTATGGAACAGATAGTCTTGAGGGAGATCATGCGGTATGTGCGGGATGGCCGGGGGATCAGGCCTAGCCAGCATGGGTTCATGAAGGGCAGGTCCTGTTTGACCAACCTGATCTCCTTCTATGATCTAGTGACCCATCTGCTGGATGAGGGAAAGGCTGTTGATGTGGTCTACCTAGACTTCAGCAAAGCCTTTGACACTGTCTCCCACAGTATTCTCCTGCAGAAGCTGGCAGCCCGTGGCTTGGATGGGTACACCCTCGGCTGGGTAAGGAGCTGGCTGGAGGGCCAGGCTCAGAGAGTGGTAGTAAATGGAGTTAAATCCAGCTGGCGACCGGTCACGAGTGGTGTTCCCCAGGGGTCGGTGCTGGGGCCTGTCCTCTTCAATATCTTTATTGATGACCTAGATGAGGGCATTGAGTGCACCCTCAGTAAGTTTGCAGATGACACTAAATTGGCTGGGAGTGTGGATCTGCCTGGGGGTAGCGAGGCCCTACAGAGGGATCTGGACAGGCTGGAGAGCTGGGCTGAAGCCAATGGCATGAGGTTCAACAAGAGCAAATGCCGAGTCCTGCACTTTGGCCACAACAACCCCAGGCAGCGCTATAGGCTTGGGGCGGAGTGGCTGGAGGACTGTGTGGAGGAAATGGACCTGGGGGTACTGATTGATGCACGGCTGAACATGAGCCGACAGTGTGCGCGGGTGGCCAAGAAGGCCAACGGCATCCTGGCTTGCATCAAAAATAGTGTTACTAGTAGGAGCAGGGAGGTAATTGTCCCCCTGTACTCAGCACTTGTGAGGCCGCATCTCGAGTACTGTGTTCAGCTTTGGGCCCCTCACTACAGGAAAGACATTGAGGCTCTGGAACGCGTTCAGAGGAGGGCTACTAAGCTGGTGAGGGGTCTGGAACACAGGCCTTACGAGGAGCATCTGAGGAAGCTGGGATTGTTCAGCCTGGAGAAGAGGAGGCTTAGGGGAGACCTTATAGCTCTCTATAACTTCCTGAAGGGAGGTTGTAGTGAGCTGGGGGTCGGCCTCTTCTCCCGTGTAGGCAGTGACAGAACTAGAGGGAATGGTAGCAAGCTGCACCAGGGGAGATTCAGGCTCGACATTAGGAAGCACTACTTCTCAGAAAGGGTAGTCAGGCACTGGAATGCACTGCCCAGGGAGGTGGTGGAGTCACCAACCCTGGGGGTGTTCAAGGAAAGACTGGATGTTGTATTGAGGGATATGGTTTAGTGGGAGCTAGTAGTAATAGGTGAATGGTTGGACTGGATGATCTTCTAGGTCTTTTCCAACCTTGATAATTCTGTGATTCTGTAATATGTCTTTAATTCAAACATGCCAAAAGAGCACAAATTATTGGAGCTGCTGTTCATTAAAATCAGGCAGAAATAAAGCATACTTTTAACTACAAAAGCCTCTGTTAGATAAAAATAACTAGTAAAAGGCTCAGTAAACAAATCTCTGTTATTGTGTTTTTCCTTCCAAGTTCATGACTTTTTCAGTAGCTTACTGAGGATGGGGGTCAGGTCAGAGAGAATGAGGCAACAAATTGTTCACAGTTCTCTTTTAGACTTAGAAAAGTTATGCTTTTTATTCATTTTTACTCGTTTATTAGACTTTAATGTGAATTTGAGGTTTGTCAGTCTCATTCTCTGCTTTGTTACTTAACAATTTGACAAAGCTTTCATAGACAAAATGTGTTCCAACTTGGAGACTGAGAGTCTGTTCTGGCCAAATAAGATTTGATTACACTTGGAAGCTTTGTTCCTAGGCTTATAAAATCAAAATAATGGTGGAAGCTGAGCTGAAAGTTAAGAAAATATTCTGGATAAAATTTAAATTAATTGTAAGAGTGCAAAAGAAGGAAAAAACAGTTTTCAGTGAAAACTAATTAAGGAAAAAAATAAGGCCTTCAGACTTTCAAATCTGTGCTTTTAAGAATTTGGGGTTTTAATTGTGCTTAGTAAATGTTTTCAGATTCTTGTCAAATTCACAAGGCATGGTCTTTAGGCTGAACAATATCCTCCAATGTTTATAAGTAATTACATCTCCAATTTCCTCTTTTTTTTTTTTTTTTTGTTTAAAGGAAGATGGGGAAGATTAGCTATATAAAAATAACAGATGATTAGGGATAGACTTTAGATGTCCTGGTTCCTACTTTGTGGTAACCTGAACAACCTAAAGGTTTTCTCTACTCCCATATTTGATTTCTCTGGCTCAAATCATCTGAGGTTTGAGTTTACAATCCATACACAAACTATTAATGATATCTGTCATTTGATATCTGTCATTTACCCTTCTTGCAATAAGGCAGTCTCAGTTCTGAGTCTCAGCTGAATGAAACCCAAATCAAATGGACTGCAAGGCATGCAAAAACATGCAAATTTCAGTACAATGAGCAATAATAGCTTTTTCTTATCTTACTGATGCTTCTTTCTATGTTTATTTCTTCATTTATTATCTTGCTTTCCTAGTAAGAACAGTCCTCAGAGCCATGAGGGATCCCACTATAACACTGGGAAAGAAAAGTAGTGATCAATGTAGCAGTAATTCACCATGGATCAAGTAGAAATCACTACATAGGTAAAAGATGCAGTAGCACCAATTAAACATGCAGTGAAAGGGTTCATTTCTATTCCTCTCTGAATGACAGAGGCCCAAACTAGAGTGCTTTGTTCAAGTATGCCTGTTTATAAATTATACAGCTATTATCTAATAGCTTGATGAAATATATGAAAGTACCTTAAAAGGGGTGAACATTATGAATGTTGTACTGATACAGTCACAGATTTGAGACACTGGAAATCAGGGCAGGAATATAACCTTGTAACAAATTATGTATTTGTGTCCCCTGACACAATGCCCATCATAGTAATAAAATCTCAAAAGGGTTTGGACTACAGTTCTCCCTTTGGAGCAAATCACAGCAAACTCAGATGACCAAGACTTTAAAACAAGAAAATGACTATTTGTTGGATGAAGACACTGAATTCCTAAAAGTCAAGTCAGGAATTGCATAAAGTCCTGCTTAGAGTGAATACCACACTGAGCATCCTTTGTGGTTGTTTCTATTATTCAGTCAGTTGTTCACTGTTGTCAGCAGCCTGTTTGGAAGGTGATTATAACATACCTACCACATTGGGGTTGGGGTGTGGGGAGAAATCCCAGTATGGATCAGAATATTCAAATCCATTTATTTCCTGAATTCCCTACATTTCAATTCTGTACTCACTGAGGAAGAGAAGAAAATAAATACTTATGAAAAAGCAGGGTTTTCAAGAAATTTATTTTCTTGAGAAATTACTTTTGCTTCTTGTGATAAAGTTTTGATTCCTTGTAACGATTCATTCAGCAAGAACTTAATACAGACTCTCGCACCCAAGCTTAGACAATGATATTTGGCATACAGAAATATTTGGCCATCAGAGTTATTTCAATATCCATGTTTTAATTATTGGTGCTTCTGTGACTTCCTTTATCTCTAAGTGTCTTTACACTTTCAATATTTTACTTTGATTTTACTTTTCTTTGACTCTTTTGATGTCATACTAGGAATTGATTTAGTCCTGTTCCATGTAATTGAGGTAAGGGTGATGTCTGAGCATTCGTATGTGATCACCTGGAATTTCTCAAGCAACTGCTGAGGTAAGAGAAAAATAAATCTTCCATGAGGTTGCTTTTCTGGGGTATAAGTTAAATGATATCCATGTGATTAAAGCTTCTGAAAGTGGTATCTTAGTTTTGGAGATCATGGGGTTATACACTCTTTCTTTGTAGCGGTTCACACAAATCCAGTTCTCAAAACTACAGTCTCTTGGAAAGTTTCATGTGCTTTTAGTAGCACAACCATCTTGAAATTTTATTTCCAGTAATATGTCACATTCTAAATTACAAATAAAATAGAAAATAAATCAGATTAGGAGTTGATGATAAATATTGTCTTCTAGCTGTAAAAAACCAAAACAAAACCAAACCCCAAAACAACCCAAACAAACAAAGCAAAAAAAACCACCCACAAAATCAATATGTAAAAGAAAAAATTACTCGTCCATTCATTGTTCAGGTCATTGTGACTTTGTTGCTTTCCAAGAGTTCTTAGAAATTTTTGTAGCTAAAAAGCAGAAATGGACAATACTCCAACTACACACATTTTCCTATTCTTCTCTCCAAGACCCAGTTCTGGAACTCAGAAGTTTCTTCAGTTAAAATTCCCAATTACTTACACAGGGTACAGGACCATGGGACTGGTAGACTTCATGTTTGAGAGAAACTCAGAAAATCTGAGTGGGCCTTGCCCACTCATGGAGACAGAAGACTTGGAAGTGATACCATGTTACTGGCAGTTCTAGAACGGAGAATGAGTTGAACAAATGTATTTACTTAATCACAATGTCAGGGGAAAACTTAGAAGTCATGTCAAAACCAGAAAACTTATGTGAGAAAATATCGAGAAGCACATAAGTGATACAGGATATGGAATGACTCAAGAGTGGGTCCAAGTGCACTAAGGACAAGCCATATGGATCCACAGTTGCTCCTTGAGCAGCAGCTATGACAAACAGAGATGAATTTAAATAAAATGCTCTCACCTGACAGCAAAGACCTTTCCTCTTGGGCTCAGGAAGAACCAATCACACAACAGGCAGAGATAAGAGAAAATGAATGAATTTTTGTGGAAGTGTGAGACATATTCTATCAAAGAAGAAATAAAGTTGACAGTAATATCAATGGCCTTTCCATTCAGGCTTAGATGAGTTTGGAAGTGTAATTCATAAAATCCGTAACAGTCTTCTCACTTGAAGAAATCTGTTGTTCCTGACAATTGGGTACAAAGCAATTACTCCTTTATGAATAAGGTTTCTCTTTAAAGTATCAGAAAATAGTAGCGCCAACACTTGACCATTTCACCTCTGTCAACATCAGTGAGAAATCACCAGTGGCACAGCTTTTCTACGAAAAATTAATTCATTCTATTTTTATCTATTATGAATGTTCTTCACCTAATGATTCCTGCTCAGATTTGTCACTGTCTTTAGTCATCACATTATCCCCTGTAACAGCATCATACCCCTGCTGTAAAGGATCAGAACTATTATTTGCTAATTACAGTTCCAGTATTTTTTGTCTTGAATTTAGTGATTACTAGACTTTATGTAAACTCTCAGATTCTTTCTGATTTGCTTGATGCACATTCATTTTCTTCGCTCTACAAAGCAAATGGACACGAATGTTCTCTAGCCCAAACTTTCTGTAGCACCCTCTTGGAAAGCATTTGGACAACGGCATTTTTTCTTACCCACTCTCTCAGCTAAACCTCTTGGGCTGCAGGGCATGGCATTCATGATACAGAAAGTATTTAAAGAAAATGGGAAGAGATGGATGGATGGATGGATGGATGGATGGATGGATGGATGGATGGATGCATGGATGAATAGCCTTGCCTCTTTAGTTATAAGAATATTAACATTGGAGGCAAATAGATTAGCCATTGACTTCCAGAATACCATCTGTATACAATGGACAGCTATTCAAAGTAGAGTCATTCAAAGTCAATACTAATGTATGCATTAGACCTGAACAAATGAGAAACCTTGAGTATTTCTCAGATGCCCATCCTTCAATTCTCCAGAACCCTCTTAAATTCTCAAGTCTTAGAAAAATAAAAATAAAAGAGAAAAAAAGTTCTGCCCGAGTTGCTCTGGCTGTCTTGACAGTTCAGAACAGGAATATTTCACAGTAAAATAAGAATTCTTCACTGCTACTGACTCCTATGTCAAGATGACGATAGGATACATTTTGCAAGTGAGTACCTGTGGTAAATAGTATATCCCAATTCAACTGAAGAGGGGGACAGAGTTCCATTAGCCAAGCTAGCAGAAAAGAGATTTCACAACCTCTGAGATGGTTCTAGGTATTTGTGAAAATAAAAGTCAGTCAAGCCCTAAACAGAACAGCTTGGGCTTATACTGCCAAGCACACATACATGCAGGGCTTTTGCAGATTAATGTGTCATTTCTAGAATCCATATTCCATGGGTGCTATAATGCTTTTCTACTCAGTAAGCACTGTGAAGTTTCTAGTCAAGTTTGTAATCAATTCAACACACACACAAACAAATAAAAGATTGTTTAAAATCTGTGAATTTAAACTCCTTCCTCCTAAAATAAGCTGTATTGTATAATGTAGGTCTAATCCATTTCATCTTTACTGAAGATACATGCTCAAGCCAAGAAGACTAAACATAAGGAGTCTCTGTTGTCTCATGACTGACTGGATCCAATACCAAAACATGTGTAATCTCTATAGTAACAGCACTGGCCCTACAAAAAGAAGCTGCAGATATCTGTGTCCAATATGATGATAGGAAACAAATATTAAGTTAAGATAAAGGTTTTCTCTTCCCAAATTGTCTTGTCTGTCACTGTTTCAAGGGATTGAGAAAGATTCATTCCATTTCCCATCTGGATTACTCTCATGCATTTGATTTCTGATCATTTCTAATCCAATATATAATTTAATTCATTGAGTAAGTGTCTGGTAATATAAATCCATTACGGCTGGCTATTATGAGCTATGGTCCAGTATATAGTACTGAACACCTGAAGAAATGAAACAAAGAAATCCCTTTTATCCCCTTTTAATCAAGCAGTGTCTGTAATGTACTGTAGTTAGTGAGACTTCCATCACACATTAATATGAAATTACTACTGAGTTATTCATAGCACAACCAAAAATGTGTGACAGTAGCTAGTATGTTTTCCCTGGTCTTCCCCTAAATTCTCCTGGCGCTCGTCTACCATTTCCAGCAGATTTTTTTCTGACACAGCCAAACACCATTTCTCTAAATTCATAAACATGACAGACATTTTCTTTCTTGGATGTAGTCTCCTCTTCCCAAAATTTACAGTCAGGAAAGGCATTTCTTTGGTTACTATAAACCTTTGAATGAGTTCCTGTATCAAGGTCTATAAAGCTGTCAGCATCATTTGTAGGAAAGTTTGTGATAATCTTATCATTCATCAGCAAATAAGTAGATCATTAAATGAAAACTTCTGATTTACTATGTCAGAGTCCATCTTGAAAAGAACACTTTGTGAATATATTCTGCCTTTTCAGAGAAAAATATCAGGTTTCAATTAATCTTACCAATTTATTACATTACTATAAAAAAAAACCAACAACAAAACCCACACAATGGATTAAAAAAAAAGCATTAAGACCTATTGTCACAGATTACATTTGAATTAGAAATATTAAATTAAAATCTTTTCTCCAACACTGGTATCAAGAATGAAGAATGGCTGAAGAAACATATACTGCTTCTATGGTGTCATCCAAAAGATATCTCAAGTCCATCTAAAAATATAGCCCTGTTGTGTGAAATCAGAGCATAAGCATATATAATTAAGTCATTATTTGACTTAATGTAATGTTTAAAGACTGTGGAATATCACAGAACCATTCCTTCAGAAAATCTGCAGACAGCATTACACATCTTGCATGTCTCTCTGTGCTCCTTTACTTTTCCCTTCAACTTACATGGACTGGAAAAATAAATATTTTTCTTTAGAAAATCAGACTATGAATGGATTCATTTTTTCAGAATCTTTCTCTTCCTCTGAAGGTGTCCTTATGACTTTTTATAATGGAGAAACACAATTGAAAGACAAGATTAAATTGATTAGCAATGGAAGTCCATCACCTGGTTATCTGAGGTTAAGAAACATGGAGCAGACAGTTTGAAATTTTCCAACCAGTGAAAATTCAGATTGTATAATGAGCTTTCCAGATGGACACTGCATTTATTAATAATGGGGATAAACAGCCTCTGTGGTGGACTTCAGTGCACCAGCTTTGTTAAGCCCGGCCAGATATGTTTAGATGCACCACAGACTCACTATCAAATTTCCACTACAAGAATTATTCATGTCAAAATGGAATAGATAGAAAACACATTTAAGAAACTGGGGCACTTCTGCCATCTGTATCTTTTGCTCGTCTGTTTGATAACATCCAGAATTACATAGGCTACAAGAATCACAAAATCAAAGAAGAAATAGAGAACATACTTCCCCCACATTTTATGATCCTCAGAGAAGAAAGTGAGTTTTCCTAATTTCTTCCAAAAGGCAGTTTGTTGCACTGAGTTACTTCAGGGGTGCAATAAAGTTTTACACGAGAGAAATATTAAGTGTTTACTTCTGCCAAGTGCAAAACACCGCTTCACGATGTTTTTAAGCTGTTTATGATGCATGTCACCAAGGGAATTCTGGTCTGTTGACAGAGATCTGGAAAAAGGGGCAGAAATGGGTGTAAAAAGCCACAAAGAAACACTGAATTGCTCATCAATTGGCTGTCTTCTGTGAGATTTTATCCTGAGGGTTGGTCTATAGATCAAATGAGTCCTCTCATACTGATGTGGGAAGAGTTGGATACAGTTCACAAATACAGTTTAGATAATGTGGAACAACTTCTGGGCTGCTGTGTACGAGCCAAATCCCAGATGAAAGTTTCTTATTGAGAACACTCCTTCCAAACATTCCACAGAAATGCCTCTCTTCACTGAATGCTGAGACTTCCCATACATCTGCCAACAGCTTCCTAGAAAAAGTGTAGAATGCTATGTTAGTTTTTGCTATAGAAACTTCTTTTGAGATTATTGCTTTTTTATGTCAAGGACCATTCACTGAAATAAGGACAATCATTTTTCTTTCAAGAAGAATATAAAATCCTGTAAATTCAAGAAAAAAATACTTATATGATGCACATAGACACAAGGGAATGCAGCAATAAAACCTATCATTGAATATGCAATGACATTGTCTGAAGACTAGCCTTTTCTGACATGAGGTGTGATGTACAGAAGTGCTGATTTCTCCTTTATGATGGGGTAAACTTCCCCTCTCTGAGGAAAAAATAAAATAAAATAAAAGAGAGAATGCACAGCAAAAGTGCAGCTGACCTGTTCATAACATACCAAATCAGGAAGGTAGTGTTCTAGGAGTGCTTCAGTGAAGGCACAGTTAAATGTAACATAGGAAAAGGCCTTCATGAAAAATCAGGAATTGAGCACAACCTGCAGATACAGAGGAGAATAAGCACATGACTATGGCCAGATATATGTGCAAGAGGAAAGGAAAATCTATTAGTATGGGCCTGAGTTTACAGGTATCATCATAAGTTTATAAAGGTGGTATCACCTTTCACAGACCCATCAGTTTAATGAATTATGTGATAAGAAGGGTGAGATTTTGAGATTGTGGTTTCTTCATACAGTATCTTTTCGACAGTGAATTCTGAAGCACTTGTGCATTCAACCTTTATAAAATGCAAGAAAGACATATGAAAAATATGTTATAAATTGTTAAGTACTTGCTCTTTTCATACTTGCTGTAGGGGCAAAGCAAGATTCGTAGACTGGTTTTACTTTATATTAGATAACATTTTTGTTCAGAATTGTCGTGGTTTTGCCCCAGCCGGGGGCCGCACCCCACACAGTCGCTTGTACTTTTAAAAGGAAGGGGGAGGGAAAGTTGGGGGAGGGGGAAAAAGGGAAGGAAGAAAGGAGGAAAAGAAACCACAACCTAGAAACCAGAACCACGCAGGTTGGGATAAGGATAGTTTACTAAACAATAACAGAAAACTAGATATAACAATAACAGAAGTTTAAAGCACAAAATAGATGAAAACTGGTGATACACAATGCAATTTCTCACCAAACCACACAACTCAGGCCGCACAGCTTACAACCGTCCCGGACAACCCGACCGCCCCAGAAACTGCACGTCCTGGCGTTGTCTCCCCCTCTTCCCCCCAGTCCCCCCTTATACCAAACATGACGTAACTGGCATGGAATATGCTCTTTGGCCAATTCGAGTCACCTGTCCTGGCTTCGTCCCCTCCTTTCTCACTAGTAAGGAAGTATGCAGAGCTGAGAAAGGTACTTGATTTCCCGGCAACAAATCGGAAACATCAGGGTGCTATCAGCACTATTCTCATGCTAACACCCAAACATGGCATTCCATTCACTGCTAAAAAAAAAAAGTTTAACTCCATCATAGCTGAAACCAGGACAAGAATGTTCACTCTATGAAGATGTACAGCATCTTCACAACACTGATGTCAACACAAACCATCTAAACCCATCATATTCATCAAGAAAGCCTGAAAAGATCCTTCCTTTCCTCTCACTTTAAAGTTCCTACTCTGCTGATATCGATGCATTAGTTGGCATTTTCCAGAATCAAGTGAAATTCCACTTTCCCTCTTCTATCATGTCTCTCTAGAAAAAGGGCAGAAGAAAGAACAGAAATGTACTGTAAATGTTTCTGACAGGAATATCTATATGGTATTCTTAATTTCCAAATAGGTGTGCCCACAGGGTTTGTTTTGTTGGTTCTTTCTACTAAGAAAGAATCATTAAGACCTGAAACAGAACCAACTCTATTTCCTTCCTGAAAGAAAGTTTTCAATGGTATTTTTCAAGTAGTTTATTGAGGAGATTATTTTGCACTAACAATGATGAAATCTAATTTCTCCATGAGCTGTCCAATTGCATCCAGAAGTCACAGCATATGTCAAGTTTTGTTAAAGCCATAGGAACACTAGCAAGCACAAATTCATAGTATCTTGCCTAGAAGAATTCAGTCATCTAGAAATTTACTGGGAAATGCTGAGAATAGGGAGGCAGGTTGGCAGGTTGGACCTCAAACAGCTCCTTATTGCAGGCATCCCCTGTAGTACTTACTGGTCAGCATGCTAGCCTCCCAGGAAGATGTCTCACCTTATTTTTGTCATCCTTGTCAGACAGTGTTTGCAGATGGGCACCAGTATCCTGCAGCTACACACTGTAAAGACTCCTCTATTTTTTATGCAATTAATACAAAGAAAGTCAACCCACCACGATTAAAGTGAGAGTGTATTGTTTTGTTTTACTTTTCCAAGAGGGTGGTCAAACACTGGAATGACCTTCCTAGAGAGGTGGTCAATGCCCCAAGCCTGTCAGGGTTTAAGAGATATTTGGACAATATGCCCTTAATAACATACTTCAACATTTGGTCAGCCCTGAATTGGTCAGACAGTTGGACTAAATGATTGTTTTAAGTCACTTCCAACTGAAATGATTCTATTCTAGCCTAGTGTAGTCTAGTCCAGTCTTGCTTTACCCTTAGAAAACCATCAGTTTAGAAAACCCGTAAGCATTCAAAAAACTACCTTGAATAGCTTAGAGGAAAAAGGAGGGATATCTTTAGCAGATGTAAGAATGTATCTCCAGTAAAGACTTGAGTAGGAATTCACCACAATATGATCCAAGAAAAATACACCAGCACCAAAGGAGGAAAAAGTAAACTCTGCTTTCAGAACACTAATCTGTTTTGAAAAGAATTAGACAGGTCTTTTCTTATCTGCTGTAACATGAGGTTTTCATAGGTGAGATGTTGAACAAATTTTGATCCTTTGTGCATTATGATGATGTCCCATTTATTGTGATGACTCTGAAACTAAAGAGAAAACAACATATTTATTTTCTTTATGTAATCTAATCACCAAGACTGACATGTTTTCAGAAAAGCTGACAAGAATATAAGAAATCTGTTCCATATGGTCAAAATGAACAGTAATTTTGTATGAATAAAAAATATTAGAACAAAAACAGGGAAGTCTTGAGATATGAAAGACTGGAGTAGAGTTGCAGATCTATGCAAGATTATTGGTCAAATCAGTGTAGATGCTCAAAATTTTGTGATTGGACATGCAGTCATGATCTGGTATTTACAATATCTACCAAAGAATTCTGTTTCACTGACAACCTAATCTACTCAGTTGAATTCAGTGAATCTTAATTAATGATGTTCTGGGATCTAAATATAGCAAACTCTGATACAGATAGTCAATTTAGATAGTATGCAATATTTGACATTTTCAAAGCACAGTACAGACTGTAAAGGGTAGACTGGGACACTTAAATCGAACTTAAAAGTTAATGTGGAGTCACACTAAAAGTCAGTGCCTCCAGCAGCCATAAACCCTTTCCATTGATATCCCAAGAAAGGATTGGAGTACGTAGGCTCCATTCTTTGGTGCTTTTTTTAAATATCACTGGGTCTTGTGGCTTTAATGAGAAGCTCTGCATACTTTTACAAGCACCTCAGCCATGCCACTCTTTACATCTTTTTTTAATTCCTTGATGTATGGTCCTGGTTATTTAGCTCACCAGTGTGCTTTTCTTCTGCTTTTACTTCTATTTTTTGAATACTTCAGATCTTTGCTATCTATAACATAGATGTGAAATGTCTCCAGTTCTGCTAAGAGATGCTACTAAAAATGATTTATCTATGGAAACATTCCTATTTTCCTCTGGAGATCTCTTTGCTACATGGACATTCATCAGAGCCACATTTTTAACTCTGATTTCTTGTGAGTGCAAAAGCATCTCCCAGCATTAGGACTGCACAAGACACAAATCTGTCTGGTTTGCTCATAGAGGTGCTAGGATCATATTCCCTTCTCATATTGTCTCTCAGAAACTACCTGTTAGGGGGTTTTTATTTCTCATCACTGCTGCTCCCTGTCCCAGATGCCTGCTTTGCTCATTTCACACTCTGCCCTAAACTTCACCTACTGTTTCTTCAGAATTTTCTTTCTCTTCTGCCTCTTCAAGCTTAGTAGACCCAGAAATCCTCACCCTTAAGCCTCTCTGGGACATGTGACAACTCCAGATGTAGGAAAACCTTTATTCCTTCATTTCATAAACCTAAAAATAATTACTACTCAAAGAACAACTGTATCATGTCAATAGAAAATTTCTAGTCTAACCTTTCACATTGTATCAGCTAGAGAATTCTATTTATGGATTTCTGAACCTACCACAAGCACTGAAATTTGAAATACAGGGCATCATTTAAGAACCTAGTGAAAGCTTAACACGATTTGGTAAAATTATAACAAAGTCCTTGGTTTTCTTGTCAAGTAAATTACTTATCTGAAAAATAAATCAACAGAAAAATATGTTAATATATATTTATGTGCCTTTTTTTTTTATTTTATCTGTTGTTAAAATGACAACTAATAGATAGTTTTGGTCCAAAATTTCAGTCCAATGTAGAACAATTTAGCAATTAGTTTTAAGAGAAAAATTACAGGACACAAAAGGGCTTATTATCCTCTATTCCAAAATATAAGAAAACAGGAAAGCCAATGTTGGCAATAAAACTGTCCTACAATGCTGAATCATAATCTTTTACCTGTTTTACCGTGCGGATTTATTTTCCCACTAGATTAAAAAGGAAAGACAATAAATTCAAATAAATCTCAGAATGGGTGGCCATAGTTCGCTTTCACGGATTATTTTCAAAGCATTAATTTTACAGTTCTTACTAAAACAAACTATCTCTTCTTTTGGTGGGCTTTTTTAAAAACAGAAGGGGTATTTTAAAAAAAAAAAAAACAGACAAAGGGCAGAAAACAGAATTGTTTGCTCAAAGACATACAAACTTAGTGCTAGAGCCAGGAATAAAATTAGGTCTCCTGGTTGTTAATCTAATGCACTACTGATTGGATTATGCTATTTCATCTCTCCTTAGTGGAGATGCTGTTTTGCAGACTGACTTCTGGAGCCAATACAGACTCAAGTGTGACCTTTGTTAATCTAAAGACTCTCAAGAGAGTGAAAAAAATTGAGGGTAGTGTATTAGATAGAAGGTGTATTAGATAGAAGGCAAACACACCACAGATAAAGATCTAGGCTTCATGTGGAGTTACAGAAGATGTTTTTAAGTGAATCTGGCTGAGTTATTAACTTTCTTAATCATGCAAAAAAGAGAATGTCCAAATTTCAAACTGAAAGGATTAGGAAAATATTCCTCTTCTGAGGTTTTCCTTCAGATCTGCCATGTTATCTAATATACATTTTATTTACTGTAAACAGGGGAGACAAGTATAGCAAAAGCAAAGGACTGTGACACAAATTAAAAATGCACTAATCAGAACACTGTAAAGGTTAGCTTGCCTTGAACCCAAATATATGTATACTGAAATTGTGTCACCAACAACACACACATTTTTTGTAATGCTGTTATAGCATCAGAGCAATGGGGTGATTAAGGCAGAAAAATTTAAGACATCCTAGTGATAAAAAGGTGCCAAAGAACAAGATAAGCACAAGGTACTGCAAATGGTCAGAACATTCTGCCTAAAACACAAGAAGGATTACTGGCAAAACCAAAAACAAGGTCAACACTACCAGGAGCAGATGAGATCCCCCTTTTCTGCATAGTGAGACTGGGAGGGGCATGTAGCATAAAACAGCTACAGACAGGAAAGACAAAGTATTTACAGCAGAAAAAATCCTCTAAAGACAAACCAACAAGAATATAACCTAAAAAGTTTCAGGCAACACAAAATGTGAAAACAGACTACTTTGCCACATGAGATCTCAAAAATCTGTTAAGCCTACACTTTATTTGGAGACCCAACTATGAAATACAATATGCTTCATTAAGACAAGGTGATGTTTTCAGATATGTCTTGCTAAGCTTCTGTTTCATAAATCCTTCTGATCATTCATGCAATCCCTCTAAGAGTGTATGACTCAGTATCAGATTACCAGCTGAGTCAATATAAAGGATACTGCTCAGCTGTCCAGATAGCTGAATCTCATAAACAATCTATTTATCTTTTTCTTTAAAATAACTAAAAGAATTGTGTGAAGTTGTTTTGCATCTATGTGGTCTATCATGTAAGATTGCTGGAAGTGTCCAAAGGATGACTGAGAGGTTCATAACAGGTTCATTAGATGGGAACATCAATCTTGTTAGCAGCACACGTTCTAATTTCAGTAATCTGTTTTTTGTTGCATAGGGGCTGTCTGCAATACTCTGCATTGCATTTACCTCTTTCTAGACATTTTATGATCCTGTGGTCCAATTAACTTGTGTTTGAAGATGCATTCCTGATCAAAGTGATGAAGAAGTTCTGACACAAAGGCAGTAAAGGTAAAGTACTAGACCAAGCTTAAGGTATATTTATTTTATGTGTTTTAGGGTTTTTTTTCCCTCTATATGGTAAACTTTAAAAAAAAACAACCAAACAAACACGTATGGAACTTTTCCAAAATTAGCTGAAGCAAATAAAATTCTCCTCTTTTGACTTCTATAATCTTAGGGTCAATCTTTATACAGCCATCTTACAAAGGAGGGTAAAAATTTTTTGGAAAATGATAACAGATGAGCCTCTTCACTTCGTACCTGGTGGGAGAGTGTATTTTCTCTATTTAAATATTTCAGGGGGTTTTTTTGTTTCCTTTGTTCATTCTCCACACAGATAAAACACACTCATCACCTGTGATTATCAACTGATAAAACTGTATTTTCTTTTAGCACATTAATCATCATTTCTCAGGCCAAGTACTTATATGAATATATATTAATGCAAGTGTTCATTGTCTATTTTACACACTGTTTAATCACCTGTTCCTTTAATGATATCTGCAACTTAGATTTTATTTTAAAATGTATAAGAAAGTGGAAAGAAAACAGTGCAATAGAAAAGACGTTTGTCTTTAGTTCATTGTCCATGTTTAAATTTGACCAGCTAATTTGATCAATAATACCACTTTTTTCCTATTTAAATCTTTGACTTACTGTGCAAAAACTCTTCCAGTAGATCTCTGGTCCAGCCTTCAGTGGAGTCTCAGTGGTTTAGAAGCTCAATGGCTTGGTTTACAAAGAAGGCTTAGGATTTCAGTTGAGTAGTCAGCAGAATTTACACAACTGGCTTAAATTGTATGTTAATCTCCTACTGAGAATCAACCAACTTCCTGGAGACACAATACTGATCTGAGGGGAAAAAAACTGAAACCCATCCATTCAGAAAGGAGACAAGTCAGTGCGATTTTTGCTGATCCTACCAGTGCTTATTCTCTCTGTCCTTATCCCCAGCCATGAGCAACTAAGATGTATTTTCACACATAGATGGAAGCAGGCTATGGCTACATGTTCTTGTTTTATTAAATTTCTTTATGAGGGAATGATATTATGTGTTGTATGCAGTGTTTCAGAGTATATAAAGGGAAAACATTATGTATTTTCCTTGGAGAATAGGATTTATGTGCTGCAAATGTCTGATATGAAATAAAGGTTTTGTGGGGGATTACTGTCAATACTGCCTGTTTATGAATCAAAAACTATTCAGCAACCGTAAGCAGCTGGAAGCTGAACATCTGGGGCAAGAGTCAGCAGAAAATTTTGCTACCTCTGGATACTGTCTTTGTAGGGGATCAGTTTATCTAGGTTGAAATATGGGCCAGCTGTGAAAAGCCAAACAGAAATAAACTCCCCTCAATGCAGCGAGGACAGCAAAGACGGCACAAATGGGAGTGTAGAATCTGATCCTCAAGAACTATTGCCTTTTCTTAAATAATATGCATAGGTAGATAGAGACAAAAGAATTTTGCATAAGCCACCCATGGCACACACCAGTGTGCTGCAGGCAAGAAGAAATGAAGTAGAAATGGAAAATAATATTCTCAGGCAAAGGTCTATGGCTGTGAGTTTAGATTCTTCCCTAAGTGCAGCTTCGAAACTGGGGTTTTAGGAAGCTGCAACTCACATCACTGATACCCTTGAGGAGACATCTTGATTTGCTTGCTAAATGGGTATGTGACTAAATGGGATTGGTCAGAGGAAGATATTTTACCAGAAATACAAAGTAGTTTTTCCCCTAATTGCTAATCTATGCTAAGGAATTCAGTGTTCTCTCCAGGCTGTACAGGGATATGCCTCTTTCCTTTCTCCAAAAAATGTACAACAAAGTAATTTCAAGCTTTTCTGTTGAATTTGATGTGCTTTCAATTAGGCCTTTTAAAAGTGTGTAACAGAGCTCTTAGCCAGTAATTCATGCTTCTTTTTACCATTAATAAATGAATGTTAGAAAAGGCTCCAACTTAACGACTGCTGAACACTGGGTAGGGAAATTTCTCCAGATCCATTGCTAACTTCTGGAGTCTGACCTGTTCTTCTCTAGCATAACCATGGTATTATCATGCTTATCTACTGAAAACAAATTCTTAATTTTGGTCCTATGGAACTTTGGTTGACAAACATAAACCGATGTCTTTGCATGCTAAGGCTCTGAAATTTAATATAGCTACATATAGGTGAGATGAATCCTACACTGAGTCTAAGAACTGGAGGACACTCAGAAAGACTGCTGCAGAAGGAAAAGGGTTGGAGGAAATAAGATCAAATGGATTTGTTGAGAAAGATGGTCTTGGATTTTTATGTACTTATTCAGAAAGAAGGGAAGTCAGTGAGTTAAATGGTTCAAGAGTGGGAGGAAAACAGACTTCTCAAGTCAAAAGATTCTATTAATTGGCAAGGTATACAGATACAGGTGAGCCAGGAGTCTGAGATAAACACTGGGCAAAAGCAATACCTAGATAAATCAAGGAGCTGATGGACAGAAAGGAACAGTAGAGGCTGATTACGAATAAGGCTGTATGAAGGATGACCACTTAAAGGCCAAATTAAGAAAGAGGTTTCAAAGAAGCAATGAAGCCAGCTGAGAAAAGTGACTGGAAACCAGATCACAGGATGTGTGAAGGAATATGACATTCAGAGGGAGAGTTTGGAGCCCTGAGTGGTGAAGGAAAGAAGCTAGGAGTTTTTGAGCTAAAGAACTAGTAAGTGGCCAAAGGAATAGCAAAGTCTTGGTTATTCAGATGAAAAGACTGAAACCTAAAATGAGCAGATACTCATGAGAAAGAAGCAATCCTCTATCAGTGACTAGTCTGAAGGTCAGGCTTGAGGTAGGATACAGAACGTTCTTTCAAGGCTAAATTATGGCTGTGGGCACACGGGTCCACATAGTAGAGGTAAAGCTTCTTGCCTTACTGACCACTCCTGAAGCCATAAGCATTTCTCTACATATGTAATTTTTATTTTCAGTTTACTTAGTAGAAAAAAGCTCTAGGAAAAGTATAAGAGCAAAACTTGAGACTATATTAATTCTAATATCCCCTAGATTTCGTGTACTCAGCTTTGTAACCTTATTTCAGGAAATTAATGGAATTGTTCTTCAGTGTAATTAGTTATTTGTAATAATGTTGTGTAAGAGTTCATAAATTCTAATGTTAGTAAACAAAACTTATGTTCCTTGGCCTGGGAAAAACAGGCTTCTGTATTAGCAGCTAGTGTTGCAACTTTCCGTTATGTTTTCTTATTCATTAAGACATTTTTCTTTACAGCTACTGCAACAGCAAATGGTTCTGTCATTAAGATCTTCATAGAAATTCGCTATGATTTCATTGAAATGGAAAAGAGGAAATGCTTTGAGACTTTAAAGAATTTCTTAATGCACTTCACTAATTTCTGCTTTATTTGAAAACTGCTCTTCATTATTAACGCAGCTTCCCCTGCCTGAAATAATTCCTGTTATTGCTATCTCCATATTCCCAGCCATAGAATGGGTCTGCTGGCTTGTCAGATTTAATCTCTAAAAAGTAGCAAAGTTATCAAAATCTGTCAAAAATATATGTGCATTAACATCTGATTTAGTCCAAGAAGGAAAGGAATGGAGTGTGAAGAGCATGGCTGAATAGACTAATGAAATTTTAATGGAACTTCAGTTCTGTTTATTGGATCTGTATTTGTCACAAAGTTTATTTCTTTCCTTGTTTCAAAAATTGTCAGTCTTCAACAAAATTCTGACTGTTTGCCACACTACCTAGAGCAATTCAACTAAACAGCCCTCTGCCTCTGCAATTTTGCCATTCTCCAAAGGAAAAAAAACAACAAACACCTCTCAAAACCCAAAAATAAACAAACAGAAGCAAAAAACACCTGTCACATCATATGCAATGAGAGGAAAAACATAAAATAGAACTGTGAAGACTATTAATACGAGAATTTTATATTCTGGGAACAGACTGGGGAGACCCCACTGAAGGTAAAAAATTAGGTTAGTGTGGTTAATCTTTTTATTAGTTAGTATGATTCATTTCCATTTGTACTTCAATTACATACAAGGTTTCCTGCCATGGCTCACTATCTTATCCCAGGCCTGGAAGTTTCTTCTTCAATTAACAATGAAACATGCTAGGAAAGGGAATAAAAATTATAAACAGAAGGCACAGAATATCAGCAGGTAACAATCAAAAGAGTCTAGATTAGTTTCTGTACCAGATCACAGGAGGAAAAATATTTTTAAGCTCTAAGTTCATTGCCTTGAATAGGATATCTGAGACTAATATCAATGCCCATACTGAATCATTAAGAATTGTTCTATGTACATATTTTCTCAAAACCATAGCCTAAATAGACACATCTTACAGCATCCTTATAGTGCAATAAGATAACATCTTTTTAAGCTCACAGAAAAAGGGCAGGAAGAGTTAGATTTTACATTATTACATGTAAGCAGAAACAGAAATTAATACTTCTCTGTACTGATACAAATTCTTGAAATTGAAAATTTGGCTTTATTATTTTCTTTAAAACAGGAAAAAGAACAAAACCTGCAGATTCCTTATCATCTTGCTATCCATGTCTACCTAGAATTATTAATATTGAAATATTTTAATTCTTCTGACTCTAGTTCTGATTTGGAAAACTTTTCCAAATCTATTCCTAACTCTGACACATACTTGCACACACACAATCACATCCTATGCATTTTTGTATTCCAGGGCATTCTGCCATTCTCTAATCTTAGATTCTTGGGAAAAAAAAAAAATATTTGGGTGCTTTACTCTTATAACTTCTCTCTTGTATTGCACCTTCCTTTTATCTGTTTTTATTCTATCTTACAAAAGCAAACAGTTTCAAAGAAACAAAGAAGTGTTCAAAGAGGAGACACTGAAGGGAAAAAAACCATATTTTCATATGGCCCCGAATCTATTCCAAATAATCATAAGTTGAAAGAAGGAATGATGTGTCACCAGATGGGAAAGTGAGGAGAGATTCAGGTGTCTCTTCACTAAACGGATTTTAGATCAGATCATCATAATTAGTAATCTTACTGTCTGAGTATTTGCTTAGCTTCTTAGTAGAGAAAAAAGTCACAGAAATTCAATAATCAATGTCAAATCTAGCAGCTAAATACAGAGACAGAAAGAGTAATGGCACATTTTTAGTGACAAAAATGACATAGGCCTACCCTCCTGCTGAGCCTGCAGGGTTTTACTGGGTGTTTGAAGAGGCACTTTCTGCTGGCACTCACTGAAATACACACCAGCAACTTCTATGTCCATGGGATGATTATGAATGTTCAGAGAAGGAAAATTACTTGTTATTGTTCCAAACCTACTTGTGTATGGTTGTAATCCATGACTGGAGGAATCTGGGGTGCTTTTTCAAGGAATATCCATATGGAATAACACAAATCATAGGGAACATACAAATGGGATGGACCAAAGTTCCTAACACAATTATTTTGTGAGAACAGGAATATCTATCCGACAAATAGCTAAGCCATAGGACCTCTAAAACTCTTGACTTCCCTCACCTTTTTGGCCCATGCCTCAGCTTGGTACCCCACTTTTAACACTGCAAACTAAGTACAAAGAACAAAGTCCAAATCCGTTTGCGTGAAGTTTCATTTCCTCTTAGGCGGTCGCAGAAATAACACATGAAAATGTGTGTAGAGGTTTCAGGAATACATCATATATTAAACTATGTTACACAAAAGAGCAGTAGGTTTGAGGGAAGCTAAGGTTTGCTCTGCTTTTTACTCACACAACTGGGTTGGCTAAGCAAATAATCCAAGCCTGGCCACTTCCAATCTACTCTCTCACAAACCTTTATAGAACCATTTGAGCAGCTGTGAGGGGAAGAGGCTGAGCGACTTTCCTTAAGCTTCTAAACCAAATTACTTCAAGCTTTTACAAAATTAGAGCTGTCTGCCAGTCTCAGAAGAATCAGGGTTCTATTTCTCCAGTCTGGAATCAGAGGAGTTCAAGGAGATGCAGTATTTTGGCGTGATTTATGTATGCAGCACAGACATATGTCTGAGAAAGACTTTTCCAGCCCAGGTTTGGACATTCTCCAAAGCCAGCTCCAGCAGAGATCAAGGTCTGATGGAGGCCAGAGTTTATGGCTTAGAAACAATTATTAGAAAAGCATGGGGTCCAGGGACAAATAGTTGAGGCGTGTGCTGATGGTCAGTGCCCTTTACTGTTTTCCCAGGCCAGCTGCATCAGTCCTTGGGCAGACAGCTCTCATTCCTAGGCAGTGCCAAAACTGGACAAAAAAAAAAAAAAAAAAAATTCTAGGATTCTTTCTTGGCTGTTGACAGGGGCAGAGTAATTTAGAAGACAAGAAAAAGATTTATTTCAGCACTGCCTGTCTTTCAGAGAGTACTCTGTTCTCAGGATGCCAGCAGCCTGCTTGTAGCTCCTTGCTAGGTATTCTGCAAAGCAGCAGGGGAAAAAAGAATCCTTTCTGTAAAGATTTTTAGGTGACCACAGACTGCTGAGCACAGCATGCTCTTCTTTATTGGCAGATTGAGACAGGCTCTTTTTTTGTCTGTAAGGTTTGTGGGAAACGTCAGTAAACCAGTATTTTCCTTTATATCAATAAAGCACCAGGACTCCTTCCAGTAGCATAGTACCTGCAACCTTAACTGAGTTCATCACAACCTCACTGAGTCCATATTATTGTCTTCCTCCGCCCAAATAAGACACTGAAACACCTTGCAGTTCTGGGTGCTGGGAGAATAATAATTTTGGGCACACTTACATGCTCATTACCAGACAAAAATACCTGGACTCAGTCACATTCCAGGGATGTAATGAAGGACATTAAATGGCTCTGTTCTGCTCTATGGAGGAGAGGCTGAGCCAGTGGAATTGGGTTCTCACTGCCATTCCTTAAGCAGGCTATGAGGTATGGACACTGGAGATATGACGTAAAAGATTCTGCATGGGGGACTTAAAGTCTGCCTCAGTTTTCACATTCTGTCCTATGTCTTTT
Source organism: Porphyrio hochstetteri (assembly GCA_020800305.1). Lineage (NCBI taxonomy): Eukaryota > Metazoa > Chordata > Aves > Gruiformes > Rallidae > Porphyrio > Porphyrio hochstetteri. The sequence continues at coordinate 5,938,993 of CM036909.1, forward strand.
ACTCTGCAGCACTAGCAGATAATCCAGGGCCCTTTGGGGAGTTGCAGCTGCAATCACAACATGCTCAAGTCATGGAATTTTACTGAATTTATTGCTACTTAACAGAAATATCTAATGACTGAGTCTAGTACTGAGAAAAAGAAGGACACAAACTTTTAAAGAAAAACTAAGATGGACACGTTTCATTGCAACTCCTGAATTTCACATTTCCTTCCTTTTGCTGCAAGTTACACTCAGTCTGCCCAAATTCCTTTGGTGAAGCAAATGAGGTATGAGGTGGAGGTTATAACCCTCACTTTGAGCTGCTCTTTGTCACTTCCTCTTTTTCTGCCATGCACTGCTTACTGGTTTTAATGTCACATTGTTCCTCAATGTCCATGCCCCAGTGTGTGACATCCATGTCCACAACCCCTCAAGGGCTGCCATTGCCTGGAGCACCCATGGCTGCACTCTGTCAGGGATGCTCCTGCCCCAGCAGTTGCAGAGACCAGCACAAGGTAGTTCATGGGTTCCTCCCACGCAGACCACTGCGGCCCCCAAATTAACCTTGTCACTTGTGCCCACGGCAGTGACATGGAGAAAGCCGAGGTGCCAGTCCGTACTGGCTGAGAGCTCAGGTGCTCTGACTGAGTAGGTCCCTCTCTCATGATCCTCAGTTATGAGAATTAATCAATTCCACAAAATTACAAAAAGGGCTCATAACAGACTTAAATTCACATTTTCCAAGCCCAGCGTTAGTCCCACATTTTCTCTCACATTATACATCTGCTCCCTGCAGAGAAGTCTAAGCAAATATTTTTGCTGTTTGATTTTGCCTCTCTTATTTATTAATAAGATCAAATTTAATTTCTGAGGAGGTGGCATTTAAATATCATGTAATTTCAATATGTTTTCTGCTCTCGAGTTGTGATGCAATGGTATCTCTGTTGTGAATATCAACCCCCATAGATATTATTTTATTATGCTTGTATGTTTTAATAGACCAGACAACAGAAGCACAAAAAGCTATCCAGGTACAATAAATTGAACAGATTAGTTGTAATGTTTTGTTATATTTAGTTGCATAAAATAGATGTGCTTTATAGATTTAAATACAAATAGCTACTTAATTCATGCAAATAACATTTTCTCTGTCTGTTTACTGGACAACAAATCATCAGACTAGCCCTGTGCTTGTGTTCATAAAATCCCCGTTTAATTATTTCCTTTTTTTTATCTAGTCCTCCTGAGGATTCCTCTTGTTGCAGACATCACAACCTCTTGCACTGAGTCAGCCATGGTCAAGGACCAAATTCTCACCCCACTGCTCACTTATGCTCCTCTCCCTCAGCAAGACAGGAGAAAAAAGGTTGAGAAAGCACATGGGTTGAGATTAATAGAGGAACATCACTTACCATTTACAGTTATAGGCAAAACGCGCCCTACTTGGAGGAAGTTGTTGCAAATTAAACTCAGTTTGGACAGTGAGAAACAAAAACAAATATTAAAGTCACTTTTCTTGTCCCAAGCTCAACTTCACTCCAGTCCCGCTCAGGCAGCAAAGGGGAAAGGGAGTGGGACAGTCAGTCCCATCAATCGCAGCTCCTCCTGGCCTCCCACACTAATGGTCCAGAATGGACTAGCCCCCAAGGCTGCAGCCCTGCAGGAAAACATTAGCTCCAGCACAGGCTACCCACGGGCAGCAGTTCCTTCATGAAATATCCACCTGCTCTGCCATGGGCTCTTCCACAGGCTATGGGGGAATATCTCCTCCGAGATGGAGCACCCTCTTCCACCTGCCCTGATGCTGGTGTGTGGCGTATTGAAAGGCACGGATTCCGATCGTGGCGGATCGAAGACAACTTTAATAACAACTGAGCAAACTTTTATACCCTCTCGATGGCTGACGCAGCAGCCTCGAGGTTTCAGGACTTTTCATTAGTACAAGAACCACAACATTACTATGCAAAAGGTTGTCCCATCTTGGGGGGACTCCTGCTGTGCAGGCGTCTTTCAGTCTGTACCTTCCTTACCATGACAAAGCCCAACGTGCTACCCCCCTGCTAAACGCACAAATTTACATCTCTAAACGACACTCTTTACTGCTTTTTCTCTTGCTTTTGCAGCTTGTCTCCAACAAGCAGAACTGTCTCTTTTCCAGGGTCGCTCTGCCATTTCCCACACTGGTGTATCTTCTTTTGTTCTTTACTCTTCTCCGTTTCCCTCTGCCTGTCCAGAATAGTCTGCCCCTTCTTAAGTGTTTGGGGTTTTTTTTTGTGGTTTGGTTTGTTTGGTTTTTTTTTCCCCAGAGGCCCCACCACCATCACTGGCAGATTCATCAATGTCCTGTGGTAAGGCCATTGTGGAACTAGCTGCATTCGAAGTTGTCCTCACATGGGCTTTTCTGCAACTCCCCCTCACCACCAAAACCTCACCACAGCCACCCAACAGAGGTACTCAACCATCTGTTGCTGAGGTTTAAGCAATAATGGCTTTACAACTTGTTACATCTACCTTAGCTTCTCTGGAGTACTGCCATCACATCCATACAGCCTTTTGGGACAGCAAGACAAGCCATTCCACAAATTGTGTTTCACCATAGCCCACCTGTGGTCCCCATGCTTTGGGTAGGAGATTGTTTGTAAGTCTGCTGACCCTCTGGTGTGATCACAGAAACGAGCTCCACCTGCAGAAGGCCTGCAGTGCCATTTCAGAGGTTGCTGCGTGAGCATGCTGCTTGCTGCGGCCTCCAACCCTAGTAATTTGTTTACTAATCAGTGGCTTGAGGGAGCACTGGGACTCTGGCAGCTCTAAAGGAGAAATTTTGGACCAGGCTATTATTTCCAGTACTTACCTTGGCTGGTAAGTGATAAAACTTATTTATTCATTGAAGGAATGTCCAAAAGAACATTGTGTTACCTGTGAAAATATCATGCTGGATTGCATGAAAGTATCTTGGGTGTAAGTGGCAGTGTCTTGGCAGCAGGGAGATGCAAGAGTGCCTGGTGTGTTTTTCTTTGTGGTTTTTCTAGTTGTTTGTTTTGGTTTTGTTTGGTTTTTTTTAAATCAGTAGGTACACTTACTGCCTCTGACCACTTAAGCAACGGTCTATATTGTAGAAGTGGACAGTTAACTATCCCTAGGCTTCTTCAGCAGTGGCTTAGAGAATTGCAAACTGATTAGTGGAACCCTGTAAGCTGGAGGATGTTACAAGAACTAACCTGTATTAATACCTTCTTGTTTAGGAACTTTTCTGTTTCATGAAAGGGTTAAAGAGTGCCGTAGTTTTGTTTATGAAGTCTGATGTGGTCATTTGTGATGTGGTGCTGTATCAGCACAGTTTGATTATACAATCTGATGTGCTCATTTGGGATTAAACACTGGGTTTTTAAAACTGCTGAGAAACGTTGCTAGACTGTTAAACTTAACATATTGATATCCTTATGCTTAAAGCTTCTGTATTGAGTAGCCTGCACTGAATTAGTTTTTTTCTCTCAAGTCCTTTCATATCTTATTGAGTGAATTATTTTCCAGGTGGGAAACTAAACTGTATGGGATATAATAATAGCTCCCAGATTGTCATTCTCATCAGTGCAAAAGTAAGTTATAATTTACATTAGATAGAAGAGGTTCAGGAAGGTTAGTGTTAATGCATTGGAACTTGATAAATGTCATGCTAAATCTTTTTCCGCTACTGTGTAATACCTAAAACAACTTGGCCCCTGAGGTTCTGTACTTGGGGAGTGTTTCTGTGCTGGGTCATGTAGAAATTTGCACATTTACATAATTTTGTAGCGTTATTTTTTATCATTGTAAAAAAGTTATTTTCTACTGTTTCTTGATATATAGAGTCAGATAGTAGCAAGGGGAAAAAATTAATCTTTTTAATCTCATAATTCTAAATATAAAATATGGAACGTTAACTTTGTGTGTTACATTACAAAGTCTGTTTCCTGGAAGGCATGAGGAGGATCTTTCTTTCTTTTCCGTTATCTTTTTCAATTTCATATATGTTCATATACTGGAAGTAGTTCTTAATTTTTTGAAAGCTAAAGAACTGTCAGGTGATGAGGGAAAAAAGAAGTATAAAAGAAACAACTCTAGTCCAACAACTTTTACAGCTATCTCAAATGTAAAATATCAAATTTTTCTTATTTCCATGAAAAACTAAAGGTTCTGTTGTTGTTCAGTTTCACAGAAATACTACATGACAATAGTCTTTGGTCTCAAAACTATGTTGATTTGTTAGAATATACATTATTTTTCAGTTTTGGATTCCAGAACAGATCTAGACTGGTAGATATGTACCATTATAAAACTAGTTCTGTAATGTTTTCATCCTTAGATTGGGACAGGGAGAGGATACCTGAAAGGCATGCTCTTGTGAGTTGATGAATCCTTTTCAAACTTACTAGGTTCCCATCCTAGCAAGGCATTCAACCAGTGGAACCAATCCTGTTGTGTGCCTTGTTAGATGTTCATAACTGTTGCTACCTAATTTTTACTTTCATGCCTTCAAAAGCAATGATGGGTTTAGTAGCCAGCGAGAAAGCAGTAGTCTGAATGTTGAGAAATAATGAACAGAAAGGACAGATTACTTGAGTTGACTTCCAAACCTCTGGAGGGGGTGGAAAATAACACGCATATGTCAAATCATCTGCCTTGGGAGATAAAACTAAGGATGCACCAAGTGCATTTTATTTGTTGTGACAAATGTTTATTACAGTGCTGTTTAGGGTAAAGAGCCTTTTGCTTGTGGAAATCTATGTAAAAGAAAGAGTACCTCAAGTTTTCTGTAAGACACTTTAAATATTTTTAACTTAAATATTTTTACATTAAATAGGCGTATGAAGTATGTACTATCCATCTGTAATGATAAATATGCTCTGTAACTACTGACTGCTAGAGTCTATATGGAACAAAAGTTGCAAAGAGATCTCTGATTCCTGCATCTGCTGCCTCGGTTTTCTGCAGCAATCTGTATTCCTGGAGGGAAGTGAAAGGTGGATTTTTGCTTAGACCTGCATTTTTATTTTTATTTTTTTCATGGGACTTGCAGTATCTCCGACTGCCTTGCTGTGGTGCTGGCACCTGCATAGTCTGAAATTTAAGACCACAGCAAGTCTCCAGTTAGCACAACTACCTGTGCGAGGTGTAGGGTGCTGACTGGTGAAGAATGGAAGTGGCAAAACTGTGTGGGTAGGAGGTGATAAGAAACTGAAAGATCTGCTCAGGTAGTGCAGATGTCCTATCCTGTCATCTAAGGTAATGTGTTCCCTAGCATTATGACTCTGACGTGCATGCAGTCCATAAGACTGCCTGTATGAAAAGGTAAGAGGAAGTCTGACCTGTTCACTGTCAGATCTGTCCTGTGCTGTTTCTGGGAATATCAGCAAAACACAGAAATACTGAGATTATACTTGGATTCCTTAGCAGGGATTTAGACTCAAGCAGAATAGTTACTTTCAAGCCTTATCGTGAGCCAACAATCAGAATGATTTTTGTTGTTGTTTTTCCACACCTTGCTCTGCTCAGTCTCTTGTTTCTGTTGGAGTTGAGGAGCTGGGTAGTCCTAATTGATTTGTCAATTTCTCAGGGTGGTATTTTTTTTTTTTTTTTTTTTAGGTACAACCGTATTCCTTCAAAGTTGCTGCCTTTCATATGCAGTAAAAATCTACCATGTATTTGGATATTCAAATCCCATTTCCAAAGCTAGTGTGTTGTGGTTTGAGGCATTCTTTGCTCTCAGACATGATTTATTGTCTGCGTAGTTACTAGAGTGACTGAAAGCTACAGCACAATGATATGAATATAATGTTTCTACCGACATGAAACTTAATAGAGTGCTAACTGGAAAAAGCATTAACATAAAGTTGAAGAGCAGCAGTTATGAGTTGGATGTTTGAGGTTCAGATTCAGCTATATGCTGTAAGAGCTAAAGTTTCTGCTTTAGGCTTTTATACAAGATAATGTGGTATTGTTGAATTGCCTGTATTCAAAATGTGTACGTGGAGGGGCTCATAATTTGTCCTCTATACTTTCGACTGATAAAAATGTCTCAAGGGGAAAAAATTAGAGCTGAGGTTTTCAGTGAGGAAGCCTAAATACAATAAGACTTTGGACTTCAATGCAATATCCATTGAAGTTCAAGAAGAAATATTGTCTTCATGAGTGGGTGTGGGTTTACTGATGTATGTGCTTACCTGTGAAAGCTCAGCAAATTTAATATTGATTCTGTGCATCAGTGTGTTATGGGCCAGGTTTAGGTGAGCTGCAGTTCTGTCTGGTGGAAAACAGTGGTTTGTATATACCGCAGTCAGTTTCTTAAACAAACATTGGTCACTGTGTTTCATCTACTTGACAATTTTACTTTTGCTTTCTAATCCTGCAGGAGGCTACAGATTTCAGATTGTTGGGGTTTTTTCCATGCTAGGGTTATGAGGCCTAGAAATGCTTACCTTTCTAGTAAGGATCAGCTTAGTATTACATTTTTCTGAATGTTAAATCTTTTACTTTTTTTCTGATAATTATTTTTTTTTTAAATTTGTTGTTCGTTACAAGGCTCCATCCTGTTTGCACAGGGCAGATGAAGCGGGGTGGGGGGGATGGAGAAGCATCTTGAGCCAAACAGTTACTGGGGCTTTTCAGCAAGGCACAATGTCTTTATGGAAGTGAAAAAGCAAAGAACACAGATGTATGTGCTACCTCTTAAAATACAAAAATAAGAAGGGAATCTTCTTAAATTGGGGGGGGTGATACTAAACTGTGGAACTGTGGCACTTACAAGCCTCAGGCCTTGTGGTATGTCTCATTGTCTAACTTTATTACCTTATTACTTTTTTTTTTTTCCTTGGGGAAACTCCATCTTCCACCTTTTAGATAAGTTATCAGAGCAGAAAATGTCTCTTTCCCATGTTTGTAATTGATATACCTAGCAAAACTAGGATAAAACCTCAGATGAACTCTTGGATCACAGATAATTCCCTGGGTTTTTTTAGAAGGAACATACTTTTCATAAAGTCTTTGGATTTTTTCAGAATTCATGATTCTTTCCATCTGTTTTGGCAGGTATGGGTATAAAATCTTGTTCTGCATTAGCATGTTTTACTTCTTGGATGTGTTTTTATAGAAAACATTTATGTGCCATGCAATCTGTAATGAGAGTTTAGACTATTACTGCTGTGTCTTTTGTAGAATACAACTTCTACTAAAATATAAATGATGTTCTCAGTAATAATGCTTGTTTTCACATAAAAATGTAGCACATTCCATCACTCAAGTATCTTCACTTGTGCAGATTTCAGTGAAAATTTAAAGCAGTGCAAGCTTTGGAGTTATTTTATAGTTTAAAATCATGCATTTATCAACATGGGCACTCTTAGAAGCCTTCAACTATGGTAGGCTTATAAATGCTTTAAGACATCATCTCAATTACTGACTTGCTATTTCTTGTCTTATCACCAAATCGTTTGTGCCTAGGAGTTTTGTTAGATCTGCTAGTTTACTCTCCAGGGAGTCATAAACAGCAAATTCCTGTTGGAATGAGTTCTGCAGGGCCAAGACTACTGGCTGGTGCAGTAGGACCATCAGTGGATCTATACCCAGGAAGTTTATTTAAATTTTGAGTGATACAAAGGTGTTCAGACCTTCAGTTCTCCTGTGTACAGAATACTGTTAACTTTCTGTTACCGTGAGGGTGACTAAGCAAACATTCACACTGATCAAGAGACATAAGAAGCACTTTTCTGTAGTGGTTCTGTATGTTCTTCTATAGTATTGCTGAGCCACTGGCAATAATTCTGGACAGCCTGAAGTGCCAGCCCCAAGACACCCACAATCCAGTATTGTGCAAAAAAGCAGCTCAAGACCAATGCTGAGCTCCAGGAAGGAGGAAAGGAAAAGCTGAAGTCATGACTTCACCTTACCAGTGTGTGCTGTAATTATTTATTTTCTTAACAATAGCTCTGTCATGACTGATGGATTAGGACTGACAGGCTCTCAAACAATCCATCCACCTTTATGCCCTTAGCACTAGAGTATCTGAGCACAGCGCATTAAATAATGTCCATGTTCTCTCTACCCACTCCCTACTGTATCCAAAGAATCAGGCTGGGGGATTGCTCTGCCTTTCTAAATGAAAGGATTTAAAGGAAACTGCTGAACTTGCAGGAAATCTTGTTCAGACTTTTCATTTGGCTCTTAATAATGTGAGCTTGGAGGTTGCTTTTATTCCTTCTGGCTCAGAATTTTTTCTTTAATCCATTTACTACAGAAGTTTTTTATCTCATCATCATGAATTGCCCTACACCAGGCAGCTATATCATGATTTCAGGAAAGCCCAACTTCGTAGCAAAGTAGGCAGAATTGTTTGCTTAAAAAGTTCTGAAAAACAGACCAACATTCTGGCCAACGTGCAGTAAGGAGGCTGCCACACAGAACAGCATTGTGTACACCTGTGCATACATGTTACTCCATTAACAAGATGTTGCTTGTAAAAAAATCCCTGAAAAAACTAGTATCTTAAGGACATGCAAATTTTTGTCTTTATAGATAAAGGGGAGCTACTGAAAGGAGCCACAGTGGTCTTTGTCATTCCTGGAAAGGAATGACATCCAGACATAGGAACTGGCTAGTAAAGAGATAGGAAACCACTAAAATTGGTGTTTAAAAATAAGGTACTTGTAGCAAAATAAGAGAAATGTGAGCTACAGGACAGATGGAGGTGACAAGAGTTATCAGAAATGTGCAATGAGAAGAGAGATACCTTGACCTGACATAATAGCTTATGGATGATTCAGAATGTGTATGTCCCTGCAGTTCATGGACATGTTGAGTTTGAATTTTGTAGAGATTTTTAGACAGAACATAAATGACAGAGGCCTGAAAGCGGTTACAGTAACCTCGTTTATTTCCATGTTCTTAAATTATGAGAATAGAAAAGAAAATAGCAATTCCATATAATAAACTGAAGTTATAAGAAGTCTTAGAGTTTGAAGGTACATTTCAATTCTTAAAGAGAACTTCATTGTAATTAAATAGTTCTGAATATTTCTTCTGCTCTTAATACACCTCCTATCACCAGTGAGTGACAGTTAAGGCAAAAACGGTTGGTACAGTCAAACACAAACCACAGTAGCAAAGCTGTTTTTTTCCTGCCTATCTGAGACTTGCCTGACTGCCATTGTTCTTAGACAACTAAAAGAAGAGTAAAGATGATATCAATATGATGGTACCAAATGATTTCTGAAGAATTACTTTGATGTACTGCAAAATGAATGGAGAAACTTAATATTTCATTCAATTCTATGTCTGAAGTGTTGCCTTAATAACTATAAATAATAATAAATAAAAACCTAAGAATATTTAGTTGCAAAGATTTACTCTTCTCAATATTCAGCATAAGCAATTGGCACTGCTGTCTGTCATCAGTCAACCTTTTGATGGGGTAAGCATGGCTAACAAATCAGTTATGCATTGCTTATTTGGCTGATATTTTGCTGCTGCGTCAGACTTTACTTGGATATTTAAACTGCAGTGTCTTTACAGGTTACTATATCTTCCTCTCTGCATGGTACTACTAATAGAACACTAATTTGTTATGTGCCATTTTCATAATTGTCTCAAGTTCATAGCATTAGTTTTAGTCGCCTCACTTGGGTTTTCCCTTGTCTGACTGGAACATCTGTAATACCGAATTCGCGGTCTGAGCAAGCACAGACCGAGTTACCAAGTGACCTAGAGAACACCAGCATCTTAATCTCTTAAAATTTGATATAAAGTGACATATAGACCATGCACTTAAGAGTGTGAAATCTAAACTTGCAAGATGAGGCATGGAGGCTCAGAGCAGAATTGGCTGGACTGAGAATGGAACAAAAATAGTACAATTACTGAGCTTTCTGTAAAAAGGAGAAAGTAGATGAAAGCTGCCTCAATGAGAGGTTTGTGGTTTGTTCTTTTTTTTTAAAACAGAAGTGCTGTAGGTGAGGGATACTTGTATGAATATGAATGGACAGGGTGTCAGTGAGTGGTTCTAAAGTATGTAGTTTTCTTAGTGGATTTTTAGTACCAGTAATTTTTATGCCTTGTTTTATTCATGAAATGACAAAGGCATTCAAGGAATAGGCTTTTGCTAATATCAGCAAGGGCTTTTAATCCTTCCTGCATTCCCTGAATGCAGAAAGCTTTGCCTTACAGTGCTGTGTGTACGTGTCTTCTGGATTGTCTTGTTTTGGTTTTGGGGCTTTTTTTGTGGGGTTGTAATTTTAGGTTTGTGTTGTGGGGTTTTGTTTTTTTTTTTCTCTAAGGACCTAAAAAATCCTTCATTTGAGCATATATGACTCTAGAAACTACGTAAAAATCTGAGGAATGTTGTGATGAAAATGTACTGCAATAAAATGAACTTACCTTTTGGACCTACAGTTCACCTAGATCTGTGTCTGGGGCCCAATCATTTCTACCAGACACAAACTTGTACCACTGACTTTTTAGAAGTGACAGCAGTAGATTTGTTCCAGTAGGACATCTGTGGTTTGGAGATGAAAAATGGAAGATAGTCATATGAGCCTAAGGACTACCACTGTGTTTCACTTGTTTTCCAACCTTGCCCCTTAAAAAGTGTTTCAAAGAAGTAACATCTGGATCGGTTTTGGTTTTTTAAGTTACTTGGATCTTTGAAAAACAGCCCTATGTTTTGGATATTCAGCATCAGTGTAGTATTGCTGGCATTGGTTTATAGTTATAGTGTAGGTTAGTAATGAATTTTCAACTGACAGCATATACAACAAAGTCATGAGCTGAGGTACAAAGGAGGGAAGAGCAGCATGCATGACTGAAAGGCATCTCCATCTTTGAAGCTACAGTTTCTCAGTAACTCAGTTAATTGGGAAACAGAAAGAATTCTATGTTGTGTCAGACTTTGAGATTTGAAAGCTTTTCTGCATGCCTATTCACAGTAATCTGCCAGTATGAAGTCTATGAGAGTCTTTTGGGTTTTTTTCAGAGGGAGAGAAAAGAGATTATTTGGGATTTATTGAAAAGTTATGGTGGGGTAGGTTGAGGGAAATCTAAGTATCCTTCTTTATCCTGTAATCCAAACAATAATAAATAAAAATAAATTGAAGTGTTTTACTTATGGGAATTTGAAATGCTCCACTCCAATGCATTTAAATGTTACATAGTTTTATTTTAAAACAGACATTCTGAAATTCTCGCTGATTTGCGAAGTCTACATTTTTCACTGTTTTGTTTGTCACAAAATTGGTTCTCTTGCTTATTTTTATTTTTTTCTTAAAGAGCTTTACGTGGAAATACATTGATGTTGGGTCAGGGTTAAATATCCTGTTAGAAACTTTATAGAGTAGATGGTAATTGTGATAACACCTGATGGCTGTATTCCAACTGTAATGTGGTAGATGTACAAGTGAAACAGAACAAGTGCAGGGATATTCCAAGGGTTTGCACTCAAGAATTTAAGAGTCATGAAGGTGGTGAAATGCCTGCTACCAGAACAGTCAAAGCTACTAACTCTTGAACCTTGCTCATAAATGCTGTCTGCAAAAGTTTTGGTTTGGTGTTTAGGGGTTATTTTGCTTGTTTTCTGTTGGGTTTTTAAGTAGAGTGAAATCAGAAAACCCATCCAAATTGCATGGCTCTACAGCCTTCAGTCCCCCTTTAAAAACAGCAACAACCATAACACCCCCTTCTCAACACCCCATAAATTTACATGACTTAGGACTTTTTCTTAAAGGGGCCTCAGCTGTGACCATGTGCAGTTTTTAGGATTATTTAAAGGCAGCTCAAGCTTTATGACATGAACTTACCTGTAAATACCATTATAAGGTATTTAAATAGCTCATACAATAATTAAATTCAATACTGAAGATGCTCTTGTATTTAAATTTTAAAACTGTGTTACTTTTGGCGTATTGAGAAGTCAACAACTAACTTTCAACAGTAGATGTCCATGGAAGATCCACTAATGCAGTGCTGAACACTGCAATAATCTACCTTTTTGTTCACCTGTGTCTAATGTGAGACTTACAATGCGTAAAAATTCCTATTCCGTTGAGTGGGAAATACTTCTGTGTCTAAAAAGAGCTTTGCATCACCACAGCAAATTAAGTAGAAATGGAGACAGAACAATATATTTTGTTCAGTGAGAGAAGAAGGTGTGTCAAATGCTAAAAACATGAGTAAGCATGAAACTGTACATAAGGTACAGGTGGGTTTAAAAAAAATCCAAAAAACCCAAAGAAATTGCTGTGCTTCCCAAAGCAAGAAATTCAAATAATTCTATTGGTTGTAGGTAACTGGTACATTTTTTTGAGAAGATCTTCTGAGCTGAAAATATTGGTTATCCTGTTCATCTCTTGCAAGCTAGTTGGCTACTTAAATAGTTGTCAGGTAGGTCAAGAGTACCATGTTAGAGAATATATTGGTTGGAAATACACCACACACTTTTTAATAAAACTGGATCATAGTGCAGCCAACAGTGCAAGGATCATGGCATCATAAAAGTACCAGAAAGTAGCGTAATGATTCTGTGGTAGAAGAGTTGAACTGTTCACTTGGGAATGTGACAGTGTGCTATTTAGCATCTGTTCTAGTGTAATCTAAAGGCTAATGTAACTGTTAAATGCCCTGGGGGAGGAAAACCCGAGGTCTGCTGCCTGTTATGTTTTCTTCTAAGGCAAATGTATGAACCAAAGAGAAGCACAGAACTTCTGAGGTTGGTAGATGCCTTTTGAGATTGTGTAGTTGCACCCTCCTCCTGCTCAGTGCAAGGTTAGCTGAAGCAAGTTGCTCAAGGCTATGTCAGGATGGGTTCTATCTCAAAGGATGGAGACTCCAAAAGGTCTCTGGGCAAACATGTTCCAGTGTTCAGTCATTCTCACAGTAGAAAGTGTTTGTGTTTATTTTTCATGTTTGAATTCTCAATCAATGCTTTTCTACACCATGGTGTAGAGAGAGGAGAACCAATTGTACTGTGGATGTATCATGGAATCAATTTTACTGTGGATATATCATGTACTGTGGAACCAATAGATTGTGTATTACAGTGACTAATGCAAACCGAGCAATTAGTCGAGTTATGAGTCAGGCCTTTTTCATTGCGAAATTAATCAATTGTTACATCTGGGCTGAACTTTTCAGCCTAAGCCTAAAATGCTGCACAGGAAACAGTAAATTCAAATTGATGAAGAAATAACACAACTTCCATGCCAGTGCTGACAAGTCATTTCAATTAGAAAATATGACCTTAAGAAAATCTGAGATAAATTGAAGTATTTAATTTCATCTCATTTCAACTGCAAAGATTTCAGCTTTATTAATCTAACTTTTCTAATGATATAAAGCCTCTCTTTTAGTCCTCTAACTTCTAGTAAATATTAGCACAATGAAAAAAACAGGTATTTTTGCAACTACATGAACTATACTTTCATTGTAAAAGATCTATCTTACTTGCCTGAAAGTCCTTATAGTACTGATCAGTTTGAAGCACTGATTGATTTTGTTAACAAATTTGTCAGTATCATTGCTCAGTATCGTGGCAATGTCTGCTAGTCCCCATGGAATTGGCACTAGACTCTGTTATACTAGACATCATTGACTCATGGGGGGGAAAAAAAAGGAGAAAAGAGCATGACAATCTAACAGTGTTACTTGGTATGATGATGGAAAGGTCTGTAATAACATGTTTAAAAAAAAAAAAGTGACCTTCATGGAATGTTTCTATCTAATGAGTAATACTTTTAGATGATACAGTTACTCTGTGCAAAAAATATTTCAATTATTCAAATATTTTGTAGGTATTTGCTAAGATTATGGCCAAAGCTAATGATTAGGAAGTTGGGACACTTAGCAGTAACTACAGAGGGTAAAGCAGGCCTTCAAAAGTAATGACTGTTTTCTTGTGAATAAAATAAAAACATGGAAGGAATGGGGCTAAGTTTTGGAACCGTGGCTTGGAAGGTAAGTTGATTAAATGTAACTAAAATGTACGTACAACCTCTTTTATGTTTCAGGATTTGTATTATTGATTCTGCAAATGACTGTGGTCGTTATGAGTAAATAGCTGGTGCTTACCCTTGGCACCAGAGTTATGTGAGGGGTCTTAGTTGAAGTGTCTCGTAATAGACCTCACTTCGATGTACAGAGAATGGAAATAAAGAAGGGTTCTCGTTCTCTACTTACATTGTACAGAAGCATTATATTTCACAGGGAAAAGTCAAGAAACACAAATGTGAGGTGAATTTTGTGCCTGAATAGTTGATTCAAAAGAAGTTTTAGTGGCTGCTGCACACTTTATACATGCTTGTTGTCCTGCAATGAGATCTGTATCTAAATGCACTTCAGTAACAAGTATTAGTGTCACGCCAAAATTATTACAGTATACCTACTGGGGATAAACTTCCTGATTTTATTCCTGGCACTGCTACAATGTTCTCTCTATGGTTTAGCACAGTGTTTCATCAAAGCTTTTTTGGCCTGTTCTAAGCTGTCTGGCTTTGCAACTAGTAACCCTCTCCTGAAGTAGCTAGTTAAAAGCTGTTTCTTGGTTGTGACTGAAGTGCAACTTCATATGTACTTTAACTGCACTGAGAGTCTGTGGGTATGTAGGGTATCACTGCTAAGTTTCTGTTTCTGATATAATAGTCTTGATGCTTTAAACATAATTAAATATATTTAAATGACCGGGAAATTTCCCTGGAAATGTCTCCCTGATAATGTATCTGGAATCAAAGACCCTAAACCAAATTGACAGCTTGCACTCTTGGCTCTTTCTTGAATCTCTGCTGTGTTTCTGTGACTGTCTATTGTTTGAGCTGTCATCCTTCTTCTGAGGTGATCTTTTTATCTCCACTGGTGGCTGACTTGGCTTCCTTGCAAGTGCTAGTGTGCTTGCCTGAAGAAAAAGCCTCAGGGGAGGGGGAAAGAGCTGACCGAGAGAGTTTTGAGACGTTTGGCTGGGCCTCTGAATTGCTCTTACTGTCAGACAGCCTGCTGGGATGCCCTCCCTTCTGAGGGAGTGTGCATGAAGTAGCACAAACAAAATCAGCAGAGCTGAGGGAGAAGGGAAAATGTGCAGCAAACCTGGACTTTCCTTGCAGGCATCTCCTCTGCTTCTGTCCAGGCAGCTCAATACTCTTTTAGCTAGTTGTGGATTAGCCAGAAATTACAATTACCAAAATTCCTAAACAAAAGGAATTAGTTTTTCTTTACCCTGTCTTGATTACCTTAATTTCCTGATAAATTGTTGTGACTCGAGCCTTATCCTTACTTTGGCTTCTGGTTTGTTGATAAAACACAGCATCTCACTGTAAGCTTAAGAGAAATATTACAATCCCTGTTGCTAACTGCAACTTACCCTATGCTGGATTCTGAAGGTATTTTTAACAACCTGTACTCATGTAGAAAACTTATCAGTGGATATTACACACGATCTCTGTTTTCTTCCTGCACAGGCATCCCCTGCTTATGGTCTGCTGTTAACTGACATCTGATACAGCCATGGCGTGCCACCTTTTTCATACACAAAATTTGCCATTTGGTAGTAAAGTCAGCAAGTCACCTATGAAATACCTCTACATGTGATGGCTGAATATAAGCTGCTTTCACAAGGAGCCACTAGAAAATCTTTGGAAAGATACAATGACGCGACCTGTTTGCCAGGGGGAGGGAGGGGATGTGTGTCTGCTAACTCCCCATTAAAATCAGCTTAAACCCAAAAGCATGTCAAGTTATAATCTTCTTGGATCTCCTGTCATCTCCTTTTGAAATTTATAACTCTCAGAATTTAAATGGATAACAGGAATATGCAAACTTTTTAAATCCAATTAAACCTAACAATATCTTGTGGCAAGGAGTTCCACAACTGAGCATTCTATTGCAAACTGTTCACTTTTAATTAGTTTTAGAATTGTCCATACAAGAGTTTTTAGGGGGTCTTGGTTTTTGGAGTTTTTTTTCTTTTGCAAAGATTTTTGGATTAAGGATGGACTTTGAACAAAGCCTGAAATCAGAAAAATGAGCAAGTTCAGCTCTGAATCTATTTTTTTTTTTTTTTTAACATAAACATTTGGTATTTTTAAATGCTTATTTCAGCTGATGTTTTCAGTCTCTCAGCTCATTCATCACCGTGAAAAATTTTCCTAGAAGGGCAAAAAAGGGGAGAGATGTTAAAAGGCATCCATCAGTTTCTTGCTATGAAAAGAAAAGGTCAAACAGAAGAAGATTCCATTTTGTCTGTTTATACTTGTCTTGTTTCTCAGGGTATTCTCATCTTGTCATGCTCTCACCTCTGAGCTACAGAAGCAGTGGGTAACCATAGTTAATGTGCTAAACTCAAGCTAAAGAGCATGAAAGAAGCTGCGTGCTTCAATAGTGTCAGGAATCTTTGGGAAAAACTACTTTATTCTGTTAAGCTTTGTATAGGGCTGCAGGAGGGAGTGAGAGCAGTAGGGGCAGTGCGTCCTGTGTTCTTACAGTGTCAAACATAATTCTGCTGAGGAAGAACAAAGACCACTGGGACAGAGGTGGGAGCACGTGCCATTTTCCTTAGGATAGTGTTTCATCTGCTTTGAAGTTAGTTACATTAACACCAAATATTCTTTTAAGATTTATAGAATGTAAGGAACGCAATTTGAAGCCAAAGTGATTGGACTACCATGGAAATGCATTCTGTCTTCAGACAGTAATTCAGTGAGGCTATGCTTGGTGTGATACAGTTCTTGATGATACTACATCATTACCTACTTGAGTTTTAATGCAAGTACTTCATTTTCAAACATACAGTGAAGTCTGAAACTGTAATTCTGTATAACCATGCTTCTTAGAGTCTTCATTTTGATTGACATTTCAGATAACTTTTATCTTCAGTATGTGTAATATATTCCCTAAATGAGGACCTAATTGAGCTTGGCTGCTTGAATTCCTGACCAAGATGCTCTGATGTATAGCAATATGGCCTGGAGGAAGGGTGTCACAGAGATATGGGTGGGTGTGTATGTTTCTAGGTAAATATATAAAGTGTGTATATATGTGAAGTTTGCATTTTTAGGTATGCTATAATGCCATCCCTCTTTGAAATTAAGTCATAGCATAGTAACTGGATGCTTGTTTGAAGTCTGTCTCTTTGTATAGGAGAGGATAATAGAAACTTTGAAGGCATTTTCTGCTGCGTAAGTTTGGGTTCCTTTTGCATAGGTTTCCATGCTATGCTAATGCCCCCTTGTATCGAAGTGACTTACAATAGTTTAATCAACTTAATTGACACTGTATACCTATTGTCTCCTCTTCTCTTACAGAGAAAAGTGCTTGCAGTGGGTTATCATGTTTTGGCATAGTTTTAAATATGCAGTTTTAATGTTATATATCTGTACTTGGAGCAGAAGCTAGTGAGAACTGAGTGATTATTGGATGTCTACAGGCTGGTTGTGATACTGCAGAGAGTTCTGTTGAAGTAAATTGACCTGGGAAATAGTCTTAGGAACAATAGCTAGTAACTGTAAGGTGCTTTGGCCTCAAAGTAGGCAGAATAGTGACTACAGCTGACCAAAAAAAAAAAAAAAAATCAGTCAAAATGGTTAAAGTACAGTGAATAACTTTCATTCAGTAATGCAAAAGGCTATACAGACTACAGCCACTAAAAAGGAAATTACAGATTATGAGAGAATGTCCCTGTGTGCATTTTGAAGGAGTGACATTAACAACCAAGCACAAAGACTCCAAATCATTTATGCCTAGGAGCACTTCATGCAGTTATCATTGTTTCCCAGGCTGGAAAAGTGTCACATGTATAATCCTTCATGTTTTTTTCAGTGTTCATGTGTTTTTTACAAATTTTTTGTTGACCTCTCTGTATTGATTTGATTAGTTTCATCCTTCTAAGGGCTGTCCTTTTGGTTTTGTCTTCCTTTGGCAAATCAGATATTAATTCTTACCATTTTCATCCTGTCACTGATTAACTCTTTTTCTCAAAGTATTCAAGCATACAGTAGCACAGTATAGCACTTCCATATCTGCTTTCTTTTGATTGCCTCTTTCCTGCAGCATATATCCTATTTAATTATTTTTTTAATATCCAAACTACTCCATTTTATGTATCTGTTTATGATGAGGTAGTTTTGCATTTCTGTGTTATGAATATTGGAAGAACATAAAACCCAAATATTTTTTTCTTCAATCTTTTGTTTTCCTTACTCTACTGTTATTTGTGTAAATAAAAGAGTGAAATAATAGTAGTCCTGTACCCATGAAGGAATACAGGTTAGGAAACAGCAGAGGAACACAGAAATAGTTCTTAACTCTGTAATGTAAGCAGAGTATGTGATCGGCAAATTGAAAAGTAAGGTTGCTAGATTGTGTTATGAGAGGAAGAGATAGAAGCAATTTTAAATTAGTACCTCTGAGTTCTGGAAGTTACTTACTTGATTATTTTCTATTGCTGGTTATGGCAGAAACTGTTTATTAAATAATATAAAGTGCAAAGAGTTTTGCCATTATCCAGGTGTTTTCAGAACTCAAGGTTAGTATTAAAGTTTGCTTATTGATTTCCAGGGTCAATGTTCACCTTGAGACTGCAACACCACCTAATAACTTTCAGTTGACCAGTGAAAAATATAAGACTGGAACACTTGTTCTTGTGCTTTGAGAAAATATTTTTCTTGAAACAAAAAACACTTCTAAGCTTTTGAATTTCTACAATATTCCACTGTATTTTCTTCTGTGGCTTTTAATATCGGGTTCGTGGTCTTTTGTTGCATGTACCTCCTATACAGTAGGCAAGAAGAAATTTTTTAAAAGTTGACTTTAATTTACTGATGCTGCATTGCCCAGATCAATATTATTGCATTTGGAAATGCTATCCTGCTATTAGATTTACCAGCCAGAAAATGGGGACCGCTAAAAGGCTTGACCTCAGTTCATACTTCTAATAAATCTTTTACAAGTGTAGATTGTGATACAGCAATTTTTTGTTCTTTTGAAGCAGTAAAGAGATTCCTTGGTATTTCACAAGGGCCACTCTATCATTGCCATATATAATCCTACAGAGAGGGATTAAGTAGTTGAATTCATGTTTTACACTGATTGAAAGCCAAATGCTGTCTGTTTTGCTCATGCAAACAGATCTGGGAGGTAAAATGGGCCTGCCCAGGAGTGAAGCAAGCAGAGCCTGTCCTCTCTTCTTTCTTTTCTTTACTTTGCTTCATTGTCTGAGTACTATTGATGAAAAAAAGGTGTTAAGGAAATGGCTGTCCTCTATTTACACGTTTATATTTGTCACTTAGGTCACAGACAGTACATTCCCTGGCTATTACTCAATATTTATGATTGAATGAAAATGAGCAGTTGCCAAGAAACACTTCAGAGAACACTCTAATTTTTCTTTCCAATAATGTAGGGTAACTCCTACTTTTCTTCTTTACCTGCATTCTCAGATCACGTTCCCTCTTGCAGTATCCTCTTTTGTGGGAAAGAAGAGGACTAGAGACAAAAATTATGCAAGCTTGTATGTTGCATCTGGGTTACCATAGTGATAACTCTGATTACTCCTCACTATAAAGATCTGCATATGATGAACAAGCAGATTGTGCTGCTGTATAACAAAGTGATGGAGTCATATTTCTACCCCTAATAAAAACATTTTTGTTTTGAAGATACCCTAGCCAACAAATGTTTTAAAGTTACATGAAAGCTTTTCATGATAATTTTATGGATTCATCTCCTAACAAGCAGAAATTGATTTTTATGCTGGTAGCTAACAATTTTCTGGGCTTAATATACTTGTATTTGTAATGAATACCTTGAGCCTTGTCTTTTCCTTTTATTGGCTTCTAAGTATGGGTGGAAGGGGGGTTTGGTGGAGGAGGGAGTTAATACTGAATGATCAATTTCTAAGTATCAAAGCATGACTGTAAAATGCTAACTTCTAATGCATATTCCCTATCTGCAGAACTAAAAGGAATTAGCAAGCTCTAAAGAGCAAATCTTTGATGCCTTCAAATCCAGCTACCATCTGTCTGGTTCTGCCTTTAAATCTGTATCCTGGAGTTTCCAAATAGATTTGTGCATGTCTAAATACACGCTGCAGATAGAAATGCATAGCTGTAAATTTAAGGGAATATCGTTAATGATTCCACTTAGAGCAGTCAGCATTTCTTTCCAGGAATTATTGGACTTCACGCATTTCTATGCCATGCAGATATATGTATTCCTTTCACTATGAAAACTCCAATATAGATATCGCCACCACCACCTTCTCTTTGGACCTTTTAGCCTGAAAGTTTTAGATAATCTGTAAAATATTAATTACACTTCAGTAAAATGGCTTGCAAACTTTCGTTTTGCTTGCATGGGTTCATTCTCCAGCTAGCCCTGTTTTCCATTTAGCTGAAACTGTTACACCCTTTAACTACTTTCTTTTTGTAGAATTTATGGATTATTCCCATGATGTAACAGTAAAAACTTAGTATCATTAATATGATGAATACTTTATGGTTTTGAGTCCTTTTAGAGACTTGAGATTCCAGGTAAAAGTTGGGCAACAACAGATTTCAGCTGGCTCAGAAAAGATGGTGCCAAGGACTTGATCTGTTCCCTTCTTTGGAGTCAGTATTTTGCTATGCATCATGGTGATTCACAAATTGCAGTGATTGATGGAAGGGAAAAATCATAGGTTCTTTATCACTAAACTACATATTTATTTATTTTAATGGGCTTTGGCACAAGCCGTTTAAAGCTTTTAACTCTATCTTTTTTTTCCAAAGTATTGGAAAAAATTGCATCATTCACGTAAAACACTTGCTTCTAATTAGGAAATTTTTCAGTGTGGTAGCAAGACTGACTTCTTGGCTTTTGGTTATTCAAAATACAAGCTCTGCTACAGATTCCTGTAGTTTCCTTCTGCTTCTTCATTTTTTTTTCCTGTCTATTTAGACCTGCTGCAGAACACTCCACAGTTTTGCAACTAAATGTATCATTGCTTTATAGAAAGTCATCGGAGCTTGAGTGGTAGAACACAACTCATGAAATTGCCCATCTCAAAGATAAATACCATATTCTATGTTGTTTATTTAGCCTTCCTCTGTAGTCAGTAGGTCTCACTGAGGTTTGTGTGAACAGCTTAGCTCATTGCAAAATCATGTTAGTTATACTGCCAAGTCCTGGAAGAAATAAATGTAACCAGGCAAGCCAAATGATTGCTCAGGTCCTCTTGCTCCTGGGATTCCTGTTTAGAACGGCTCTCTTGAACAAATTATCTTGTATCTTCTGCTTTGTAGTAACTGATGCTCGCATATTCTTACCTCCTGTATATAGTTTAGGACCTTCCACTTAATCTTCTTTGGAGTACTGTTATACAGGGTACTGACCTTGCTTTCCATTCGATTGGTGCAAGAAGCTTAGGGATCCACTCTGCCAGATACCCATTCTTCCTAAAGACTAGCAAAAGTGATTAAATGCTGAACTGTTCTTTGCCTGTATGTGATATATGTGGTTTTCATTTGATACTTTTTTAATTCAGCCCTGATTAATTAGATTTGATACTTTTTTATTGTCCTTTTTATTTATTTGCTCATGAAAGATTATCTACTTGTGGCATAAAATGAGGACATAACGTTAATTTAACTTTACTGTAAAATTCAATTATAGGAGCATCTAGATCTTTATAAAACATACCACTTTTGAATAATATCCTGAATTGTTTAAATATGTGTGTTATTGAACCACTAGTAAAGGGTTATGGCTTTGTCCAGTAAAGAGAATCTCTGTCAGAAGTCATAGTCAGTGGAAGTAATGGATTGTGGGTTTTGCCTTTTAATTTTTAAAATGCAACAATGGTCAGGATGATAGCCGCTCACTCCAAGGTTGGACAGAAAGTACTGCTTCTATTTTCTTGTATTTCTTAGTCCTTAGCAACTTTGCTTTGTTTTTCACCTAATCTTTTCTAGCAACTTTTCAAGATTCCCATCCGTAAGTCATTGCAAGGAGGGCATGCTGACTGAAAATTTGATAAATTACTACTTGTAATAGGATTTAGCTTTCCAAATGTTCTTCATACCACCAGCATCTTTCTCCTCACTTGTTCCGTATGTTCACTTTCTGTCACCACCAGCTGTAAGAAATGTTTTTGGCTCTTGACTTCAAGATCTGTCCACTTACAAGCACTGTCTTCTAGGCTGCATAGTTGTTAAAATACAATCTTCATTTTTACATCATGCTGTTCATTACCTGTGTGGCTCTGTAGTGGAATGTTTACTGTTTCAGAGATAGGAATAAAGTCATAGCAATTGCCTAAATCTCTAGTCTTTCCAGATCCCTCTGTGTAGGGCTTCCCTACCCTTGAAGTAGACCACAGCTCTTCCTATGAATGGATCCTTAATGGATTTGATTCCTGCATCCAGACTGGCCCTAAATTTGAGACCTGGGGAACCCCACTGGTAACTGGCTGACGCCACTTAACCCTTTGAGCCTGACTCATCAACCAATTGCACACTCAATGTTAAATGGACTTGTCTAGCCATGTTCTGGGCAGTTTATCCAGAAGGATATTGTGAGAAGCAGTATTAAAAGTCATGCTAAGATCCAAAACCAACACATCTACTGTATGTGTCTTTTTTTCAGCTATAGGTAGATATATAATCTTGCACTGAATTGCATTTGTTCCAAACTCAGGAGAAATGGAACAAACTGCAAGATTATTCAGGTGAAAGAAAAGAGAGATATTAAGTATTGGAATTAAAAACTGGTTTGGAATTCAGATGTTTGGTTAGGTTGAAGACTCTTTGGATGCTTATTGGGACCAGAGACTATATATTCAGTTTTGAAAATCCAATGAGTGTCCTTATCACTAAACTGTTGAGAGCTCTGAAATATAGGCCATAAATGGAACAAGTGTAAATGTGCCTTCAGACAGCTTCAGATAAATTGAATGAATTGAATGACTTTCTTGTTTTGACAAGAAATTTCACTCTCACATACTCCCTGTCTCTCCTATTAAGGGCATTCTGTATATGCCGTGAAAGATTTGCTGGTGTCCCAGTGGTTAAAGCACTCACCCTGGGATAGGGGAGACAGGCTCAAGCCTCTGCATGAAATGAGGCTGAGAATGAACGTTAATATGTCCCCCACATTGTGGTAAACACTTTAAAAGCCTCTATTAGAAGAGGCACTTATTTCAACCTTAGAAGACCTTAAATTTATCTCTCTGCAGACAAAGAAAATGTTCACAGCCTAGGAAAATCATTCATCACCCAACCAGACATCTGAACAATCTGCCTCTCTGTTCTGACTAGAAAAATATGATCTGAATAGTTGCAATGGGTTGGAGTTTCTGAGCATGGTGAGCGTGGCTAATCCAGATGCCTTAACATTTCAGTATAGAAACTTAATACCCTTTCTGGTAGGAGTCCAGTTAACCCTGCCCCTTTTGAATTTACTGTGACACTATGACTGATTATGGTTATGTCATAATACAGCTGAGTATGGTTAGCACCGCATGTGCCATCTTGCTTCTAATAAGGGAACCTAGAACAAAAAAATTCAAGGGGGTGTGCTCTTGTCCTAGAAAGAGCAATAAATTACTACTGAATTTATACTCTTTCATAGGAGAAGATTTTTTAAAATAGAATCAAAACAGGAAAGGATTTTTCAAGTTGACAAGAAACAAACAACCAAATAGCAGGTCAATACTTTTAGCAGCTACTGCAGAGACTATTTTTCTTCTTCAATGCTAAATATTTCAAGTGGCAGGCTTTTCTCTAGCTTCCACTAACTGGTTTTAAATTGTGTCATTAGCAGAAGGGGAGGTTCAAGAAAAAAAAAACACAAGTGAAAGATATCTTATGTCAAAGCTCCAGGTAAAAACATGTTAGAGGTGAGAAACTCTACATACAGTGTCCCTAGATTCCTGAGCAAAGAACTAGGCCAGGGACAAAGGAAGCATCTAGACTGTTCTGGTAATCGACACTTTGTTTTAGTAACCAAATCTTCTTTCTCCATGTCACTGTAATAGCTGATTTTACTCAGCCATTGTGAAAAGCCACAAGAATGGTAATCCCAATTTTTTAAGTGAGAATCAAATTTACTAAACACTGCCAAGGATTCTGAAATTCTTTTAATTACAGCACATAGGTAAAGGCTCAATTAACTAGGAAAAAATTGTTGGCCTCTAAGGAGCATTCACTTAATCTGTATGGCATTTTCTGACAATAGCTCACGTTGTTGTACAGTTTGTGGTACTGGAAATTTCTGAAGAGATGTGCCAGTTTCGATGAAAGCTTCCATAGATGACTTCTCACTCCAAATTTATATTAGAACAACCCATTTCATAGATGTTTCAGCACTCACCAGGGATTCAGCAGATGCAGATTTACCCAGAATTAAAAGCAAGGATAGATAAATTCCGAAGATTACAGACTTGTACAAACTAAGTAAATCAGGGGAGCTGGAGTCCAAAACATACATGTACATATATTCACATGTAATAATATTTTAAGGTACATAGTTTAAGAACTTGATTAAATTTGCAAACTCTCGAGAGGATTTATGTTGCAATAAATATATTTTTTAAATTATTTGTTCACGAATGTGCTTATGTATTGTATAATGGCCACAGTCAGATTGTTCAAGGCATGAGACTGCAAGACTTATTTTTACAACTTTGTAAATATTTTTGGTACAAAAAGCAAACAAACTTGTTTTCATTTTACACATGGGAGAGGAGTTAAGGATTAAGTTACATCCACAAAATTATGCAGGAGTAGCATTGATGCTCATTGAACTAAAATGTGAAAGTACCTACTCCAAAGCAGGATGAATCTTGACTCAGTAGCTTTGTAAATGAGCAAGCAGTAGGAAACAGTGCTTCCACCACATGTTTCTTTGTTTAATGTATTTCCAGGGGTGGGAGGGAGGTGGGGATCCATGTTTCACAGCTTTGCAAGTCAGAAAAAATGGAAAAAAAAAAAAAAAGTAATTAAGGTTAATCTTCCCTGTAAAAAGTTTCCAAAAGTATTTGGTATTGATCTTAGCTTCTTGGTTTGTGTTTTATTTCAACTCCTACTGCAAACTGACCATGCTTCCTTTTCATCCCTGTTTGAAAATATCTGAAATGGAAAGTACTTGGTAAGTATGAGACTTTTTTTTGGCCATGTCTTTTTGTCAATACTGACATCAAATAATTTCAGTTCTGCTGAGAATTTTGGGGGGAATAGGCAGGGAAAGAAATATCATTTATCAAACTGTTGGCATGCATGTCCTATTCAAATAATTTGTAATAACAAAACATTGTCCAAGAGAAACTCAATTTTTCCCCATCCTGTGTATTAAATTGATGTAAAACCTTCTCAGTTTTATATACAACCAGGAAATAAAGGCTTCCCTTTTACATATCCTTTATTTCAGGACTAAGGGTGAAAAATGTTCAGCATGATCCGTGAATCTCTTAGATTCTGAGCTATAGAAATTTCAGACAAAGTCTTTTTTATCACCTTATTTACTGTCTCAGTTACCTTTTTCCAATATAAAGTGCTGTAATAATTACATCATACCTCTGATGAATCCTCACTGTTATCTTTTCCCCCTTTCCCACTAATCTGGTATTGTTCCTTGTATGGTACACCGTATTTAAATAGTTTTTGAAATAAAGTTCTGGATTTACACAATGACATAATGCTATTCCCTGGTTCTTTTATGATCATCCTGTACTTAATTTTCTGTTGTCACTGAGAACACTCTATGGTTAAGTCCCAGAGTTCATCTAAAAAAATCTTTGTGTCATAGTTAATTTTATCCCCTTCCCAATACTACATGAAGCCATGGGAGAGAGAAAAGGGCCTCTAAAGATGTATTTACTACCAAGGTAGTCATTGTTTTGATGATATCAAAAAGTTTTGATTTAGCTTCTAATATAATTTTAAATGGCAATATTTTATATATCATTTTGTAGCAGAAAGCTGTGAATAGAATCAAAATGGACTTAATTATTTCGTCTCCATTATTTCTCTCCCCATCTTGAGCCTAGGGGCAAAACCAAAACCCCAACATTTCACTGCCTGTTCCGTACAGCCAGCCACTGAGAAACACACAAACCCTCTGCACAGATTACATTAACACTTTCTAGTTGTAATTTAGAGGCTTTTAAACATCTGTGCCCAATAAACGTAATTCTAGGTACTTGGGAGGTGACAATGATCTCTAAAGCAGTTACGGTTTGGGGAATAGATGAGGTAACAGAGGATTCTTAGAGGGAGAACTTGCTGTTGGTATTTAGAAAGAGAAGGGGAGGAAATCTTGGGAGTTGCAGAATGATCAGGTTACTTCTTGGGGTAGAAAAAGGGGAAAAATATAAGCTTTTCATATCACTAAAAAGAATACAAGATGAGTAACAGTTACAGATTTAGGTCAATTGATCCATTTTCCTTCTACAACACACTAACAAGTGCTTGTAGACAAAGGAGAGTGTTTGAAACAGTGGTTGTATTAGCAGCAGTTTTCACCTTCTAGTAAGTAATGATAATAATTTCAGTAAATCTTCTTGCCTGACATTCCTGTAAGCAAACCAGGAATCTATGCCCTAAATATAAATTGAAATACGAACCTGTCTTTAAAAAAATATGAAAAGTATTTATCAGAAATTTGTTGTCAAAACAGAAGAATATATTAAGAGACGTTTCCTGGAGTTCTTGGATTTTCTGTCAGCCAATACTGTAGTCAGGGTTTTTTTGATGACAGGTCGTAGCCTATGGTCATTAGATTTTTCACAGCTGCAGGTACATTAAAAGAATGAACATCAGTCCAAATGATTTTTGCCAATTTTAAATTAGTGCCTGAAAATGTTTAAAGGATGCCATTCACTACAGAAAATGGAAGGTTTCACTTTGGCACAGAAATAATGAGTCAAAAAATCTGAGACAGGGAACAGCCAGCAAACAGGTAAGGCTTAATCCTGCATAACAACATTGTGGCTTGGGACATAGAACACTTGAATCCAGGGAAAAATATGGGTCTGGAAACCATTAAGTATGAGGAGAGACAGAGCGACCTGAAGTGGTTGTAATTACAGTGTGACAGAGAATGTAAAATCTTCAATAGTACAGAATAGGTGATAATAGGATGATTATTCAACTTTCTCATGTAATGAATAACAGAACTGTAGAACTTTCAAAGGATGTCATGCAAACCAAAAGCATGAACAGGTTTTAAGAAAAATAATTTTGAAAGTAATGTCAGGAAGTTCCAGACTGAAGTTGCTGAAGTTTTGGGAAACAGTATGAGGGAGGTCTCACTTTCCATATCCAGTTTTTACAGGATTTTTCTAATCCATGAGTCACTGACTGCTATTGGAAATAAAATGTTATGGTAGTTGGCTGTTTGGTCTGTTCTGACACCGTCAGGTCATGTAGATGTTTCTATGAGCTATAAAGAGAGTTAGCAGTGTAGGATGCAGTAAGTATGCTATCTTCTATATGTGGCTGTATAGGAGAATGTTTCCCTACTCATCAGGTGTTGATTGCAAAGCAGTGACTTGGTGACTAGCAAAACTCATACTAGGTAACTGAAGGGACAGAATCTGAAAATTAAGGGCTAGTATAATGAACTGCTAGAAAATAGGCAGGCTTGCTGCCAACTTTGGAGACTTTGAGAACAGGTTATCTGTCATGAAGGATTGCAGGTAGAGTTGATTCTGCTTTGCAGGAGGATAAACAGCAAGATAATAATTCTTGAGTCCCTTCCATCCTATCAACCTGTGATGAATCTCTCCCTCAGTCTCAGCAAGAACAGATAACAGATAGTGTAATCAAACCTCAAACTTTCGTGGGTTTTCAGTGACATAACTGAGTGATGATTCTTGTCAAATCTGTCTCTGGTCAGCATGCCAGTTGGCCATGGTATGGACAAGGAGCTTAGTCAGTTCCCCTTCTGACACCCAAATGGATAGCTGGATTCTTCCAAAGTTTGGAGTTGTTTGATACTAAGCTCTGATGATTAATTTTACTTTCAGATTTAGAAGCATTTAGGACTAAGCAAGCTTGCATTCAGATGGGAAGTATTGTAATCAGCAGATATGTAGTATCTTTCCATTCTCTTTGAAACATAGAAGAATTAGAGGTGTTAAGTTCTGCGTTATCTCTCTCTTATATTGGAGTAATACAGGTAGTAAGACCGCTCCTAAGTTCCTGTTTCCTTTCAAAATGTGGTTCACATATAGATTAAATATTTTTAAAATACCCCAATAAAATTTCTATCCCTTTTCTTGAGGATTTTCTGTCTATACTTAGATTTCAGTTGTGCCAAAGGCAAGCAGTAAGTAAGCTTGAAGACAGATGTCACTGGTACACACCTGTCTTAATAGAGTATAAAAATATACACTTTAGTGTTTATGGAATCTCACAGCATAGGAGTGTCAGCAGGAGAATACTTCAGATTAGTTCTGTAGTTTCTTAACTGTGCAAATGTGAAGTTGGAGTTTGCTTTGAATTTTAATAGCCCTGTAGGATTAAACAATATTTTTACCTTTTGGAAGGCAGATATTTTATTATAAAGCCTTCAGAGGAAATAAACATAGAAATATTCACCTAGGGCTTGCTCTAATTCACATGAAAGCTGAGATAAAAGCTTTTGTTGTTTCTGCTAAAAGTTGGTTTGTTTTATATAGTTTAGTGATCTTCTTAATCAATTGGAGTTGGACTACTATGACCCCTAGTGAGGCTCATTGAAAAGATGTCATTCCAGAGGCTGTCTCCCAGTTGGATTTCCCCACATTCTGCTCAGTCTGTCTGCGTGGAACAACCACTGATGTATCTACCACCAAAAAATATTCCTGTGCATATCCCTTGTTTCGGAGTTGGCAGGAACGCTTCAGGGAGCCTAAACATAATTTTTATACTAGCCTTGATAAATACCGAAGAAAATGGTAAGAGTCTTGCCTACCAGACAGAAGATGCCTGATAAACATCCTCTGAGAAGAGTTCAGAAACAATCCTGACAGAATATTAGCTTAAGCTTTTTTCATGATTTATCAAAACCACAAATAAAACTTTAGAAGTCTGTGTGGAATGTTAGAATAAATCTCTGCATGTTGAAATCCAAGTTTTTGAATCTGGAAAGGCACAAGTTCATCTAAAATCTCTTACAATGTCTGAATGAACCTGTCCCTGTAATAAATGACAGCTAGCTTTCAAGTTAGTGAATGTTTCGCTGTGAGAGAAACACACTGACTGTTCCCCTCTTATTTTAAAACCTTTGCCAAGGTTTTTACTTTAATAGTGTGCTGAGGTTTAACTTTTGGAAGAACTTTTTGTGAAATGGTGGCATTAGCTGGGGATGTATGAGAATTGGCTTCATTCTTCCCAATGTACAGAGGTTGTCTTTCAAACTAAAGATGTAAGTGGTGACTTGATCCTGGATCTCCTGTTTCACTGCTGTCACCTCATCCATTAAATTTGAGGTGGGTACAATTCTCAGCTAGTGTCAGAAACTCAGTCTCTACAAATCTACATTTGAGTGATCCCTGTGACAGAAATGGGCTTTGTTACAGTTTTCTAAGGCAGAGTGACTTGAACCCCTCAAGTACATCTTTTTCCCTTGAATAAAAGGAGAAGCATGAACAGGTACGTCAGTTTAAACCAGGTACTTGGTTCAGATTAATCCTACTAAATATGTCTGGTAAATATACATTTCTACATCTACTTTTGACATTATCACCAGTGGATGTAGCTGGACAATGAATGGTGCTGAAACCATATAGATGAGTTTCTCTCTCTCAGCATCAGATGCTGTTGGCACTAGTCTACTGTTTCACCTATATCTATGCTACCTATAATATCTATAATTAGCTTGGGCTTTCTGACGACGTTTAATATAACAAATGTTTCTGTGCTATGGCCGTGGCAGTTTGTGCCAAGTACCTAATGAATCTTTTCTTTCTTTTGTGGTACATATTCTCCAGGGTATTTGGGTGATGATCTCAAGACAGAATATAAAACATATGTTTATCTTAGTGGCTTGCATATACAGCTCTTGTAACTGGGTGAGCATTTGCAGTGAAAGACACAATACCAGAGCTCTTAACAGGAAGAGTAACCAATCTATTGACTTGAAACTAGAAGTGTCAAGTAGAGAAAAGAGACTTTTTAAGATATTTTGACATGTAAAGAAAACTAATGGCAAATTAATATTGCATTCATTAGTATTTTACCAGAACTTTTTCTAGCTCACTAATGAACCAACAAAACCTACAATGGAAGAAGGCTCAGAGGAGATGAGCAAGGCTACTGTGCCCATAAAGCTCAGGGAATAATGCAAATGGGACTGACCACAGCTATTGCAAAGAAGCTGACTTTATCTTAACACAAAGGGGTCTGGAAGGTGACCTTGGGTTTAGATAAACAGCTGAGTGGACCAACTGGTGCTATCAATATACCTGAGTTAGTCAGACCAGCATGGAGGGAGTGAGTATGTGGCTCAGCCCATCACAAAGAATAATTGTTTTAATTGTCAGCATACATCAATATGTTTTATTGTATTTGAGCTAGTTTAGGGGGTGTTTTTCAGACTGCTGCAGAGGGCCACATTGGAATTCATCACGTCTTGCCAGAGAAACCAGTGGATACCAGTAGTCCAGAAGAAATCTAGATGCAGGTCCCTCCAGCCCTAAGCTCTCCTTCCTCCTCCACCAAACATTCTGCTGCCATTTAATAGGTAGTAATTTGAAGGGCAAATACTTTTTTAGAGCATTTTCATGAAAGAACTTGTTTCTGATGGGAGTAAATAATGATGGCCATTTGGAGGTGGTTAGGTAATGGTTTGGGTTTTTTTTTTAATATTTTCACGCTGGGTTTTGTGGGCATAGAATGATTATTGGCATATTTTCTGCTTAGTAAGTAATTCTTCACAGCATTACCTAACCAATTAGACAACTAGTTATGTATCTCCTGAGAGCAATAACAGTATAAGTAATGGGCAGCACCAGGTATGATGCTGAAAATGTACTGCTAACTATTCCTTGCTGTTCCTTCAAAATTGCTCAAGATAGTTGAATGGATGGGTTTTTTTTCTTTGCTAACAGAAAGATAGAATTATTTCATTTATTATTCTTTTCTAAGCATGATTAGTGAGCATTCTTGTGCAGCAACATAATGGTTTAGGGACATTATTCTGGTATTGTAACTACCTACTGTATGTCTTTCCGCCTGTTTTATACAGGTCTAAGAGCTTTTCTTATTTTCTATGAAAAAGTTACTTGGTTTTAAGTTTCAATCTAATGCAAAAGGAAAATTTGATGTAGCATTTACTTCCATAATATAAAAGAAGTTTTCCTAGTGATGCCAAATTGGAAATTTTACCTTAAATATTCATGAAAACAGTTACCTGCTTGCCTAGTTGCACTCCTGTATGCAGAGATGTTATATGAATAGACAAAAGAAGGTCAAAGAATTAATCATTGTCTAGGGCAATTAAAAGGAACATTTGATGTTTCTAGAATACGATAGAATCTGAAAACGATTCATCTGGGCAACTTCTGAATCAGTGGTTTACACCCACTGGCAGTAATTATTGTAGATGCTAACACTACTTTCCAGAAGAATGACTACTAGCTGGAGAGATTCATAACCCCAAGCTCATGGTGTTATAATGGGGCTCTGTTAGTCTGTGGGAACTCTTTCTTAGGAATGATCACCTCTGAAACCCTCCCTAGTTATGACCTTCAAAATCGGCCCTTGTTTCAATGAGGAGTTGGACCAGATCTTCTCCAGAAGTCCCCTTCAACTCACGCTTTAAGTGTGAGGAACAAGTTCAGTAGTGGTTTATGTCAGAAAGTCACATGACAAAAAAAATTTCAGGTGAGGAGGGCATGAAAAGATAACACGTAGATGCAAGGCAACTTTCTGTTCCAAGGACACAAGTAATCATCCCACACATTATTGTAGCTATTTGAAGGTTAAAAGACTAAGTTAGTTTTCTGTACTCCCTCTTCAATCAATGGACAGACAATATTTTAGAGGACAACTTGCCCTGTGTTAAAACAAGAATAATTTGGGATAGTCACTAATAATAACATTTGTTAGCATCACAGTAATATTTTCAATTACAGACTTCTTTCTTAACAGTGATATCCATGCCAAGTGTTGCATTTAATTTAAAATGTTTTATAAAGTCAATCTAATTTTAGTTTAAATGCATTTAATCCCATTAATATAAGTTGTAGAAATGACTTAATGATGGATTTAAAGCTGGAAACATTTGAAAGAATTCTAATCAATAAGCAGGTCAAACATTTTCTTAGTTTTTCTCTTGTTCAGGTAATACTGGGAAGAGATAAGAAATTCAAGTACTGAATCCTGATGTTTAGAGGGACCCTTCCATGTCTCAGTTTGTGCCCACTGCCCCTTGTTCTGTCACTGGGCACTGCTGGGAGGAGCCTGTCTCTGTCCTCTCTGCATCCTTCCTTCAGGGTTTTATGTTAATGAATAAGATCCCCCAGAACCTTCTCTTTCCAGGCTGAAGCCCCAGCACTCTGAGCCTTTCCTCGTAGGAGAGATGCTCCAGTCCCTTCAGCATCTTTGTGACCCTTTGATAGACTCCAGTATGTCCAGGTCTGGTTTGTACTGGGGAGCACAGCACTGGACACAGTGCTCCAGGTGTGTCCTCACCAGTGCAGAGTAGAGGGGGATGGATGATGTTCCATAGCTGCTGACAAACACAGTGGAATCTTTCAGTGCTGCTAGAAACATTTTAAAATTTGTCAAAGGTTGTTTTCCACGGGCAATATATTGTTTAGGCATTCACCAGCAGCACAACTCCTACAAATGCCTCTTTGTTGACACACAGTCAACTTCAGTGGAGCAATTATCAGGTTACACTGTGTATAATTCCTCTCTTCTGTTAAAAACAAACAAAAAAAAATGTACTAGCAACGTTTAGGGTGAAAGTAATATTTTAGTTCTTTGAAAAATGTGCTAATGTTTCAAAACTTCTGTGATTTCATGAAACCATTACTGTTCATGTTTTTATGGTGAGATGGTGATGGGGAAAGCAGCTTTGCTTGTGTAAGAATTACTTCAGTTTGTTGTGATGGTTGATTCAGAGAAAAGACTTTTACCTGCCTCCTTAGCATAGCACCTGGCTCAGATAACATGAGGTTAATAATTACCATTTCCACTCTTTTCTGTATTAGAACAGCAATTCTCCAATCCAAAAGGTGGTTGTGTTGTTGTTCAGGGTTGGTGTTTTTTTTATACCTTTTATTGTATGAACTAGACCTCAATGTAAGCTTTTAACCCTTTTTTCTGGTGACCTCAATGGTGGTAAGAAAGGAAAGCAAGCTCAACATTAACCATTAAGCACTGACTCTTCTTCCTTCTACAAACAGCTTCCATTTGGTTTATGAGCATATTGTTTCTACTGAAGTGTGTGATCAAAGTTACAGGTACTGCCATGAAGAATGGACAGATCTTGTAGTCAGTTAAGGGAAATTTTGTGAGAAACAGCCAAACTTCAGACAATTACATGGGAATTACAAGAGACTGGTACCAAGATAACTGTATCCATAACACAATTTAATGCCAAGATTATAAACACATCCGAAACTTGAGTATGGATGTTGCAAAACTAGGACCAATGGGATAGAAGTGTTTATGGGAGGGTTGCTAATTTGGGAGGATGGTGGGCAGAGACATCTGGAAAGAAGTGCAAGCATGGCATATCCTAGTGGGTGGGATAAAAGTGGTTGGTTTCATGTAAGCAAGCTGCTTGTCACAATGCTTGTCTCAGTGAGACCTGTGCCAGGTCACTAAAGTCTGCCCTATCTGCATGCTGAAGTAGTAAAGATTCCTAAGCATCGTTGGTGTGAGTTTGCTTTTTATTTGTGTGTGTTTTATATGCTAAGTCAACCTCAGGTTGGACTAACCAGGGAGAAGGATATGAGATCTGGACGCAGCGTGTCCTGAGTGCTACTGTACAGCTCATACCTGAAAGTGCTGTTCTTGGTCTGTGTTAGTCTGTGTCGTTGTCCATGTGTATTTTATGCATGTGCGTCTGCATCTATGAAGCACGTGCTTAGCTTTGCTGCCTAGACTAGTGCAAACCACAGAAGCCCCATCAGAGATAGGAGGAATACCCTGTCTCTCAGGCACCACCAGTCTGGCTCTAACAGCCTGGGAAGGAAGGAGACCACTCCTGAGTCCCAAAGTCTATTGGGTTAGTTTACCTGCAACAGGCTGATAGATCTGTGGCCATTGGTAGGTTCTTCTCCTTTGGAAGACAGACATAAAAACAAGAGGGCAATGGATAGAAATTGAATGAAAACAAACCCAAGAAATCTATTGTGAACAAGACAATTGTCCTGAAAGTTAGTTTCTGTGGATTTCAACATGACAGTGTTTCTTAAATTCCTGTTTTATAGCTTCTAAACCTGCTTGTATTCTACTATTGCAAGTATGCAATGATGTGCTTTTGTTAACGGATTAGAAAAGCTGAATGTGTTAGCTTTGCTGAATATATAACGTAGCAGTATTATTTACATGTAGGAAAAAAGTGTTTTCCTCTTCTGTGTGAGTTGTATGCCACTCTGAAGAAAATTGGACTATTATAAAATATTATCTAAATGCCTGAAATATTGCAATTTCATTCATTTGTTAAGTAAAATGTTTAATTTGTTTTCATGCCAGCTTGAATCTTTTTGACTTGCACCGATTTCATTAA
This sequence comes from Porphyrio hochstetteri, assembly GCA_020800305.1. Taxonomy (NCBI): domain Eukaryota; kingdom Metazoa; phylum Chordata; class Aves; order Gruiformes; family Rallidae; genus Porphyrio; species Porphyrio hochstetteri. Next base: position 5,973,679 of record CM036909.1, read on the forward strand.
AATACATCTGATGATTATCTTGTGGATAAAAAGAGTAATAATGGACAAACTATTAAACCCACAAAGTAATGAGCGCTGAGCATTAAAACAGGTGCATCCTGGATACTACCATATGCTTTGAACTGAACTTTGCTGGGAATTCCTATAAATTTCTTCAGGTATTAAAAAGTAAACTGTCTCTCATCTGTAACAATCTGACATGTACAGATAACAGATGGCTTGGAAGGCCTTACAGGTTCTTTTTGCTCCATAAAGAAGTGTTAAAAATGGAGCATATCATCTATTATTTTCCTGTGCCCTTTTTATCACTTTCTGACTAAACAGAAAAGTGATGTATTACAGGGCAGTTGCCCACACTCTGACATTTCAGATGTGATTATCAAAATGCAGCACACTGGTTGTTGAGGGTTTTTTAAATGAATGTGACAGGAGTTAGCATTTCACAAGCGCACACTCTGTAATCTCAACGCTGAAGTAATTCACTGGGTTGTCTGCATGCCCCAGTGGGAGTTCCCAAAACTCCGTGGCACAAATTCCAGATCATTTAATCTATACAAATCTACAGGCTGCTATTGGGTTTTGTCTCAAATTATTCTTAGAACGTATCTTTTAAAGGTGGCATACTTTGCAGACTGAAGCTTTCATATAAGATGAAGTTCAAGCAGTTAGCTGCATCTAGGGTCTCTCAGCAGCTGCTTTGTCCTCAAGGAGAGCATCTTTAAACTATGCAAACTGCACAGAAAAAAGCGCATTAGTAATCAAAAGCTGGATGACTTTTATTAATCTCTGTTTTGGTATTGATCAGACTCAGTGACACAGCAAAGGGAATCGTGCTGACTATCAAGGGGGTCACCAGAAAGCAATAGGATCGTGGAAACCACTCATACCAGTACACCGGGAAGTAGAGAACATTACTAATTTTGAGCACTGCTCTGGAGCAACTTTAATTACTGTCACTTGCCATCACTTTTATCTTACTTCAGGGAAGTTAAGATGAAAAGCTTCAGAAGCATAAAATTCTTTGTTTCCCAGATTGTTCCTCTGTCCGAATCTATATCAGTATCTGACTGGCAGGTTCTACAAACATCCCCAACACAGATGTCATACATCAGTCATAGAAAATAAAAGGAGTATCTTGTATGGTTATACAAGTTAGGCGCTTGCAAGGCGCACTAACAAACCATGGGCTGCCTATATATGTTCTTGCATATCATAGGTATAAATTGCGCATTGACTTCCATGCAGAGACTTGTAACTATGTGATCCTGCCAGTGAAACATCCTATCTATTACTCTGTTTGAGCTACTACTGATGTATCTACTACCTGTATCTGTCTGTGAGACACTGGCACAGGTTTCACAGAGCAGCTGTGGCTGCCTCTGGATCCCTCGCAGGGTTCAAGGCCAGGTTGGATGGGGCTTTGGGCACCCTGGGCTAGTGGAGGGTGTCCATGACCATGGCAGGGGGTGGCACTGAGGGGGCTTTGAGGTCCCTACTCATCCAAAACATGCATTTCTATGGTCTCTATCAAGTTTTTAAGATTTACTTCTTAAATTACCATGCTTGCCGTTACCAAATAAATATTTTACAGCTGCTTTGTATCAGAGGCATGAGAGCACAGAGGGAGATGACCAGTGAACTTTTGTGCAAATTTTCATTCTTCCAGTTTAGATCTTTTTATAATCATTTATAAATTGGTTTTGTGTTCACTGGGGAGTGATATTCAAACACAGATCCTTTTTGCATAAGCCAAATCAGTTTGAGGGGTTTTTTCATCCTCCAAGGAAGATGGACTTTATTCTGTTTTACTATATTCAGGGGAGCTTTTTCAAACATATTATGGGATGGAGTATTTACTGCTGTTTATTAGAATGGAGACATTAGAACATGCAGGTGATAGAAATCCTAAGAACTACCGATGATCAGCTATGACTAAGTTGCAGCCATTTGTGGGCTGTTTAAATCTTTAATTTGTCTCCTTTTGCTTCTTATTGGATGAAAGCTTTTTCACTGCACTAGCAATGAAATTTTTTTTTCTTTTTTTAATTATTGTATTTGTCAGCAGAGTAGCTCATTCTAAGAAGGGTCAGACACACGCTGGTGCCCAATTTTTAATGTCAGACTGAATAACCTTTATCTTTTATGCTTTTATATTTTTATTATATATAAAAGCACATAAGTTGTTCCACCATTTTATTCTAGATAAGAATCGAGACATACATACAGGCTGTATATTGCTTCCAGGTATCTTCAGTACTATTCCATGCTGAAATGTGCTTTCAGGTCTCTTCTGCTGTTTGGACTATTTTCTTCTAGGAATAAACCAAACTCTCTGATATCCAAAGAAATCAAATGCATTTTGGTTTTTAGTAAACAAGCTGTAGAGAAGTAATGCTGTAGTTTTATCTTTAAATGGGAAAATCTTTCTCGTTTGCCAGTGATACATAAAATCTTCAAATGATACAGGGAAAGACGAAAAGTATTCAAAGTCATATGAAAACATGGCTGTAAAACACAGAGAAGGGGGGATACTGGTGATCTGAGTCCTCTGAATATTCAGATGTGTTGTAAGAGACAGTTTTCTATTAATGTTGCAATCTGACACTAGTTTTATTCTGATAATAACTTAATCTGCAACACTGAGGAAATCCTGACCACAACCAAAAACAGTATTTGAGGAAGATGTTGACCTGCTAAAAGCTAAAATAAGGGTAAGATGAGGCAAATATTCATGTGTCCTCCCTTATACCTTGTAGGGATAGCTGAGGCACCTAGTCCATTTTCTGTTTTAAACAGCCTGAGGAAATACCATATTTAACCTTCTATTTTATTCTTGATGCACTGTGTACTCTACATCTACTTTGACAATAAAATTATACTAATGCTTAGATAATGAAGTCTTATGGAAATACCAATTTTTTCAACTCTTCAACATAAATGTTACCTCTGGAAATGGAATTATGGAGGGTGTATATGCTGTTGAAAGATTTGAAAGGAATTGAAACTTTTTCTGGGAGGGAGAGGGACATTAAGCGATCTTTCCTGTCCCACCTCCTTTCCCCCACCATAATACTTTCAATTCACTGTATCCCAAACTGCTGCAAAATGTCTTTTCTAAAACCAGTACTTTGAAACTAATGTGTGTGGGGGGTTTAGTTTTTGTGTTGGGTCTTTGTTTGCTTGTTTGAGAAAACTGTTGTGGTAAAGAATTCAAAATTTTGTAGCATTTAGAACAAATACTTAGAACCTTAGTATTTAGCTATAATGGCATAATGTGTTATTGAAGTCTCCCAATACATAATAAGACTCTTCAGTTCACACATAAAAATCCAAATTTTGATCTCTCTAATTTTTCATGCACACATATTATAATCTATTTGATTTTGCAGTTCAGCAAACCGAGAACATCCATTCTACCCCACTGTGAGAAACACATTAGCAGCTAGGGAACCCAGAATCAAAACATGCAGTGTTGTAAATTATTAGAGGAGGGTTGTTTGTCCTGCTAACCCATTGATTGTGCACAATGATGGGTTGGCATGGTGCGCTTGAACCCATACATCGGGAAGTGCTGTCAAAATGAGCTATTCATTAATAGCAGGCCAGTATCTGACTGGAATCCTTATTTTATCTGAAGTCCTCTGATAAGCAAAATGACTCCTACTGCCACTGTATCATTAAACTGTGGATTTTGCTGTCATGTTTTCTGTATGTATGACTGAAAAAAGATAATTTCTCCAGTAGAAGACAATCTTTCCGTAACGGTTCCATGCCAACATGGGTAACGGATAATCAGGAATTTCATGTTGATTCATGATGATTTTTGTACCTCCTGTATTGAATCCTGGTTTCACATTTTGATTTGAATGGTAGCACAATGATTGCCATCAACTGATAAATTTAGCTTCTGTTCATAGGTTATTGAGATGGATGCTTTGGTATTTCTGACATCAGGCTGTGCATATACAATGCAGTGCTTTACACTGTCTCATTGTAGGCACAAGTATCAACCTAGTAAATGGGTACACTTATATGATTTTATGTGCTTTGACTTTTTTTTTTTTAACATGGTATTTTAGCAGTGTAAGGAGTATGAGATCAATTGAGTTTTTCCCATTTTTTTCAGTTCTCTTATTGGGCTTTTATTTCACAAACATCTTTTTGCAAAATCTTTTCTGCTTATGTGGAGGAAAAAACAAATATTCAATGTTACAGTTTTCTGGGTTTTTTTATTATACCTTCAGAAGATACAATCACTGTAATTGTAACTAGTGTTGGTGGGGGAAGTTTTTTACAGAAAGTGTGGTGAGGTGCTGGAACAGGCTGCCCAGAGAGGTAGTGGATGCCCCGTCCCTGGAAGTGTTCAAGGCCAGGTTGGATGGGGCCCTGGGCAACCTAGTGTAGATCCAGGCCTGAGGTTGGTGGCCCTGCCTGTGGCAGGGGGGTTGGAGCTCTGTGATCCTTGGGGTCCCTTCCAACTCAGACCATTCTATGATTCTATTCACTATATTGCAACATAGTGATGATGCTACATGTGCAGCATGTGATTTGGAACTGAGCCGTGGATCAGAATTTGCTTTGCAGATTGACATCTAATGGAAGGCATCTACAAGTGCAGTATCAAAGCTTATATACAGCCACCAGAGATCAAGTCAACAACCTCAATAAGTACAGTTTAAAGAGTGTAAACCCTAAAGTAATAAACTGACCCATAGCTGACAGAGTAGCTCACTAAATGATAACAGCCCTGCTCACTCACAAGATCTGACAATAATAGTGGTGTTGACACTGCACCGTAGATTACTGAATTTAAGTTAATTTATTCCCCTTGTACAGACCATGGATAAAGGCCTCTTCCTACATCCACTTGACAGCTGGTACCTCCAGTTATGCCACTGGTTTTTGACGGGTTTTGATGGAGCGGGGGGAAGGGAGAAGAGTTAAGGGGAAAACTCATGCCAAAGGAAAGAGCCAGACTGAAGGACCATGTGACAAGGTGAATAAAACAAAAACTTTGTAAAGATAAAAATTATCCAGTGCTCTGATGGCATTTCCCTTGTGCAACATTTAAGTCCTAGGGAACAACCTCCAGTGCAGAACCCAGAGAAATTGTACTGAAGGCTTAGGAGGTGAGATCAAATTTGCACTACTATAAATGACAGCCTTTTTAAAAAAAGCTTTGTTTGTTTCGCCTGTTCTTAATCTTGTGTTATGTGGCATTCCCTTGCTGTAATTCTCACACATCATTCAGTGAAATGACCTTTTTGTAGTGGGAACTGAAAAATGCACATTAGAGAAGTGAACATGCAAGCAAGGTTACTTTATGCAATTAATTATTCAAGGGAATGCGAGGCAGAAACCCCAACCTAGTAAAACAATCAGATACACAAGCAATTTATTTCCTGGAAGAAGATAATTTAAAGTTTGGCTCTAAGCAAGTAAGCAGCTCTTCACAGAGCAGCAAAGAGTAAGGAATGTTATGCCTTCTGCTAATAAGTCTCTGAATAAAAAAGCAGAAGTTAATGCAAGGAAGCTAGTGTACATCACAGAGTGGTTTATTATATGCTTCTTTATTGATGTAAATTAATATTAAAATATGAATGGGGTAGAGGGAAGAGGAACTGATGTGTAGACGTGACCTGTCATTTTCATCTCTGCAAGAAGGAGAAATTCTCCTGTAATGCTTTCACTCTCATTAGAAAACACAATTTTAAGTGCATATATTCATATATTTGCATATGATTTTCCTCTCGTGCAGTTGTTTATAAATGACTGAAGCCATGCACTGTGGGGGGAGAGTCATAAACGTAAGTGATGGAGAATACAAATGCATATAGATACAATTGCATGCTCCTTCCTGCGCTGCAGGACTGATCCCTGCAGCGGTTTGCTGGCGACACTCTGGTTTCCTCTCAACACAAAGAGAAGCAAAAACACAGTGTCAATACAATTTCCAGAGAGGGTTAGTAGCCAAAATGACCTCCTCTCTTTTGTTTTTGATCGACAGCTGAACGAAGGTTAAGCTTCCTCTTTGCTTGTGTGGAGTTCAGCGTTCTCCTATGAATGGTATCCTCCCCTGGCAAAGGCTATGAAAAATCCTTTAAACTATGGATTACGGAGCTGTCCTGCCTCTGCTGTAGAAAGAGCTAGTGGGATTCAGGCCCAAAGGGCATGTTGTCTATGAATGTCATGCATTAAGATGAAAGAAGTTTTTGGATGACATTGTGAGGGAAACTGGTCTCTTTAATGCTGCCTTAAATCAGGAGAGACTTGATGTTAAGAGACAGTTGTCTCTAGTATTGCTCTGTTTCAAAGGGTTGAAACTTGGTCCTGCTATTCACAGGCCTAAGCTGTGTTGTGAAAGCTTGTTTTGAGGGTAAGCACTGTGCAGGCAACAAGCAGCACAGGTGTCCCACGAGTCCAAACACTAAGGCCCAGAATCTTTTTCTTCTTTTTTCCCCAGTTCTGTTTGGGATAACTAAACTGGCCCTGATCACCAGTGTGAAGTCCAGCTTAATGTTAAAATTGTCTTTGGTGCACAGTAGCAGTGTGGGAACAGGGAATCAACCCTGTGATCATGACAAGCTAACCCAAATGCCATGACATTCTCTTGCATTGTATGACACTATTACAAAGTGCTGAAGCACTTTATATAGTTATTTGTATCTTATGTGTAGTTCAGCTATCCCGCTCTAACTGGAAGGCTGGATTTGCTCAGGTTGTGCATATTGTATCACAGAATCACAGTGATATGGGTTAGAAGGGACCTCTGGAGTTCATCTAGATCACCACAACCCACTCCCTGGCAGAGCAGGATCACCTAGAGCAGGCTGCACAGGACTGCATCCAGGTGGGTTTTGAATCTCTTTGGAGATGGAGACTCCATAATGTCTCTAGGTTGCTTGTCCCAGTGCTCTGCCACCCACAAGTAAAGAAGTTCCTCCTCATGTTTAGGTGGAACTTCCTATGTTTAAGTCTGTGCCCATTGTCTCTTGCCCTGTAACTGGGCAGCACTGAAAAAAACTGACCTCACCCCCCTGACACCCACCCCTCAAGTATTTAAAAGCATCTTCTTGCCATCTTAAAATTGCTGCCAAATGTCTGAATACATAGGCTGTGTCCTATTCCTTGCTGGTATACAAGAATAAATTCAATGAAACTCCTAAACTTATTTTCAGTTATATTTACTAGCATTGCTTTCTGCCTCATATCTGACTTCCGAACTTAGTCATAACTTCACGCTGATATCTGGTCCATTGAAGAAATTACATCAGTAACAAAACAAACCAAACAGGTTTGATAACCAGCGGTTGCTATTAGGTCTCTGAAACATGCCATTTTGCATATGGGATTATTTAAAATAATAAATATGTCCTGAGCAGAGGCAGAAGCTAGAAGTTAACAGTGTTTTCTGGGAATTTAGCATTACACCAAAGCTAGCACTACAATGGGCTCCCCTGCAGAAGTCATCCTTCTTGAAGGGAGATACAGACTTCATTAGCATAATCATATTACTTCATAAATGTCTTCTAATCATGATATAATAGAATATAACGTGCATGTGGAAAAGGAAGTAGAAAAATGATGACATAATAGTTGGAGTGTTCCAAAGGTACATGAAAGGACAGAAAAATAGAGGTCAACTCCTAGGAGTATTCTCTGGCCTTAAACTTGAAAAAGACTAATAGTTACCTATTTTAAAGGAAATAAGAAGTGGAGAAGGGGTGAAGGGATTGAGATTAACCTTTAGGTAATTTTAGTCCATCTCACTGAGATGACAAAAGTGAAAAAGGTGGTATCTGCTACAAATTTTCATTGTAATGCTAGATCTGTGTTGATTAGCTCCTCACAGTTTAATAGCTGACCTGACACTGAGCCAACAGCTGCAACAGAATATTTTGTCACTGTGTATTTTCTGTTCACCTGTTGTGAACATTTTAACAAATGTGAACTGAATCCCACATAAAAAGCCACAATTTGAAGAGAAAAATGCAAAAACAGTGTGTGAAGCCTTGGCTTCCTAGATCAGATCAGAGTTTCCTGCAGCCTTAGCAGTGCAATCTCATGTTTCTCACAGTGGTAAACATTCCTATTTGGAGAGGGAACAGGATGATACCTGGAATACTGTGCTCAGTTTTGGTCTCCACTGTACAAAAAGATGTGGACAGGCTGGAGAGGGCCTATCACCAGGATGATCAGAGGATTGGGAAACCTGCTATATGAAGAAAGGCTGAGAGAATCTGGTTTGATATACGAAGATATAAGAGAGAATTAGGTTTGATGTAATTGATATAAGAAGGTTTAGGGGAAACCTTATCAGCATGTCCTTGTACTTAAAGGGTGGCTACAAAGAAGATAGATACTCCCTTTTTACAAGGAGTCACGTGGAAATTATGAGGGGTAATGGGTACAAGTTACTACTGAGGAGGTTCTAACTGGACACAAGACAAAAAATTTTTCACAGTGAGAACAATCAGACATTGGAATAATCTCCCCAAGGAAGGGGTAGACACACTTAAGATTCATCTGGATGGGGTGCTGGACCATCTTGTCTAGGCAGTGCTTTTGACTGGATGGAGATTTGCCAGGAAAAGTTTGACCAGATGACCCTTGAAGTCCCTTCCAACCTGGTATTCTTTGATTTTATGATTGAGTACTGCATGTCAGCTTAAACAAGTGCACTTCCATAGCTGTCAGTTGAGAAGCAGTAGTGGTTAGAAGGGCAGAGGTGCTCGGTCATTTTCCTGTCACTTGTGGATAGAAAATGCAGATTTGAATACACTTTTACTCACCTCTGAAATTGTTTTCCCCTTAAAAAATCCTCTTACAATGTCTAGAGGTACTGAATATAAAATAAATAAATAAATAGAGTTGCAGATCCTTCTTCTCCCTCTTTCTCCCCCCCCTCCCCTTTCCCCCCCCCCCTTCTTTCTTATGTTGTCAAAATCAGAAGTCTAAATGCACTGTGTGAACAGACTAGTCCTGGCTATCTGGTTTAGGCAAATAAGCTTAGTGATTACAGTCACTGGGAGACTGGTCTACGTTTTGTGTTCCCCAGGTTCCTGTGGAGTAATTTGCTTTTGCTGGTGGAAAAAACCTGTAAAATATGGCCAGGTGGTTTGTGAATAGTGGGTGATTTAAATGCTTTCAAACTCATCCCATAATCACACAGAAGGACGTGGCATTGCCAATGTTTAAGGCATTGTTTAAGCTCATAAACCTAGTAAACTTTAAATTATATCCCTAATTACCAAATACATCTCATCAGTTTCTGTCACTCACAGCACAAATGTGAAAAGTTGGCAGAGTTAGAGCACTTTACTACTCTGATTACTGAAGGGCAATCTTTATGAATTTACCTCTGGAGAGTAAAAGACTTCTGACTTTTAAGTGCTACATCAGCTTCTCTGTCTTCTCTTGCATGCAAATACTTTTCCTGATGCTTCATTATGAAGTGAACTCCTTTAGAAGTCGCCATCACTTTTATGTGGGTAACAGTGCTGAATGATTAAATCCTATTGTCTGCACTTTCTATAAAAGTCATTAAAGTGGAAAAGAGCTACCTCTAAATTGAAATTCTGCCTTCAAGGTCATTATCATTTTACCTCTTCTGCCTTGTCTGTGACATACTAGTGTATACTCTAAGAGCAGAAAAATATACCCAATTTCCAATTAAAAAAAACAAAGCCATACAATCTCTGTCTAGTAGAAAATGGAAAAATATCCATCAGCACATTGCTCTCACAGCCTTTAGTTTTCATGTCAATGACCCATAAAGCAATTCTCAAAGCTGTCCAATCCCCCTTTTTTTCCCCTACATTATTGCTTGTTCATCATCAGATTTTTATAGCTGTGATGGTGAGGATCAGTGTGATTCCATATCTTTCAGTAGAATAACCCCAAAAATGTAATTTGAATTTCAGGGAGGGATGATATGTACCTTAAACTCTAATTGTTCACCTGTGCCTTAGACTCGTTACTAATCCCGAATGCTGATTATAGTGATAGCAATGAGATTTTAATAGCTTTGCTGGGTAATATCTGATTCAACACTAACTTCCGTTAGATCTTGTGTATTAGCCAGCATGCACCAGCAGCTGGGATTGTCTGGTATTAAATATGGCTTTAATAAAGTAAAGAAAAATAAAGTATACCAATGCCCTCGTACCCAAACTCTGTTTCTTCAGAAAATTACTGGAGCATGTTCAGTGGAATTGGTCTATCTAAGGGTGAGAAATATTCTTTGTCAGTCTAGTGAAGTAATCAATCAAGAACTGTCGCAGCCTGTACTGATTCTCTGTACCACAGCAGCAGCTGAATATAATTGGATAAAACATACAGCCAGTTTGCTTGTACCTAAAGAAACAACCTGAGGGAACTCACTCTCAGAAAACCCTTACCATTTTATCCTAACTCTAGAAAATCAAAGAAATGTCATGAGGTAAAAATGAATTATCCAGCTGGTAGGGCACTGGATTAGGACTCCAGGAAACTGGGACTAAATTCACCTTTTACAAAGGGGAATCTAAACATCAGATATCTCTGAAATAATTGCCCTAAGTATTTCAAGGGGACAGTTTATTTGACCTAAGACATCTTCAGACATGATTTACTTTTCTGTACTTACTGATTACAAAGGATATTGTAGCTTTGAATTAAAACTGTATTTTTAGGTAGTAAGCTAAAAGCAGGGAAGTCCTGCTTATCTGACCTCAACAGCATTTAGCAAATCTCCACATTTCCTTTCCACCTTTTACTTGTCTTTATTTAGATTTGAAGCTCATCCAGGGCAGAGGAGGTTGACTTCCTTTGAAAAGGACTGTTGCAACAGAATTGCAATCTCCCTTTGGGTACTTAAGTCTGCTGTAATACAGATTGTGACAAGACCATCTTTATCTCAAGAATTATCGTGTATATATGCACACATTTGCACACCTATATAATTGTTTAATGATACAATGTTCCTTATACTTGCTAAGGTCAATTCTTCCTGCAAAGCAAAATTCTGCTTTGTAGGTTTAGTACCTCAACCTACACACAAGAAATCGTAACCCTTGGAGTGAATTACTATTGTAAAAGATAAGTAATTGGCAAAGCGTATAACACTGACAGAGGGTATGGGTATTGTTCTTAAGATCCCTGAACATTTGAGATAACAAAAACCAGAATTAGAGCTGGTAAAACTCTCCTACCTTAGTGTCCTAAAAGTGTCCTTTTATTCTTCACTGGCTACAGGTAATCAAGCTCTTCCTGTAAATGAAGAAATGTTCTTACCCGCATGGTTATATCCTTAGATAGTGATCTACAAAATGACAAAAAGCTTAGTAAACATTTTTATTAGGGGTGCTTTCAAACACCGTGTTTGAACTAGCTTTCCTCCTTCAGAATTATTTGGATTTTTGCCATGATTTCAATGGCAAAGGTCTTATATTTCTGTCAAAAGGAAAGAGAATCAGAGCAGTGCTGAGAACTCAGAAACACTGAACTCCTGAATCCATGTGTATTTCTAAGAAACCAAATTTCTAAATCAGTGTATTTGGGCATGATCAGGTCATGAACTGTGGAGCTGGCAAACTTTTCCTGAATTCTAGTTCTTTCTGCTTTGCATATCAGAGCTGCAGTAAAGAAATGCGTGACTTGCTTTCATAAAAAGAAAAAAAAAATTCTACTTTCTCCTCAGCCCCCATGGTTCATCATTTGCTATGTCTTTGTGAATTTAATAATCTGGAAGAGACTTAGTGTTAGGAGAAATGCTTTAATTTAAATCGTTCCCTTCTCATCTCTAGGAATAGTATAACAGCAATAGTTTCACCTCTGGCTGTATGTGTTGGTTCCACTAATCTAACCAAAAAGCCAGTAATGCCCATGAGTCCCACAGAGATATCAGTTGGCTGGCAAAAATAAGTTTTTAGGAGGCTTATTCACTGCAGATTTTGTGAGACAGTAACTACAGTGGTAGTTGAGAGTTTTATTTATTTATCCTTGAATTTCAATCTCGAGTGGCATATGTACGTGAGAAAATGAAACTTCACTTCATAAGACAACTTCCTAGACTTCAGTATTTGATTCAGACTTATGTGACTGTTTCCTATGGGCTGTGTTTTGGGTTTTTTCGAAGTGATCTCTTCTATGAGTGGGATTCAACATTTGTTTGTTGGAATGTGGAGATGGTTAGGTGGTGGTGATTTGTTTTTATTTGGATTTCTTCTGTAAACCATGTTACTTTTAATATTCTATGAAAAAAAATGTACACAGCAAATTAGTTGCAATGACTGTCAAACATTCATATTATGGCAAGGACAGTTTTAACCATCTGTTCTTTTATCATGCAATTTTATATTCAGCTACCACAGTCAAGACAGGGACTGAACAAGGAGTGGCTGCAGAGCAGCTGAGGTCACACCTGGCCCAATCTGCAATGGAATCTTAAAATTCCTAGACACCAGCCAGCTATGGCTTCTTTCTGACATTATGGTTTCTCACAGAACTGCTACTCATAGCAGGACCTGTTTCTGCTTAAATCAAGTCCTGACTTACCTGTTTGCAGTTTTGAATTTGAACCATTCATGAGATACTTAAGTCCTTTGAAGCCTGTGCACAGGCAAGGCTATTTCCTTCCTTTTCTTTCAGGAGTATATTGGTACTTGTTTATTATCAGATTTATCTTTAGATTTTTTTACAGTCTCCTTTCCCAATTGCATACTATTATCACCTCTTTATGCTAATGCTCTCCCTAGCTGCCTGTATTATCACCCCTCCATTTATCTTCTTATCGCGTGTGATCTACGGTACTCATTATCTTCCTATTCTCAGATCACTTTTTGCCTTCTCAGCATGCCAGATGACCCTTTTATCACTCAGCCATGTTTCACAATCATCCTAGATAATGTTTCATACTTCCTTACTATTCCCTTAGCTTTTTATTCTTGTGCTTCTTATTACCTCTCCAACAAGACTTGTTTTAATGCTTACTCAATTAGACCAGGTTTTTGCTAGTACTCTGTCAGTTGTCTTCATTGCCAGTGTAGTACATTATTGATTTTCATGGTTCAGTATATCAGAGTATATAATTCCTAGCAAATTTCTTTCTCCATCAAGTTTATTTCATCCACCCTCTTCCCAATCTCCTCTTCAAACCAGACTTCATATTCATGAAGGCAACAGTACATTAACTGCTTAAGTCATTGATTCTTGCACCTTACAAAGTACTTCATCCATAATCTTACACATTCTGCCTGAATTCAGCCAACTTGCAATTCTTGCTCTGGATATGGCTACTTAGAGCACTTCTTTAATGTGTATTTTAGACAATTTATATGCCTGAGTTGATACTTTTGCGGCCACTGCATAAAATGTTTTCAGCTCATTGGCTCCAAGGTACTTAAAATTGTATTTCTCAAAGCTCCCTTCATGTTTTATGATTGCTCCTGTTAAATAATGAACTTTAAAGGAAAAAGACAGGGATAGTTGTTGTTGTTTTATCCTAAGGATCTTTTCATTAACAGCATGGCTTTTGGGGGTTAGGAGGATTGAAGGCCTTATATATGAATCCTTTTCAAAAAGGAAGCTTTCACTGATCCTATATAAAACCCCCTCAGTCTCACAGGGGTTTTTATAAGGTAACTTCTCACATATCTGTGAATCTATTCTTCCTTAAAACGTTCCAACTGCCGTGTGCAAACAAATCTGGATTTTGCAAAAAGTGCCATAAACTATATAATATGATGGCAAGGGGTGTGGGGGGGAAACCCAGGATAAATTGAAGAAATTTTTTTGTTAAGCAGATAAATTACCAAGCCATGAAGTTTCCACATGTAAGGAACAATCCCAGGAATGCCTAGTGTGGTTGTAGTTTTTCAGTTGTTTTTAAAGATTCCCAAAGTAGTGGAACTGTTTCCTATTCTGGATTATACAGGAATTTAATAATTAGCAGAAACTTCTGATGTCTTAAGGCATTATCTTTGAATAACTATCCTAATCTGTATTTTGAAACTTATTGTTATAAAAGCTTTTTCAGGTTTAAGCAATCTCCTAGTTTTGGCTGAGCCAATTCAGGATTTTGCTAAAGAAATAGGTAAATTCTGCAGCAAAAGAAAGTCTAGCAGTGGAAAAAGTATTGACTAAGTAACTCATTATTAAATATAATTCCTTTCCATTTTAAATTATGACCCTACACACGTGCAAAACAGTCCAATCACAAATTGATTTCAATATGTCACATTTCTCTCACAAAGTACAAGTGGAATAGATGGAAAGCTTTTGCCACAAAGCATATATGAGGCTAAATCTTTCATAGGTATGTCTTGACTATTTGTTTATAGATGCTTTTATAGTGTCCTATATTCTGTACTGTGCTTTATCAGAAGCAGACTGACAGGGGACAAGAGGGTGGCATGTAAATTTAATAGTTATTTGTTTATCTTCTCTTCCTGTCTGACAGGTAACACATGGTGTTTTCTTCCCATCTTCAATACTAATAACCTGGAATATGTTGCAGTGGCCTAATAAAGAAGTATTTAATTATCTGCTTATGATGATTAGGAGGAGAGGTTGTAAAAAGTTTAGTTCATCCAAAGGGAAAAACAGGTGAGACCTTTGCTATGATCTCTATAAGGAAGCCTAGCCAGGATGACTGCAGACTTCCAGTGGCAATAGAGAGGAACCAGAATCTTTCAAAATTCTTTAAATAATGCACTGACATGTTTAGGAGGTACCCTGTTGTCACTCTTAGAGGAGGTTCTTGCAGACACAAGTGGTAGAGGCTAGAAACCAGTCTAGCTTTGAGGATAGCTTCCAAGTTCCAAGTTAGACAGTTGTTCTACAGACTCCCACTTTTAGGGTAACAAGGAGGTGAAATAAACCTGCTTTTGAAATTGGCAGTATTTTTACCATCCAAGCAGGCAAACCCCTACATCTGAAGGAAACAACTATATCATTAGTCATCACTTTTATTACTGCCATTATAGCTGAGATGGTTTTTAAACCCATCATAGATGACCTCATGAGTATGCTGCCAGAGGAAGGACAAAAACAAACCTTATGTTCTTCAGGTAATTCTCTATCAGAGACATCAGGAAATGCCTGTATGGTACACCAGAACTTTACTGATTTTCTTCTCAGAAGGACAAATATGCACAGAATCATAGAATGGTATGAGTTGGAAGGGACCCCAAGGATCACAGAGCTCCAACCCCCCTGCCACAGGCAGGGCCACCAACCTCAGGCCTGGATCTACACTAGGTTGCCCAGGGCCCCATCCAACCTGGCCTTGAACACTTCCAGGGACGGGGCATCCACTACAGAAAATGCATTCACATATACATCACATTGTATTTCAGTAGAAACTTAGGGTATTTTCTTCCCTTATCGATATGTGATGAGTAGCAGCAGTACGGTCTATTTGGTCAGGACATTAACTGCAGAAGTTAAAATCTAACATAGAGCTCTCATGAATTTCTCGTTACCTTCCTTATGCAGAGAAAATGTAAAAGAGAACACCTAAATTTTTGAGGAATTATATTAGTTTTCTTTCTGTTTAATGTAATTCTGTGATCTTCCCATCAGCCAGTCTTTCTGAAAATAGAAGTGAAAGCTGCAGAAGGGAGGTGCTTTGAATAAATTTTCCTTTCCCCATGAAATAAATGTAGGGAATGGCTAATGCAAGGAGATGGCATATTTGTATGTACCTTAAAATCACTGTAAACTCCCATTTACAATTAGAAATTATTTAATTTCTTAGATTGTCTGGGGATAAGTAAGTGCCAGTGGGACAGCTCTAGTACACAATGGTAAAGGTTCATAAATCAAAACAGAAATTCAAATGTGTTTTGATCTCTCTTGTTTCTCCCAGAACATACATATATTTCCTTCAGAAGGCATCACATGTAAAACAGGGTTAAAGAATTTCATGTCAGGTTACATATTTGAACATCAAATGTATGAATAACAGGTCTACTTCTTATTGCCATGTAGAATACATAGTGTATCAGACTAAAATAATTGGAAATTGATAAGAGAAATTTAGTTTTTAAAAATACAGTTAATTGTAATAAAGACAGCTTTTTACCTGAAGAAAGCTATGGGATTATTCACAGGCTAATGTGCAGGTCATATATTAGTAGAACCTGCTCTACCTTTGCTGTCAGAAAATAGTTAAATATTGTAATTCTTAGATACCGAGACTCAGAGCTCTGTTAAAAGACATGTAGCTGTATTATACACTTCCCCATGGAAGTTCTGACAACATATATTAAGGCAATGGGAAAAAAACCAAATAGCTCATTATATCTGTCCCATTCAGCCCTTTACCTCTTTGAACTTTCAAGCTTAAAGTTCAGCATTTAGTATCTGTTTCTGTGCTGTTCTTATTGATCGGAATCAATCCTCTGAGAGTAGATGTAGGTCACAACTAGTGTTTTGCGGAGAACTACTAGATGGGGCAAGACTGGAAAACGTTTGGTCCTCCTCTGTTATTGGTTACTGTGTTCTCTGCAATTAGCATCTGTTCCTAGATGCCAATTGTACTGGTTGAGATGCACAAAGAGATGCTGGAGCTGTCTCACCTGTGAGAAGTATGGAGGTAAATAAATGGTTGTGTGCCATATCAATGCCAATGTCAAAAGCAGGTAAAATGAAATTATTTGCTTTCAATCACATTGATTTGAAGGTGAACTGACACTATGCAAAAAGCTTCTCAAAATGATGTTGCAACACTAACCTACCTGTGTGATTTGAATCTTTTGTCTGTCTGTCTTTCTGCTGAATTTCCCAGACCTCTTTTTTTTTTTTTTTTTTTTCCCCCTGAGTTATATCACTGGCAGCCCTGATGTACATGGAGGTTATATAATGCATGCTGTACACCTGTACACAAGATAAATTAATTTGGTATGTGACAAAAGTATTGTAGAACAACCCCCAACTGGAATGGAATTTTTCCAGTGTGCTCATCTGAATTTTAACTCTGCTCCCACAGAAGCACAGGGAAGCTTTGTCTTTAAAGAGGCTAGAACAGTTAAAAACAATTGAGTTGTTTTAATAATTAAGCAGCTGATTTTTCCAAATGTTGTAAATTCAGTTTAGACCACTATGTGGAGGTCAAGAGAAAATGTATAAACAACCATAAACTTTAAAAAAGAGTATTGATTAAAAAAAAATCACAAGCTAAGCATGCATGAATACATCTTACAAGCTAAATTTTTGAAGTATAACATTGTGTAATGGTAAAACACACATGCATCAAATCATACCACTTCTTAATATGCACTTTTTCTTTCATTAAATAAATCATTGCTGTATTTGAAAACTCTGAATAGCACGACTGTAAGAGCATGCAAAATAGGTTCTTATACACCATATAGTACCTCTGATTTAGACCTTTGCACGTATTTATACAACATCCTGGGATGTAGAGAAGTACTCATCCCTCTATTACAGAAAACTTGACTAGGGTGTGGAACAGCCACGGGCAAACTCTTTAGATGTTCTAACAGAAAGTCCAGACCTGCAAACTGGGTATGTTGGCTGTTTAGCGTGAAACATATTTACCATTTCCTTGGCCTGACAATTCAAGTTTTCTGTTTGTTTCCAAAACTGCCTGTCCTGAGCAGCTAGTTGACAAGTCTCACTAGATTTCTAAGTAAGGTGGCACCCAAGTCCTGTGAGACCAAAGCTTTACCCACATTAGAGAGCCCTTTTATAAAAGGGACACCTACCCTGGCAGTCATCGCTGAGAAATATAACAGCTGAAGTGGGTCCAACTGTGCTCCGTGTTTCCTGTTGGTTATTTCTAGCGGACTTCTTGCAACTGGTAAATTTCTTTTTTTATTCTTATTTCTGAGGGGACTGATTCTTCTGTCACAATTTTTAGAGAGTCATGGCCCTGAAGTCTGTTTGCTCGATTATCTCATCTGGAACCAAATTTCTGAACTGTAGATGCTAGCTCACCTGACTGCCATGACTTCTCAAACATCATGGAGAGTGGCATATGCACAACAGATGCAAAATGAATTTAACCCTGTGAGCCTCTCCATGACAGACACAAAAAATCTGTGGCAAAAGAGGAAGGTGAGCTTTAGTCGCTTCTCCTTGTCTGACTGTGCCTTTTTCCTCTCCAAACCACTGAGGGCTCTGAACAGGCTTACTCAGTTATCAGGAAGTGCCTTCAATGCCTAATATTGAATAAATGCCCTTCAGTTTACCATGAAAAGCAGCCCAGCCTAGCCATTTAGGTTGTAAATAGATTTAGAGAGCATGGCTGCGTCTCAGAAGTACAGCAGAGGCAAGCATATTTTGCTCCTTTTACGTTTTCTGAGTACCCCGTGCTCTGGCGAGTCGACCCCATATAGCTCTTAACAATAAACCTCCTTACCCTTACTCTGATAAGCCTAATTTGTGTTTTAGAAAGAGGATTCACGCACTGTTATTTCATTCACATAGTCTAACATTCTTCAGGTGATAAAGGACTTCTGACTACTACCTGCTCAGATATTCTTTCAACTGACAACTAGAGGTTAAAGGCTTCTTATCCTACTAGCAATCCCCCTCCATTAGCATGATTGCTTGTAACACAGTCAGAAGGGATTACTAATATCTGTGCCTCTGTTCAGGCCCCTGCACACACACAGAACAAAAGGAATTTGGTAGTGAGCACATACAGGGATGAAAATAACTGAAACCCTGTTGACACTGCTCGCTTATTTGACCCTTTAAGCTAACAGGCGTTTAGTTTCACTGGGACTTCAAAATCGACATTGAATAGGATTCCCAGTGAGTTTTACATTCCTTGGCAGGTAACCAGATGATACAATGTATGCCTAGTTCACCCATTTCCACACTACATTAGGAATTTATCAAAGCAAGTCGAATCACTTCTCTACAAAAATGAAGGATTCTTGAGAGAATTTTGTGTCTGTGCCTTTAGTTCTTCTTCTGTCCCTGGGTATGATTTATAATTTGGAAGTGTATTTCCTTGAGCTGATATTGGATTCACAAAGTGACTTTCTTCCATAGTGTAAAAAAAAAAGAAAGAAATTTCCTTTTTGTTTTGGGAAATTATGATTGAAGAATCACCCTACTATATAGCTCCACTAAATTGAAGCACTGAATTGCCATGCATGTAATTCAAAGCTGTATGCTGTATGTATCTCTGCAAACTAATCTGAAATTAACTCCAGATCACTGTTTGTCAGAAAGAGTACTTTATGTCTTTATATCTTTACATTTTCTTCTGAAAGCAGTGCTATTCTGTGCACAAAATGATGACAAAGAGTTATTATTCATATCTTAATAGCTTTTATGGTTTTTCAGTCATGTAAATTACATTATTTTAACATGGTAATGGGAGAAAGAAAGGAAAAGAGAGATAACCCACACATGAATTAGTGAACGGGCTTTTTAAAGGAAGGTTTACTAGTGTTCATTGCAATTTCAAACACTTGGCTTGACTGTTTCCAAAGTATTTTTACTGACTAGAAAATTCTTATATTTATTTTATTGAGAAGTATGCCCGAAAATCTTACTTGAAAAAGATGTTTCTGTCTTAGCTTTTTCAAAATTTTCCCCAGAATAAGAAAATATTTCAAGAAATGTTTTGTTTGGGGGTTTATTATTTTATAATAAAATGTGTGTGAGCACCTGTTTGTGTATAAAGCTGTATGTTTCGGGTTGTTCTTGAGGGAAACAGTCTTGTGAGGCTAGACAAGGAGGGAGTTGATCTTTGAGTCATTCATAGTAAAATTACAAAAAAATGTGCAAGTATCCTCCAAGTGTCCAGTAGAGTAGAAATGCTTTCTTTTATTTCTGTGGGAAGGATAAAGGGTAAAGACAAAATGGAGGATTTGGAAGGGAATGGGAGAACATTAGAAGATAGAGCTCATAGATTATAGCATTACCAGGAATCCTTCAGATTTGACATTGCTTCACCCTATCCTGCTCTGCCCCAGTAGTCATTTCCACTATCATTTAGGTTGGAAATAACCTTTAAGACCATCTGCTCCAACTGTTACCCTAGCACTGCCATGTCCAGCACTAAGCCATGTTCCTAAGCACCATACCAGCGTGTCTTAGAAATAACTCCAGGGATGGTGATTCCACCACTTCCCTCAGCAGCCTGTGCCAATGGTTGAAAAGCCCCTTGGATGAAAAAATTTTCCCTACTATCTAACCTAAACCTCCCCTGGTGTGAGTTGATGTCATTTCCTCTTGTCCTATTGCTTGTTACTTGGGAGAAGACACCAAAACCCACCTAGCTACAACCTCCTTTCAGGTAGTTGTCAAGACCAGGAAGGTGTCTTCTCATATTTTCTCAGTGCTTTGGTTTCTTTTAAAGATTCTGAAGCTGATTTTATGTAATGCTTGATAGCATTTCATAAGGAGTTTCTAAACAGTTAATACATAATGAATAGAATAAAATAGAGTAGAATAGGTTTGCTAAATGAATTAGCAAACAATCTCAGCAGGAAGATGCATGCACTCTGAATTGTTCTCCATAGAAATTAATGGATCTAATTTATTAGGGGAGGCTTCTCTAATTAACCCTGTATTGTTTATATGAAATTATAAAATATGAATCTATGAAAAAATGTATATTACAATGTGGTTTGGACTGTAGTGGGGTAGCTACCAGAGAAGTAGAAGGTACTGACAGAAACACTTCATGGCGAGGAAATGATCAGCACTGCTTTGAAATATACTGAAACTTAGAGCATTAATTCTTACATCTTTCTATGCCTTTTTTCTTCTGGCTTTGACAAACTGTCCCATACTTCAGGCAAAGATCAGTTTCGTGGCAGAATCAAGTACTCTATTACAAACTGCTGGAGGGTTTGCCTTTTCTGTCTTAAGAGTAGCAGATCAGGCTCTTTTGTTTTTTCTACATCTTTATAATTCCAAAATCTGTTCTTTTTTACTTTGTTCTGAGGGTAGGCTTTTACTGCCTTTCTTCAGCTTTAAGCTGGGTTTTAACTTTTATCTTCTTTTGAGCTGAACCACTTGTTTAGATTTTCTAGCTTGTCTTCTTGCCTTGGTGGCTCATATCTGTGTCTTAAGCCTTCTCAGTGACATTGTTTCATAATTCAGATTTGTCTGAAAATGCTGATTTGCCAATGGCAGATCTAAAACATGTTCAATTCTCAGCTTTACAAAGCAAATTGTGGGCTTTTGAGAAGACAACTTGTGGGCTTTTGAGAAGACAACTGTGATTTTGAGTTAGAAATGCTGACTCGTACCTCTTTTGTGCATACCTGTTCAACTGACAGCTATTACCCTGCTGCAAGTGATTGAAAACTAAACAGTACACTGTACAGCACAATTCTCAGCTTCTTTCAACGTTAATTAGACAGATACAAGACCTTAAAAACTATAGAAGCTTCAAAAGCTTTTACCTTGGAATCTACCTGCCTGTTATGGTCACCTCTAAGGAGGGAGAGTCCACAACCTCCATCATATAGTTGGGTAACTCATGTAATATGGATCTTTACCTAATGACTATTACAAGAAACCTTGTATATGTTTAGAGTATATCTCAAAACAAACAATAAAGCTTTTTATTAAACTTTACTGATTTGAAATATTTCTCCATTATTTTTGTTTTAGTTGGCCATAGAGGAATCCTTCATATACTTCAAGCACAACAGTTGTTATTGCAGCAACGTGTCCAGGTAAATGTCTTCAGCACATGTCATCATTGCTAAGAATCGGTGATGGGATACTAAAACTACCCTTTCCAGGCTGACTGATAGATGCATTAGATATTGCATATATTGTGACCTATTCTTTCAAAACTAATAAGCAAGCTTTTGTATGTAATGTAGATAATAGGGTACTTCTAAATCACCTTTGTTTCCTGTGGGGAGGTATCTGTATGTCCTTTTAACCTGGAAAATCCTACCTTTTGAAAACTGCTTTGATTCATGTTGCTGGATGGCAGCAGAGGTTCTCAAAAGGCCTGCTTGTCTCTCCAAAACAGGTAAAGGTTTTCTTTTTGCTCCAAGGTGCTCCAGATTCCTAGAGGAGACAAGGCATTGCTTGTGTATTACCTCAGCTAGTTAGCTGCCATCAATGCTGTCACTTTTCTTGATCTCCTGGCTTTAAATTCATCAGGGTTAAGGAATGTCTTACCTCCTTTAAGGATTTACCTCAGAGCAAATATCACGATGTAGGCACACGTGGCTTTTGTGAGGCACTGGGCAGGGATTTTAAGTTTTTTCATGTATTTTTTTTTTTTTATATGCTACTTCAACCTGGAGCTTTTTACAGTCATACTTTCAGTAAACATTTAATTATCTTCTGTCTCTCTTTACATATCTCTCCCTTCCATTTCTTAACTATTACTTAGTAGCCAGGATGTCTTTCAAGAAAAGCATTTTGAGTATTTTTGGTTGCTTTCATCTCATTTCTTGGCTTTCTGGTATACTGAGAAGACACTTTAACAATTTGTCAGGCAAAGAAAACAGCAGTTGGAAAGTTTTGTCTGTAGATGTGTACTAATGAAAGGTGAACAGCTGTCGATTAATTTTGTAGTTCATTTCACTTGGAGTAAATAGCATCCTTCTCATCTGAAGCTGCTGCCTTCAGCATCTCAGAAAGGCATTGTAGTGATTCTTGATCCAGTCTAGAATTCAAAACTATTCGTGAGCTTAGCAAAACCTTAATGACATAAGTGGTCTAACATGGTGGTTTGCACAATCTCATCTTAAGGCATTTTTGTCTCTGTCCACTGAAGCATGTGGAGCTCAGATGGAACTGGACTGTAACATCTGTTTTGAAACCACCTTTTATTGCAGCTATCCTCATATTGTAATCTCTGAGAAGATAAAAACATATTGCACAGACCAGACTTTCTCGCATTACTTACCATTTTCCAGGATGTGTTTATTCACATGGTTCCTCTGCATACAAGTCCTAACGTCCAGTTTGTGTTTTATGAAACGCTATTTAAGGGCTTCATTTTGTATTCCTGAAAAGAACATAAATTTACTTGTTTAAGAGGACCAGTGAAGAGACAATAGAGAATAACATTTTATTCTCTTCTTTCGTGCAAAGTTGCTCCCTAGTCATGACCTTCTCATTTGTGTTGCTCATAACTATCTGAAACTGGTCATCTGAACAAGTCGGTTTTTAATGCTTTTTTCCCCTCTACTACTAGAATGGCAATAAAGGGATATGGAGCAGGCTAAAAAGTACTCAGTATTGACTCTCTTTAAATATGAATATCCATAGAAGACTGTATTTATTTAATAGTACTATTGCTGCTACTACAGTAATAAAGACTATGTAAGACATTTCTAGGTGGTCATTTTGTTTGTTCACCCATTCACATTGCTTCAGAATAACAGAGTTTTTCCTCTTCCAATTTTGCAAGAGATATAAAATAGTTTCAAGCATATTCCAGCAGAATCACTGATGCTTTGTTTTTTGTCCTTGATTTATCCTTTAGAATTCCTTGTGACCACTGAGATGTGGCAAACAATTTGTGTTTTTCTTTTTATCCCTGATAATGAGCTTGTGTTGTTCAGTAAAACTAACAGTTAATTTTTGCCCTTTATCATCTTCTTCCACCTAGTCTACTTACTGTGGTATATGTGATGGTGTTAGGACTTTAATCACTTAAGAAGAGAAACAAAAGAAATACGTGTGTGTGTGTTTTTACATGTCTGGATTCAGGGCAGAGGTGACCTTTTTGCCTTCAAGATCCAAAAACATGGCTCCTCATTAGTCTGGAATCAGGGTACATTCCAAATTCAGCTCTTGATTGTATGGTTTTGGACCCATCAGTTGTTTATCTTAGGTTTTAACCTTCTTTCTTTACAGACACAAAATTGAAATAAATCTCAGACATCAAAGATGGAGTAAAAGGTGTAATCCTGTTACACTATTTCTCAGTCATAGAAGCTGATCAATTGCTTGCCAGTACTTGCATTTGTTTGGATTTCTTGCGATGGAATTTATTTTTAATTTTACTGGCCAATGAAACTCATTGCTTGCCAGTACTTGCATTTGTTTGGACTGCTTGTGATGAAATTTATTTTTAATTTCAAAGTCACCTTCTTCTACAGGAAGGGCAGAAAGGGGCACACTGTGCTACTCCATGATGTCTTACACCTCCATGCATCATTTATACAGGTGCAAAAAGAAGGTAGGGGATTTCTGTTCTCAACATTTGTGGCTTCATTCCCTCTGTAAAGATGCAGGATCCCCTTCAGAATAAAAGTCAGCTGGCAACTCAGACCTATACTAAGTTAACCAGAAAATATATATTATTCCTTGCAAGATCTCAGAAGTTTTGGTTTGGCTCCCCAAGGATAAGTTTTTATCAAAACAAAAGCCATATTGGTATAGCTTGAGGTGAATATTCTATTAACAATAAATATATTCTGCCTTTCCAAGCTCCCTGCATAATAAATGGAGATGCACTTACCCTGTTCAACAAGATTTGTGTTTGTAAGCAGTTCAAATATTCATCTTGCTTTGGTTTGCTAGTACTTGTGATAGGAATAGTCAGTATCAAAATGGAAAGTCAGCTTTTTACCCCTTTCTCCCATTGTCAGACACCCCTTTAACTGCCACTGCAGATGGAACTGAAATGACTGTTATTTGGTAATAAAACCTTTGCTCTTTTTTTGCATCTTGAATTAAATCAGCCTTAAAAAGTAATGCTGAGATCTAACTAAAATCGTTGCTCGAGTGCAGAGGAAATAGCATTCTGCTGCACATGATTTATTTCACTTAAGGTGAAAGCCATGCTGCTGAGAAGCAGCAGAGTGGATCTGGACTGACTAAAACCCCTAGAAGGAGACCAGAGGTGGGCTAAAGTTTTTCTTGCTCTTGTTTTTGCCTCTAGTGCAGAGAAAAATGTAATTGTTGTCCTGCATGACCACATAAACAGGTACATAGGAGTCCATTGACATACATTCTCAGGTCTTTTTTATCCCCCCTGGTTTTCATCATTACTGTCATGCTACCCTTTACATTTATGTATTCTTTACAGGAGGCATAAGGAAAAAGTGGGATGCCTTTCTCCAATACAAATGAGACAGGCATTAGGTCTCAGAGCTATGAAGTGAAACTTTGTGAGATAAATGAAATATATTGAAGAGGTCTCAGGAACACAAATCTTGAGTCTAATTTCTATGTATCCATGCAAAGATTTTAAATTAAAATATCAATTCAGTAAATCTCAGTTCTTTTCTTGGAAGGTGCCATGTCCATATAAATTTAGTGGGAAATCACCTGTTATTTCAATGAATCCTGGAGTTTATAAATATAAACTATTTGCTGTTTGAATTGCCCAGTGACTCAAATTCCTCTGGACGTGGACTTTATCTTTCCTCTCTACTCTCACTTTTGTGTGGACCAGCTGCCCTTAGGCGGCACTTAAACTAATCAAGGCAAATTGGTCTTTGGTCTGTACTGTAGACATCTCTGTGCTTTAGGGAAGGAAGTGTCAGATGGGGATGAATACAACTCTTTGCCTAATATATGGTTTCTTGTTTTGCTCAGGCATGTATCCCCGTATCTGCAAACTAGAAAGCAAATCAAGTAATTCTTTAAATATGTCAAAAAGCTGAAAGGAGAGTAACTGTTCAAGTACTTTTGTTGTTCTTGCTTCTATTTGCTATCTAATGCCTAGTACTTAAATCTATCTTAATTAAAGATGTTTCCATTGAGGTGAGGAATGCATTTCATCTGTGTATCCATTAATCACACCCTCATTAACTTAACTATTATAAGGATGTTTGCCTCAGACACGTTAGTGGAATTTTTACTTACTCCTTGCACTCATTAAAAGGGGATTGTTTCCCCTACCCGTAGTGGGAAAACCACTATGTGTAAAACCATTAACAACTAGAAAGGGCATATAGGATAAGCTGTTATGTCTTCAGAAACTTTTAAAGGATTTTACATGCTGTAAGAGACCAAGAGCCAGGAAGCAGTTTGATAAATGGACATGACCAATGGAAAAAAGCAAACAAACAAAATTAATAAAAATAATAAACAAAATTAATATGTTATTTAACCAGATAGAGTCAATGTGACATCCTGCATAACACAGGCCATAGGACCTCTGAAATAATTTTTCTCTGGGCAATTAGCTGTAACAGAAACTTGGTATCATTATATATTTCTGTGTTTAGTCTTAGTTTAAAACTTGTTTAAAATAGATGGAGAGTCCACCATAGCACTGATTACATTTTTCAGTTGTTCTCTATTAAATTATCTTCCCTATTAAAAATACAGATTTTATCTGTCACGTAAATGAAATAAGCTACAACTTTCATTCATTAAATCTTATCATAGAAATACCTTGAAAGGGATTTAAAGAGATTGCCTTGTCCATCCTTGTGTTTCTTGGTAGAAAAAAATAGAGGTTTCCCTTGCCTCGGGGCAGGATCTAAACCATTCTTAACTACAGTTTGTCTAAACTCTTCTTGAAAGACTCAAATTATGCTGATTTAATAATCTCCCCAATAAATCTATTCCAGTACTTAACTATGCTTATCTTTAGAAAATTTTTTTCCTGAGGTCTAACGTAAATCTCTATTTCAGAAATATAAGCCTCTTATTACTTGTTCTATCCATTGTGAAGACGGAAAGCAGATTAGTTCTTTATTCTTCCTGCAGTCTCATACAATTGAAGGCTATGCACCTGCTCTTTACCCCACAATGATTGGTTCTCATGTGCAAGAGTTAAATTTCCTACTCTGTAAACTTTTTGTCAGTTTCTTAATTCTGTAATCATAATTCTGGTCTTCCTTGCAATCTCAACAACTTTCCAGTGTTAGTGGTAGTCAATAGACTTGATTCTGTTATCTAAAAATCCCTATTTTTCTAGTTTTTAAAGAAATTCAGTTTCACCCCCTTCAAAATAGGGACATACTCTACTATTTTGTCTTTGGACAATCATGGAAGGAAAAAAGATCCAGATTTTCAGGGAACTACTTTGTTGATGATCTTGCAAGTCTGAAACTTACTTCTTTCCCTACAGGAAAGGAAAGCTTACACCAACTCATCGTCAACATTTTAGAAACGAGTGCTACATTCTTCACTAAAAGCAATATGCAGGTAGTCTTATAGTGGCTTAGAAGTGCCATAAATCTTATTTAAAGATTAGTAGAAAGGCCCACCATCCAGCCCTTAATACTTTTACTCTTTGAATGTAGTAGTTGTGCTACATTTTCACTTTATGTTCATATATGTGCTAGCATAGGACTCACACATCTTTGGAAAGAAATGTTTCTAAGATAAGATAAAGTTTATCTGATACTTCAAATAGAGGGGAATGATGGGGAGAGAAAGATTTGGAAATTCCTTCTTTTAAACAGTTGCAATTTGTGAAGGTCTCTTCAGATGTTCTTTCAGGACTGTGGTCAGGATCAAAGCTTAGATTGAAGATAGGATTATAGAAGGAGCAAGAATAGCAGTAAAAGACAGTGTCAAAAGCCATTTTAATAAGGTAGGGGTATTTTTAAGGAGGTATTCTAATGAATCAAGATGTAAAGCTTAGGAAGGAAAATTAAGTGTCTGTTACATGAAGTGTCTGCGTCAAGAAAAAGGATGCATGTGATATTTGAAAGTTGCTATGGAAAAGAGTATTAAATACTCTTCGTTATCCACAAATACCATCTATGTAACACTTCCAGAAAGAGCTATATAACTGTTTCTTCTGCTTCCTCTATTCTACCTCACAGACATTCACTTATCTCAGGCCATTGAATATCTTTTCCCTTCCTATATAACCTATGACAAACTTAAAACACAGTATGCTGAAGTCTCAGAAACTTAAATGCTGCCTGACAGGGGATCAAGAGAAATCAAGGGCAGCTCAGGTTCCACTACTAGAAGGAAATATGTTAAATGAAAATGCACAGGTGAAACTTATCTACTGGTATGAACCCCCAATTTCAGGGACAGTACCTCAAATGACGCTTCTTCAGCCTGCTCACTGTTTTATCTCCTCCTACAGCTAAAAATTTTTCTTGAAACTTCTCTCTTCTTAGCTCCAGGCCTTTTCTTCTGGTACTCATAGTTTAAGACTGAATAATTCTCTCCTTTCATTTATATCCTCACCTTGAAGATATTTATAGACTGAGATCATGTTACCCCTGAGCTTTTGCTCTTCCAAACTCCATAAATTTTGTTCCTTACTCTCTCACTTCATGTCTTACGATCTTCTAGTTCTTCTATCAGTTTTGTTTCCTTATTTTTATATTTCCCTACATCTCTCCACGTTGGGAAAATATGTTCCCAAACTATTGTTCTGATGTTTATTTCTGATAATTATACAAGAAGACAATGTGATTTAGTGTGTATGAATTAGAACTTTTCAAAGCTCCATTTTTTCATCTGATCATCTGTAGTGAAGTTCTCCATTATGAAGTCTCTTGAAGACTCTGCAATGACAGCTCCTTCCAATGAAAAAAACCCTCTCCTTCCCAGTTCCTGTATTCATGTCACAAAGTCTTCCAAAAAGGTAGATAAATAAGTTATTAGGATTTTTGCAAGGGTTCAAATATTTCATCTTTATTACACAGAAAACCACATCCATTTTTCTAATGATGTCTTCTGGGTTTAAATTCAGTGGATGGTATCAAATCCCTTGTATGAACACTCCCATAGTGAATTTTAACAGTTTAGTTGTAGTATTTCAGCTTCAAAGGTTATGATATAAAAAGTTGGTCTTCCTCTTGCCTGTTTAGTGGTTAGTGAGAAATTGATGAGTCTCCAGCAGCTACGACTTTGAGGTCTTCAACAGTTAGCAGCAACAGTAATATTTCATTTTTATAATACTGTTTCCTCCTGACTGAAATCTTACTGTCAGCCTAAGCTAAACCAACTTACTACAAGAATTGGGAGGTTTTTCCAAACAAACAAATAAATAAAATCTTGATTAAAATAAATTTAATATTTAGAATGTGTATTATTAGCACTACTCTTAAAAACTTTGGCATTAGAAGTATTCTTTGAAAATTTAATTTATTTGAAACAGAAAGCTTCTAAACTCTTTTATGAGATATGTTGAGATCCCAACCTAAGACTAATACTGTTTGGATTACACTACAGTTTCACATTTCTTTTATTTTCTGTGACATCTAACTGGCCATTAACAACCCAAGTGCTCACAGTAAAGGTTTGTCTTCCCTGCTGAAAAAGATGATTGCTTAAGGGTAAATATTGTTGGACTGAGATCTAAAACATATGCACAGTGCCACCTCATAAGGACTACATAAGTGTAATGTATAAATGTCATGAGAACTGTCCTGATCTGTGTAAAAAACAGTACAGCAGTTCCCACAGCCCTTGTAATACTTACAAAATAATTTTGGAGGATCTCTGTGTGCATTAACAGGTCAAAATGAAGTGAAGCACCTCAAATCTGCTGGATGGACTTAAACAGAAAAAACCAGTTTAATTCATTGCCCAGGTACGTAATAACACGTTTCGGGGTCTGTATTAGACTCCTTCAGCTCTGCAAGGAATACCTCATTAATACTGATGGGAGAAACACAGCTATGTGTACCAAGGAAGTATAAAGAAAACACCGAGTGTTTTGTTGGATACAGAATGTTGCCAGTAGGATTAAACCAATCATTTGTTGATGAGATTTAGTTTTATTTGCATGATAAATTCTGACAGATGGACTGTCAGGTTTACAAGGTTACTTCTATAACCTTATTTTACACATGATGCATTCCAGCACTTTGGAATATGATTGAGAACTTCAAAGTGTAAACACCTTGGAAGACAGTGAAGGGTGAAAGCGTATGGAAAGGTGTAGATCGTTTCATGGGTGAAACCCAGGGTGGGGACTTGGGAGACCTGATGCATTTCTAATTCTGGCACAATTCTTCTTCATGACTTTCAGAATGATACTTCATTTATCTGTGCTTCAGGTATCCATTCACAAATGGAAATAATAATACATCAGTTGACTCCTCTCCTTTTCCTTTTCATATTACAAAAACACTACAGTGGGACTATATTTCAAGAAGTGTTTGTACCTCACCGATCACAGAGTGTCCTTCAAACACTTCTGTAATGCAAGTACAAATTAATAAATATATCCACCACAGTTTTCTGGAAGTTATCTTAATTACAACATTTTCCAGAAACCTGTGTATCTTTCACTGGCTAAGTACAATCAAGCCTTAAGAACAGGAAAAGAGAAAGAAAATAGGGACACTTTAGAAAAAGGCATTGAATGCTGTAAGTGGTGTTAGATGAAGGCAGCTTTACTTACAAAACTTGAGTGAAAAGAATCTTTGTGATCAAGAAAAGGACTTTAGCAGGATACTCTGGGTTCTTTTTCCTTATTTGGTAGCACTTTTTCTTGAGAGTTTAATTACCAGGTTGATTAGAAGGAAGGAATTTGTGTTCATAAATGGCACTTATAAAAATCATCTTTTCCTTCTTGGTCTCT
Source organism: Porphyrio hochstetteri (assembly GCA_020800305.1). NCBI lineage: Eukaryota > Metazoa > Chordata > Aves > Gruiformes > Rallidae > Porphyrio > Porphyrio hochstetteri. The sequence continues at coordinate 6,004,094 of CM036909.1, forward strand.
GAATAAGAAATGGTCTCTGATGTCAATTTAACTGAATAATTGAATAGAAGACCAAAGTATACTACCTGGAAATGGAATCATTATAGTCTACAGAACACACATAAAAAATCAATTTATTTCTTGCACTCAACAAAACCAAACTTTTTATAAATTATAACTTTGTACATACACAGTTAGAAATATTTATATTCATTATTAAAAGTGTATATTAATACTCTATATGTATAAATCAACACTTAGGAGTCAACAATAATGTCCAGTTACTCTTTAGTAATATTCAGCCTTCTGTAATAGGAAAACTTAATTCTTAAATTGTAGATTTCAATATGCACCTCTACATCAAATGAGATGCACTTACTGTGCTGATAGTTACCTCTCTTTTTTTGGCATTAAATAAAGGCTGACAGATAAGGAAACAGCAGAGCTTTTGAGGTAAGGAGCAGTTATATTTCCTTACCCAGAACACATACCATATATTCAGCAGTCTTGGAACAGACTTGAAGTTTTGAGACAACAGTGACTCAGCCAGAGCTGCCCAGATCATTGCAAATTCCTAAAAGTGTAGAAAACAGAATCATGTAGTTTTTTCTGTATCAGTACATTATTATCTCTGCACTCATCTTAAGGGACTAAGAAGGATAAATTTCTTTTCCTCTCTGCTATGCAACTCAGTTATTTTTTTCTTTAAAAGACAATATGGTCATTGACTGGAGGAGATAGTCATAATGATTTCAGAGACATCTAGGAAAATCGCAGATTCTAACTCCAAAATCTAGTTTGGATTGATAGACTGACTTTTATTTTGCTTTATGTTTCGTTCTTTCTCATTACCTTACCGTTTTCCTCCACTAAATGGGTTTGGTGAGTCAGTGTTTTTCCCTGTTTGGCACAATAAGATTTTGTTAGGGGCCTTGATCTGTTTTGTCTTCAGCCTTTTATTTCTCTGCTTTCTGATTGCCTGTTCTTTGTGTGCACTGCTGGGTTTTCTCCCTTTTCTCTCGCCTTTGTCTTTGCCTTGATATTGTCTTTTCTTCTACATTTCCTCATCTTCCTCTTCCCCCTTCTCATCTCCAAACTGTGTTTGTAATGCTATTCGGTTTTTACCCTGTTCCCAGCTGGGCAATTTCCACTTCTTAGGAAAAAAAATGACTCCTTCTGCAGGCAGCCATTGATTTCATGTAGACAGGAGAGAAACTCCACTCTCTGCACAGTACAGAAGCTGTCTTTCTGCCACTGTGGCACAGCTGCTGTAACATCATGTTAGATGGCACAGTGCTGCCTGAGTCTGTCCAGTGGCCGGCACTGAACAGAAATTTTTATTTCATTCTTTGTAGAAGTCCCCAGGCAACTACACCAGCTGAAGCAGGACAAGAATAAGAATGTGGACTGACCAGGGAGCATTCCTCCTCTGCTTTCATTTATGAAGAAGTGCCATCTCTTGCCCACTTATCATGGTTTAACCTGGCAGGCAGCTGAAACAACCACACAGCCTTTTGCTCACTCCCTCCATCCCTGGTGGGATGGGGAAAAATTCTAAAATAAAAAGGTAGAACTCATGGGTTGAGATACAGTTTTATAGGACAGAAAACAATAATATACAAAACAAGTGATGCACAGCCCAGTTGCTCACCACCTGACGCCAACACCCAGCTAGTTCCTGAGCCACCCTGCCTCCCAGCCCACTGTCATATGGGTCATGACATCATATGATATGGAATATCTCTTTAGTCATTTTGAGTCAACTTTCTTGGCCATGTCCCGTGGGTATCCCCCACCTTCTCGTCAGGGCAGCAGGAGAAGCTGCAAAGTCCTCAACTGCTTGGCAACAACTAAAATATAAGTGTGTTATCAATATTATTTTCATCCTAAATCCAAAACAGAGCATTATACCAGCTGCTAGGAAGAAAATTTAACTTCATCTCAGCCAAAACCAGGACACCAGTCTTGTTTCTGCTGTCAGTAAGACTCACAGTAGTGGTTCAGGGACAGTAACAGGTCAGGGAAAATATGGATGCGTTGATGGGTGGGAGAGACAATCCTGTGATTCACAATGGGAAAAAGCCAGAAAATAAATTCTTTGTTTTGTCTTAGTTCTTCCTGGCAAATCATGCTTCAAGATACCTTTGCATGCCAACAAAATTTGGAAAAGAAATTGGGTAACCAGCAGTGAGAGAACAGATTAGGGACTAACAAGGGAAGCTGAACATGCTCAACTGTGTGCAGTTCTGAAAGACTTGGACAGTGTGAATGGGAGAAAGCTGTCCCTTTTCTGTGAAAAAACACAGCAGCCAGAGGAGTATGTTAATGTTGCACTCATTTTATTTAAAAAAAAAAAAAAAAATCAAGAAAGAAGCATGACAGAAACAGCTCATTGAAAACAGTAAACACATTTTCCAAGATCGACAGGCTTGGCTAACCTGATCTCCTGTGATGACATAACTGGCAATATGGACAAGGATCTTCATGTTGCGTATGTGTGCATGTGTTTTAACATTATATTTATAGTCCTATATAGCTTGGATGTCTATGAAGTCACGTGCTGGAAAATGGGTTGTGTAACACTTTTATTTAGGTTACCTTTGAAGGCTTATTTAATTTGGTGTATTTATTTTGCTTGTTGTTGCCTTAGGCCTGGCTGGAGTTTTGATTAGTATGTTTACTTCTATAAAGCCTTTCCTAAAATGTTAATCAAAGTATACCTCATGGAAATAGTGACCAACAGCTGAATGAGTTGAGTGTATTAATGAATCAAGGAGAAACAGTATCACAGCCAGAAGGAGAGAATAGAGGATATATTTTTATAGGACATCAGGTGTTCTTATGACCATGAGACAGATCTTTGTAAACTTCCTAGCCCGATTACAAATGTAATGGTAATACAGAATTGTACTTATCATTGTATATAAATGAAGTCAGAAATTGTATATATTCTGTGATGACTTAGCAGACATAGTTTTCAGCTGCTGAGTTCAGGGCTATGCCTTGTGATCAAATAGGTTGAATTTGTGCAGCCAAAGAGAACTTGCAACAATATATTATGTTGTATGACTAGCACTGACATCTCCAGATACCACCTGCACTGGTACTGAAGTCTAGGACTGGCAATACGTGTGCACTAGTAGCAGAAAGGAGCAACAGCTGATGAGTACAACGGCAGCTGCTGACTATATCATGGGGTCATTTAACCTGTCAAATGCCATCTGCCCCTAGAAATAATCATTGGCCTTCAGGCCAAGTGGAGGAGAGTGTTCTGTATTCACGTTGCTTGGGGTCAGTTTATGTAGAGAGAACTGACCAACTCTCCATCCATTACTGAGGTGCAGTGGCCGAGTTCCCTGTGGGCTCCATGTGGTGCCCCATGGACCCAAAGACATCTTTAATAATAATTCTCATATAATTTTTAATTCAAAGTAGCACAGATAATACAAAGTGTGTGTTGAAGTTGTGCAGCACAGTGTTTTCATGAGCAACATCAAGGCTACCATGTAGCATGAAGGCACGGGGAGCATGTTAGGGCACAAGGGTAGTTGAGTAGATTATGAAGACAGCCTAACCTGGTATAGTCTGTATGCATACTCTGCCTGCAACATAACCTGTAGAAAACCATTTCCTCTGCTCTTTTCTAGATTTACTTTTGGAGAAAACTAGCTGGTTTTGAGAGATAATGGCCATGTAGACTACCCAAGTGATCAGGAGACCAGAACTCATGAATGAAATGGTGAGTAAATTTCCCCAGTGATAGTGTACACATAAGCTGTGAAGATACCTTTTAGAGAAGAGATTTGAACCTTGCCTCATTTTTTCTATTATAGTTGGAAAACTTTGCTAATATAAAGCATTTGACTCCAGGATCTTTCCTGAGACCAGCAAATCACCAAAACATATTAGTTAATTCAGAATGAGTTAAGAATTTGTTTCTTTGGGCAAAAAGCATCATGAAATTCCCTTTACATTTATCAAAAAAGCATTCAAAAGTGAGTAGAATGGGATTCACCTGCAGGACCCCTTATTACAGTGTAAGCAGGTGTTTCTCAGCCTTATCCCCTAAACCATGGCCTGGTCAAATCCTTTAAAGGCAGAATGCCACATTTTTGTCATGACACTACAGGGTAATAATATCCAGAAGTATGACGGAATGAAGAAATGCAAATCTGGATGTTCATGCAAGACTGAGTTACACATTGCTGCAGCTTGTTCCAGAGTTAAATCTATTGCTAATTTAGCAAGTGAAGTGCTATAGGTGGTGATTCTGCTCAGTGTGTTATGAATTCTGGATTGACATTTTTTACAAAGTCTCACCCTTGACCATGTTTTTATTTAAGTGGGATTACCCACAGGTGTCACTGCCAACAGTGTAGCCTGTGGGACCATGCTTGTTTTCCTGCAGAATATATTCTCAATTTACATATCCCTAGCAAAGAAAATGCATAGCATTTTATTGAAATCAGCAGCAAAACTAGCCTGCATTGATTCAGTGTCACTTAGTATTTACATAACAATTTAGGAGACCTTGCTCTAGTTTATGTAGGAAATAAGTATCATAAACCTTAATTAGTGCCTGATGAAAATGAGGTGCCCGAAGTCTAGTAGCACTTGTTCATAGCAAAAAAAAGAAACAAAACCATCTCATTTTGCTTGAACCCTAGCCCTTGTGCACTGGGATGTACTGCATACATTGCAATTATTTTAAATCATGCTTTATAGTGCAGTGTGTACTATATTTAGCACTAGAGCCATATGCATTAATAAACATATTTTTATTCTTTGTTTATATGAATATACATCCTCATTCACTATAAATATACTCATGGGAGTTTTTCTTACACAGGTGTCCAACTGGTTATGTTATTGGCACATTATAGTAAGACCACAGAAAGTATCATCTGGCGATAAGTATTCTTCTATTTCCTTTCTCATCACAACCCTCTGTAAGAGTTGTTATATCATTGCTCATTTTACAAAAGTTTTCCATGTGGAAGTTAGATATCTAACTTATACGACAGCAATCTGGGGTCTTTTCACAGCTGCTCCCAGAAATGGGATTATTTGGATTGATAGGGTGAATAAATTCCATTCTAAAGTAAATGTATAAAGTAGGTAGCTGGGTAATTTGGTAGCTGAAGATTGATCCAAATAATTCTGTATGCTGACTTTGATATTACAATCGTGTATCTATGAGCCTGATCAATAGTGTAAACAACATACCTAACTTAGAGTAAAAGTCCATTGAGAAGAATCTCATCCTCACATTAAACTGGGGTAAATTTCCCTCTGGAAGACCATATATTTTTCCCTGGACTGTACAAGTAGATAAAATGAAATATTTTAAATGGTCAGAGGCAAACACCACCCTGAATGTCTTGTGTGAAAAGGAAGATTTTGGGGTAAGGAAATCAAGAAATATTTTCTCACAGGTATTTATATGGTTTACCGAATCCCGAAGGTGATGTTAAATGTTTGGACACAGGATTCATTTCATGTTGACTCTTATTTAAAATTTCCTCAGATACATTCTATTTTTTCCTCCACATATATTTTCCAAGGCAGAGCTTATGGCTTTCATACATTTTCTGAGATTTCTGAATGCCAACCCCATCAGATATTGTGACCAGACTGCAGGAACTTGAAGTCGTTTATCTATCTACTACATAGCCTAAAAGGAGGAGAGACTCTCCAAGCACTCCCTATCAAAGGTTGGCTAAATTGGAAGTACTGTAAGATTTTGAACTAACTTTATCTTTCTGTAGAAAGGGTGGGAACTGGCTAAAAGCAGGTCTGTTGCAGATCCGGTCATACACTCAATTTTGCTGCTCTGGAAAGCAAGCCAAGTGAGACCAAAGCTGTTCTTCCTTTTCTTTCAGCTATACAACAGAGATCACCTCCCTAATCACCCTCATTACAAAAATCTCCCTCCATATCACCTCATTAAAAGCCAGATCAGTACTTTAGGTACCCATGAAACTGCCTCCCCTCCTCCTCCCCACCATAGGTCTTCCAGAATCCTCTGACAGTAAGGAGATCCTTCAATACTGAAAGTCATTTATGTCTCTATTTTTGAGTGGGGATATCTTATCAGAAGTGTGATATCCCACCTGCCTTGCTAACATAATTTACTATTTCACAGATTTCTTCTTTTTCTGATTGGTGGTTGGTGTTGTTGCTGTTTGTGGTTTGTTGGGTTTTTTTTTTTTTTCTGTGCTTCTTTTGCTTCCCCTTTATCTGTCTGTTCTTTATTACAGTGGTTGGATTGGATTGGATTCTATCTCCTGCACTTGACTGAACAGAAAGGGTTTGTGAGGTATTCCCCAGGGGTCAATCTCTATGTTGTTCAAAGTTTGCATTGTTGGAGCCCTCTTCACCTTCTGTTTCTGAGTTGTCAGAGTTTCTGCTGGGAATTTTGGGTCACAGTGACAATATAGAAGCTGCCTTCAGAGTCCATGAAAACACTCCTAGCCAAAATATTTGAGGCAATCATGTTGCTCCCTGGCAGATCACAGGCAAACAGTCCCCATTTTTGTTGGCGTTATCTTTTGTGGGCTTTTCACAGAGATAAAATAACAACTAGCAGTTTACAGATGGGAAAAGGAAAAATACAAGTGTCATCCTATACGAACACATCTCCTCTGGGGTTTTGTCTGTCAGTAATTAAAACCACAGTGATCAGTGTAGGTTAACTAGTGCTGGCCCAAGGCTGTGGAGGGTCTATCTGGTTAAGCCTATATGATTGCTTTTATCTCAGAAGAAGCCTTAACTGAGCTGTAGAATATAGAGCTCTTCTCTTTCTACTCACACACTGAATGATTTGATTACGTGGAGTTTAGCCAAGAATGGGCTTCTCTGTGGCCTGGAGCAAATTTCCCAGGTTCTTCTTTCCTAAAACTAGTTCCTTCCTAGATGATTATCACAGCTATGTTGAAGAAGCTTACTCTATACAATGGGAGCAAAGGCATTAAAATCACTAACCTTTTGCTAACCCAAGACTACGTGGGATCAGCAGGCACAACATGTATGTCTATAAGCTCTGTGAAATCTCTATTTGCAACATTACACCAAGTTCAGCAGAGAGGAGAGATTAACTGGTAGATACAGTGCCAATTGTCCCATGTCATTTTGTGCTTATTTATTTTAGCAATATAAAAAGATACTTCAAGGCAACTTGACCTAGTGAAGGTGTCCCTGCCCATGGCAATGGGGAGTTAGAACTAGATGATCTGTGAGGTCCCTTCCAACCCAAAGCATTCTGTCATTCTATGAAATTAGACAGCAGATTCTCTGTGTCCTGATAGTCTTTATGTTCAGATTTCATTTTATTCAGGGACACAATTTAGACATACCCAAGCAATGTTTCTGTGTGGAGTGCAGTACTGGCACAAAGGTGATGCACAGGTGTAACTTATATGTAATTGAAAGAAATTATAAAATTATTTCTTATGGGCCATGTATCCCAGGGGGCACCGGAACTTCTAACAGTATCTGTTTGCCTATTCCAAGTACTTTCATACAGAATAGATTCCATGCATTTGTGGTTAAAATTTGGAAAATAAAACATTCTGGTCTTTTGTTAGGTTTTTTTGCATAATTCAACTTCATCCTCAGATTCGTTGTCATTCTCCACAGAACTTTTTTGTAACAAACTATTAAAAACTTAATTCAGATAGGAGATACTAAAAATGTATTTTAATATTTATTTCATCACATACTCCTGGTAGTATTCGTCACACAGTGACACGTTTCCACAGTTCAGCAATGTACTTAAGAATATGTTGAACTTTAAACCCTCAGACACCCAAAATATATAAGCATGAACTTGAATTTCATGCAGAATCAGGATCATAATCATGTTTGTATTAAATGAAGTTATGTTCTCACCTTTTCTGCTGTATAGGTATTAATCGTCCATGAAATCTTTCCATTTTCCTCAGAATATGCTTTCATATAAGTGTCTTGCATCAATTCATAAGATGTTGTTTTGCACTGCTTACTCATAACTTCAAGGTAATTTCTTTGATCAGTAATAGTTCCTTTATACAGTTTCTCCCTTCTATTTCCTAAGTTTGATTACATCTGAGATGAGCCTGCTTGACTGACCGATTCCTGTTCAAACTGTTTACAGTCTTTTCATGTTTTAAACTTGATGGGTTCATCCTTATCACTTATTTGCATTTACAAATTTTCATCTGATGTATGCTATATAATTTCTGACTGGAAAATGGCATTACAACTCCAGCTTGTATGTGTAAAGCATAAATATCTAATAGTGTGAATTTTGCCACACATTTGATAACTAAGGTGTTATAAATTGGATTTTAGAAATTTCTCTAGTCTAAAATGTCTTCTTTGGTGGTTCACATAGGAAGTATATAGAATCACAGAATGATAGAGCTTGGAAGGGATGTCTGGAGATTATCTGGTCCAACCCCCATGCCAGAGCAGGGTCACCTAGAGCAGGCTGCACAGGACAATGTCCAGGTTGGTTTTTGCATGTCTCCAGAGATAGAGACTCCACAACCTCTCTGCGCAGCCTGTCCCAGTGCTCTGCCACCCCCCTCCTCATGTTTAGGTGGAACTTCCTAGATTCAAGTTTATGCTCATTGCCTCTTGTCCTATCACTGGGCACTACTGAAAAAACTGACCCCATCCTCCTGACACCCACCCCTGAAGTATTTGTAAGTATTGATAAGATCCCCTCCCCTCAGTCTTCTTTCAACTAAAAAGTCCCAAGTCCCTCAGCCTCTCTTCATAAGAGAGATATTCTAGTCCCCCAGTTGTCTTTGTAACCCTTTCTGTACCCTCTCCAGTTCTTCTTGAACCAGGAAGCCCAGAACTGGGCGCAGCACTCCAGAGGTGGCCTTGTCAGAGCAGAGAAGAGGGGGGGGATAACATCCCTCAACCCGCTGGTCACTCTTTCCTTGATACACCCCAGGATGCCGCTGGCTTTCTTGGCCACAAGGGCATATTGCTGGTTCATGGTTAACCTGGGATTCCTGGTGGACAACGGGTCTTTTTCCACAGAGCTGCTTTCCAGCAGGTCAGCCCCTAATCTGTACTGGTGTATGGGGTTATTCCTCCCTAGTTGCAGGACCCTAGTCTTGCCCGTTTTGAACTTCATAAGATTACTCTCTGCCCAACTCTCCAGCCTGTCCAGATCCCACTGGATGGATGGCTGCACAGCCTTCCAGCGTGTCAGCCACTCCCAGGTTTGTATCATCAGCAAAAATGCTGAGGGTACACTCTGTCCCTTCATCCAAGTTGTTGGTGAATATATTAATATCTTTAATTCAGTTTTAGCTGGTATTTGATAAATCAAAATTGAGAATGACTAACTGGAGTCACCACATTAACCAGCTGTGGATTAAAAATTGACTTGATGAAAATGCACATGTGAACATGACCTTTGATGTTTACTGCAAAATATATATATATTTGAAAGCAGTAAGAATTAGAACTATGATGCTCATTTGGGGAAGCAGTTGAACAGTGCTTCTCTGGACAGCTGTCTCTCAAGTATTAATTCCTACACACGTCATCAAGAGAAGCTGTTTAGACAAATGCATAAATTGGACGGAATATTCCTTTTCCACAAGTATCATAACTCCAAGTGCCTCTTAATAGAGTTATTTATAGAGAGTTCTCCACCACTTCTACTTTTGCGTGAACAGGAGAAAAAATAGAAATTAGCAATCACCCACACTCTTTAGTATAGGGTTAAGAGTTAGCTCAGAGAACGTGGTTTCTAGCAAAGTCTATTTGACTGTAAGTCAAAAAGAATGGAATTTGATGTTGCAGTTTAAAAATGACTACAAGCCTCTGTACTTTGTTTCTCATACAAGATGCTCTCATTAACTTCACTGTCACAAAGATACATAGCATACAATTCATATATCTGTAGCTGTCTGAAATATTTATATGCAGAATACTTTCCTCCCCTATTTTAATTTAAAGTATTTAGATTGCCACCTACATGTCTGCTCATGTGTGTCTAGCACTGTGCTCCTCCTGGCACAGTTTTGAGGAGGTTTGAAACTGGAAGGACTGCCCCAGTCCTGGGTCAGTAGCTGTGATCAGCAAAAGCAGCAGTGTCACTGTGCCACCCCCAGAACATCTTTCCCAGTGCCTGATAACTGACTACTTCCTGTCTCCCATTTGCCTCCTGAGGCAGCTCTCAGGAAGATCATTGTAAAATATTTGGTGCCATGTCAGAGCAACACAGGATTTATTCTAACTACAATGCTAAGACACAGAAAACACTCTATAGATACCACACTGATAACTGAAGCATCCTAAAGATTGCAGAGAAATAGAAAAAGTTAACAAAGCTGGATGTACCAGGGCTCTAACACTTTCTAGGTTACAGGTATCAAATATAAAAGCTGTCTCTGAGTATGTAAATGTAAATTCAGTTCAGAAAAAACATCACCTAGCATCCCTACAAAGACTCAATATCAAGGTTCAGCTTTGAAAATTTAACTCCAGTCACAGAGCCCAAAATTGTTAGTATGTCTGTAGTCCAGTTCCAGATATGATGGTTTCAGCCAGGCTAAACAAAAGAGATCTGGCCGGGGGTATATGCAGAAACAGAAGTGTTACAGACTAACCAGGTATGGACAGCACATGGACCTATCTGACCTTATGTTTGCCATCACTAACAGAACAAAGATGTTTAAATGGTTATGTTTTAGTATTCTGTCACACTTTGCATGAATCATGGATTAAGCTGAACATAGGTAAGGAACTAGGATGAAAACACTGATTGACATAGTGTCAATAAGGATAAGATAATTCAAACATGCTAAATTTAATCAATGATTGGGAAAATGGGCACTGGATATGTGCCAGGGCATTACACTGGTATTGTTGCTTTGGATAGTAGCAATAATTAACTATTTGATTTTGATTTAAATCAATTGTGCTTAGTAGCTTAACTTTGCTTGAACCCATGTTTGCATACAATAGAGGAGTAAGTCAGGACTCGCTTCAATAGTCTCTAGAACTATTGAGGCAGCAAACAGCTGTTTGGGATATTTAGAAATTACATTTTTCCTTTATGTGAAATTTCTCTACTTTGTATTAAAATCTGTCCTCTGTTACTGTTTTGTTTTGACTTGACTCATTTGAGCTCCATGACCACTTTTCAATTGACTGAAGACTGGTGGCATATCTTCCTTATTATGGTAAAGGATGTATATCAAGAAAGATACTGCTGTGAGGATCCCTGTATCTGAAATTGTGTCTTACCCAATTTGATAGACTCCTTTATTCAGTACTACTGCTTTGACTGCTTCAGTGAGGTAATGTGTCCTTTTCCTGCCACGTGCAGACATAGACTGTAATACCTCAGCAATGTAAACAACAGGCACAGTAACAAGTGCCAAAGTTTTCTATTTTCCTTAGCTCTAATGGACTACTTTAAAATAAAGTAAATTTAGACAGTCATGTTCCTTTGTCTAACCATGGAACTGAGAGTCAGGGACTGTTAATGCTGCTCTGAGCCTTTCTGTTATTGATTATTCATTGCATAGCCTCAATCAACTTCATTTGACCTGTTTGTACCTTAGTTTGTCTTTCTGCATAGCTAAGATAATAAAATTTAAGTAATACCTAGGAATGTTAAAAATTAGTTACTGATTATTTGTCAAGATGTGTGAAAGTGAAAAGATTTTTAATAAATTTATATTTATATAAGCGCCCATCACCATATTGATAAACATTCTTTTGAACCACTCTGACAGCAGAGGTAAGAACAGGAGTCAGCCTGTCAGTACCTTACAACAAATTTTGCTGCTTCCAACAAATTTAAAAACAAAAGAAAACATAACAAATAAACAAAAAAAGCCAGAAGTCTTTGCTGCCATCTTCATAACGAATCAAAGGAACAAAAATTCATTGTGTAAGTTTCCAACTAAGAAAAAGGAAAAGATGAGAATAGTGATGAGAAACCAAACAAAGAGAAATATAAATGAATGGCCACAAAGAAGTCCATTGCATGTATCATGACAAAACTTCATTAAGTAGAAACAGTAAGGATTACAGAACATTCTGGCAAACTGTCTGGAGGCATACCGTATACACATCTGAAACATGAACTTAGATGCTGTTTAAAATCAGACTTATTGTACTTATTAATATCTTGCTGTGTAGTGTCTAATTTAGCTACACTGAACCGTGCATGTATTTTTGGTGGTCTAATTGCAATTTCTCCTGTAATTGTAATTAGTGTGTTGGATCCACTCCACACATCAGGCTTAATTTTTAATTGTATTTTGCCTTTTGTTTCAGAATAGGATTGGGGTAACATTGACTGATGTTTTCAAAGACACGTATTAGTATTTCTTTTTAAATCCTTAGGATCTGCAGAGACACTTTTAGTGAGATACTTTTTAACTGAGTTGAAACAAGAGAAAAAGAGGACGTTGTGTTTGAGGTTGCTAAACTATGTGAATTATTGATGGAAACCAAACCAAGTTATTCATTTGGCAGAAGGCAGCATTGGGTTAAATAAAGATTCAGGAGTTCTTAATCCAGCTCATAATTTTCATATAGATGTCTATAATTTCCTTAGCCAAATTAAATATTTTGTGCCTAAATATTCTTCTATAAAGTGTTTATTGTTTTATACTCCCTGTATGTATGCATGTACATTTTACAAAAATATATTTTTTTTTATATATATATAAATGCACATGCACATTTGTGCTGATCACAAGATTGGAGCACAAGTGGTGGAATTCAGTGACCGAATACACCTTGCTGTGTGTTCTTGCAACATGCTGTGGGTTTCTCTGTGTTGCAACACAGGCTGGAGCAAGGGAAATCCCCCTTTCACAGGCAGGAAAAAGTTCTTCACCTTGAACAATTAACATTGGAAAAAGGCCCCAGAAACACAGATTACAGTTTTTGGATTTGAACACAGATGTTTCTTCTCCAAAAGTATATAATTGGTTCTACTTTGGTCAGAACTAGTATTGTACCTGTATTTAAAATATTCTCATGCTAATTCATGAAAATTCTCCACTTCACAGTCCCTAAATTAAGCTGACTTTTCTGTGGACACAGGACTGTACAGAGGAAAGAGAGTTAATGAACCACAAAATCAGTACCAGAGGTCTTGGAGGTTTACAGTCTTTTGCACCAAAAAGACTGTGCAGCAGAGACTACGTAGGGATGATCAAACTACTGCAGACCCCGTGGATGGTGCAAATGTGACATTTTTCTCAATGAACTATTTTAATTCAGCTGGAAAGATGGATTTAATATCAATGCATACTTACATTTTAAAGGTGGAGTAAAAAAAATATGTTTAAATGTGCATGTGATGGAATTAGCTAAAAAAAAAAATTCCCATTTGTTTGGTACCATATAAGAATTTACATTAGCCTGAGTATACTAATGTTTCAGTTCAATAACAATTTTTTATTATTTAAAAAAATTTGGTTAGCAAACTAAAAAACTATTCCCCATCCACACTCTCTAATCTGATGTCCTCACTCTGCAAGAGCTATTTCTACAGTTTGTCATGGGAAGGGTTACCTCTCTGCTGTGATCATCGCCTGGTAGTGACTGTTACAGGTTTGCATGTCACCAGCAGTTAAAATCTTGGCTCTCATTCTAGAACTTGAACTAGCTGTCTGTGCTAATCAATACTGAAACATTTCAAATACTTGTTTCTGCTCCATGTAATAGCCATGGTAGTTGTAGAAAGAAAGTCAGTCCTGACCTTTTTAATAGATTACTTACAGTAGCAGAAGGAATAGGACAACCTGTAAGTGGGTGGCCATAGATTTCACATTTAGACAATATCACTAAAATATATGGATTCATTAAATGAACATGGGGATTTAATAGCAATAACATATATTTGAAGAACTTTTCAACTTCATCTAAATCCTGGCCAAATTATTTTAGAAGTCTGGTTTTCCATACTAAAAATTCATGTGCTGCTACACAAATGCAAAATCTGATGTTAAGTTAAAAGCTAAGTGAACTCATACAAGACTGTAATACTAAATAATGTGCTCTATAATATTTAAACCTGTAAGTCTCCATGTTTGCGTACTATTTGTACTGGAGATAGTTTGATACTCTCGTGGTGGGAATAAAGTAGTACACCAAGCATGAGCATTTGGGCAATAGTTGCTAACGAGGCAACAGCAAAACTTCAGGAGAAATACTCTGGAATGTAACATCTGGGGAAATGCATATTCAGAAAGATGTAGACCTTAATGCAAGTTTCAATATATTCCTATGTATCTTGGAGAAAATCATGCTGATAGTACTGGAGATAGTGGATGATGTAGGAGAATTACTCCAGAATGAGATACTAAACAAATTGGAACAACATATTTAAGCAGAAATGTACTAATTGCTTACTGCAGTTTTATGTTATTGGAAAGAGTCTGGTCATTTTAGCACCAGACCTAGCACATAAAATTTTATTGGAGGTTTTTATACAGCTGGTGTTAAAAAGGGAGAGAATTTATTGAAACCAATGAAGTATACTCCTCTGAATGGCTTTTTTTCCCCCTCATATACACCAGTTTTGCATCATCGTAATTCCATGGATGTCAGTGGGGTTACTCTTTATTTCAACTAGAAGAAAACAGGGAAGAATCATGCCCCTTTCTTTCCTTCTGTATTTTCATATAGCTACAGAGGACTTGCAATTTAAAAGCCACAATGAAAAAGAACAGTGCAAGGATTTTTGTTTGTTTGTTGGGGGTTTTTTATCTCATTAAAAAATAAATTAGTGGGTTTATGGCCTTTTCTTTTGTTGGTTTTTTGGTTGGTTGGGTTTTTTTAATATCACTTTTTTTCAAAAATGGTGCATTTTATGGCCTTTTCGTTTGTGGTGTTTTGGGCAGTAACAATCTAAACCAGATAATCATCTTGTTTGGCTTTTTGGGTTTTGTCCCATTTTAGTCCTGAACAGAAAAAAAATTAATGAACATGTCTTAGCATAACTGAAAAGACAGAATAGATCTCCCAAGCTGCACATGGTTTAGTCACTTGGAAATAATTGTTATGTATTTAACTGATATAATTTGTTTGTGTCATAGTATCAAGCTGTGATGTGGACATAATATTTAACAGCAAACATTCAGAAGCTTTGTTGGATGCCCTCTGTTAAACACCTTTATATCCTCATGTTACCCACTGATTTTGAAAATTCTCTAAGAATAGGAGAGAATAAGACTGCCAGTATACCTAAATGACTCTAGCCAAGTCAGCATCCACTGACCAGTGCTTCACTCTACTTACCAGTGGAGTTAAAGGTGAAGTCTGTGACATCTTGTTCTATCTTCGGTGGATATGGAGAATTTTATTCCTTTCATATTTGCAGCTCTTCTTTGCACATTTACTATATTTGAAAATCAACGTGTTATGGAAGTCTCTTTTTCTTTAGGGATAAAAGCTTTCCTGGGTCATGTTTTCTAGTTCTTCAGTTATTCTGGTTAAGGCTCTCAGAATTCTCCATCATTCTGTAAGTACAGTCAGCAGAACTGATCGTCTTACTCTAAGTCATGCAACTATTTATTATCATAAAACATAAAATAATCTTTTTCTTTCTAGCAGCAGACTGACACTGTTGTTTTTATATTAATTTTCTAATCAACTGGAATGGCCACTTCCTAAAGTGCTAGTCTCTGTCTCCTGTTTCTCACCAATACTGACATTTTTGTACCCAACCTAATGAAAATCTGAACAGTGAATTTGCTAGTTAGACTAGTGGCAAGAATTTATGACTTTGCTATAACTCAGAAGCAAGCAATTTCTTCAAATTTAGTACTCCTGATTTTGGTTTGTGGTGGTGTGGTGTTTTTTTTATTTTCCAAGATGTTGTCAAAGGTACATGCAATGTATTACTGACTATAGCATACTGCTTCTTGCTCAGGTGAGAGTATATACATGCACTTTCATCTGGGACAGTTTGCAGAGACAAATTGTTCATACAGAGGACCCCAGAGATAAATAAAAGCACTGAAAAAATAAACTGGTTTCTTACAGTATTTGTTACCATGGGGGTTTTTTGGGGTGGGTCTAGAATAAGTCATAACTTTCTCCACTTTTTTTCCCATCTGTATTTACAAGTAGAGTCATTCAGCTATAACTGGTATTAAAAACAAACAAAACAAAACACAAATAAAACCAAGCACATTACAAATATAACAATTTCATTAAAAATATTTTACAGACATTAATTTCTTGTTCAGCCTAGAGAAGAGGAGGCTGAGGGGGGACCTCATTGCAGCCTTCCAGTCCCTGAAGGGAGCAGAGGAACAGGAGGGGAATCAGCTTCTTAAAAGGATAGACAATGGCAGGACAGGGGGGATGGATTAAAGCTAAAGGAGGGAAGGTTTAGATTAGATATTAGGGGAAAGTTCTTTCCAGAGAGAGTGGTGAGGGGCTGGAACAGGCTGCCCAGAGAGGGGGTGGATGCCCCATCCCTGGAGGTGTTCAAGGCCAGGTTGGATGGGGCCCTGGGTAACCTTGTGTAGCTCCAGGCCTGAGGTTGGTGTCCCTGCCTGTGGCAGGGGGGTTGGAACTCTGTGATCCTTGGGGTCCCTTCCAACCCATGCCATTCCATGCTTCCTATAGTGATACATTGGGTTTTGGTTTGGTTTTGGGTTTGTGGGGTTTTTTTCCCCCCCTAAAAGTTCTCCTCTTTAAAGGAATAGGGTTTTGTAGTGTACATCATTTTTTTCCCCCAGAGACTTCAGGATTTATTTAGTTTGGCAGATTTTCTAGTGAAAACTGATTAAGTGAATAAATCTATGCACAAGTGCCATAATTACCTGAAGTTAATGGTTAAATAGGCAGATTGCAATCAAAGTACCAACAAGTGTCAGGCAATCGCTTAACTCTCTGCCGCTGATCTTAAAACCATTGCTGTTGTCCAATAAAGGCAATGACTATCTCCAGTGAAAAGAAGGAAATGGCAGAATGTGCTGTGGTCTTTCATCTTACCCACCCTCCTCCCCCTACCCTTCAGGATTCTTCAGGAATTCATAGAAAAATTCCTTTCCTTGCCTTCTCCTTATCCTTTCTTTCTTTAGATAGATGAAATTTCTTCCAATGTTTGTGTATATTTTGAGCTGACACCACATTCCCATGTCACTGGTTTCCCTGCAATCGCTGGCAAAAGTTACAGTCACATTCCAACCTTGCAGAGGTCTTTTTGCTGTGCTCCAGACTTTATCTCTGTCTATAGTCATGAAGGATTTAACATTCAAATGCTGGATCCTCAGTTTCCAGACAAACACAATATTTATTTCATTTCTCTCCCCTCTGCTGACACAATGTCATACAAAGTAATAGTGGCATCAATTTGCATTTATACACTCTTCCGCCATAGCAAATTATCACATTAATCAGATTAATGTTCCATATTTATAGCAGTATCAAGGAAACTGCTTAATCAACATTGGGGAAGCCCAAACCCCACAATACTGAGGGCTGCTCTAGCACTTTGCCAAGAGCCTAAGGCCTGAACAAAATTTGCATAGTATATTTACATAAGATGTTTAATCAAAACAAGCATACATACCTATGATAATTGCTTCTACTTGCTCTATACCTGTCAGCTGAATGGCATCTATTTGGGTTCCCCATCTTTTCTCCGCCCGTGCTTTGTCCACACAAGCTCTCCAAACTGAAGGCACTGTTTGGAGGATGGGAGCAGGAAAATGCTGATGTTGATGGAAAAGTTGGGTCATATTTCTCAGTGTAAACCTCATTTGGTGACTGGCAGGTCACCTGAGCTACCTGTAGGAATGTGAAGGCTATTTGGTTCATGTGGCTATCTTGATCCAAATTGACCCAACAACGTGGGGAGTTTTCAAACAAGATGTACTGATTAAAAAAGCAAATTGTGGTGAACTTGCTACTACTAGAGTTTGCATTTCCTCATGTTGTCAAATTAATTTCTGACTTTGATTTTCCTGCTGTCCTTCATGAATTTGCTGCCCTTTAAGATGTAATATGACACTAAAATGGACCTATGAATAACCAAACATTTGAAAGGAGGAAAAGGGGAATCCAAGAGCAATTCATCTTATCTACCATGGACACCTACATTCAGAGTGGACAAATCATTCTCTGGAGATATCTGGCTTTCACTGCCATAGTTATAAAGCTGGTTTAGAATATTAGGTTAGACAGATGGATTAGATTTACTAAAGCGTAGAAAGCACTTCTGACTCAGGAAGTCTCTGAGCTAGAAGCGGTAGGCATCTGACAGCACACAGCAAATTGATATATTTTCTTGCAGGGATTCTTACTGGGAATCCATTTTTGGCCACTGATAAGACAAAAGTTGCTGAGCTAAGCAGACCATCTTAAGACCTTATTAACTTATATAGCAAAAATTTGCTAATATAATTTGGACATTTAGCTGGCAATACCACAGAAATGAGCTGAAGTTACAGCCAAATTAGTTCTACCAAAACCCAAACCTTTTTCATGTTTCACTGGAATGATTTGGATAGGAATAGAAAAAGACTTGTCTGCCAAAAGGCTTGTACTCTTTAGGTTCAGAACTACTTGGAAGTGATCAGCATCTCAATCAAATTCTTCTTATGTACTAAGCGTGAATGAAATATATAAATGTGCTATGTATAAGCACTCTTCCATGACTGTGCTTGTACTACACATTGAAAGGGCAATCCCCAACTGCTATTCTATTAATTTTCCATCTTTAACCATTTTTTTTTGTTTTGTTTTACTTGAGTGACTTTCCTTACTCTCATACTTAAGTAACCAGAAAACCTCTCGATAAGTATATGCTGCTATATATCCAAAAAAACATCCACCTGTGATGACATAATTCACAAGTCAGCATCACATTGTGGTTCTGCTTGTCATGATGTTGCACAGCACTTTGAAAACCTACCTACATCACACCTACCTGTCCTCTGTGAAGAGGAAAATATTTCATGACATACGCTCCTGATCATGTTTCCTGATTAAATTCAATCACAGCCACGACCTCTTCTGTCTCCCATTAGCACTTCCTCAATTCAGGCTGCCAGGACCTGTTCTAAGTAATGATCTTCCTTGAAAGTTGTATGATATACAATATCATTACCTCAGTCATAATACCATTTTATTCTATAAGCTGAACATCTACATGCAAGTGTTTGCCCATTTATTTCTCTTCATCACTATATCTACCATTAGCAACAACCCTCCTTCGTCCACGGGCTCATGACAGTGAGTACTTCTCCCTATCCTCCATTTCACAGTATTAATCCCTGATGGCGTGGCAATGAATGCTTAAAATTTAACTTCAGAATGCTGCGTGACTAAATATATCCATACTCTCTTTGCCTACAAAACATCAGCTTCCTCTCCTTCCAGCAGTCAGGAGCAGTGGACAAAACATGTTTGTTACTGTGGTTTTTTCCACCACATGAACCATTCAGCCAATTTCACTGGGATACAATTGCTTTACAGTCTCAGGAATACCAGGTTCTCCTGCATTGCCTAAGAGTTCTAGGGGACACTCCATTGTACTCAGAGAGAAAGTGAAGCCAACAGGACTAAAATACTGCAACCAGATGCGCAATAGTCTGCTTTCCTTGGAGGCAAACACCATGGGTATCAAGAATCTACGTTTCTGGAAGGTGGAGCCTCAATAAATATCAAACAGTGTTCTGCTCCTGTCCCTAGCAGAGCAGAGTAAATTGACTTATTCAGACATAATCAGGAGTAGCCAGTGAAAACCAAGAGAATCCACACAATAAAATCTCAAGATACGTGAATTTTGAAAGAATCCAAGAAACAACAACAAAAACTTTTGAGAAGTTCTAAATATCAATGGTACATACGGTAGGTACTTCAAGTGCACTCAATTATAACACATCCGTGAATTGGCAATGGAAAAATCCGATTCCAGTAGCAGAGATGACTTGCAGCTGCAGCTAATAGAGTGAGGGATGTGAATACAGAGAGCACTTACATGATGAAGGCAAGACCGGCAATCAGTTGTATGCTTCAGAGCAATAAAGCACAATCAATCTGACAACAGGGACCCATTGTTAACTCTGGCTTTCTTTTGAAAGGATTCGCACAATGGAAGGACACTGTAAAGGAGCAGCCCCAAGCCACATTCTTCTCTGTGATGCTTTTTTTCCATACCCCGCCCCCCCCTTCACTTTGTAGCTGACATTTCCTCATTGGGGGCAATTCTTCAGCATGGTTAAAATGTGTTAAGTTGCCTTACCTTACTTGTATTTTGTCCTGCCTTCACATCAGCAGTTCAGGTCACAGAAGTGTCTCACTGCAAGCTGTGGCCGGTAGCCCATAAAGCTGGTGCAAGCCTGCGACATCATAATGTTGCTTGGGTATGATGCTGTAGAGTGGCCAGATCAGCATCCAACGAAGCAGAAGACACAGGAGTACTTTTCCTAGGTTTTGGTATAGGTTGAACAGTGAAAATATTGTTCATTTATATGAATAAGAAAATGCTCCTTTTTTTTTCTTCCGCAATCAGCAATTTTTCTACCAAAACTCTTCTTTCCCCTCTGCCCCATTGCCCTGGCCCACTGCCCACCCCGCTCCCTCCAGAACAACTTATTATTAACCTTTCTGGGGGCCAAGCAACAGCAGGTACCTGAGTGATACCAGCCTTTTACAAAAAGCCTTGACGGGTTTACATTAGTCTTGATTTCATTTTTGCAGCACATAGAGATGTCCCAAACATTTGCAGGAAAATATTAATAATTAACTGCTAGCCCCTGAACTAAGCATCTCACCGTACCGTTACCAGAAAAGGAAGTTAAGAAACTAAGACTCAGTTCTGGAGTTTTAGAAATCAGGCACTAGGCAACACTGAGAAGAGTCTGGCCCCATCCCTCTTGACATCCACCCTTTAGATATTTATAAGCATTAATCAGATCACCCTCTCGGTCTTCTCCAAAATAAACAAAGAGCCCCCGCTCTCTCAGCCTTTCTTCAAACAAGAGATGCTCCAGTTCCCCCATCATCTTTGTAGTCCTCCACAGCAGTCTCTCCAGTAGTTCCCTGTCTTTCTTGAACTGGGCAGCCCAGAACTGGACACAGCACTCCAGATGCGGCCTCACCAGGGCAGAGTTCCCACAACCTGCTGCCCAAGTTATATTTAATGCACCCCAGGATACCATTGGCTGTCTTGGCCATGAGGGGACACTTCTGGCTCATGCCTAACTCAAAATCACAGACAAGATCATGGTCCTTATAACATGGTCTGTGCAGTAACTCAAAACCTGAACCTGCTATGGTGCAGCTTTGTGCCATTTCCCCTTGTCCCATCTCCTACCCCTTGGCTGAAGAGACCATCACCCACCTCTCTACAATCTCCCTTCAGGTAGTTGTAGGTGGTATAAGGTCTCCCCTCAGCCTCCTCTTCTCCAGGCTGAACAGCCCCAGCTCCCTCAGCTGCTCCTCATAGGATTTGCCCTCCAGCCCCTTCCCCAGCCTGGTTGCCCTTCTCTGGACTCACTCTAGGACCTCAATGTCCTTCTTATGGTGAGGAACCCAGAACTGGACACAGTACTCGAGGTACAACCTCACCAATGCCCAGTACAGGGGCAAAATCACCTCCCTAGACCTACTGCATGGATCAAAAATGACAATGTTCAAACCCATATATGTATGTCTCAAAACTCATCCAACTGGGCACAAAAAGGGTCCCGAATTAAAGCGACTGATGATTGATAATCTCTCTTTGAATGGTAATTGAATAGTACAAAATGCAAAGCAAAATTAAATCACATTATTAAAACTTTGGATTAAAAGCAAAATCTGGGAGGATATGAAAGGAAATATCTTGGGATGTATCCTATTTTATACTCTGTCCCTAGGAAACTGCTCTTTTTCATTGGATAGAACGGCATTTGTTTTGACCCATCACAACCATCTTTAATTTCTTCTTTGGATTTATATCATAATTGTTTAAATCATGACTGAAAATTAGTCATTTCAATTAGAATTATTTCAGTTATTCTTGTCTGTGTGCCATTGCAAGAACCAGACTTAAGAAATCTGTATTTGCTGAACTTACAAGGGCTTTGTTATATTCATACTGAATGGAAGAATTGCTTTGGGCATGAAAGGAAGAGGGAAATAAAAGATATTTTCACTTAGAAAATTATTTTACTTTAACTTTTAATCCATATATTAATATTTTCTCCTTTTTCTTCTTGCAAACCATATCTAATTAATTTTTTCCCCTTAGAATTAGTATTTTAATCTGTCAGAGAAAACTTGAATTCCTTTGTTCAACTAAGTGGGATTATGCTAAGTAAAATCATGGAATCCTCAAAGTAAATAACACATGCCATTGGCATCTTGCATACATTTGCACAACTGGGCAGTTTGCATTAGTCTTCTTGTACTGTGCACCTGAACATGGTTTGTATAGATTGAAGGAAAATTGAAATTCCTCAGGAATGATTGGTGCACCATAGATCAGTTAGAGGTCATCATGTTATTTAGCATTTTATGGTGAATAAATCAGATGCTCACTTCAGAATCCCCCTTTTATATGAGCTATAATACATCGAGTTCTTTATGGCAAAGGAGTGAATTTTTATGAACTGAAACTCAACCACATTATCCTGTAAAGTAATGGGGCAGCTACACACATAATGAATAGGACATCGCTCACTTTTTTTTTTTGTTCTCCATGTCACACTGAGAGCACAGGTTCTGAAACGAGTAGATTTTTTTTCTACCTGGATACAAACAATAGGACACTTGAGGCAATGAGGGTGGGAGTCTTCATATCTAGTTAAAATGTCTAGTTTGAGATGATTGTTTAGATCCTCTGTAGGAGGAGAACCTTCATAACCTTCTGATTAAAACTTGATCTAGTAATAAAGCAAGATACCACCAAAAACGTACACTGAACCAACCTTCCCAAGAGAAAGGAAGGTGAAACTGCTGTTTACTGGTGCTCAAACATATCTTATAATGAGTATTGAGATGGTGACATCTTGGAGGTGGACAAGATACTTTGATTCTTGCATTTGATCTGTGGCTCCAGCTTTTGTATTATATAGTGTGGTTAATACCCTTTGGGTTTGATTGGTGCAACTGTAAAAATGTTCTATAATATATTCCAAACCAGTTGGAAATGACTCACAAAAGTAGAAGAGACACATTATAAATGTTGATTCATCATACACTTCAGTTACTAGAGGCCATCTGCCACCATTTGGTGAATGCAGAGGAGAATGCAGATTATAAAAAGTTGTTTACTTTTATAAGTAAAGTTGTCTCTTAGAAGTTCTCATCATTTTCCAGCTCAAATAGGTAAGAGAAAAGTGAGAAGAATTGTCTCAATACCTGGGGATAGCTTCTTACCCCATTTTTTATTTTTCTTTTCTTTTTGATAAGGAGAAAATATTAATGAATGTATTTAATTTTTATGAGCAATGTAACATTACATAGGGTCAAAGATTATTTATTTTCTGCTGTGTGATATTTAGAGCATTTTTTTCCACTGATTCTTAAATAAATTTTGGTACACGTTGTGAGTAGGCTATAAATGACTTGATTAATTTTCATGTGCCCATTCCAGCCTCTTATCCTTGAAGAGAATGAACACACAATTACCTTCATTAGCAATAGAACAGCTGATTGTTGCTTCCAACATGCATTTTTGTTGCCATTTCTTTTCCCTGACTTTGCAGCTCTGAAGTGACAGGAGGTTCACGGTACAGATTGGTCTGATGAAAAACTTTAATTTTCTAGCTTGGTCAAAAAAAATTTCAACCCTTCCTCCTTCATATTCAAAGAAGGAAGAGCTAAGAGATTATTTTTTCCATAGCTTAGTGTAAAAACTACTGAGGGTGCAGATTAAGGGGGTGATTCATTTATCTTATTCAGCTATCTGAAATTTAGGTGTTTCATCTAAAGTAAGTGTCTAGGTATCCTGTCAAGGGAATGGAAACAGATAAACAACTCCAGAAGGCAATACATCTTACCTGGGCTGAATAACATCTTAGGATGGGCCTATTTCTCACGCCAGGTGCCAAGGCATCCAGTTAAGACTTTGTGTTTAACAGGTCTTCGAAGAAAGTCACACTATTTTAGAAAACTGTAAATCTTTTGCTTTCAAACATTTAGCTGGTAATACCTAAGGAACCACTTTGGGGAAAAAAATGTGGCTGCTGTAAGGTTTATCACTTAGCCTCCTTTCAACATTCATACTGTGTTGATGCTGGGGTTTCAAACAAGCAAACCAAAAAAAAAAAGGTATTTTATAGATCAAATATTACTTTCACTATTGGCCTTCACTTGAAGTACTGTGATAAGCAGATTAGAAATAAATATTTTTGTCTTCTTTTATTACTTAAAATCAAATGTTAATTCAACTTCAAATATTATTGGTGCAGAGAAAACCATGCACTGGACCTTTAATTTAAAGGGTTTAGGTTTAAAGAGTCTTACTTGTTTTTTCCATTGTTCTTTTTGTCTTTCTTAAGACACAGTGACTGTGTCTTAAGAATCCATCTATTAATAATGTCTGTTCTTCCTCTCTACCCTATGGGAGATAGAAGGAAATAATCACATCTTGTCAGAATCTTAGAGAAAATAGAAGCATCAAAGGGTTAAAAATTTATTTCAGAGGAACAGTGAATTCAATGTAAATTCATTATTGTGTTTTTTAAAAAAATATTTTAGTGATTTATGGTTTTACAATTAATACTGCTGCACCTGTTTATCTAATGTTTTAGATGTCATCTCTCTTCAATCCCAAATCTATCAAAAACCTGAGCATACAAAACTCAGTCAATGAATGCAAATATTATAAAAGCAAATCAGCCAAAAAAAGAAAGCCATAATAAAACCAAATGCATAGCAAATGTATTTTTCTTAACTGGTTAATAATATATTACCTTAGTGGATTTGCCTTGTTTCTTTATTTTAGGACATCATTGGTGTGTCTCAGTATTAATATCAAGTCCGGATTTATAGGTCTTAATGTCTTTTAATGTCTTTAGTCTAGGTATAGGTATAGACTCTAGGATATAGTTATTGACAGAGCTTCCTATGTTAGAAATACCTGTAAAAAAATGGTGGGAAGCATTGACATTCAGATCGTATTCATGGCCTCCCCAAAAATTCCGTGGGATACAACTACAAACCAGCAGGCCTTATAACAGAGAATGTGTTTCAACCTGATTTTCCAACAGCATAAACAAGTTTTAAAAATATTTTAAGTCTACCACAGATAGAGGACATCGACTGTCAGTGACAGATACACTGAAGTTCCTGAAAAGGCAAAAAAAAAAATTATATTTTTTGCCTAACAAGAGCTTGTAATGGGTGACTCATGAGCTGGAGAGCAAGGGCAGAATAGACTGAAAAATATTTTTCAGCCTAGCATGGGTAAGCACAGCAAAAATATCCTTGAAGAGATATAAAATAATATATATAGAAACTACCCAAGAAGACAATACCCTGTGAAGAACCACCAGAACCCAAACTCTTTTTTGGAGAGTTGTAAGATACAATTTAAAATCTCTTGACTGTAACTCCAGCTCATTTGTAAAAGGTATAGAGATAATTTGACATAACATGTAGGCTTTGATAATAAAGTCACACCTTAGATGACAAGATCTGTCACAGTATTTGTACTTTGAAGTGGCATGTTAAGTGGACTAAATGTTTTGCCTCCTCTGAGCCTTGCTCATGAACATTACTGACCTTCAGCTGGTTGCCATATAATCAATAATCACACTTCGCAATCGTTTTTTATATATTGGTCACCTCTGCCAATGACATGAGAATTCACAGTTCAACTGGGTCACCTCTAGAGCACCTACAAATGCTTAACCCCTAAACTCCAGCTACTTGAGCAGCCTGACTTCTGCTATAGTTTCATTCTCCCAAGGCAGATTTGCTAGAGGATTATGTATAATTGACAAACCATGGTAGACAAGAATAGTGTGTGGTACTAACTAACTCTATCTGAGGCAAAACCAGCACACCCCTGTTTTGACAAACCTGTCCTCCTAACAGGATACCAGGCCCTTGATTTAAGTTTCTGTGTTTGATTTTAATTTTGTTTGTGGTTATCCTGCTTTAACAAACCTCCTCTGTCAGTCTTCATGCAACCTTGAAAACCTAAGTCCAACAAATTATCTGAGAACAGAGCTATACATTGGAAATAGTACTGGCAGATTGATAGAGGCACAGAGAGATCTTTCTTTCATGAATAGCCTAAGGGAGCACAAGTTGGTGTAACTTCTATTTAACAGGGCCTAGAGGAACAGCAAATTGCAGGAACTTAGGTTCCTCTGATGTTACCTGCTGTGTCTACATATATTTCCAGCCCTTGAATGTATGATGCTTGTTTCATACAGACTTCTGAGTGCTAACTGTCTGACCTGATTTCCAACGATAACACTGAGGAAACATCTGTGGTGCTGTAACAGTGCTGATACGTGCTGCCAAGTTGGTTTTCTGTGTTCACAGGTAGACAGATACCGACCTCAGCAGTTGTAATGAAGGAACACAGCTGCATGTTTGAACTGGAGGTGTAACAAATCTTGAGTCACTGTGTTTTACCTAAATTGGAGTCCTGAGATACAATTTAATCAGTAGCTTTGTCTTTCTTACAGCACTTCCACCAGAAGGGGAGTCTTCTGTTCCCTTGATGTCCTTCAGTTCTCCTTCTCTCTGACTTACTGCTGACCTCCCAACACTGTCTCTTGCCTTGCTTCCACTTCAGTGATTGTTGGATCCTCTCATGAAGCCTCTAGCACACCACAAAACAATACAGCTTTTATTTCTGTATTTAGTTATAAAGCAGCTCATAGAAAGGGTTCAATGTATACCAATACCTACTGGGAGCAGGAGCGGATGGTGAGAGGGATGGATAAGAAGGGACTTCCAGTTGTGGTGACAGTTAACACCACATTGACTCACCTCCCTGCATGGAATGACATTCTTAATATGCCATCCACTTGTAGTATATATTACTCAAGCTGTAAATTGTGTTTTATAGCATGCCTTTTCTAATTTCTTAAGCTTCAATTTTTCAGTTTTGTTACAGCAACTCAGGTTTCAGCTCAGTTTACAATCCTTGAAGTCCAGCATGGCTGGGTAGAGGCTGATCACCAAGTAACACCTACATTCTTACTTGGGTGTGAGCTACTGCTTAGAACCTGGATTGATTATCTCTCGCTTTCCATTGCAGGGTGTTCTTTGGACATGTTACAGCCATCTCCTTTGAAATGCAAGGCCAAAATTCAGGTAAAGACTTAGAAACTAAACTGCATTTAACTTTAGGTAGCTTACTCAAGGTTTTGAATTCTACTTTTAAACCAATTCTTAGCTTCCAGATATTTTACAACTCATAACTAAGCAAGGGACCTTGAGCTCTATTACTACTCTTAAATTTAAGATGGATGCATTTCATTTTTAACTTTTAAAAGGTATAAACTCTAGAAATAATGTTTAAATTTAATAGCTAAAGTTGGAAATAATTTAATATTTTGGCTTTCAAACACCTGCCAACAGAGAACTGCTGTCTTCAGTATATTATATTTTTAACCTTCAACATCAGACTCTGTGTCAGTGCCAGGCAAACTGCCACATTAACTAGTGTGAACTGGAATCCAACCTAGGGAATGCTAAGATAAGGCTTCAAACTCACATCATAGCTCTATCCATTCATTTATTATTTAAAGAAAACAGCCTGTAATGTTTTATTTCAGTAAACTGAACTGATAGCTTTCAGCACTTCTGGAATAAATCCATGCAGGGCTCAGTTCCCAGTCAAGCGCAAAAGGTTTGTTTCATTAACATTTCCAAAGTTCTTGGTCCACCTCTTGTATTATTTAAGAAACATTCTTAAGCTAATGATGTTTGGAGAAGCTTTTAAGCAGGCTACTTCTGCAGGGTGATGGACATAGTCACTTTCTTCTTATATTGTCATGCCTTGAGGAATCTGGCAGCAGAACCATAATAAGAAAAGATGAAGAACAGCTTGTAAACTAGGAAGGAGTGCTTTCATTAAGGAAACCAGGGTTCGTCTTTCACTCTTCTCTACACATTTTGAGCTGCTTTTATCCCCATCTTCATTTATTCACACAGGCAACAGTGAAGCCAGATAAAGCATATGGGAGGATCTTGGTTACTTATGCTTTTACTGCAAAAGAAGTTGTTTCTAAACTTCTAGATAACTACTTCAAAACAGGAAGATGAAATAAAGTTCTGCTTTTTTAAGACTTGAAAATATCACACCTCTGCCTAATACTGTTCTCTACATTACACCACATCTCATTGGTTGGTTTGGCTGCCTTTGCACACTGATCCATCTGGTTTAGAAAATTTCAGTTCAGTTTGGCATAATGCATTCATGGTTTATATTATTGTTCTGAGGATGCACTACTTTAACTATGTAAAAGCCCTTCTGCCACTTTTTTTCATGATTGACTCAGTTTTTTGAGGTCTGTTTTGTAGTTCCTAACCCATATAGCGGCTTTAGGCTACCAGAAAGAGATTAGAAACATCTGCAGATGGAAATGTGTAATTTTCTATACATTTCTCTCACTCAGCAAGTTTGCTTGGTGAACAAAACTAGTTTTAACCCTTTCTTAGTTTAAATATTTTTCTATGACCTTGCCTGGGTTCATCTGAATTAAACCTAACCCCTCCAGTACAGGTTCTTCAAAAAACCGAAAGTTTCCCAATATGTAGCAAATTTAAATCTCTCTTCTCTATACCTACACCTTGTTACTGCATTGAGATTCTGGTTCTCTGTCTGCCTTTGAGGCTTCACGTTTGACAGTTTTGCGGAGAATGCTAGCCTGGAGCTAGTAGCTGCTTAAGTATAGGTCTCAGAACTACCTTTGCTGGTGCCAACACAGTCCTCAGACACTGAATCCTACACTGTGTATCTGTACAACTGATCTTTGAAGTCTAAGGTATTCCATCCAACAGCAGGAAAGTTACTACGGGGTCCTCTCACACACCACAAATGCAGCTATTTATGCACCTAATAACTGAGCCACTCTCCCACTGTTGCTGTCTGCTGCTTCCTGTCCTTGAAAACCCACAGCAAGAGGTTCCTTGGTGCAAGAGGGCACTGACATCAGCAGATCTCTTCTCTGATACCACATCCCCCTTTTTTCAGCTGAATGCCCTCATTCCCTGAGACTTCATGGGCTCTTGTTTTAAAGTTTCACCAAGTAATAGCTATGAGACAAATTTTACAGCAGGCCACCTTTTCTTTCAGTTACATAGATAATGTTTCAATTATCAGTTGGCTGTGATGCGCTGCTAATAATAAGTGATATCTTGCAGATCAGTTCATCTTTCTCTGGCAGATTGCATAGATTTCAGAAAAGAGTTTTGTGTGTCTCTATTTTGGGAAGTGTACAGCTTGCTTTAGGTGCTACCCCAAAATAGTATTTGCTCATATGCATATGTTTACCTGCCTGCCTAGTGTTTTCCATCTCTGTGCAGGCTGCATGTGTTGTGCTGTAGCTATGGTACTTAAAATAATGCTTTTAAACCTGATGTCTGGGGGATTAACTAATTTTTCACGTAATTGCTTTCACAGATATAAGGTTAAAAAAATTTCAGTGCTAAGCAACAAGAATCACAATTAGCTCTATCAATGGAGGGCTTGTTGTTTGAACTTCTGTAGCACTCGCTGCATTATTAGTTTTTGTGTTATTTTCCTGACTAGTTCTAATGAATAATAAAAGAGCCTTGAAGATTCCTGAACTGAGAAAAAAATCCCTATATTTGGGAAAAAAAAATTATTTTCAATGCATAAATTTTAAATGTATTGGTAATGTATAGATTTCATATTACTTGTGAGGTTGGTGTCTGAGGTGCTGGGTAAACTTCGTGTACAGTTTGAATATAAAGTTGAGTGACTTATTTGCATAACATCATCTTCTCCCCTTTTAGAGCTGATGGGGGAAAAACAGGCATGTGCTGGATGTAATTAATCCTCCTGCTCACAACCAGACATGGGATTGCATCACATAAATAAAGCATAGATGGAAATAACATGCTAAAATAATACTATCAGGATAGTATATGTTACTTTGTATATGCTGATTGAATGTGGTCTGCACCTGATTCATGTATATTCTGTACACTTATGCACATAGTTTTCATTTGGATTGCCGGGTGATTTTTGGTAAGTTAATTACCACTGGTTATAATTAGCTTTTTATGACAAATGATACAGTGAAATCAAATATACCATAAAGTCTGGTCCTACAGATTAAAAATTAAGCTCCCATTGAAGTCTGTAATATTCACTTTGGATGTGTTGTAATGTTAAAAAAAAAAAAAAAAAATTAAAAATTCCACAGTCGAGAGCTTAGGATGTAAAAGATGTTATGTTCCTCATCCCGGAATAGTTAAGAGCACGACTAACTAACTTTGTCACTGATCTCACACCTCCCCTACTGTGAAAAAAACCCCAACAACAAACAAACTAAATAACCCACCCACCACCCCTCAGGAAAATAACCCCAAGAAGCCATAAACCTATATGGACTGTTGAGTTTGGATCTCTGTACTCGCACTTAAGAGTTCTCCGAAACAGTCAACGTAACCTTGTAATACTAAACCACGCTGTTTATGAAGACTGGTAAAGTCTTCAATAATCTTAATTATATCGCTAAAGTGATGTAAATGCCAGGAATTAGTAATTAAGAGTAAGATTATGCTACCTACAGTGGGTAAGCGTGTATAGTATCTCCGCCTGACGAAAAGACGTTTAAATACACGATGTATTTAACCACCACGTGCAGATTCAATACGTCACCATTGCAGGGTTTGTGGGTACTATGGGGAAGTGCACTACTGCCGCTTAAACGCAAGACTGCCCTATCGCAACCGCAACAGTCACGACCCGCAGCACCACGACCCGCAAGAGCCACAGAACCCCCGTCACCACCCGCAGCCGATGCGCAGAGCTCAGCGCTGCAGCCACAGCAGACCCGCGGCTGTCACGGTCGCGACTCACAAGCGCACTAAATACTACACGTGTGGCAGCCCAGCACCCGCGACTACAGACTTAAGAGTCACTTACTCCCCGTCCAGGCGAGGGTTCTCCATCCGTTACCTCCGCCAGCCTCCCTGCCAAGGAGAAGGGTCTCCTCGCCCGCCAGCATCCTGGCCAAGGGGAAGGGTCTCCTCGCCCGCCAGCCGCAGAACTGGAGAAGCGACTCCCCAGCCCGGATCCGAGGGCTTTTGTTTCCTTGATCTACGAGGCCGCTGGCAGGACTGCGCGCGGCTGGGTAATTAGCCCGGGATGTTTCTCATTACCGGTGTTCCCCCTTATCTTAATTTATTCATATGTTTGTGTTGTCTGGGCCCATCGAAGCCAAACGGGGCTCCTCTGGCTTGTCTTTACCTTCCTTTCAGGCAGCTGAAGGGGATTTGAGTGGGACTCGGGGCATTCTGTTGGCTGAAGGAGCCCAAGGCTCAGCTCAGGTTCCGTCCGGGCTCACAGGACAGCTCAGGGCTGAGCTGCCCACACAGCTCCCCACGGGCTGTCTCTGCGGAGATGGGACCTCAAGGCCACCCGAGGCTGAGTGGCTTTTCCAACCCTCCGTGAGCCGCCTGGTGCGCTCGGCATTGCGGAACCTGCTCTCGAGCTCCCAGCCGGACGATGTGGCAGTGCAGGACCAAGAAGGGATAAAAGACTTCTTGCAAAGACCCACATCACTATACTACTTCCGGTTTTAAAATTAGGTTGTTTGTCCATGTTATCAATATAGAATGATACTGATATGTCTTGTGACCATTCGCTGCTAAGAGTAGCTATTACTGGTAAAGCTGAAAAGAAAACAAAAATATTTTATAATAATTTCTAAGTAAATTTCCACTGATTGGAAGTTTGAGGTTCTTCACTTTGCAGCAAGACAGAATCCCCCACTATAAAGATATCTTCTGTTGTGGGTGGACTTTCCATACTTGCACAGTATTCTTTCATACAGAAAAACTTCAATTAAAGATAAAGAGAATGAAAATAAAATTAAAAAATAAAAAAGAAAAGAACATAAGTTAAATGCTCAGACACAAGCTACACCTGAAATTCAAACAAAATGGGAACGGAAACAGTCCTTCTAAAAACTAATCAAATAATTATACTTCCTGGGATTCTTAATTGCCTCTGTGCATCTTTTAAAATTGTAAAACTTATCTCCTACATTGTCTTTCTCTATTTGGTAAGTAGGTTAGCAATTAAGACACATGTATTTAAATTTTTGTAGTGGGTGGCTGAGGAAAAATGTTATGCATGGCTTTTACTCTGTGTTCAATATTTAAAGCCAAACAGATTATTTTGATTTTTCTTTGAAAAAAGAAGAAAAGCAACAGAATTACCATCCTGAATTGGAAGAAATCACAATACTCTGTGGATGAAATCACTTGCTAATGCAATGAAAGGCTCCTATAATAGAGATTTAAAACAGAAGAGAGAAAAAGTTTTTCCTTCTTAATATGAGACCACACCACCCACCTTCACCCAAAAAAAAAAAATATTGAAGCCCTTTATACAATAGTAAATTTTTAAGAATCTGGACTCCTTCTATCTTATGAATATCTTTCTATGAAAATACATTCTAGTGGAAATTGTGTGAAATCTAGTGGAAGAAGTGTCAAAATACAAATCTCATAATTCCCGTTCTCAGACCATACTGAGACTTAGATTCCTCATTCCAGATTCACAGAAAAAAATGTCTTCTTCCTGTTGACTGATGATCAACACTTCTAAACATCAGGCGATTTTGTTAATGCTCAGGAATATGGTTCTCAACGAATTAAATTAATTCCATATCCATAGTTTTCTAAAGGGCTGCTATGCATATGCAAATGATTATCTATAGGCAAATAGATGAAAGTGGTGTCTCTTGAATATTTAATAGCTGTATCTATACTAATGTCTAAACTGGTCCAGTGTGTGGTCTTAAACGTTGGCATGCTATACAAACTGCTTAATTTTTAATTTTCTCTCTGACATAATTTTGGCTCATTCTCCATCCCCCAAGCTGCACAGTGTGGTCTGGTGGGTGGCACAGACCTGCTCAAACGTGCAGACCTGCTCTAGCTGAAGCAACCAGTTCTGGAGGGAAAGAGCGTTCAGTGAGATGAATGCCATGACTCTTGCTGTTAGGGCCAGAGAGCAGGTAGAAAAACCACTGACCTGCTTTAGTTACTAATGTAGATGTAGCTAATAAATATTGACCTCACTTTTTTTTTTCCCCCAAGATCTTTCAGACGAGGTGCAGCCTACAAACAAGGTCTGAATTTCTGTGGTATCAGAGAAAGCAATCAGCTGTAGAGCACCTATATGCTATTAATGTGTTAAACATCCAATGCTATATACCTTAAGTCATTAAAGCTACAGTATATGTTTGTTCTGAGACTACATAGTGTCTGGAACAACTTTAGAGAAAGATGCAGATCACCATTCTCCCCAAACAAGTGTATTATCTATTGTGGAGGTCATCTGAATGTCAGAAGTCTTGTCTGGTTCTCAGCTGCACCATGCTGATAAGCCTGAGGAAATCCCAAAAAAGTGAAGTAACCTGCTGCTTTTGTCTTTGTTTTTTTAATACAGATAACTTAGCATTTTTGACAGCTTTTGATCAGAATGTTAAACCCTTGACGATGAATCAATATGAATATACTTTTCTCTCTAACACTGGTGTCTTTCAGAGGGGAGAAGTACATGGTTAATGCAGTCAGGGTACTCTCATTTTTACACAAATGTGAACACATACAGAACACACAAGGAAATTTATAGTGGCTAAAAAGCCTCTATATGGAAAACTTTCTAAATATAGACACACTGGAGTTGTGCTTAACCCAATCTAATGGAAAAGAAATGTATTTCAAAAGATTTCCATTAAATATAAGTTAAATACTTATCCTTAAGTGTGCTTGATGTTGCATTAATGTTTTAAAGATTGGCATTTTCAGACTGTCAGTCAAAAAGCAGAGAAGGTGAATAATCTCTGTGGTTGAAAAGGTTAAGGAGAGAAATGCTTGCAAATCTTTTCCTATGTTGATTCTTTATTTCTGCTTTAAAATAGCACAAATGTATAATAAACACAAAGCCACTAAAAAGAAAATTTCTAAGGATCAGACTTCTAGGCTATATTATTAAGGCCAAAAATCTTAGCAATGTCCTAGAGAAGTAAGTAACAATTATAGCTGTCAGCAAACAGAGATTTCAAGGGTATGAAAGCCTCATTCTTTCTGGTGAAACTGACTACCGAGGGCTAGGAGGAAGAGGACTTATGCCTTTATAGACTTACTCTTCAATAATTTATAGTAATTACAAATATTTTCTGAAGTTTCATTGGATTTGAACTTGATGGACTAAATCTAAGTTCAGAGTGCTAGTTTATACACTATCAACTCTAAATGTATCTGGTACAACTTTTGACTTGTTTATCACTATGTATTAAGATAGAACATCATCCTCAGCATTGTAAGAAATATCAATTTGAAAAAGTTTCCTTTTTTAAAGAGCATATTCTTCAAATAATGTACTTTTTCCCAATCTTCTTATCCTGGCAGTACTTGAGCTTTCTCCCAGTGACTGGGAAGTACCCTTTATCATTACCAAAATGTCTATCCACATTTCTTCCTACCTGTGCAAAACATTTCCAGGAATCAAAATAAGCAAGGGAGATTTCTGCTAGTAGAGCTGGTCACTCAACCCACTCTCAGTTGCCCTCTTTTCTGGATGTTTCTCAGACTGAGGGAACCATATAGCTCTGATTGCACCAGTCTTCTGATCAGTCTCTCTCTCAAAAGCTTTTCTGTTTTTTGTACCATGTGAAGTGATAGAGATGTCTTTTATCCTCCAAAAAACAGAGGCAGTTATTTTCCTGACACCAAGACATTATATTGGAGTCTGACTCTGGAGTATCGCAGGAAAGAAAGGCCACTTGGATTGTGCCACAGATTAATTGATCCATCAGGTGCCTCAAGGTCCTTAGGCTTTAAGTTAAGGAAGATCCCTGCACTACTGGTGTCTCTCTGGCTTACTGTCACTTTTAGGGACTACTAGTTCTTTAAGTATCCCAGCACTCTACTTAAAACTGCAGTATGTATTTGCTCACCTGCTCATTTACTTACCAAACTGTTATATTGTAAAATTTTACATATTGTAAAATTTTCAGATATATTTTTGGCTCTGGCCAGTGAGTATTCTTCCAAATTAATCCTGTTAGAGTTTGGTCATTAGAAGGGGCCAGAGATCACCTTCAACAGGGCATTTGGATGCAGTCACTTTGTTTTGGGATCTGAGGAGTTCAATAGAACAGACATGAGTCATACTGTGACTGTTGTTCTGAATAACCAAAGAATGGTCCCAAGGATGCTTAATTCTCTATTACAGACGTAGCCATTGTTCATCACTGATCAAACAGAACAGGAAATTGTCTACCAGTTGGAATCTAAATTATAAATGCCACAATTATTTTTTTAAAATATTTTTTATCATGCATCTTCTAATGGTTTGCATCTGCTGTCACACAGTTTTTAAACGGTTAATCAGTCTACATATATAACCAGCATGCACACAAATTCCAGGCTTTAGTATCCACATCTAAACAGTTTATGTTTTCTTATATTTTAGTGATATTTGGGCATTTTCCAGTTTGTATGTCCTTTCCTACTGAATGCCATACTTGTTTTTTTTCTATCCAGTACACTGTAAATCTTATTAAGACCTTCACAAATTCTTTGATGCATTGCAGACATCCACCTTGTTAGTCTAATACACAGCGCTTTCTCAGTTACTGTGTTAAGCTCATTATTTCAGTTGCACAGCTATGACAATTAAACTTCTCATCTGTTAAGCTTCCATGGTACTTACTTCTCCTGTGTGCCATTCCTGTTCCCTGTCTTCATCATCTACTTTAAAAAATTGGAGTCTTTTTTAGTCTGCTTTTGTGCTGTGCCTTGCTGACTGAAGCTCTCTTTCTGTTTGTACCATATTGTAAAAACCCCTCACAAAATAGCCAAGAGTGATGTTTTATAATTATTTCAAAGAAAACAGAATTTACCAATATTCAAGTCTTAATTGTTTTCCCTGCCCACTGGCACCTATCATTTTTGGTGCTGATGCTATTATCCATTTCTTTTGGACTATGGACCAAGGAACTGCACGTCCTACTTATGCAAATAATTAGGTGTTTAAATTTTCTTCTATCAGCAGCTGTGCAGAGGACTTATTTTACAGCACTGAGTTGTAAGACAGACAGGGAAATGACAAGGGAACAATGTAAAAGAGACTCATGGGAAGTTTAGTCCTCAAGCGTGAGATTATTCTACAGACATTACAGGAGAGAAATCATTGTGTAATGAATGTCCTGAAACAAACTTCTTGTGTTTCTGTAGCCACTCACTTATAATGTTATTACATAACCTTGTTAATAAGTACATGAAGCTTTCTTCTAAAATATTTACAATTTTTAATCAAGTATTTCCACTGTGGGAATTTTTTGGAAGCTCATAGCTTCAATTGCTGTAAAGGTTTTGTTTTGCAGTCATGGTCATTTTACTAATTTCTGTGCCAACATTGTTCAACTTCTTTCCATATTTCTTACAGTTTGAGGTTTTGTAAACTAAGTCTTACAGAAAAGCTATGTTTTACTAAATTAAAGAAAGCAAATTTTGGTTGTATCTCAAAAATATCTCAGGTATTTCATGATCATTCTAGCTGTTTTATACATTTGTCTTCGTAGACAGATTTATGATGTTAACTAGTAGGTGGAGGAAAATATTGCAATGATCTAGATAGCAGGTGTTAATAAACAGGTTCTGAAGCATAAAAAATTACATATGGAGATAAGACAATAACAACACCCAGAGTACAGGCCCAATGACAAAGATGATTTTGATGATATAGGAGAAGGATACAAAATCAGCAGAGGTAAGATAATATTTAAATTGATTTAACAAATAGAGAAAGTCACTGTCCAAGAAGCAAAAGAGCATGTCATAGTCAGAAACCTTCAAATACTAAAAAAAGGAGAAAGAAGACATAGAGTATCTACTATCCCTATTCTATTATGATAGAAGAGAGCTATGCTGTGGGAACTAGACAAGCAGCAATATCAAAAGGAGCAGTGAGAAGAGTATGCATTGTCAACATAAGTCTGATAAAAATCTATAATATTATTCACTTGAAATTTTCCATATCTGTATGTAAAGGATTAAGAAATTGATTTCTGAGATTTTATGAGGAGAAAAGTGTCTAAGAGCCTGTGCAAGGCAGTACAGAATTAAACTCCCCCCACTTGCTCTGAAATAAAACACTAGCAAAGTAAATACATTCTATAACAAATACAGGTGTGTGGCTCTGTACAAACTGCACTTTGAACCAGAAAGTAAATTAATTCCCAACCAGCACAAGACCAGAGCTAATATAAAATAAACACAGCAGCATCCTTTTTTTTCCTTCTTTTCTTTTTCTTTTGTTTTTCCCCCAGTTTTGTTTAACTCTGAGCAAGGCACTAAAAATTCAGAGCAACACTGAGTGATAAACATCACTCCCTCTATAAATGACTGGCCCGTTGCTAATGGCAACAGCTCAGTTCCTAAAGTTAGCTGAGCTCTTACAGTGGCAAATTCAGTGTCCTCACGTAACTTGCAGGATTCAGCTCATCAGTTTTGCCAACTCCTGCAGCCATACAACTGCATTTAAGATTAAACTTTTCCTTTCTCTTTGCATGATATTTATCAAAGAAAACCCCAGTTACAGCTAAAGCCTGATTTATAGTATCCTGAATATGTAAATGGATTCAATATTTAGTCTTGCCATCGTGCAATAGCATTTTACCCAGATGAATGCTTTTTTTGTTTTCAATAATTTTCTACAATACTGCAGGACAGATCCTTTAATTCCAGATAAAGATGGATGGAAGTAATTCATCCAAATTATGGGACACCACCTAAAGGGGATTTAGGACTAAACCATGTGCTGCTTAGGGTTTCAGACTGTGGTAAGCAAGTGTTTGCTGGGGTGATGCGGTGTGAGTGCCAAATATCGCATTAGTTTATAGTTTTGCAAAGAGATACACACTATATCCTGGGGCAAATGAGATAAAAGAAATCCCTTGTCCTGATCTGTGAGCTTTCCTTTTGGTTTCAAAGACCCTTTCATTAAAGACAATGTTAAGAACAAAAGTATTAAGACAAGAACTTTTTACAGAAAACTTGGATCTAGTTTTGAAAATGTCTACGTTGTTTACAATTTGGTTTTGAATTCCAATAATTTTGAAGATTTTGAGTTTAAATGAGATGTCTAAATTGTTGTATTAAACAATGTTTAATATTTCTGTTAAAATTTCATTTCAAACTTTTTTTAAAAAACAAAAAAAATGGTTTCAAACAAGATTTCCCCCCTAATAATTACACAATTGTGGAAACAATTAATTTTCAGCCGCTTGTTGGAGACAAAAAGGGTAGATGGGGAAAACGTCTAAGTGTCAGTTCATAACATTGACATTATTGCACTTGGATCTTCATAAACTGAAGAGATAAAATACACAAATAATAAAATATTATTCCTCTTTTACGGTTTTTCAAAGGAAAGCATAGTTATATCAACACTGACTGTCCCATGATTAACATTATTACAGTCACAACCTGAAGAGAATCAGAAGCTGGCAGCATAATGCACTGTAAAATGCCAACACATTAGGGGTAGGCTACTCAGAGCTGTGTATCACCTAGGCTGATTTCAGGAAAAAAAAATAAATCAATGAGCTTTATATCTCTACATTGGACCTGTCTGTTCCATTCCGTGCAGTTTTATATCATAGTCATTGCAACAGTGTCTGGGATTCAGTTTTAAAATTATATTAAGGCACACACTTCCAGTTGCTTTTTCTGTGTGTTAGACACATGTATGTGGGCTGGGAGGAAGAGAAAAAAATAAGGACATAACATTTTTTTTTTCACTGGTGTGCTGTTAACAAGGGACGATGAGTTTTTATGTTGTTTTTATACAGGCTGAGATGTCAGCATCAAGAGCCAAAAGAGCTGATGAATCAGGTCATGGATGCTACCAAAAAATGCCTCTGAGCTTCACAAACTTTATGCCTTTTTTCTCTGAAACACTTTGTGGTTGTTACTGCATGTGCAGCACACGTCCCTGCCAGGTAAATAGAAATCTGCTTCCTGTAATGCTTTACAAGCATTATTTGTTGCCATAAAATATAAATAAAAGCATAAAATATTGAGGAAGATATAATTTTATAGCACATTAAAAATAATAAAAAAAAAAAAACCCAAGCATGACAGGTTAACATTTTACAAGCATCAAAGGAGTAGGTGAATTATGACATTATTGGTGGCAGAAGCAGCTATCTCACAATTAGTCCTGAAGTACTTTATTTTTCCAGACAATTTCTAATTAGATTCTTGAAATGAGATCCTGTTAACAAACCCCTAAATTACAGGCAACAAAATGGGGATTCAATCTAAATATTTCTGGTATAGTACATGACTGTGAGCACACACACCACACCACACTTCCCCCATGATCTGCATACAAAGCAATTGAGCTGTACATGTACAGAATGATTATATGGAAAACTGGGAGTAGGGGTGGGGGGTGGTGTGTGTTCAGGGAAGAATTTAAAAAAGAAAAGAGGAAGTAACAATTCCTCATGCAGGTCACCTTTGTGGGAACATTTGCCAATGGAGAAATTGCTGTGTTGTGCAAAGGGTCAAGAATAATCAAAGGTATTTTGCAGAAAAGATGGTGAATTTCCACATCACCAAAGTTTTTAACTATGCTGCCCAAGAAAAATCACAGTCTAAAGCAGAAAAGGGAAAAGGAAAAGGGTAAATAAAGACTAACAGGAGAAAAAAAAAAAGCCAAAACCTTTTTTTTTGTGTCTATAAGCATGCAATAAAAGCCATGAAACATAACATAGATAAAATATAAGATAGAACAATGTATCAATGCAAGCAAAAGTCAGCAAATCTTGGAGAAATCTTTCTTTTTATTGACATAATGGGTAGAAAGACATATATATATATGCTTATGTGTAAAAAAGAGAACATTTGTCCTTATGTTAAAGTAAATGTTACTGCAGGTTCGTAATACCTGCTTGATATGTATGACTGAACTATAGGCTTTTTAACTTTAAAATAAAACAATAATCTAAATTAGAAAATTAACTTATATAAATAATATAAACCAGCAAATTAACTGTGAGAACAAAGTAGGGTTCTACTTAAGCAATGGCCTAAGGTTTGCTTCTAGCATTTTTATTCTCCAGTCAAAAACATCCACACTGTGCTTCTCCTTGAAGTGAAACCAGTCTCTTGAGTTGTCAGTGAGTGAAGCCACCAGTAGAGGGAAAGGAATCTATTAGATACTTCCTGAAACTGTATCCTTCCCAGACAGTAAATGTATAAACAAACATACATGGGCTCTGATCCCAGGTAATGACTTTAGGAACTTAAGGTAAATATGGATGTGATTAAATATTAGTAGAGGGCACAGGAAGGAAACCAGTCATCTGAAATTAGCTTCAAGTTTTCCAGGGGTTTCATTGCTTTACTTAATGACATAGTATCTCCACAGACAATGAAACTACTGGTGCCTGTAGGAATATGTATTATGAGTAGTACTGGAAAGAAATGGTGACTTTGAAGAAATTTTGGAGGGGAAAAAAGGGATAAATATTCAAGAGCTATAATATATCAAGTGGGGATGATATAATAGGCAGGGACCTCATGAAAGGCAACTTAAGAACTGTGTCTTTTGTCATACATCGTCCAAGAAACAAAAGAGATAGTAGAGTCTAAAGCAATCAGAATCATGATAATATAAAAAGAAAACCCAAAAAACTTGAGGGAAAAAATCCATGAAAATCTTGTTAATGAAGTGGTCATTTGAGTTATGGTACAGAGATGGCAAATGTCTCTCAGAGCAATTTGATTTTGCTGTTTCAGACATCTGGCCTTGCTGAATCCAGACAGAACGTAGAGAAAGGTTTCTACTTTAAGAGGGAACAGCCTGATTATTCCTACAGTGATAAGCTATAACCTCTGAAACTGCCAGAGACAGAAACAAATTCCAACCAAAAAAACCCATTTGATGCTCATTTCATAGGCAATAATGTTAAAATATATAAAAAGGTCAAATATAAAAGGTGGTGCCAGGTCCAAGAGGAATCAGCTTTTTGGTAATAAGCTTTTGGTCAGTCTAACTGAAAATTGCAAATATCAAATGGCAAAAGAAGACAGAGGAGGGTAATTGTCGGTATCAGAGACACAGAACACAATTTCAGTCACATCTAGATCTCACCCTGGTAGAAGCTCCAGCACAAAAAGAAAGGAAAAGTAGTAATCTGGCTCCTTTTTTAGTACCAGAAATGGGGAGAATTCTAAATAATATTGATTGATTAGAGAAACTAAGACAAAAGTAAATGAAGAGTTCTATTGAATTTCCTACACTAAGAATTGAAAGACCAAAATATTTCAGTAGGACAGGGAGATAGTAATTCTGTGGAAGATGTAGTAAAGTGGAAACTATGGCTGACAACTGTGTT
Source organism: Porphyrio hochstetteri (assembly GCA_020800305.1). Lineage (NCBI taxonomy): Eukaryota > Metazoa > Chordata > Aves > Gruiformes > Rallidae > Porphyrio > Porphyrio hochstetteri. Next base: position 6,045,646 of record CM036909.1, read on the forward strand.
TAGCAAAAGAAAGAGGAGGTAGTTCACACCAGAAGGTGGAGCATTGTACAGCAAGATGCCTGTTTCCCAGAATAATAAAAAAGATCCAAACAATTTTAAGTTTAGGAGCAGTGAATCCTTATTTCTATTGTTATAGAAAAAAACCAGAGTGAACAGAACGCTGAAATTCTTAACCAGAAATGGTTATTTTAGTTTCCATAATAATTTATAGTCAATCTAATAATGGATGTTTGTAAAGGTAAATTAAAATATGTACAGGAGTAGTTGGATGCAACATAGGATAGTTGTGGTCAGTATTCAGATGAACTGGAGAAAAATGCAGTTCTTGGGAAAAATGTAGTGTGGCCAGCAAAAGATGGTCAAGGATGCACCAGTAGCAAAAAGACAAATTACAGAAGAGATGTAGCCACATGTCTTTATGGGAATAAAAGAGATGCCAAAAGAGTATAAAATTAAACATGTGGCATCTGCAATTTTAACAACAATCTCCGAGCTCTGTTTTTTCCTGCTCAAGAAGGTAAGAAAAGAGTAGAAGAGAATGAAAAATATGAGAGGTATTTGACAGATAAAAGTACTTAAGGACTCATTTGCAATTAATGTCCCAAAGCTCAGCAGAAAATTAGCATACTTATGTGGAGAAATAAACCAAGCTTCTTATATTAGCTTGTTTATCATAAGCCAGTTATTTTCAAAGTTACATACTTTGAAAGTCTTCTTGGCCTTTCTCCTCTCTGACTTTTTCATGAAAGAATCTAAGCATTAACTGTATTCATCATATTTGGAAGGTACTGTGTCAGCTGGCTCCCAGTCAGCATCACTCCAGCAACAGAATTTTTCTGAAACAGAAATCTCAGATGGTGCCAGGGTTGCTTGGCATCCTTTACCATGCAGAAGATGTGTTGGTTTATGACAGAAATAAAACTGAGCGTGATGAATTTTGAGATACTCTCAACAAGCTGGCCTTGCTCTGAATGAGGCTACTACCTTTGGAAAGGCGCAGATAAAATGTGTGCTAGTTAATATTAAAAATGGGAAGTTCTGGTGATCCATCACATTTCTGCAGTTTCAGGAAAAAAAACCAGCTCCCTCTCTTTGACACAATATACTGTACTGTGCATATCCACAGGTAAGGACAAGGGATGCATCACTGTTTGGTGTGTATATAATTCTATATGCCCCCTCAAAGAAAACTTGTCTATAGACAGAAAAACACACCCTGTTGTATTCATATCAAATACTTAGAGAAGTAATAATAATAAAAATAAAGTAGATTCCAGGCTGCTCAGAAAGCCACATGGACTTGCAAAAGGCTTACTCTTTATGTACTTGCCTAGATTTATAACACCACACCAGATTGTAACATCCATACTATTATTGGATTTATATTCAACAAATGATCTTTTCTTTTAGATTCAGAGTCTCTGCTCAGTAACGGTGCTTTCTTTTAATGTATGATAGCAGCAAATACTCTTTTGGAAAGTCTTTGTTAAGCAGAAACTTAAGTAAAACAACAGACTTCTGAGGAAGATGCCCAAGTATGTATATGATAACATTGACATGAAAATAATAATACTCTGTCAATCAACAGAAATAAAATGTATTGATTTTTAAAATTCATTATTTATGAAATCTAAATAAAATGTATTCATTATTGCCAAAGAGGAAAGAGCCAAGGAGATAAAATTCCAACAGACCAACTGCTACAGTCATAAACACAAGCTGACTTTCAGATATCTGACATTGGGATTATGGAATGAAAGTATTTTTATTTCTTTGAGATTTTGGAATAGCTGCTTTCCAAAATCCTGAAGAGAGGCAAGAATACAAAGAAGGGCACAGATGAGGACAGCAGTTTGTAGGTTTTGACAAGCATGGTTCATATCTAAGAAACAGCTGTGAAGAATATAACATTGGAGGGAAAAATAAGCAAACAAGAATATCCAAACAACACCCCCAGGAAACAGTTGCTAATATAATTAATCTCTACAAAGCTACCTGACAGACCTTGGCAGCAGGCAACAACTGCCTTTTTATTTTTTTTGGAATGGACACACATACATTATTGTATCTATCATCCAAAAAACTACAGCCATTATTTGCAATATGTGAAATTCCTAACCTCTTCACAGAAGGCTGTAGGCCTTATATTAACACTTCTGATGCATGTCCAGTATTTGCTGAAAATATTGATTTATTTTTTAACAGTCATATGACAAGTCATGCTACCTCCTCAGCAGAGAGGCACAAACTTAAAAGAAAAAAAGGTAAAAAAATCAGAAGATGTGTGTAAAACTCTTAACGACCTATTGATTACTTACATCTGGATTTTGTCCAATAGAACTGTTGATGGGAAGTATGTTAAGAATGACTCTACCTGGAGCACTCATTAATCTTAAACCTCAGAAACCCAACCAAAGGAACTGCTAGAACAAAATCCTAAGATATAAACTTGCAACCATAGCGATCCAGCGTACAGAGAAGGGAAAACAACTTCATATTTTTGCCTTAAAAACCTTAGAAATCTTCTGGTGTTCTTTGTCAGAGCTCCAACCTGTAATGACTGCAGAGGTGTTTCTTCAAATGAATGAAGTGCTACGTTCATATTTCTTACTTCAGTAAAGAGAAAATAGGTAACTTATAATGGTGACATGATGTAAGATGGAGAGGGAAATCCTTCCCCCAGTTTCTCTCCCAGTCCAAAGGACCTGCGTGTAAAAGCATCAAGAGAGCTGATCCAACCCAATCCAAGTTTAGAATTCAATTCAGAATTAATTCCATGGACTGGATGAAAAGGTATATCAGTGGCTTTGAGACATTTGAAAGCATTTCAAAAAATTCTCAATTTACTTCATGGGCGTGTCAGTTAACATTATCAGTGAGTTGTACCAGCCATTAATTCCTTTAGAAATGAAATTGCTTAGGCTTTTTCTTTTAAAGGTGAGGCACAAAATAACTGTTAAAAAAACCTGTCATCTTCTGAAGTAAATAGAACAGTATGCATTTGAATTTAGAACAGCTTACAAAATGTCAATCATTGAAATTAGAGATACATCGCATTCAAATTTTAATGCATGAAAAGAAACAGTTCTGAAGCTGTGAATGATATAAAATCTTCCTCTGAATAGTCATACAGAAAGATTTTTGTATTTTAAATATAGTATTTCATCTTTGTCTCTGTATTTTGTTTAAGTATCATATTCAGACTCATTCTTGTGTATTCAAATGTTTGGTTCTGCACTGGTTTATTAATAATGCTGTTCTGTTTCTTGGGAATTTCCTCACAAAGACTGATACAAAATATACCTGATCTCTAAGGATACTCATTTCTATTCTTTTTTATATAAGAAATATTATTTTTTACCATTTCCCTTAGCTTTTATAGTGTGTAGGCGTAACTTTGCACTGCTCCAGGGAATCTAAGTGTATTTCCTTTGTACATTTTGTAACTATTGGTTTTGTCTCTTTGGGAGCAAGAAGAGGCTAGAGATTTCTTCCAGAGAAGAAAGTTCTACTATAAATACTTGACATATAGAGAGATTTGTTTGTTATAAAGACATGTAACTCCTCTTTTTTTACTTGCATTCCACCAGTACCTGCAAATCCCACTCCTGAAACAAGGCCCAGCTATGTTTGGCAGTGGGGAAGATCTTTTTTTCCTCTCTTTTGAGGAACTGTTGTGAAGCATATTTACTTATCATAGTCCATGACAATACTGACATTTCTGAACTAGCATTTTGCCAGCTAGTGCCCTCTCATGGCATAATAGTCTGGCCCTACCAGCTGTCATGTGTGAATCTACTGTATTTAAGAAGAACCATAACACAAGAAGTTGAAGGCATCCATCCATCCTGGTCAACTTTCCCTGAAGGCCAGCTCTTGCTCTTGACTGCACAGACAGACCCTAGGAACCTGGAGGTCTTGGGCAACTGCATATTTTAGCTGAGTGTAGAGCCAGCTTTATCCTCCACTGTGCTCTAACTGCAGCTCCGTACCTCAAATGCACAAAATCTAGTTGAGACAGGTACTTAACACTCTAAAGAAGCATAAATTGGGCTAACATGGCACAGGACAGAGGTGAGTGGCTCATACTCTGTCTCTCAGGGCACAAACTTGGATCTTCATACCTCTTTTGGCCAAACATGCATTTTGTGCATAGTCACTGTATCAGTCAAACTTTTCACAATCTTCCGAGTTGATGTATTCTGAAGCACTTGGCCAAGGCTTATTCTTTGCTTAGCTTGACTTACACCTAATGAACACTTTTGCTATTTCTGTCTCCCTTTATAAAGCCAGAGCCCAAAGTGCTACTGCCCCTGAATTTTCTACCAGCTGATCATCCTTCCGCTCTGAACACGTTGTATTCCTGTTGGTAACAGTTCATGGCATGCACACTACCAGGTCTTACCATTTTTCTCTCTGAAGTAACATTAGGCTAAGTGAAACAGAGTAGCTACTGTTCAAAAACTGCAAATGCCAAAAACTGCAAACCCCAAAAACTCTAACTTCCTAAAGTTCCTCTATTTAGCTATAATTCAGCTTCTATGTTTTGCTATTTGCATAAATATGTATGCTTTCAATGTTCAGTCTCAGAGGTGGTGTTAGGGAATGAGTGTGAGTTATTTTCCTAACACTGAAAGGGAAGAAATTGTGGGGGGTTTTTTTATTTGTTTGTTTTTTTGGGGGGGTTTGTTGGCAGTTGTGTTGTTTTCTTGTCCTTGTTAGTTTAAATGATTTATAACCAGGAGACTAGATTAATAATTCCTCTGCACAATGTCCTGTAACTCTGGGAAAAGGTAAAAAATTTCTCATTTAAATTAATTACATTTTGGACCTCAACGTTGTTTTATTTTACTTTACCTGAAGCAATCCAATTTAAATTTAATTGGAGCATTGTTTAATTAAAAACAGAGAAATGGAACAATTGCAGAAATTGTTCCAATCTCAAAAATAAAAAAATTATTTTGTCACAACAAAGCCAGTGAGGGGGAGTTTCAAAAAGCATCCTCCTCACATGTCTATTTCCTCTGTGCAACTAAATGGAATAATTCACAATCAGAATTTATTCATGTCTTTGAAACTGCATCTCATTTTTCACCTCAGGTGTATCAGAAACCAATGCCAACAGTAAGACATCAACAGCTGCACAGTTTTATCACACATGAAACCTGTTTTTCAGATGCCTGCCCATTAAATACAGGCTGTCACCTATATTGGTTGGCAAATATAAATGTGGACACTGTAATGGATAAGATTTTGGGGACTCTCAATTTCTTTTATAAATACATATGCATTTTCTATAAGTTTATGACACAGCTCCTGCATTTGAAACCTTATCCACATAAACTTGTGTTCTCGTGCCAGGATCTACAGCTTTGGATCTTTATTTTTTTTAGAACATATTAGACTTCTGCCATTATAACACCAGAGCACGTAAAGATTTTTAATGCAGTTATCCTCATATACATCATATATTGTCAAACAATATAGTACAAATAGCCCCAGTTTATGGTTGTAATCTATGGTGGGAGAATCTTCCAGTGCAACATATCTAGGCATCGTGGCTTGAGCTTATCACAAGTAAATGCTTTAGACATCTCCTACAGAAGACATGCTGATGTGGGTCACTTTTCTGAAAGCAACTACACAAGGAGGGGACAGCATCAGATGTGAATCCCTTTCTCTCAAGAAGACACAGCCAAAACTGAAGATATTTTGAGTCCTCCCATTGGAGGTCATTTGAATCCTACCATCTTTCAAGTGCTTGCATTGGCAGAAGTAGAAGGAATAGCCTCTTTCCTTTCTGCTGAATTTGTTCCACTTTTTAGTAAATAAATTAAAATTAAAGGAAAACAAACAAACAGCTTCACATAAATAAGTATTTTATGTTCAAGGCATGTGTGGATTAGATGGGACATCTAAGTACAAGTCTTGATTAGACATAATTCTTAGGAACAAATGAAGCCATTTGAAATGTTAATGTTTCTGGCAAATAATTTTTTTTTTCCCTACTTATTTACTTTCTAATGCTTTGCTGTCCCCTTTGCAGCTTCTGCTGTGATTTCTCTAAAAGGTCTCTCATCTGCTAGTCCACGCAGAATACTAATTCTGTGTTTAACTTGCTGAGTGAATCACACAGGGCAAAAGTTTTTGTGCCACTTGCATGAAAACTGACCCTGTGCTAAACTTATGATTCCTACTGAACAGCTCTGAGGAGACAGATTGCTGAGGGATATAAAATCTAGGAAAGGTTTTAAAAAAAAAAAATTAAAAAAATCAACATTGCTATATGACTAAAAAAAAAAAAGAAACATTAAAAACCAAAAGACTATGAAGAGCTACTGAAAGGGGAGATTAACATTGAATTGATGAAGGAAAAACTTTGACTTGGAAAGAAGTCATGTAAATGGGGAATAATTTATATCGTGTATACAAAACAAGGAAATTGAGGGCGCATATCTTTCTGGTGAGGAAAGGATCCAAGTGTTATCTGGTGGAAGAGGACAGCTCAGTTTTCTTTTTCCAAGAGGAAAATGAAACTTTACAGAAGAAAGTAAGTCTTAGTGGCATATGCTACAGAGATTTGTTACCTCTTTTAGGTTTGCCATAGATGGATGCTTTTGATGTTTTCAGAAGCCAGAGAATGTGTCATCATCAGATGCTGAGATTATTTTGTACCTAAAATAATAGGTATGTAAATAGCACCTGATGCAGTGCAGACATCTTTTTCACTCCTACTCTCCAAAAGGGTGGAGAAGTAATATCATGATTCCAGACATAACGTAACTGCTCCCAAAAGCTCAAACACATTCAGCCTGCACTGCCGAGCTAACAAACTCCATCAGCGTGACTCAGATATTAAATTATAAGGGCTCCAATTTGCACTTGCAATGTTCAAGTGAGCATTTTGAAGTCAAACCAAGCTTGTAAAATGTCTATTTAGAGCCGTCAAATACCATACTTTCTGCTATCTTCAGTTAAACTAATAAAATTTTCCTTTAAGGAAAGAGGTTGGATATAAAACTGGATAAATTCTTTGAGTTCTTTTTTCTTTTTTGATTATTTATTAGTGATAACAACTAATGTACTGCTTAAGGGTAACGAATCTTATTAAACACTCTTCAAATTATCTCCTAAATTAATACAAGAGTGCAGTTCCAGTGCTAAAGACCCACGTAAGACTGGCAGAAGAACTAATATTTGCTTTTTGTGAAAGCTTCCTTATTGCCTCCAGCTAAAATATGTATATCCAATCAAGCTCTTGTCCCTGATAGAGATGTAACATATGTAAGCAGATTAAAACATTCTGTACTACTTATGGAAGATGTCTAGATTTCATTCTGAGAGTATGCCCACTTCTTGCAACAACTATATGCCAACTCATTCATTGCTTGTGGCTATATTCTCAGTAACCTCACCAGTTACCTAGTCCATGATATAGATCTGTTCACTCTTACTGATTACACTGATTTTGTTTTCAGGGATAGAATTACTCCCCTGAGATGCAAGTTTTTTTTTTTTTTTGGAGGTGAAAGTCAGCTTTCTGAAATGTCAACGTAATTGCTTCAAGACAACACAACTTCATATATTCCCCAGCTTCTCCAGACAGTTCAACATGGTACCTCCTACCTTACCTTCTCTTCTCCTATCCCTGCTCACATGAGCTTGGCTTTGGCTCTTGGGAAATATTAAATGTAACTATAATAAGAGAGTACTCAGTGGGAATGGTTATTTGCATTCCCTTTAGCCTGTATATCCTATTAATATTCTCGGTCTCAAACAGAATAACAAGTTTGAATTAAAATGCTTCTGTGGCATTGATAAGTTACCAGAAAAATTCTCTCTTAACTTGGCTTCTAAACACAAAAGAGAGAGACATTTAAGGAAGGATGATTAACAAAGAACACTGAGAAAAAAATCAGGATTAGAATTAAATTAGCTGTTGGTATTTACAGTCAGGAAATTCTTCCTTTCCATAACTCTAGACTGAATAGTTTCCTCCATCTTGTACCATGTGCTGCTGACATGATTACTGAAAGTATTGGCTGCTAAAAGAAAACTTTTAGCCATCAGCCTAGCAGCATGAGGGATTTCCATTACTGCCTTGACCAGGGTCAGAACATGCATGCCTGCTGCTCATGCATGCTGCTTGGTCTCTGACACTGAAAAAAATTTTCAGGCACTGCAAAGGAAAGGCCAAGAAAATTGTTGAAAAAACCCAAAACTAACAAAAAACAAGTCAGCTGCAGAAATATCCCAGAATTTTCATTTCTTCAGAGACCATAATGGTCTAAAACTTCACTGTAATATGAATATTTTATACCAAATTCAAACATAAACTAGTATCTAAGCCATAAAATGAACTTTAGCAATTCACCGAACCCATTTCAGTGTTGGAATCACTTGGTTTTTTCTTTTAAACTCCCTAGAAAATGAATTGACTATGTCTTCAGAAAGGAAGTTATTCTTTCCCTTTTCTTTAGCTACTTTATATAGACTTAAAGCTAAATTCTGAATTTGACAGTTAAATCATTTTTAATTTAATGTTCTTGACCTCCTTTATAATAGGTATTCTTTTTTGATGGTTTAAATTAATCTTTCCCTTGAAGATTCTAGAATTGGGCTATTACTAACAATCCTTGAAAGCAGGTTTTGGAACGATAATAAAGTTTTCTTTCTTCTCTTTAAAGCTTTCTTTAAACAGTTTTTAATGTTTTCACTTACTTGTTTTCAACTAATCATCACATTCAAACCCAGGTATCTCCTGAACATCACTGTCATCAGCAGCCAATACACTGGCCTGCTATTTTTTCCCTGTCATAATTCATACACAAGGAAATGCATACACATCTTGAGCTATATTTTTTACAGGTTTAGAACATGGTATTTAGAAATACATGCACAAAACAAAAGGTAACCAGAACTGCTACCAGCTGATTCCTTACCTGGAAACTCCTGTTTTTACTTCATATGATATATTTTTCACCAAATTAACAAGCTTCTGTACATGCACTGTAACTACTCTGGGGTGCTGCTTTTTGAGCTCTTGTACCTGGTCCAACACAACCACACAACTCAGTTTTTGTGGGTTCTTGGTACTCTTAACTGCCTACCACATAGCTACCTACTGTGAAGTCTTTCAGAAGCATAGTTCTCTAAGGCCAGAGAAAATCATTAGATCATCTAAAATGAGATCTCTTGAATAGAGAACAGAGTAATACTGAGTGATTCCACTGCAAGGCTCAAGTCTTTGGAGCTTCCTCTCAGGTGAAAGCACTTCTGCAGAATCTGAACTTATAACAAGTAAACAAGGACTCACTCAGTGATTTGTGGAGGTGATGAGAATCAGTAATTTCAGCTGATTCTCAGCAGAAGTTGTCCATGTTCTATTGTTCTGAAAATCAGGTCTTATTGAATAGAATTACTCCCACGCAGAAGAAAATTTCCATGAACAAAGAAATTGTCAAAGGTCTGTGAAAAGTGATAGATTGATTTTACAAAATGTTGGCTTTGTATAAAGAAAGATAACATCTATCCACACAAAAGGTGCCAAATTAAGTGATGTTAGGGTCATTAGGATATAAGAAGTTCTTTTATTTGTTACCAGTATGCTCTTTCACTGATGGGTACATAGATAATTTTGGTCTCTAGTAGTGTTACTATGCAGTTGGAATAATACTGATTTATTGAGTATGCCTTAACTAGTACCATATATATTAGAAAAGAAAAAGATCTCCCTCATAAAGATGTGTACAAGTGTATCATAGAATTTTCCCCCATTAATGGCACAAAAGCCATGACCCCTCGTAATGATTTTATCAATAATACACCAATTAATAATTAAATCTCCATTAGTTATTAACTGGAGACTCAATTAGGTCTTTCTTTGGAGTATAATGACACCTTGGCAATGTCAGGATTGCTAGATGGAGAATAATGCTTGATCAGATTATTGAAATTGTGAAAGTGGACTAGAACAGAAAAACAGGATGCAGCATTACTGCAAGGGACTCTGTAAATGGCCACCAAGCTTCTGTGCCTGAACTGAAAATAGCAAGAATAATAGATATGGGTTTAATTCTTCCTCGTTAAGGAGGTTTCTGGTTAAAAAAACACTTGACACCCCTTTTTCTATGTCATACTTTTTAACTCCCCTGCTAGTGTGGACTCCACATTTACAACATGCTGTTATTGCAGATTTGCATATGAAATGCCAAGTGATGACTGGGAGGTTTGTACTGTGGACAATCAAATGAATTTATTTTGATTGAATAGTAAAAGGGTTATATATAAATGCCAAGTTTGGGAATATAAAATGTTTACTAACAGATAGCAGTAAAAAGACACAGAGAGAAAGAAAGAGAAATATATCTTACCAGGGATAGCATCCCACATACCATATTATCAAGTTGTTTACCTTTGTCTAATTCATCAGAGACAATGTTACATTGCATGACCCACTGTTAAGCTCCACTAATGCAAATCACAGACTCCTCTAGCAAACATGACTAATTTTATGGATGTTTACTAATCAGAGTCTGGAGAGTGGGTATGATAATGCAGAGGAAAACTGAATTATATCTCTCCATGTAAGCTTTATATAGCGGTTGTTTACACTTGTGGATCTCAAGCAGGATTGGAATGAGACACAAAGGTGCTCCTGAGTCAAGATGTCTCATCTGACTGAAGTAGGCAATGCCATGCAAGCTTCTCTACTCAAGGAATGAGTTGCTGCCTGGAGAATCACATACCCTTTTATAGCTCCATCAACAGGAGTAGTGCTCAGTAGTCAGCAGTAAGGATAGAACCTGTGTCTGGACACACACGTTGGCTGAACGTAATTTTCTTCTGGTAGACCAGCTAGTCACTTATGAAAAGTGATATTTATGGTGAATTTTACTACACAGCTCTGCACAGAGCACCTTTCTCACTCTTTTGGAGGGTGGAGGGAGCCTCAACCATCAGATAATACTAGATGCCTAAGGCTAAAGGTGATGGACAAAGAGAGGAAACCCCCAAGGACCACAACTGTTTGAGGAGTTTTTCACTTTTTCTTTGCTGTGGCTCATGATGGACTTATGCCAAAAAAAAAAGAAAAAAAAAAAGCGCCTGCAGTTCAGTGAATAGTTTTCAAAATCCTGCCCTTTCTTAGAAACGGGTAGATATATATAGGAATGCTTGCAGAAGAAGCATTTAAGCATCTTGCAGAAGACTTTGAACACAGAATATAAGGCCATATTATATGTTAAGGTTCCACTACGTCTGTATTTACAAATGATATCAGCACTGTACATATACAGTGCCCTACAGGTTTTTCTCCCTTTATGAATTTAGGCAGTTTTTCAAACAAAGCATGTATTATGTATGCAGCAAGGGAAATGTCTGCTTCAGAGAAGCTGATGTCTCGAAGGTAAACATGTATAAATGTTTATACATTTTTTAACACATATTATTTACCCAGAAGAGCACAACAGCTGCTTCAGATTTGGTCTGGTCTCAGTGGTAAATAGGTATTTTGCAATTGCTTGAAACAGAAATGATTCTTTGGTTCCATTCCATTCTAGCCCCTCCACTTGTTATTCTAATGATTTTTCCAAAGGAATCAGGTGTCAGAGCAGATTGATTTCACTTCACATGAGGCTTCTCACAGATTAGACTGATACCTCCATGAGTAGAGGGCATGTTTTGTTTTTCGTTCTCTGAGTCATAACTTAGTCTCTGCTCCTCCCTTAACCTTGTGATTTGCATGGCCTTTAAATAGAGATGAATTCTTTCCTATTCAGTATCACCAGGGAGTATGTGTACACTTTAATGTGTGTAGGTGTTCATCAACTAGCCCCATCCTAGCACAGAGTAGCAATCCCATTGCAGTGGCATGGGACTGTCTCAATCTGATTATTCACCCTAATCACTATCCAGAATACCAAGACCTTGAAAGAAATCTCATTTCTTCTTTGCTAAAAAGGAAAGCAAATACTCTCACACATGCTTCAGTGACTTTACTAATGGATGAACAGACTAAAATTGGCTAGACACATTGAAGGCATAGTATCATATAGTCCTAGAATGGCCTGGGTTGGAAGGGACCTCAAAGCCCATCTGGTTCCAACTCCCTGCCATGGTCAGGGACACCCTGCACTAGCCCAGGGTGCCCAAAGCCCCATCCAACCTGGCTTTGAACACTGTCAGGGATCCAGGGGCAGCCACAGCTACTCTGGGCAGCCTGTGCCAGGGCATCCCCACCCTCACACTGGAGATTTTCTTCCTAATGTTTAGTCTGAATCTACCCTCTTTTGGTTTAAACTCATTTCTTCTTGTTCTATCGTTACACTCACTGATAAACAGCCCCTCTCCAGCTTTCCTGTAGCCCCTTTAGGGACGAGAAGGCTGCTCTAAGGTCTCCCTAAGAGTCTTCTCTTCCCCAGGCTGAACAATCCCAACTGTCCCAGCCTGTCTTCACAGGAGAGGTACTCCAGCTCTCTTCTCATCTTTGTGGCCTCCTCTGGACTCCAGCAGCTCAATGTCAGTCTCATACTGGGCACAAGCATGCAAGGAAGTGGGAACTTGCCCCCTCCAACCTGCCTCTCTCCACATTGGGACCCACAGTTCTACCAGTCTCCCCAGTTGTAGTTCACAGGTTTATTTTCACATTCAGACCTACAGCCAACTACTAATTAAACTCCAAGTGCATACATCATGTGCATGACTAATGCATTTGTGTGTTATATTTTGTAATTCTGACTGTGCTAATTTGTTATAACATCAGCTCAGTCTCTTAACTAAAATCCTCTACAGTACTAGAGATGGTTGTTAGCTATGATTAGTTCTGTTGTCATGTATGCCCTGAAGTTATCACCCAGATCTAATTTCTTGGGTCTGTTGTAGCAGTTCCAGTTGTTTTCCTACATCTTTGTGTCTCTAAATGAACCTTTTGAACTAATGGGAAGGAATAGATCATACTACCTCTGTTATCCTATGTGTTTATCTGTGCCAAATACTTTTTCTTTTTTTTTTTTTAATAGAAGAGTGGTTATCTGACAGTTTGCTCCACTTCATAGGCCACCATCACTGCAAATTAGTTTTCACTGTGATTGTAAGTTCATCTTCTAAGCAATTAAATGCAGCAGCACATACACTGGGATGTGTTCTCTTAGTCTATGTTAAAGTCCAATAGATGGATGCACAGAGAGCTGAGGCCTCTTACGCGTTAAGCTGCCATGGAGGATTCTCCAGAGCTTATCTGGAGAGCTCATCTCTGAGAATAAAACATGATTCATTAAATCAAACACCAAAGTAAATTTTATGAAATGATCCATTACAGTAAAGCTGCTTTCTTACATATCAGGACACAGAGGAAACAGAAATGTCACTGAATTTATAAAAAATGAACTTTATTGCTATTTATTCATGAGCTTTCTTAACATTCAGCACTGTACTCACAGATCTGAGTTCTGTTAGAAATTTTCTTTTGAGTATCATACCGGGTATAGCAAATAATACATGCAAAAACATTCATAATGTTAAAAGATTAGATGGCTCACAGAGTTGGTGATGGGATGAAGAAGTAGTCATTGTGAAATCACAGAGTAAACAGGAAGCCATAAAGGAAGTATGACTCAAGCCAACTACAGTTTCAGTATATAGTTTAAGTTACTTTTGTAGACTTTCTCTGCAGTCAATGAAGAGCACTAGTAACCTCCAGAAAGTAATTCATCTCACCCATCATAGATACTGAGAATTGATGAATTTTGTCCCAGGAGGTGAATGCCACCCTGAAATTAGTTTTCCTATCTTACAGTTATTCAATAGTCAACTGCCATGAATTTAGTGTCTTCAATGTGAGTTCATGCAGCGTTTTGTATTCACAAACCAGCATAACATTTGCTGACAGCCTTAGATTAGATGAAAAGACAGGGCAAAGTGAACAAATGAAATATTTCACTACTGCTAGAAGATATAGATTAGGAGAGATTAGTTCCTTTTGCTCTTAAAAGAAAACTGTAGTCCTGTATGCAGTTCTTGACACGGTAACGTAGGCAGTTTAATCAATGTTCATGTTAGCTAGAGAGATTAATTTACTAGTGTTGTAATTTCCCCTGAACTAGCATCACATTTCCCCACAAAACAATATTTGAAGGACTTTATTTAGCAGAGTAGGTACTGGAAGTTGGCAACAAGGGCAGGGGTCATCAGACGTAAAAGTGAATGTGGGTATTGAATATCTGAACTGCATTTCAGAGAAGAATGTTCACTTTATTATTACTGTATGTATCTGGATTAAACTGATAAAAATCCTTCTAGGAGGTGATTTTAGATGGGAGATGTGGGAGATGTTTAGGTGGGAGATGCAGTGAAGTATCTTCTTTTTCTGCATCGTATCATCAGTATCAGTCATGTAGAGATGTAGTTTAGCCTGATTAAAAATAATCTTTCATTGAAATTTTATTGCCTGTACCATCTTATTTTTCCTTTAAATATCTTCAGAAATTTTCTAATACATTCAGATGTTTTAAATTTGAGTTCTGCTGATATTGTCTGTGCACCTTAGCTTCTTATGAAACGCTTTTTTTTCCATCCACAACCAAAAGAAAAGTCCAGCCATTGCAGTCTCAGTCTACTCAAACTTGACTCCTGGAAGTTTCCTGTCTCGATGAATTTCTGTTCCTGTCTACATCATATGCCTACGCTTCCAATGGCTATGAGGGGATCACAACTTCCTTACCAAATGGCAGTCTTTTTAATTTTCTCTTTGCATATCAGATCACCAAAATATCTGGGCCTAACACAGCATATTAGATTATGTTCCTTCAGTGATTAATTTTCAACCTTTTTCACTTTATCCAGCTCCATTATGTTACAGACAACTGATCTTATTTCCTATTAACTTCTGGTCAACTACCTTGTACCAGTCTTACTTATCAACATTTCCATGAATTCATTACTCCTAAAGCTCCTTCAAAATATCTGATCTCCTCCTCTGAATTCCTTTCTTATTTTCTGGGACCATGATTACTGAAAGATTCACTACAGAACTCTGATTTTTGAGTACTTTATCCCTTCCCACACAGCTCTTTTTTCTCATGTGTCACCAATTTCAGTCCATTCTGACTCAAAGTCCCATCTTCTTTGGACCTTCTGGCATAGAATTAAAAATATTTTCATTCTTCAAATATTCCATTATTGCATTTTTCCACAAAAGATAGAAGGGAATCAAAACTTTCCTCTTACAAAAAAATTCAAAGGAAAAAATTGCTAGTCTGTAGATCGTCTAATGTCTGAATGCTGGTCATTGCAAATTAAAATGAAGACATGGGCATATTTCCCAATAGTCAAAGAGAAGGATGGAGTATGGATCTCTCTAGACTTTATCTTAATTCATCCCATTCATTTAATACTTAGTACCTGTTTCTGGCTTTTATCCCCATAGACTTTTATAAATGTTCACCACACAACTTCTCTGAAATAGAAGTAGACTATTTCTGCTTTACAGGAAATGATTCATCAGAGAAGTTAAATTAATAGATGAAGATAAGATCATGATGAAAAAAATGAGATTGACCAAGTTTTCCAATCTCTCTCAGTATCTAGCTATTTCTGTTCTAACTTTTGTGGCCAGGACAGACACTCCTTCGTATCTTACTGTGCTTCTGTAGGTATGTTGGAAGAAAACTTAAATCTAAGCAAAGCTACTGTTTCATAATTGATACTGCTACTCATGTCATCAAAGAGCTTCTTTTGAACCTTTTCCTGGGACAATATTAATTTCATTACTTCTGTGATTATACACAAAGGTTTTCCTCTACATGCTGAGAACCTGAGCAGTGATGGAGGATGAATAGATCAAGGCTATGGATACTCACTGTGTTGACACATAATCACCTCATAGAAGAGTCAGACCTACTAAAAGGTGTTATCTTAATCAGAAATCTGGCTTTTCTCATGATCTTACTGCACCTTGTCTTTTCCCTCCAGGCTGAGTGAAAGAACTAATGAATTTAAGTGGAAGAGAAGGCACTTCACATGCTGAGGGTTAGCAAGCAAGGAATTATTAAACGTACTCATCAATGGTGACCTGGATGAAAGGACAGAGTGTACCTACATCGTTTGCTGATGATACAAACTGGGAGGAGTGACCAACACAACAGAAGATTGCGAGATCTTGACAGTCTAGATAATTAGGCAAAGAGGAACCAAATGAAATTCAACAAGGCCAAGTGTATGGTCCTGTACCTAGGGAGAAATAAACCCAGGTACCAGTACAGGTTAGAGGTTGACCTGCTGGGAAGACAGAGAAGGACCTAGGAAGCCTGGTAGACAGCAAGGCTTCCATGACCAGCAGTGTGCCCTTGTGGTCAAGGCGGCCAATGGTATCCTGGGGTGCATTTAGAAGACTATGGCCAACAGGCTGAGGGAAGTTGTCCTCCCCCTATACTCTGCTCTCATGAGGTTGCATATGGAACACTGTGTCTAGTTCTGGGGTCCTCAGATCAAGAAAGACAGGGAACTACTGGAGAGAGTCCACTGGAGGGCTAAAAGGATGATGAGGGGACTGGAGCATCTCTCATCTGAGGTAAAGCTGAGACAGCTGGGGCTGTTTATTTTGGAGAAGAGAAGAATGAAAGGTGATCTTTTCAAAGCTTATAAATATCTAGTGGGTGATGATCTCTTCAGCCAGGTGACATGAGATAGGACAAGGGGAAATGGCAAGAAGCTGTGCCAGGACAGGTTTGTCAAGAGGACAGGGCCAGAATCTTCTTACTGGTTCCAAGTGACAGGACGAGGGACAATGGTCACAAATATGAGGAAAAACTTTTTCACTTTGAGACTGACAGAACACTGATACAGACTTCACAGAGTTTGTGGAGTGTCCTTCTCCAGAGAGATTCAAAACCTGCCTAGACACTATCCTGTGCAAGGTGTTCTAGGTGATCCTGCTTTAGCAGGAGAAGTCGGACTAGATGACCTCCGGAGGTCCCTTCCAACACCTACTGGTCTGTGATTCTGTGAATTGCTTAAGAAGAAATGATGTTAACTTCTGTATGATAGGTTTCTGTTATTTGGAACAACTTGACATGACATGCCATGGCACTAGATTTTAGTCTTGGAACAATAATTTTTTTTAAGTTGGAGAAAACTCATTTCTTTCTCACTGTTAATCTTCTGTATAATATTGATCATCCTTTGCTCTGCTTCAACAACGTGCTATAAACATCTGGCTTCTGTTTTATGTGTGTGAGTTGCGTGACATTCTTAAGACTGGCATTTGTTTGAGTATCTTATTTGACTCATTATAATCTATGATAAATGCACCTGAACTGCCATAGTAAGTGATGTATCACAGTGGGATCCCCAGTGACTATTTTATATATTGAGAAGAATCAATAACTTTCACGTTTAAGACTACTTTAGCTCACATATGTCCTTGAATGAATCAGTTCTCCTTTGGGGAAGAATCCTTCAAGGTTACAGAGTTAACGGTATAGTTAGGTGTTTTGCACGAGTCAAGTATGGCTGTGAGAAAAAATACCAGGTATTTTTATTTCTTTCCTTTGCTTTCTTGGTATAAGTTTCTCATTGGTTCATTTGGCATCATATTCTCACTCCTTCTTTTATCATACACTCTTTGGTCTTTACAAGCACAGGAAGCTACAGAAGACCCTGCCTAGGGGCCTTGAAAAGGGCAGCTGGAAATGAGTGTCAAAAATGCTGATTCTTTGTGACTCCTATGTCCCCTCAGCTCACACACCTCCCTAGTTACTTCTTGGGAAAGAATCAGTCAGAAAATGTGGTTGGTTTATGGTCTTGCACAACTAATTTTTTTCACTCAGTCTTTTACATCTAGCAAGTCTCTTTTTTAAGGAATGTGCTGTTGCTACGCAACTGCAAATGAAACATATAGAGAAAGGGAGCAAGGAAAGATAAAGGCAAGAGGGAGGTAAAAAAAGATGTTCTTGGGAAAAAAAAAGAGGGAAGTCATAGACTATGATTTAAAAATCAAAGATAGGAAAACCTTTTCTTTAGCTGTGTGAAAGAAAGGCAGAAATTGAGGAAATCTCCTCCCTTGCCCTCTACTCCTTTTCTTCACCTTGTCCAATCACCTCCAGCATGGCCAGACTATTGAACAGTTTGAGAAACAGGAATTTGTATGTCTGAGGTGTCTATGACTGGGATTCAGGAGATCTGTCAGGTATTCCCTGCTCACCAATTGCTTTTCTGGGTCACTTAAGACAAACCATTTCATCTCTTGTCCTAATTTCATTCCTCTAAAATAAGGATAATGACTCTTATTTCTGCCTTGTCAGTTTGACTACCAAAGCTATTTAGTGAGTGACTGACTCAACATTCCAGTGAGGTCTCAGGGTCTACCATAGAAAATGGTAGTAAAACAAGGATCACCACATACCTAATATGATGGTGCAAAACATCTTAGTGCCCTTAATGTTAGCCTATGGCAAATTCCCATTCTATCTCATTCTCCACACTTTGGGGCTGTGCTTCAAATGCAGGAGGCTTTTTCAAGAAAGTGTTTTCATTCATTGGAAATCCAGACCCGTTATGTACCGGTGGATGTACTTCTAGGTCTAATTCACACCTCAGAAACATCCATTTTGCTTTCTTTTGAACGTCTTCCTGCAAAACTCTAGGGTAAATAGGTGCCAAATATGGGTGTCTGAGTTAATTCTCAACAGTTGAATAAGATGTATTCAGGCCAAAGTGTTCTTAATCTCCTTTTTGTATGTATTTTATTGTGTGGTGTTTTCATCCAGTGGAAATCTTCCCTTCTCTCCTGAAAGGAAATTTCTAAACAGAGTAAGAAAAGGAGCAGAAGGTAAAACTGAGCCCTGCAAGAGAATTGGCAGGACGATGCTGCCTCATTTAGAATTAATTTGTTTGTGCAGTCTTGTTAAAGTAAAAGTGGCATTTTACTTGCTCTGATGAAGACAGAATTAATTTCTCTATGATTAGCATTTCTGCTTCTTAGAGATATTCGCTGGTGTTCAGCTTTTTTGCCTGTGATAGAGGATAATTTAAAAATCGTAATTAAGAGTAAAAGCCCCACTGTCTATACTGACATGACAGTACTTCCAATTATTGAGTTCTTATCTACTGCTTTGATGTTTTTCAGGGTTTTGTTTTAATAATTGGTGTGGCTGATGTGCTTGTCACTGTCCTTTCAAAAGGAGGAGCAGTCATCATTGGCCATGAAATAAACTATGGATAGTATTGGTGAAGATTTCTTCTCACTGTACCTTGCAGTGTATCTTTATGGGGCAAGTCAACACTGTCTTGTGCACCTTCAATATTATTCACCTATCTTATCTATTCAGAAAACAAAATCGTTACTGGAAGACCTCAGCCCCTTAGGCAAGGGATTTAATAGTGGACCATCTAGGCATCTTAGATCAGGAGTTAAAGATTTTTTTCACATTATCAAACTAAACATGGGTCCGTGTGGTGTTTGCACACACAATCTATTTTCTAAAACTATTGATGCTTTCTTTTTGTTTTGTTTGTATGTTTCTTTAGTAATACCAGCAATAAACTTCTCTTAATCCTAGGTGTTCCTACAGTTTTTCATTATAATCTTTCCTGCACCCATCACTGTAGTCCTCAGCTTTTGAAATGGGACTTTGGGTCTGTCCAGTGCAGAGTCAGTAGCAAAAAAGTGGAAAACAAAGAGGAAATATATTTAATTTTAAAGTACTAAATATTTTTATTATTATCTATAAAGCTTGATTCTTTAGGTTATTAGCAGAGGTGGAGCATTATGAAGAAGCAGGTCATTTTAATGCAAGCTTCAGGTAGCTGTCATTAAATTTTGTATTAACTTTCAGCGATAATTAAGTGTGGTCAACTAAACAGTGTGAAACTCTGGAGATTGTACCACTATGATCTCCAGTTTACTTACTGTATTTTCTGCATCATGATGAGATTTTAAGAAAATTTCAAAATTAGCTGTACCTCTGTACCTTGAAAGCATGTGATACCTAAGGGAAAAATAAAAAAATAAGAGAATGTAAACCCAGACTCTTTGTCCTAAATTTGAATTTCCATTTGCTTCTGTTGTGCTATGGCGTGGCTGTATAATGAATTTTTCAGAAATATATTACATGTTTTTTGGTGATATACATGTTTTATTAAAAGAGTGAAACCCTTCCCTTAAGCACAGTGAAGTGTAACACGTGCCTTATGTGATGGAAGGAAGATTGACTTGCTGTCACACTGTTGTTTAAATAGCTGCCACCAGAAATGTCTGATGAATATATTGCTATAAATGATGTCCACTTTTCACATCCTTCAGCAAAGACCTTGTTAGACAAAGAGTCAGCTAGTTTCCAATACTGCAAAGATTTTAGCAATATCCTAGTCACATTGTAATCAATCACAAAAAAAAAGTTCAATTTGCTATATATTTAGCTTTTACAAAGTGAAGGGCTAAGAAAATTCCACAGTAAGTAAAATAATATGCACTATGATATGAAAAAAGAAGAGGTAAAACTTGACCTATATTGCAACCATACATTTATACAGTTGGATGTTGTTTCTAGCACTGCTAAAAATTAAAGTGCTCTTCATTAATAACTGGATATTGTAAGAGTGGTTTAACTAACAAGACTGTCAAAGGTTATTTGCAAACCAACCTTCAGACTGTAGGGGAAAACTTGGTTTACATACATCAGAGGTAAAACAGTCCTGGGACAAGCAGTGCTTAACAGTGAAAAGTTGTACCTCTTGTGAAGTCACAGAATCTTTTCTGTTGCTTTAATCCTGCATTAGAGAAGGACTTATACTTCTTAATTTCTTTAGTTGGAATGTAGCATTACCAAAGAATAGAGTCCATTTACAGATAGTAATACAAATATGAAACTTAAAAGAAAAAAAGATTTGTCATGAGGTTCTGTCCTATTAAATAAAATTTATAGGAAGTCTTTTTTTTTTAATTTTAAAGTTCAATTTGTCTCCTGTTTTGTGAGGAATTTTCAAAGCCATATATATTTATTTTCACCCAGAATTAATATGAATATTACTTTTATAGCTTTGGCATTAAAATTAAACACTACCTGCAAGATACCTCATTATTCAAAGTAAATATTGGAAATATTTTTATGACTGATGTTGGAGAAAGACCTCAATAGCAATCCAAACCAAAAAAAAATCTTGAGAGAACGTATATAAGTTGCCTCCTTAGATCATTACAGACTTCAGTATGTAGGGAAAAACTTCACAGAGGGCATTGTTAGGCACTGGAAGGGGCTGCCCAAGGAAGTGCTGGAGTCTTCAAGCCTGGAGGTATTTAAAAGATGCTTAGATGTGGTGCTTAGGCACATGGTTTAGTGGCGATTTTGGCAGGTTAGGGTGATGGTTGGACTTGATGATCTAAAGGGTCCCTTCCAACTAAGACAATTCAATGATTCTGTGATTCTATGGACTTTTACAGATACTGCAGGAAGAGGACTACAGATATACACAAATTTGGCGCTGATAGTCAATTAGGCAGTAAAATTGAGTTAACAAAACCAATACTTCTTCTATGAGATAGTGGTGTATTATAAAATTTAATTGTAATTATATACTTACTTTATTTTACAATAATAATATCTTCCTAAAAATTTTCTTATGTGAACAGTGATCCGGCTTATGCACTGTCCAAGAAGACCACTTGAACAATAATATTAAAAGCTCTCTAAGTATTTAAAATATGAATATTAATTGAAGAAATGTGTCTGGCAGCACATTATTACTTACTTCATCAGAGGTTGTGTCCATAGTAGTAAATTAAACACTGGCAGAGAATCCTTCTGAGCCCTGAATCTTGAATCCTCCTACTCTTAAAATTTTAGGACATGCCTACTAGAACTTCTCCAAACAAAAAATTCTGCAGTTAGAGCAAAGGAAAGAGACCTTTCCCTTCCAATATGCCATTCAGATACAAACATCTGCCTTGTTTTATAGGGAAGTGATATTATTTTTCTCTCTCTCCTTGGTTTAAAGCTTGTGAGGAGTAAATATAGGGGCAGAAAAAGACATTATGTAAGAAGCAAAAGCTTTTCTTATAAGAAATTACAGGTTTTTTTAATTTTCTGAAAGGGATTTGAACTCAATAAACACTGATGAAAGCATTTTGTTCTTGCTGTTGGAATGCAAGAATAATTTGAAAGAGGACATAATAGCCTAGAAGTGTGGTGGATTTTCAAAAGGAACACCTTGGAACTGATTTTATTTAGTTATTAATCTAAAGGGCAGGTGAGAAATAAGTGCAGTGTCTTGCTTTTGGGAGTCTCACCTTCAAACTGTCTGTTCCTCATGGGAATTGGGATTGCTGCTATAAGCAGGTATTAACACCATTGCTCAAAGGACCAGTGAGGCCTCATTTAGAACATTATATTTTCCCCATCCTAAAGAATTCAGACTAGAAGTGATCCAGAGACTGGCCACTGAGATTCTGGAAGAGAGGGAAAGAGAGTTTACTGGAGGAAATCGTATAGCTGCCTTGTGGAACCCCATAAACATAAGCTGATCAAGGATAGCAGGTCTAGAAACAGCAGTGGCATAAGTTCCTGTGAATAAGGAAAAGTATTTAGGTTGAAAGACGAGGCTGCTGCGAGGCCAACTGTATGAGGTTCAACAAGGCTCAGTGCCAGATCCCGCACTTGCATCACAAAAGCCCCAGGCAATGCTACAGTGAGGGGCAGCTAGAGAGCTGCTCAGCCAGAAAGGACCTGGGACTGTTTGCTAACAGCTGGCTCCATATAAGCCAGCAGCAGTGTGCCCAGGTGGCCAAGAAGGCCAGCAGCATCCTGGCTTCTATCAGAAATAGTGTGGCCAGCAGGACGATGTGAGTGAGTTGTATTTGGCACTAGTGAGGCTGTACCTCAAGTGCTGTGTTCAGTTTTGGGCCCCTCACTACAAGAAAGATATTGAGGTGCTGGAGCATGCCCAGAGATGGGCAACAAAGCTGGTGAGGGGTCTGGAGCCCAAGTCTGATGAGGAGTGTCTGAGGGAACTGGGCTAGTTTACTCTGAAGAAAAGAAGGCTGAAAGAAGACCTTATCACTCTGCACAGCTACCTGAAAGGAGGTTGTAGCCAGGTCAGCGTTGGGTCTTTTCTCCCAAGTAACAAGCAAAAGGAAAAGAGGAAATTACCTGTGCTAGGGACAGTTTAGATTAGATATTAGGAAAACTTCTTCACTAAAAAATTGTTAATCACCAGAACAGGTTGCCCAGGGAAGTGGTGAAGTCACCATCCCTGGAGGTATTTGAAAGATGTTTAGATGTGCCATGTAGGGACAGGGTTTAGTGGTAGACTTGCAATGTTAGGGTAATGTTTAGACTGAATCATGTTAAAGGTCTTTTCCAACCTTAAAAACTCTATTATTCTATCAACCTGATAACCCAAGAGGTTCCTTCTATTCATAGCTTCCTTAAAACACAATCTTTAAAATTACATTCAGAATTTCCTGAAGAAAGTGTTACAAATATGAAGAAGGTGCAGAGCTAGTAAAAAGTTGTTAAGACATCATTTAAAACCAGTCAAGAAGGAAGCAGGTGATCTTGTTTATTTCAATAAGGTTTAGAGGGAAAGGAGTAGAAATCATGGGAATTAAACAAAATAGATTTTTGCTTTACAGCTATATGTCTTTGGCATGTTTTGCTGCCATTATCTTGGCTGCATCTGCGACATCTTTCAAACATGGAGGAGAGAATGTGCTTCCTACCTCTTCTTTGATCCATGCCTTCAAGATGTATCCTTTCATACTTATTTTCTTATGAGAGAGAGAGCTATTTGTCTTCATGAATTTTTTCCTCTTGATATGAGTGACTGGCATGGATTAGCATATTCCTTCTGCATCTAATGTTCAGCAAATGGCCTTTCATGGCACTGTAATGCATTCTGCTGCTGATAGGTTTTGAATGCTTCCATATACTGCCTGCCAGGTACAGCATATGCAGCACTGTATTTAAGGTGGATGTAAAGGAATCATAATTTCCCAAGCCTCAGTTCACAAACCTTCTTCCTAAAGTCTTAAACCTCTAAAAGCCTGTAATGAGTGAACCAATGTGAGGGAAAGGTGAGTATTATGTGGCACAGACTCAGGTAGATGGTTGAGAAAACAGAGGTAGCTTTTTCAATTCAATGCCCCTCTGACGTGGATAAAACCCCTTGAAAACCATTCTCAGGACTAAAAATTTAACCCATTTGCATCTGATGTGCAATTTAAAGTGTATGTATTTTGCTGCAGCAATCTAATATGTAAATGCAAGTGAGGATATGGGCTCTAGAACCACATTTTTAAACTAAATAATTAAGAAAGTTGCTTCAGTCCATGCTTAATCACTTAAATAACTGCTAAAAGTTTCGGAGACTGTGAACCCTTGCCTCTTCTGCTAATTAAACAGAATGTTTTCTTGAACATGGCTTCTGAAAATCAGAACACTCAAGTGCCTAAATTTGGAAATCAAATATAACTGATATGTTGTAAGTTGATTATGTCTCAACTCACCTCTTAATTTATTATAAAGAAATAAAAATAAAACTGATTACTAATCTGTTAAGATGCCTTCATGACAGCTATGACTAGATTATTTTGTTTCTGTCCTTCCTTAGCAAAACTTGCCACTGTTCTATTTATTTGCTCCGTTCATTATGTTATGCCTAAAATTAACCTGAAAATTATTGAGAATGAGCAAGTCCAAGCATACATTTGAGTCCTGTGAAGTACTTGAAAATGCTAATGCAGTGCTAATAAGAAAAACAGGGTCCTGTGAAACTCACTGAATTTCTTAATATTTATAAATTATTTTTGAATACTCAAACAGGAATTGCATTGCTGAAATAAAAAAAATAGTAATAGTAATAATAATAATGCTTGTCACAATTAGGCTAGTTTTCACTCTCAGTGCTCTCAAAACAATGTGATAAACCTAAGAGAAGAAATCATATATTTTTTAAAGGCAACTGAGCGAGATTGCTCGTCAGCTCCATTATACTGAGGGGCAAAAATATCCACACAATATGGTATTCAAGCAGCAGGAACCTTAATTCAAATTCAACTGTTGTACTCAATGATAGATGCCACATCCAGAGGATGGTACACATGTATAGCACCAATCAAACCAATCAAACCACCATGGCCTCATGGTGAACATACTGCCAACCTATGTTCTGATTACAGGTTTGTTCAATGTTTTTGAAAAGGTAAATTTGATCTAGATGATCAAATGTGTAAGTTGATCAAACGCTGAGTGTTACTCTTCCTTACTGGTCTACCTTTATGTCAAACACAACTGTCTGTAAACAATTGTATTCTGTGCTCTAGCAACCAGGTGGATGAACAGTTCAGATCAGATCTGTGTTGTAGGTGATCCAATATAGCTACAGCTTAGTAAGATGTAATTATCAGCATAAAGAATATATTTTTAAAATTGTAGATGATTTAGCTAAATGCAGTGGGACACAAATTATAAAATGACTGACTTTATGAGCTAATCAGGATTAATATAGTATCATCTGTGAGCTCAGTGAAGTTTTTCACGTTTTTGATAAGTATAAAACTTTTGTTCATCTTTCTAGAACTACTAATTGGAGGATGGGGTGATTTCTTTTACATCACCTATTATGTAAAAAGAAAGACTCCATTCCAGATATTGTAGCATAATATACATGTCGTTGTTCACATTACTCTGTGAAGCAGTGACTGGAAGCATTGAGCTGCAAAATGTGTATTGTTAATCATTGGGTCATTAACCTTAACAATGTCAATGCATTCCCCTATCAGATTCAACTAAATGACTGCCCGAGGTAATAGTTAAGAGAACATTTCACACAGATGAACATATTAATGCTTTATTTGGTTCTAAATGCAGTGTGAAGGATTTAGGTAGGAGCTAATATATGTGAAGAGGAAAAAGAAAAAGGAGGTACAATTGAAAAAAAGAAAGTTAAAACTTCCCAGAAGAAAGTAAATACTCCACAGTTTTCTGAAGCTGAGAACTGCATACCTATCTCACTCTATTTTTAATTGCAATCATTCAGATAAAAAATATGCTGTTTTGAGGAGGAGGACTTAAATCAAAAGCCTGAGATTTCATTACAAGCCAGAGACTTTTTTAGCATGTAATCTCCAATTTCTATAACTAGTGTGAGTTCTCCAATCCAGTGTTTCCACAGTAAAATGCAGATCATAATTCTTTATTTGGCTTCAGCTTTTGCCTGAACTGTGCTTCCCCTACATCTGGCAAAGCCAGACTCATACATCACTCTGATGTGAGAAGGTGTCACTGCTATCCACAAAAATGTTTCCACTGCACATGTCCAGTAGACTGGACCACAGTTCGAACACTGCACAAAACCTGTATTCACTTCTCTGTATCAGAGCAGAGCCTGGATAGACGTCATCCAGCAATAGAATTCTGCCAGAGTGACTTATTTTGCAAGCTGATCTTTAGAGACCTCTGTCCAAGGCACATTCCTCAGACTTAGGCTAAAACTGGGTGGCAGGCTAGATTAATTTTCCGGGTGCTGCTCCTGGAAACCATATTTTCTGGGGACCTGAAGGAAGCCTTTAGTCATTTTACTCTGGGTCATTTCCACATGAGCATCTATCACCTTGTGGGGCCGCTCAGAAAGCCGGTGGCACAGAATAGCCTCTTGCCATTGCCTGAAAAATTCACATAATCAGCAACCATTTCCCCAGTTGCACTCAGGAAAAAGGCTATAATAATGCACTGGAAATTGGATGATTGGTCCTGGTGGTCTGCAAACGGTCTGCAGGATGTATAGAAAAATATTCAGATTCAAGTCCTTTCAAAAATTCTAGGGGCTTTCACACATCTCCTGGAAGATTAAATACACAAAATGACACATTTCAAACTCAGTTCCTATTAAGTTGTTAGATAGACTAATAGCTTACTTCTGTAAACGTGTAGTATTGAGTCACATTTGCTACTGAAATGAGTCCATTAACTTCACTAAGCAATGAGCAAGGGAAAGATGGTACTCTACAAATTTCTAATGAGTGTTACCAAAAAACAGAAATAGGAATTATTCAGGTGCTTTCAAAATAGGAAGTGTGATATCCTCTTGTGGGTGTTTAGATGATCAGGCCACTGATTCTTCTTATTTTAATTCCAATCCCTTATTTTCAGTTCTGCTCCCCTGAAGGACCTAAAATTTCACTCTCCTAATACCCTTTGCAGACTGCTA
Organism: Porphyrio hochstetteri; assembly: GCA_020800305.1. Taxonomy (NCBI): domain Eukaryota; kingdom Metazoa; phylum Chordata; class Aves; order Gruiformes; family Rallidae; genus Porphyrio; species Porphyrio hochstetteri. The sequence continues at coordinate 6,072,847 of CM036909.1, forward strand.
TCACATTCCCTTACTCAATGCTTAGTAAAATTATACTGTTTTACCTGGCTACTGAAATCGAAATGTAGCAAATATCACTACACAAAGAATTCTATGTTGTTAATATTATGGAAAAGTTCACCTGGTGATTTTGTTGTTTCTCTGATATGCACAGATATAAATCAGTTGCAATTCCTTGGGCAGCTTTTCTCTGGTTGCACGGGCTTGGAAGAAAAAAAAATGGGGAATGTTAATTCAAAGGAAGTTTTTTAACGTCCTGTTTCTTTTTGGGATTAAGCATTTGGATGTTGATGAGGGGGAGTGAGCTTTTGTCATCAATTTCAGAGAGACATTTATGATTCCTCTTGATTGTATTTAGGTTTTTTTATTGTTGCTATTTTTTTTATTTCACTCATTCAAGCAGTCACTCTATGAAAGCTTTTTTTAAGTACTCAAAATCTATTCTGGTAATGAAGAAATGAATGTCAAGCAAAACAATTTTTTCTAAATTTACAACTAATTCTCTTAGACAAGATCAAAACTGACATAAAGAAAAGTAAAAAAATAAGACCAAGCTGAAATTACATCCACCAGCATATAGGAAGGTGGTATTCTAAGCCATTAACAATTTGCCACACCTAATCCCAGTAATCTCATGTCACATTTGTTTAGCTAAAAATGAGAATGTGTCAGTAATAATATTTTATAGGGATGAAGCTTCTGCATCTGTTGCTAGGTCCAACAAGATTTAAGTTCTATTTCTGTACATGGTCTTAGCCTCCCATTCCACTCTTTCCCTCTCTCCAGATAATTGGAATTTGGCCCAATGAAACTAAAATAAATGAAAAGCAGCTAAGATACTAAGATACATGCCAGGAGTGCACAAGGCTAAAGCTATTGTAGCAGAACTGATTTGGTATAGAACTAGTATTTTATCCTTAGTATTTATGTGTAGTACTGACATAAGATTTATTCTATATTGGATAATATCTACCTTCTTTTCTCCTTCAGCATAGTTTTGATTTTTTAAAATTTTCATTTCATTTTCCAGAACAGTTCTGACTCTCATCAACCTGACAGCATTGTGCAACAGCACAACCTGGATTTTATAGTAGACTTGAAAAATCACTAGGTTATGCAAGGCAAGTCTTTGCCCCACTAGACACATTTTCCTCTCTTTTTGCAAGAAGATACTCAAAGTGCCTATAAATTCCTCTTGCATTCTGGAAGATATCATGCTCTAGAAGTGTAGTAATAACCAGGACTGACTGTTCTGGGATGAGAGCAGTTTGGTCTGGGAGTACTTAGTTTTTCTTCTGTGCTGCTGCTTATTCCACAGTGGAAAACAGCAAGATGTAGCAGTAGATTTAAACTTGCAATACTACTTAGCCTTATGGATAAATCATTAGGGCTTTATTCCAAGTCTGGTTTTGCTGCTGCAAATCATCCGTCTGCATGTATGGCAAGCAAACTCTCAAAGATGATCTTGCATGCGCTCCACATGGACTACAGACACACTCAAGAAACATAATAAATGAGGTTGTGACTGGCGTACAAATGTGTGAATCTGAGTAAGACAAGCAGCTATATCTCTATCTACACCATACTACAGAAAATGAGCCAGATAGCCAAGATCATGTGTATGGGTTGATGTAGAAATACAGCTGCATCTGCGTACTCTTGGCGTTATTTTAATGGATGCTGAGAAACAGAGCTTGTTACCTCAGACATCCGTTGGCATTTAGTGCTTTGGGATGTTGATTAGTATCTCCTCGTGATGCTACATTGTACAGCGTCAGCCAACCATCTCAAGTGATCTGTAGCTTCAGGGTCCTTGCATTTTAATTTATTCTGTAGTGTAAGCATATCCTGGGTATTTGTAACTGGGAAAATCAAAAGGCCTGCAACTGTGTCCTCATAAAGGCATTGCTTTCCCCATGGTGGAAGTATAAAATGTTTTTTAACTATGAGGTGGTGAAACCATTAAAGTGTCCAAACTGCAAAGTTTTTCCATCAGCATTTATATAACCTGAACATGCTTACAACTGTCTTTTTTCACTGATGATGCTTTATCCCTATTTTTCTAACAAGCAAGCAATCCTGATTATACCGTTTTGCTTTCTCTGTATGAATATTTATATAGATAATGATCTATGAATGACGTTGTAATACTTAGCTGATAATCTGACGAGCTGTTGATTATGTCCAACTGCTTCAGAATATCTGGGTTGACTAATCCATACTCTAGATAGGTAGTTATTTTATTAATTTCCTTAACCTTAATTATACACGATTCAGTCTTATTTCTGAATGAGTATACCACCCAGGAATAAAGGTTTGGAAATTGATAAATACTATTGCAATTTTTCTATACTTATCAAAGACCAACATATTTCTAGGGTGAAAGTGTCCCTGCTGGGGTTTTTTGGGGTTTTTTTTGATTTTGTTTTCTTTTTTCAAAATAATCCTTCCACCTACAGTTACTTTCCTCTTGCAGTAACACACCAAAAATACAGGCCTTTCATTTTCTTTTGCTTAAGTTAGCACTTTGCTCTTTGAAGACCCTCAAGGGAAATGGAAACACTGAAATACAAAATGCGATTTATGCTTGCCTTGTAAAATGCCAAGGAAACAGCTTTAAGACCATAACAACCCTCGCTGCTCATTCTATGAACATGCCTATAGAAAATGTTAATTTAATCAACAAATTATAGCTTAACACAAAGCAAGAAGTGTGGAAATACTGGCAGAGGAGGATGAAAGGTCTCTCATAATTTTTATGATTAATCATGAATTTGAGACTCTTTATTGTTCTTGCATAAATGAAGAACTTTTCCTAAATGGATTATGTTGCGCTTCCTATTAATTTGATTTCCTGATTCACATTTACATACATGTCCCATCAAAATTTATGAGAACTCACTTATGCTGACATGAATGGGTTTTAGTGAAACTGTTAATTTTTTTTAATTGGTTTTTTGCTTGTCAGAGATGTTATTTCGGAGAGAGATCAGAGAGCTCCAGAGGAAACCCTGAAGCCTTCATGCTGTTTTTTACCAATATTTTTAGCCCATGGATACTGATCACGGGATGCTACACACAGCCTAAGTGTTCCTTACCAAATGTTGAAGCAATGAAGTTAGAAAAAGGAACAGTGGAAGGAAAAAGAATAAAAATAGATTTCTACAAGTCAGCTTAAATATCTATTTGCAGTAGGACAATATTGCATTTTTCAGAGTTGTATATTAACTGATTAGATCACCTGCAAATGGAGTGCTAATTAATAATATTCATAATACAGTGCAACACAATTACATTAGCAGGAAAAGCTGTCAGATCTATTGTAGTTATGTCGCTCAGACATTAATCCTAGAGATAATGGACCGAATTCTGCTCTGCTTTTTTTCAGCTTATATATGGAATAACTTCAGTGACACAGGCTGGCTGCAGCTTTATATGTCTGAACAGTGAATTAGTCCCATTATCCTTTAATGAAAAGCTTTCTGAAAATACCTGTCAGTGACACATACTTGGCAAGCCATTTTTTGCTGGATAATAATTCAAAAGACAGAATACCGGGTCTCATCTCTGTAGTTTGAGATGGAGGAAGGACATCGAAGGAAAGACAGTGACGTAGAATCAGTTTTATATTCCTCTAATGCTAAACTCAAGTATAACTCTAATTATTGTACATCTGCAGAAAATCTTCAGGTTAAAACTTTGCATCCACAGTAGCTGTAGTTCCACACACCAAAAGCAGAGAGTGTAGCTCATGTATTAAATCAGTTCAGGAATCCTTAAGATTCAGACCAGCTTCACTTTAGTGACCTTCTTTATACAATTCATCAAAAGAATTGTATGAAAAGCTGTTTTGGCCCTTTGCCTTCTCTTCTTGCCTTCATACCTTCTCTTGCTCTCAAGCTGTCTGAAGCTATCCCTTTGATTGTACTTCCAGTGATCAGGGTATCATACCCTTTAATGCAGTGGGCACTGCTGAGTCAGTATAAAAATAATAACAGTTGAAAAGGCAAATGGCATCATTATCATCCTTTAAAACATACAGATTTTAACTTAGCAGCTGGAGGGGAGGAAAAAAAAACATAGTCTGTAATAACTAATTTTATTTTTTTAAAAATGCATTAACAAATGAACTAGGAAATCATTAAGATGAGATGAAAGTAAAAAACTGATATTCTGATAGACTGCAAACCCTTTTCCCTATTCAGGGAAGTTCTGTCCACGGTCAGCAGAGAATTATCTGGTTCTTGTGGAAAAAGTGTTTCAATTCATATACCAAAGCTGAAGTCAGGTCAAAGTCCATCTGACTCCTTTGATACCTCACCTGTCACCTTGATGGACAAAATGAGAATGCAACTAGGCATATTTTGAATGAAAAACATGATTTACCACAGCTAGAGGTTTGTTGTTTGTTGTTTTTTTTTTTATTTGGATTGCAAAGAACTCATGCTTGCTGTAATTGGTATAGCAACAGATACTATGCAAGAAGATCTTGCTGCAAAGCCCATTTCTGCAATGCAAAAGGACGCAGAACCAAATGTTCTAACTTTTACTATGCTTAGCATTTAGGCTAGAGGGGAGAGGAAAGGAAAGATGGAATAAAACCATAAATACAGTTCTTTTCAAAAAAGAAATGTGTTTAGATGTAGAATAGATGTATACCCGTCCTCACTCAGAAAAAGGAACCTGCAACAGTGTTGTGAGGGTAGGAAGGGGTCAGAGAAGCAATGGGGCCAAGCACGAGGAAGCAAGTGATAAAATGACCAAGGGCACAAAGTCTAGTGGGCGTAAATGTATAGCTTCACACAGTCAATAGAAGATATTGATTTAGTGTACTCTGGAGGCTGATGATGGCAGAAACACTCCAGTACAAGACAGCATTACACACTGGAATTTCTTGGTTATCAAACATTTATTCCAAGACAATTCAAGGTGTATAGCCAACAGCACTAGTAATTAGTAGTTTCCCGATTTCTAAATTTTCATTACAAGCAATGTTAATTCATTTTTGTAATGCATATTGAGATTAATTGTCTATCTTATGAATCCTCTTTATTAGCATCATGCTGAAGGTACAGAATGGACCTGTGCTGTGCAGTGCAGAACTGTCTCTTCCCAAAAGAGTGTACAGACAGAGGCTAGACAGGCTTGGGATAATAAAGCAAGTAAATCTAACAGTCTAATGTCACCCAACATCCTATTTCATGGCAGAATAAGATGGGGAGACGGAAATAGAAGAGAGAAGGAACAAGGAGTGGAAATCACGTGAAAGATATAAAGGCAGGACATGGATAACTGGAAAGAATTGAACCTGAGGTGAAAATAATGACAGAGCAGGAAGGATCAGGAAAAAAAGCTGTTCGGAATAGGAGGTAAAGAAAGCTCAAAAAATGCAGGCAGTTCTATGAAGTCAGAGGTCCTGACTTAGGCTGTTAACCCTCCTGCTCTCTGCTAGTGCTACACTCACATTAAATTTTCTGTGTAGTTCTTTCCCAACAAAGAAAGCATGGTATATCTCATGTTATCTGTGAAACTGTTTAATTGAGAGAAAACTAGGTTATTTTATCCTGAAACAAATCCAAAAGAATGCATTCCTCACTCTAAATAATCTAATTACTGTGGGTTGTAATCTGATTTTCTTATGACAAAGCAGTTTCACTACTTGCAATATATGCCTTGAGTACAGCACTGTAGGACAAACATTTATGAGTTATGTATTTGAGATGTTCATATCCATAAAGGTGTGAGAGTAGAGAATGGGATAGTTTGCTTTGCTTTCCAGGGGACTTTTTAGCTCCAAGATCTTGGTGCTACAGCTAACTTTTAATTAATATTAATTTAAAGGGAAGTCAGGTGCACCGAAACTCCACTGAAGATACAGTTGGCATCGTGCATTAGACATATCCTAAATTTCTTTAAATAACAAGCTTTGCAGTGAAGTACTAGAATTACTCTAGTAATTTCCATATTAGTACCATTAGTTTGGGAATTCTCTTTCTTCAACAATTCTTCAATGTCCTTGTCCCATTTAGGCTCCATGAGTATGTAGTCAATGAAAGGTGTAGCTGAAATGCGATTTTGCTTACTGCATGCTGCATTTTCTAATTTAAGCAAGCAGGTTGAAAGTGCCCTGAAGCAGTTCAAGATAAGCCTAAGAAAGTCGGTGTGCTAACTCAAGCTCAATCCTGTGTTGAACAGGCAGTTTTTAACCTTTTTGGTGTCTGAAGAACTTTATACGTCTTTCTCTTTTTTCCTCCACAAAGAAGGAATTTTTTCTGTCTGTGCTGCTTTTGGATGGAATAAAGTTAATTTCCTTCATAGTAGCTAGTATGGAGCTGTGTTTTGGATTTGTGCTGAAAACAGTGTTAACGACACAGTGATGGTATAAGCAGTGCTGAGCAGTGCTTACACAGTTCGAGGCTTTTTCTGGTCTTCACCACACCACACCAGTGAGTAGCTGGGAGTGCACAAGGAACTGGGAGAGGACACAGCCAGGACAGCTGATCCCAGTGAATATCCCATAGCATATGACCTCATGCTCAGCATGTAAACCTGGGGGAAGAAGAAGGAAGGGGATGTGCTCAGAGTGATGGCATTTGTCTTCCCAAGTCACCCTTAAGTGTGATGGAGCCCTGCTGTCCTGGGGATGGCTGAACACCTACCCGCCCTTGGGAATTGGGGAATGAATCCCTCAGTTTGTGTTGCCTGTGTGTGTAGCTTTTGCTTTACCTATTAAATTGTCTTTATCTCAATCCACGAGTTTTGTCACTTTTACTCTTCTGATTCTCTCTCCAGTCCTGCCTTTGGAGGAGTAAGCAAGTGGCTTCATGGGGCTTAGTGGCCAGCTGGGGTTAAACCAGGACACCATCTCAAAAAGAAAAATAAAAAAAAAAAGATAAAAGTATGTACTTTTCCTACAGAACAGTTAAAGAAACTGCATAACCACATACACGCTCTGACACTAATAACTGGCATGTAAGATGATGTATTTGCCTGAGGTATTTGCATGAATCCCAAGTGACCAGCTGGCAGTTGTGTCAGGTCTAGCTTCAGCTTTCTGGAATCTATAGTTGTTTTGCATTTGCTCAACTTACAGAAAGAAACATATATTTCCCTTTGCATGAAATGAACAGCAATCTTTTCTTCTTTGAAAAAAGCATCCCACAGATCTGAATGTGACTGTTTCTGAAGTGATTTTTTATCTACACATCTTTAGAAGGCTTCCCCAGTGCTTTTACTTACGTACCTTTCTCTTTATTTATTGTCTCAAGCAAATAACACAAACCTTTCTGCTACATGTCTCCCAGCTTCACCAAGGGATTCCATGACAATTCCCTTTACTACCAGGATGTTTTTCAGCGACAGTTCTCAGCTTGCCTTAGTCCATTTTTTTCTTTTCTTCTTCCAGTTGCCATCTTTTGTCATACCCTGCTGATCACATCACAGGTTCCCATGACAATTCTTTACAGTGTAGCTATACAAGTCGAGGTTGCTAGACTGAAACTCAAGAACACAGTGTCCTTTGCAGCAAGGCATTTGCATTGCCAGGCCCTCCAGAGGACAGATGCCAGCACTTGTACTGAAATTCAGGCTCTATATTCAAGCAGTTGTTGAGTAGAGCTATGGTTTCATAGATCATAAAAAGGATAAAAGTGTATCTAGCAAGTGATAGTCTATACATTGCCAACAGCATTCATTATTCCCTGGGGTGGCTATTCCACTTCTTAAAGCAGCTGCAATGTAAATATCTGAGGTAACAGGTCTTTTACCAAAACAATTTGAAATTTCTGTTAGAGAATCACTATCACAATGTTGTTATTGATATTAACCTTAATTACATTGCACAAGCCTTGATTGCCTATGTAGCCTCAAGAGCTCTAATCAAAGTTCTGTGCATAGGAAGAAGCTGTACAAGGGTGTAAATGCATATTCTCTACCTATGGGGCCTGTAGTCTTTAGAACAAGGACTAATTGGTGAGTTACCCAGCACAAATACACACATGCTGAATTCAAAATGACATTGAGGAACCTGTATACAAAAAGCTTTCCCTACTACAAAAAAGCTTTCCCCCCACTACAAAACCAGAGGTATGGGTAGTCTGAGACAGGGCAGGTTTTAAGGAAGGATTTAAAACTGGTAATAGAATTCCTTTACAAACATTTAGAGTGACTATTTTAGTGGAGGCTGTAAAGAATAGAAATGTTGATAGGAAAAGGACATGATCAATAACAGTGCAAAGTTGAGGACTGATATCTTGTTCAAATCACAAGTCTTACAGGAATAGGGTAAAAATTACTCTTTTAAAGGCTGGCAGAAAAAGCTTGCTTCAGGTATGCAAGGGATCTAGCCACACATCATGAAAGGGATGATGAAATCAAAGCAAGATGTGAAAAACAGCAACATGAACAGTGAGGAGGGGTGCTCATGATCCTTATGGGTCCCTTCCAACTAAGTATATTCTATGATTCTATGATGTCTGCATGGATTGAGATCCCAGGCAGGTGGGGCAGTTGATTTGTGTCAAGGTGAAGAAGCAACCACATTTCATGGTGTTTATTTTTAACTCTCAGTGATGATACAGTAGTCAGATACCAGCAAAATTTGTCGAAGACTGACATAGGAATGACAACCTGATGAGTAGAAAATGTGTGAATTTTCTAAATCCTAAGTTATTCCCTCATTTAAAAATACGTGTTTCTTCACAGGGCACTGTCATGATTCTGAGTCTAGCTAGTTTTGCAGGATTTAAGATTTAAAGCTCTTGATTTTCACAGCATCTCTGTGTGACAAGAATTTTTGTAAAGATAGGTGGTGTGAGGTCAAAAAGGAAAACCATCTAAACCATGAAATACAGGACACTACAGGAACCAGGGTAATGAACTTATACAGAAATTGTATTATAAATTCCATTTAGCAGTGGTGAAAGTAGGCTCAATTGATTGTGTGATCAAAATATGGAGTTTTTTGAAGCAGCACACTACATGATGCATTAGGAAGAAATGGAATATTGAGTAAACACTGAAATAACCGCTTGATAATTTTTAGGGTTTGTGAACTGCAAAAACAACTACTTTAGCAACTGCTATAGGTTCCTTTCCACCAACAGAAAAGGGAAACAACTGAAAGTAATGAAACTACTGGATTATCATTTAATATGAATATAGAGAATACAGATGTCAACTTCTGCATTTCACCTGGAAGCCTCTGGACGCAAAAAGATTTAAGGAAGCCAGTCCAAGTCCTGTGTGAGATCTCCAGGCCTGTTTCTTATCTTTCCTCAATAACCATGCTGACAAAGGAAGGTAGAATTCATATAGTGAGAAAAAAATCATACATAATTAAATGTTGTATAGAGGCACAGAGGAACAAAAAAAGTAGGGTTTGCATTGCATAAACTACCTTAATTTTGGCACAAGAAATATCTCCATATGTAACTTCAGAATAGTTTGGTAATGTATATTACTGATATGGATATTCCAAATGGGAATTTTTAAAAATAAGAATTAATTAAAAGACCCCCAATACTTGATAAGCAGAACCATTTATAGGTAGCAGGTGATTACTATGTTTTATTTCTGTGAGTGTGATAGGATGTTTTGAGAGGTGTTGATAAACAAAAGACTAACATGAAAGCAGAACTTAGTAATATGTGGAAAGGTATTGTTTTTCCATAGGCTCAACAAGAAACAATTTCAGTGATTTATAAATTATATGTAAGTTTTCTCTATTATTTAGCTTTCTTACTGGAAGAAAAAAACAACATAAACTTCTTGGCTGTAATAAATGGTCTCCTCCATCCATCACAACTGCTAGGGAAAAAACTGGTCTTAAGCATTTTCAGAATTTTTAACAGGTTTTGGGTTTCAGGGTTTCAGTTATAGTTTTTTTTCCCCATCATGGATGTGCCCCATTAATCAACCAAACATTGTAATTCTGGGTCAAAAATGGTCCCAACCATTTTTTAATTTGATAAGAGTTAATTCTTTCCATACTGTTTCCAGACTAGATCTGAACAGTGCACTGTGCTTATGGAAGAAACTTCAGTTTCTTTTACACAGAAAGAACGTCTCAAGGACTGTAGACCATGTGATTACTTTGTAAAACAAACTGTATTGCCGCTCATTTTTTTAGAATTGCTTTAACAAACAATTAGTGGTAATACAGTTTTGCCACCACTGAAACCTACTACGGTATCTATACTGATAAATTGATTCACTCCATGTTTACCTCCAGGGTTCTAGTTGCTAGATTATTGTACTACAAACAAGTAATTTAATTCCCAGGGTCTAGAATGGGGGAAGCCAGTTAGTTTCCCTTGCTAGGAAACTGAGGAATAGGACAAATGAGAGATGTATTCAAAGGGGGGAGGAGGGTGTGAAATAAAAGAAGAAACAGAAGAAAATTATTTAAAGAAAAAGAAAATAAAGACCCCATCCCATTGAAAAGTTTGGCTTTTTATTGGATAAATGTTAAGTTGATGTCACCATTTGGACTAAGGAAGAGCGATTTGATTTAAGAATGAGAGGTCCTCATGTACATCTGAAGCCTCCAGTTGGGCATGGTTTGGTCAGTGAGCCCAGAGTGGTTGGGTCATGGTGGACATGAATGTGCATCAGAAAGAAAGCACAGGGTTAAGCAGCAGCAGTCCCAAAAGTCTCACTGAGCACTGAAGACTGTGCAAACGTAATCTCTTCTATTACAGTTCTTATTTTATGAAATAAATGTAGCCCTACTGTACTCTGTGAGGGACTCCCATATCATTTCAGGACAGTCAGTATTTCAGTTGTAAATTCTGAGATGGATGCTTAAACCCAGTGTGACAACTTGCAAGTGCTTCTCAATATGATAGCACCGCTGTGTTATTTGAGGTGGTTGTGTGGACACAGAGGATGAGGCTGTCACATCTGTACTTTGATGTACAGAATAATAAGGCTTAACTTTTTATCACTCTTTACTCCAGTGTAGTTGAACTTACAAGAAAGGAGGCAGCTACTCTTAATATTCCCTGTTGTAGAAAGGGAGGTGAGAATATGACATTAGCCTCATGATTCACCAGCCAGAATAGCTGAGGTAAGATTTTTCTTTTAATGGCTAAGTAATTTACTGCTCACTGGAGTAAAGGAAAGCACCTCGAAGGAAAGCTGTCTCACAGGCAGCATTCCTGCTCAGCAATGATGAAACCCTTTACTTCCTGTGATGGTGGCTTCTCAGGGAATAACTCCTATGAAGGGAATAGCTCCCGCGAGCTCCTGTGACACTAGCCAGTGCTACCCATTTAAGTCTCATCTTGCCCAGTGCTAGACTGCTTTGATAATAAACAGGGACAGATCTTGACTTGCCTCAGCTTTGGTGAGAGCTGAGGGTTTGTATGGGATGCTCTCAGCACCTCACTTTCAGATTCTGTTGCATTTTTACTGCCATCCAGCAGTCTCCATGGCAACCCTCACTGCAGCACAGTGTCTTATGCATTGCATATGTGCAGCACATGGTTTCTTTACCTCCTGATTCTCAGCACTTTGTTTAGGGTTTTTTCTGGGTGTTTGTTTCACTCCCCTCCACCCCCAAGGACTTTAATGCAGATAATGAGCCTGCTGTATTGCCAGCTGAACACTTGGGTACCTTTCCAAATGCGCTTTCTGGGTCTAAATCATGCACTAATAATCAAATGTCTTTCCTACACTGTTTCCTGAGGTTAGTTTATAAATGCCTGTTGGTAGTTCTAATGGTACAGCACTGGTGTTTGCACTGCTAAATCTACATACAAATCAAGGACAATTAGGATGTATGCAGTCATGCATGATCTTTTTTGGAGCCATTGTATGATATTTATGCTTCTTCATACTTCATCTATTCTGAATTAGATGAGTCTTTCAGCTGGAGCCCCGCTGAAAGCCTTGTGCAGAGGGTAAGGCTATTATTGTGCAGTTTATTCAGGAGAGCATGAATTTTGCAATATTATTACCAACTTCAGATCTTCAAGAACTGTATCTGCATGAATACAGTTTATGCAGTAGCTATAATACATTGTCAAGGATTAAAAGAATATCATTGGGCAGCTTGAAGCAACCAACACCAGCTTCCCCACATTTTGTATTAGCAGTGACGTTGCCCATAGGGAATCTAGTGGGACTTTGTCTCTCTGGTTCCTATTAAGTACTTCTGCAAGAGCAAAAAAGAGGAAGAGAAAAAGAGAGAGAGAAAGAAAACAAGAAAGAGAATTAAAAAGAGAAAAAGACCTCAGAAGGATAAATGGCCAATTGACAAATGACTAAAGGAGAGTCATTGGAAAGCAAATAGTTATGTTGAAGTTACCACACTGCTTCCAACAGCACATTTAAAGGAACTCGAAGTGTGCAGGCCAAGCATTTAACCTAGGCTGACCTTTTTAAAACCAGTCCATCTTTTCCCTTCTCAGATCTCTTGATCTTGTCTGAGCATTGAGAATATTCTTTCCAGCAACACATAAAGTAGAATGATCCTCAAGTGGACAGTGACATTCAAAGACTTAAAAGAATTGGATATTTCCAAGCTCACTTTGTTTGTGATGTCAAATAATACATTTAATCTGCCTGATGTAGTCATCCAATGGAAAAATTTTTAGGTCACAAATTTTATGTCACATAAATTATATGAAAATAAAATTAATTTAAGCTGAGGCACTCAGCTAACAGTAACAGTGTCACCAGTACACAGCTTGGAAATAGTTTAATATTACAAAATGGCATTATAATTTATGAATACTTTTTAATCACATATTATTTTTTTGTGAAATTTCCCAACAGAGAAAAATTCTTTCCAGTTAATTCAAAGTGAATGGTGAAAGTAGAACAAGTCTTCTCATGAGAGTGCTGTTGTGGAGAGAGGGAGCTGGTAATACGAAAACTCTGCAGCTGAAGAAAGGCTAGATGAAATGTCTTCTATTCCCAGATTCATAATTCAGTCTCTAAACGATACCAAATGATATATCCATATGCTAAAAAGAACCCCTAAATGAGTCAGCTTTGTCTAAAAAGGTATCTTAGAAGCTTACATTTGACAGGAAATTTTACAGACATGAGTTCCCATCTGATCCTTAATCTCAGGGTTGTAGATAAACGCAAAGGGTCTGGCAAGAAAACATTTCAAGAAACCACCTCCAGTGTTTCAAGTAACCTGAATTAGACACCCCTATAGCTTGTGTGCAGTGGATATTGCTAAGCCCATTATTACGCAAAGAAACATAATGCTTCTGGGATACAGGATAAAGAACATAAAAAACCTAATTTGGCTGTTTCAATCTCACACAGAATTTTTGATTTATTTAGACAATCTGAAATAGTTTGCCCAATAACACATGAGAAACCTGACTCACAAAGGAGATGGAGCCCAGCTCTCTGACACCAACTGAGCATTCACTTTCTGTCTGTACATTGTGCAGGGAAAATACACATTCATCCTAAAGCTATGTGAAGTGACACTGGCTGCAACCTTTCCCAAAATGTGTTCCATGGGAAGTATTTGCCAAAGAAGTGAACACAACGGTGTAGAAAGCTGCTTCTGCTTTAATGGGAACATGAAATGAAACTGTATCTGCCAAGCCAAGATGAAAAGGAACTGACTGTTCCTTCTATTCTCACTGTTGAGGAAGGCACAATACTTTGCAGAAAGGCCAGACCCAGGAATTCAGCAGATGTTTTTTTAAGAAAGCAATAACAATAGCAAAAAAATTAGTCTTTTCCTTTTTTTCATTCTGTCCTTAAAATATCTCTAGAAATTATGTACTAGTGAACACGATACAGGAAAAGTAAACTGTAGATACAGAAGAATAAAGCCAGAAGACAGATAAAGCAAAAGAATTTAACATTGATAGAAATACATCTAACAATTCTTCCTTTGTTTTCCTGAAAAGTCATTGTGTGTCTTATAACAGTCAAGTAACATAAATGCCTGGTTCACTGCTAAATCCTCTGACTGTACACAGAAAATTGCATTTTGTTACTAGAATTTCTTTTGCAATGAGACAATCAGTTTGTTATGAAATGAAAGCTGAGTGCGGTTCTTAGATAGAGCACTGGGGAGCTCTGCTCTGCCAAAAAATCCCCCAACATTACTGTCCTGAAAGGACTTGCGTCCTCCGTTTGGCAGACTATGGCACAGCCCTCACATTATTCCATGTATTGGAAATGGAAAAATAACTAAAACTCCGTTTTAGCAGAAACAATCTCAGGCAAAAGACAAATGAGATCTAAGCAATATAGAGTATGGAATCTGGAGGGTAACTCAACTGATTGAATTCAGGGAACTAGCTCAGGGTAAGTTGAAAAGATTTCAAGATACTACTGATTCTATTGATTAGATCTGCACGGAGTATAAACAGCTACTTAGGCAGCTGTGCTTGCACATACTGGCATACAGGTATTTAAATTTTGCCATCATTAATTTGGAGATGATTTCTACCTAGGCACCTTCCTCTGCAGAGTAATAGATGTCAACTGTGCAATCACAAACCAGTCTGCACCTGTTAGTAGGAGGCCCTGGGTGGTCCCTGGGTATGTGTAAGCCCTTACCTTCTCTCTGTGGTTACCGGTCATGGAGCAGTTTTGTCACAAATACTTTAAACAGCTCCAAGCTGTAGTTGTTCCTCCACCCCTCACTTTGAAATTCTTATAATGAGAAAATTTGCTCATTTTTCTGTTCTTTAGGGATTTCCTATGAAAAATTGAGAAGTATTTTTTTGGCATGAATGGGTTAGAGTTACAAAACCGAAATGAACACCTAAAGCTATAGAAGGAGATCTGTGATCTTTAACTTTGTTCTTATAATAAAAACAAATTTTCTCTCACATTAATAAGGAGACAGGACTTTCTCTGCAAAATAAGGGTCGTTAAAGTCATTATCACCTTGTGCTTTATATCATGTTAACACCTTGGACTGATTTCACCAACACAGCAGACTAAATATTTTCTAAGAGAATAGAAAAGAATGAAGAAAAGAAATGGAAAACAAAACAAAAAAACCCTTCAAATTTAACCTTAGGAAACAAAGCATTCCATACTGAATACACTTTTATTTTCTGTGAAGAAAGGAGAATAAAACAGAACTGCAAATTATGTGCTGTATTCTGATTGCTAATTCTTGAGTCTTAGTTTATCTAAACCACTGCTACTGTAGAAAGCCAAAAAAAAAACCCAAAAGCAAGGAAAAGAGTGTTAACAAAAGTTAATCACCCTATTTAAGTAGGCTTGCTCCTACTGAATGATTTGCTACACCCTTTAAGGCTTCCTCTCTAACCAAAGAACAGAGGAAGGCTTTTTAGGTACATGATTCAAAGCACTTACAGTAGATTTTTGCTTTGAACTGCCGTGTAAAAGAGCCTGTCTCAATGGACAGAAGCACAAGGAACTGGTCCCCAAACATGACTATCCGAGTCGGATGTCACTGGATAGTACAAAGATGCCCCAGTGACAGCATGAAGTAAAACTTTCTCATTGATGAATGACACAAACTTTCATCCAATTTTCCTGAGGTGAGTGGCTAACATATTAAATTATAACCCTGTTGGATATCTGCCCTGTGTGGTGCTATATATTTGTTCTTTTTTTTTTCCAAGTCAGATAGTGTTACTGCAGATGAATGAGAAGTCTTTGAGTTTAAGTGCCAGAGGCTAAAGAGATTTTGCCTCAGGATAAAATACAGGAATTATTTAAGAACTGAAAAGTATTGTAAATTTAATAACAATCATGAATAAATTAAAACAGCCTAATTAAAAAATAATAAAATGATAGGTTCTGTATGAAAAGCCTGACTGTGGAAGGTGTTCTGGTCATATGGAACCATTTAACTTTTTCTCATCCCACTGCTCACCTTACAGAGGATATCTATACAACTTTTTTTTTTTTTTTAATTGCTTGTGCTCACATGGTGACTTTGTTTTGCTGCTTCTTCTCTCACAAAATGCCACAGTTACATACTTCAGTTTAAATTACGTATATATTATACCACATTGCTTTACCTTTGTCTTTATGGCAGTCAACTGCAGTCACAAACAAGGTGTAGAAAACAAAACCTCCAGGATTGTCTTCTGTTTCCCAGGATGTTTCTCCCTGAATGAACATAGATGCCATTCCAGGAATTAGTTTCTGTTGTCTCATTCAACTATTTCTCCATTAGTCATAATTACCCACTTCAAACTGTGTTTCTGACTTTGTGTCTTCTACATGCTTACTTACTCTGCCTTGCTGAGACATAGAGCTTTACGTTGGGCTCGTTACTTAGAACCCTCTACAACTGTGGCAGTAAGTGTAAAATGATGAGTTGTTGATCACACAGCATAATGAAGTCCAGCTGTTTGGTAGCTGAATTCTGGAGTGAGTTGTGGTTCTCTCTATACCAATGTATCTCACATTATCCTGCAATTTGTTTGCCTTCAATCAAATGTTTCTCATGTATCTGCCATTTACTTACATTCTGCCATCACACTTATTACATATTCTTGCCCAGCTATTAAAGCTGTCATCCTTGAAAGCGCCCACATACCATCTGTGAATCAGCTGAATTTGGTGTTCCTCTCCAAATGACAGTGTGCACCCAGCAGCAGCTAGGCCATAACCTTCCTATGTTCTGTACTCAGACCAATGTTAGACACAGAATCATACTGTCTTTCACATGCAAATAGATTTTACCTATCTGTAGTTGCAACTTAAAAGTGGTCCATTTAAGACTCAAGTTAAATGGGACATTTAAACACATAACTAAAATGTTTCTTCTAGCAGTCAAGGTTTTAAAATTCCAGCTTGAAAAGGGTTGCATAATTTTAAAACTTAATGGTTTTTTGTTTGTACATTTATTTTTGTGTGCTGACATGTTAAGTGTTTTTCTTGATTTGTTTTTTTTTGTTCCTAGTCTTTTGTCTTATTCTAGAATTTCCAGCAACCTCCACTGGAAAGAAATACATATCTGCTTGTGTATATATTAAAATATTATATATGTAAGTATTTTTTATGGACATTAATTCCTGAAGAAAATATAAAGGAGCAAATAGATGAACAAAATGCAAAAAAAGAAAAGACATATAAAAGGATTAAATGCAAAGAAACTGGATGGTATTTTTAAAAGACAAGATGTGATCTACAGCAGATTTAATATATGCTGAAATCTTACATTCTCTATAAATCTGCAGTGAGAAAGAAGATACTGAAGTAAGGGAATGGTCTTTCCATGGTCTGAAGGACAAGAAGCTATCTTCAGCACAAACCCCTGCTTCTCACGGATGTGAGCTTGGCTGTCAACCCCTTTTGCTACGGGCAGCAAAAGCCTTCTTTCCTGAAAGGCTCTCATTTGCCCCATCTCTGTGTGAGGTGAACACATACAAGTGGCCAAGACAGTTCGAGAGACTAGTGAGAAATACATTTTGCTAGGAAGCTAGATACACCTGCTGGTAAAAGTGTACATAGACTCACAAAAGTTTGTGTCACTGATGAATAATTCTCTCATGAGATACAGAATCCTTCAAAGCAAAAGTCAACATTTTTATGCTAAGGAACAGAATATTCTTAAGCTGATCATTTTGCTTATATACCAAGTATTCTGCACCTTGGGGATTTTTTAATGCTATTATTTGTTATTATTTTTTATTAGCTTCATAGCTGGTATTTTTAAAAGTTAACATATGTGAGGTTAAATAACTCCATATATACTCAGAATGTATAGCTATATAAATAATGTAATCTATATAGTACCTAGTGCAGATGCCAACCTCTCCATCTAGAGTTCATTCCACGTGGAATGAAAAACTTACAAAAATTACACTGTTTTAACCCTTTAACCCCTTTTTTATGTTTTTAATCCCATTGCAATATGTTCATACTGGGGAAAAAAGTGATTCATATTTTGCTACAAGAAGTCCCCAGCATTACCTTTCCTAACAAAATGCTTAGTTCATCATTTCTGTGAAGCAATCCCAGTCTTCCAATAAGCCAGTGTACTACCCAACTGGGGCATATTTTTTTTGCTGGATATCATTCTTTTCATTCTTTCATTTCTTACAGAGAGAGACAGAAGGCTAACAAAGAACCAATTATAAATAATTTTTTAATTTCTGTTTTGACCAATCTCTGGCACTGAGGAAATTATTATTGCAGGCTTTGGATGTGGTCTAAATTATGCCATGGGATATGGTTCTCCCAGTGACCATTACAGCACCTGAAAACTGCACATTCCTGTGATTATTTTCTTATGACTCTGATAGTCCCATCTTTTCCAGTGTTCCCAGATGGAAGATGACAGCCTGAAGGGCACAAAGGGCAGGAGATAAGATAAATTTTAGACTGATTTTACAGGAATTACTATGTTCTGTGCTTTCTTCAGTTCTGTTTGTAAAGCCACAAAAATGTCTAAGTAATTTCTAACACATCCACAACAGGATGTTTCATTCTTTTTTTTCCTAGTGCATTCAGTAGGTATTTCTATCACAGCTGGAAGAACTTCTCCCTTTCTCTTGGCACAAGTTTCCTCAAGACAGGAATACCTTCAAGAACGCCTGTCAGACAGGGATGCCATGAGGAAAGCAGTGACTTGTGCTGTTATCGACCTTTGGAGAACTGCACCTCTGGGAAGCCTACAGCAGGAAAAATTAGGTTGCACTGCACAAAAAGCTTTAAAAAACTTAGTGAGCTGAATCTTATCACATGCAAGAGGAAGAGATAAGTATTGTTTGAGCCACTGAGGCACCTCTGACAGGAAGATAGGAACTTACAGGATAACAGAGAGTGATTCTTACTGATGATACAGGCCAGTATAAATGGGCCCTCTGATTGTGAGAAGCTGATTTTTTCTCTGATTTTCATTAAATATTAACCCCTTTTTTTACAGGTAGTGACACTGGCTGTCTTGAAATGCCTGTATGAGCCTGTTAAGCATGCATAAATAAGCTTTATTTATACAGGAGATGCCAGGTTTTGCCAGGTGTGGAGGCATCTGGTCCCAACTCCTGTTAACTAGTCTTAACCTGAGTTAGTCTGCTTTCATTTCCAGCTGCTGGGTTGGGGTTTTTTTATGCCCATGATTTTTATACTGTGGAATCATTTAGAAAAAGGGATCTTTCCCTGTAAATTGTCTTCCCGTCTTTTCCTTAAAAGATCAAGTGGACTGAGTGGATGTAATCTCTGTCCATGAGGCATATGCTCAAGAATACAAGACAGCTTTATACAACTTCTCAGAAATATCTCCAGTTTTTTAAACGGCTACACACCAGAACTGGCCATGGTATTCCAGTAGCGTATAACTGATGTTTCCTGCAGCTATGTCCTGCTGTCTTCTCCACTGCTGAGGGTGTCTGTTCAAATCTTGAGGTCACATCACACATCACACTCTCATTCAGCTAAGGTGCTGAAGGTGAGATGGGACAAAATATTAGGCATTGTATTGAACAGATTGCATCTGTTCTGTGAAGAATGGGATTTCTAAGTCCTTATTAGTATTATACTATACTAATTCCTAAGCAGTAAAGCCGTGGTAGTACAGAGGTACTGAAGTCCTTCCCTCCCCCTCGTGTGCAACATGCTAACAATGGTGCTGTGCTACAGAATTTAGCTAATGCACGGAGATGAGTGTGCTGCACTTGATGCCTATTATTCATCTGCATTTTGCTTGCTCTGTGTGTGATTTAAACCATTTGAATGCTGGATACCTAAAATTGGTGTTACTTGGGGTTGGAGGAGGAAGGGTGTTGGTTGGAAGCTCTCTAAAGCAGAAGAAAGCTTTTCTCTTGCAAACAAATAGGCAGTGATCTGGTTATGCTTCTCTCATATAACTCATCTAACTCTGCTGCTCACCACTTCCTGTGAGAGATGTAATTACTTTGATTCTTCCTTCAGGCCACTACTGCTCTTTCAGTGTTACTCTGCAGCTGCTGAACTCCTACTGCCCTTGCCCTATTATAATTTTTTAATTTTTTTTTTAAATACCAGCAATAACTAGCTTATTATGTTAACACTGACTTCATCTGATGGGCAGCTCAATGTGAAACATAGAAGCTCTGTAAGTCTTGCAGCCACATTTCAGTACAGACATGGATACATGTGTAATGACTTCATTTTGTCTTATATTTGCAACCTGTCAAAATACAGGTGACAAAGATGGAAAGGGTATTGTTTTCCCTATAACTCTAAAGTTTGGAATGTTTTATACAAGATTTCTAGAAATTATCCACTAATTGATAATGTCATATATAGGAAAGGTCCAATATTTATCTTTACAATGTATTCTGAAACTTAATATCAATTGCAAGGATATGTGAAGCCAACAAAACAACCTGAATTGAGGGAAAGAAATTTTATGTTGCATATCAGAAACACACACATTTAATTGTGAAAATTACAGGCTTGCTTTAAACTTCAGTACCTCCTACAATCAAGGTGATTGATGATTCAAAATATCTCCTGTAATTTTGCATACCCTGTCCTTTACAACTCAGCAAAGAGAACAATGTTACTTCCAGGATTCATGCATACAGAAACAGCTACCCGTTTCCATGCACAAGCCAGTTCTGCATGCAAATATTATTCTGTATATGCTCATGTTTATATCCCTTATGGTTTAAGGTCAAGCAGAATTATTTATGAAAGCTGTTTTAGGTGGCTTTAAGCTTATCTCTTTCCATTTACTATTCAAGGAATTTGGGTCTTGTGAAAGGCACTTAAATTAACTTCTAAAAGTAGCTTAACATAGATAAAACAAGCATCCTGGCTGTAAAATTTAGTTATTAAAACATAGCTTTCCAGCAAGATGTGGATTTTTTTTTAGATCTGTATCTGTGATCTGGAAGTTGAATTGTCTACACAACTGCAAATTTCAGGATAATCAGGATCAGTTTTATGGTTTGAATGAACTTTTTTCTATGCTAATAGTGAATACATGCTGATGAAAATGGTGCAAGCACATAGGAACACCTTGTTCAATATATTGTGGCTGCTCCACAAACCCACAATTAGCATGGATCAAGCAATAACAAGGTAAATATTTAATTCAATTTTCATAACTGAAAGAGTGCAAAAAGCAGACAGTGCTTCTTAAGAAAAAACAACCCTGAACACAGAGGCATTAAAATAGACAGTTCCAGTTGCTATAAATCAAACATAACCTCAAGAAGGAAAACAGCAACACTGCCTAGAGGCAGGACACTTCTGTTCCAATCTTTTACCTAGCCGGGAGCAAGTCACTCAATTTGCTTTGCTTCATTCCCCATATGCAAAACACTGTAAACATGGGCTGTCTGTTCTGTTAGGAGTTAAATCCTAGGCATGGACCGTAACTGTGTAAGTTAGGAGGGGAAATATTTGTACTGTTATGAGCCCTTTGCTCTGGACTGAGTTTAGAGAGTGTGACTGACCTCACAGTGTAAGTTATATTTCACTGTATAACCTCTTCAGCCTTACTTCAGGCTGAATATTTAGAAATCTAATTGTAAAAGATAGAAGGTGTCAACCATGTGCTGGGCTGCATCCAAAGCAGCGTGATCAACAGGTCAAGGGAGAGGATTCTGCCTCTCTATCTGCTCTGGTGAGACTCCCTGTAGTACTGTCTCCAGCTCTGAGGTCCCCAGGGCAGCAAGGAGATGGAGCTGTTGGAGTGAGTCCAGAGGGAGTTCACAGAGATGATCAAAGGGCTGAAGGACCTCTGCTATGGAGAGAGGCTAAGAGATTTGGGCTGGTTCAGTCTGGAGAAGAGAAGGCTCCAGGGAGACCTTAGAGAAGACTAAAGTAGGGGGCTACAGGAAAGCTGGAGAGGGATTGTTTACAAGAGAGGGGATTGATAAGAATATTAGGAAGAATTCCTTCCCTGTGAGGGTGGGGAGGCCCTGGCACAGGTTGTCCAGAGAAGCTGTGGCTGCCCCTGGGTCCCTGGCAGTGTTCAAGGCCAGGTTGGATGGGGCTTTGGGCAACCTGGGCTAGTGGAATGTGTCTGTGACCATGGCAGGGGGTTGGTAATATATGGTCTTTGAGGTGCGTTCCAACCCAAACCAGTCTGTGATTCTACAATCTCCAATGCAACAGTCATGGTTTAGTTCTACTGGCAAAACCTCTGACACAGCTTGAACAAATTCTCACACTCAGCTAAGTTACCACCTCCTTATCTGACTAGCAAATAAGTGACCTCAGAAACTTTTGATTCAGTTCCTTTTGGTACAAAAGAAAATACATTCTTTAAACTTTGCTTGAGTGTGCATGGCGATTGCCATATGACTGAGTAGGAATGGCTTCCTAAAATCCAGTCTGTGTTTCATACATGATGTAGATTGCTTTAACTCAGTTATAGTATCATTCTCAGTTTTTATTTTACTTCTTTTTTAAAAAAAATAATATTGAAAATACACTGGTGATATGAAGTATTCAGTAGACACCACAGTCATGTTTATAAAAGTAGCTGTCTAATAATCCTTGCTTCCTAGCGTATTTACTGTAAAAAATATATTTCATTTAAAAAAAGCAATTAACTTGTGCAATCACTCTATACAGTAACACATCGATTCTGCTCAGTACTACATTGCTATTCAGCTCTAGCTGAATGCAATAACTAACCCAAGGCTGACATATAACAGAGGAAGAAAATAGTTTTATTTCAGAAGAATCTGAACTTTCAATTTCCAAATGATTACAGCATAGAAGCTCACTGTAAGGAATTGCCAGCATTACTCATACATTTTATTTGATTACTTTTCTTAATAAGTCTCTTCGTAGTGCTTAGATTTCCTTTTTCTAGTGAAAGTAGAGATAATTTAGGCTCAGACATGACTTGATGTGGTTGCTGTTCACAAACATACCAATATTAATCCACTGAAGTCTTATTTATTGTAGCTGACAAATCAGGCAGAAGAAATTTGTAATGAAAAACAGCATTAAATTTTATGACTATGAAAACCTCTCATAAAAATTTAAAGGCCAAAAAATATAAGGGTCAATGGGTGTCATTAATTTTATCTTCATCTGCTTCATTGTATTGGCTAGTATTAGTAAGAAGGTCTAGTAGCTACTAACCAGAAATAAGTAGACCACATAAATTTTTGCCTATCTATATCTGTGAACTATAAGCCCTTTTATACAGATATATACATATATACACATACACATATACAAGTGTGACAGAGTTTTCTCACTTAGGAATCTCCAAATCTGTCACTTCAGCAAATTCAGTGCCAAAAAAGCATCTTTTTCATTCCTTCCAAAATCTTGTTCAGGATTTTTTGGATGAGACCAACAGTCACAGCCTTTATGCACAACATGGCTTCTGCATCTGTCACAAAAAAGACCTGTTAGGCAACATTCACTCACAACTCAGTCATCAGACTTACTCTAGATTCTAAGAGTTTCTAAATGTTTCAAACCATTTATGATCCAGGATGACTGCATCCTGACAGCCTAGATGTAAAAATTCTTGTAGTGAATAAATTGGTAGATTACAGCATCCACCAGCTCAGCTACCCTGGCTGCTTCTCTTCATAGAGAATGCAGAAAGACAGGGTCTGAACAGTACTGGGTAGGAGAGAGATAGAATTACTTTTTAGCTTCTCTTACCTTTAGACTTTAAGGTTATTGAAGCATTTCTGTTGGGCATGTACAGGAGGTGATGTGAAGGCAAGCCCCACAATCTAGACACAGCCTGCAATGCTGCTGAGGCACTTCAAGCTGTAGTATCCAAAGTCTGAAGATTTTTTTATGATGAAAAAAGGATTTAATTGCTTGTCTGTTGAACTGGAAGGAGTGTTTGACTTTCCTATTTGTTTCAGTATTGTGTCTGATTACTGCTGGAAATCTTTTTGCAAGGACAAACTGTTCATTAAAAAAGAAAAAATTAAATGCAACAATCTGCCTTCTGTTTCTTTTTATAAGTATTGGAGGAATGTTATTTTTATATTTACATATCACAGAATCACAAAATCACAGAATGGTAGAGATTGGAAGGGACCTCTGGAGATCATTAAGTCCACCCCTCCTGCTAAAGCAGGATCATGTCAAGTAGGTTGCACAGGATCATGTTCAGACAGGTCTTGAATGTCTTCAGAGAAGGAGACTCCACAACCTCTCTGGGCAGCCTGTCCCAGTGCTCGGAGACTTTTCTTCATATTGAGGTAGAACTTCCTATGTTCCAATTTGTGCCCATTGCCACTTGTCCTGTCATTGGGCACCACTGCAAAGAATTTGGCCTCATACTCTTGACACTCACCCTTTGTTGCCTGATCAGTTGAGTTTCAACAATTTTCATATCTGTGAAAAGTGAACAATTATGTTTAAAACATAGTATGGTTTGAATTTTAATAGCTTTTATCCAGCAAAAGACTATTCAGATTCTATTTTGGGCTGGAAAAAATATAGCACAGCCAATATACACCTCCTCACTTTTGGTAGCCTTTAATTATGCCATGTACACTTATATTAAACAATTGAAAGTGTGGGTCACATGTTCTTGCTACACTATGAGAGTATCACACTTCTGACTCACAGTAAGATGAGATGATGTGGAGTTTGAAGAACATATGTCAGGATCTCTGTTGAAAAACTAGCCAAATCATTCAAAGAATATTCTTAC
Organism: Porphyrio hochstetteri; assembly: GCA_020800305.1. NCBI lineage: Eukaryota > Metazoa > Chordata > Aves > Gruiformes > Rallidae > Porphyrio > Porphyrio hochstetteri. The sequence goes on from CM036909.1 coordinate 6,097,406, forward strand.
CCACATTTGGGAGATTTCTAATAATTTAAAGATTTATATTATTATGTTTTTACCAAATTTGGATTAGATTTGAATGTATAACCTTTCAGCTGTCTTATTTTATTCAGAACTAATTGAGAACTATAGGCTGTTGTAAAATCTAGTAGATCCAAAGCAATATAGATTGAAGAAAAATATTTTACTCTAATTATCATTTATGAAATATAATTATCAAATCTACCTATAGGTTTGATTCACAAACTCTTGAGAACAAAAGCTGTTTTTTCTCTGTTTTTATATAACATAGCCCAGGCTCATTACTACATGTGTAAATGGAGCTGTCACAGGAACAAAGAGATAATACTAAATATAATTCTGTTGAAAGACCAGAAACAAAGCAGCACATCCACACAGAACCAAGATTAGCAGGGGGTTGGGTTTTGTTACTAGGTTCTTCTTCTCCCTGCCCCCACTCCACTCGACTCTTGAAAGAACATTGTTAGTCCAGTAGCTTTTGTCATGTAAGGGTAGCAAGAATAAGCAGAATGATGGAGAACCTTCCAGCTGGTTTTCAAAGGGGGAATGTTGCATATTTTCATGCTACATATAACTTCCCTTACATTGCTTCTCAAACATAAACAGTGAAGGGTTTTTCTCCTTCAAAACTACCTCCTTTTCACTTCAGATTTCCATCATAGTGTGATTGTCATTGGCATTTTCAGCACCATTTCCACCAGTATTTACTTCACAGCAACTTCCATTAGAACAGGTTGCAAGATAGTGATGGATTGACTGGGAAAAATTGACCCATGGATTCAGAAGAAGACCATATAGAGGATTCAGAGCCTTTCAGAAAGCTCGAGTCTTTCTTCCCCATTATGGCCACATCACACAACTTGTTCACTGGTTATGCTGGCACAGTGGCTGCAAGGTAATTGCACCCAGCTGTAGGATGAAACAATCCTGACTAGTGAAACTGATACTAGTAAGTTCCAGTCTTGGTGTCTAACTTGGGGCCAAGTTCTAAGATCTCCTCATTCACTCAGTTCCCTGAGGAGTGAGGTTTGTGTCTCATGACCTGCAGATTTTGTTGTAAGAGGAGGAAATGCAGCCAGCCCTGTGCTGTGACCTGCCCTTATGTGAGGCTGATCCAAGCTTTGTGGAGAAGCATAAAGAAAAAATCCCCCTGTCCTGTCTAAAGCCATGTACCCATAAATATGTTGGAGCATTGATTTTGATCAAATCAGCAAAACTGTCAAGTGATGCTGTATACATTCAGAATGGAGGCTGAATCCAAGTTAATGTACTGAAGTACAGCTGTAGTGTGCTGGCCACCAGCTAAACTCCCACCCAGATTCTCATTACCTCCCTCTCCCCTGTAGGACAGGGGACGAAAGCAGGGTGAGAAACAGGAACAAAAATGTTTGTGGGTCATGATAAAGACAGGGACATCACTTACAAATTATTATTGTGGGCAAAATGGATTCAACTTGGGTAAAATTAATTTAATTTATTGCCATTTAAAATTGATTCATGTAGTGAGAAAACTACATGAGGGGAGGGGGCATCTCAAATTATTTGCCAAGAAAGAAAGAAGTCCTACTGCTCCTGGAGAGAAGTCAGAAACACACAGTCATGACTGTAGATCAAAAAATACATATAGTTCTCCTAAGCCGAGTTTGTGATGAAACTCAGACTTTTTTTTTTAAAGGACTATTGTTTCCATTGTCATCAGTCCATGCCTTTTTTTTAATGTAGTCATGCCTGCAAATATCTTCCTTCATCTTCTCCCCAGGAGATGGAGAAAAATACTGTTCTCTTTTCTAAGAGATGAATCTGTAATCTGTGTGCTTCAGAGTGGAAATACTTCCCTTGTTCTGCTTGTTCATTAATCTACTAAGCATCATTACAACTGCCCAGAGTCCCAACTAGAGTTTATCAGCTCTGCTCTGTTTGTCAACTTGGTGAGTATTTTACATGAAAATCCCTGGCTGCTGTTTTCAGGAAGCACAAGTCCTCCTAAGAAACTGTTTGTCTGTAAAGTGAAAAGAACCTAAATCATATTCTTTCCTAAAAAAGCACGATCTGACTCACTGCAACTTTTAAATAGGATTTCTGGGGCTGCTTTCACCGTTGCATGGAAGATAAATAGTTTCTTTGATGTACAGGAGATGACTGGTTTCACTAGATTTATTAAAGAACAGGATGAAAATTTTGACTAAAAACAATAACTTATGTTTCTGGCGTGGAACAAAACATGTTGCTTGGTCTGTGTTAAAGCTCTGAAGAGATGCACAGGCTTTGAAACATTTGAATGGCTTATTGACAAGGAAGCAACAGGAATAATTTCAGTTGAGATTGCTTGAGCTGATTGAACATAGTGTATCAGTTTAGTGCGTTGTCTGCATTCCTTAGAGATAGATACTGCAGGGGGGAAAAACCCAACACACAACTGGTTGTTACAGGCTTCCTTGGTGAGAACAACTAAACAGTGTAGCTTAATATTTTCACTTATAAGACTTTAAAACAAGTTTAGAACTTTCTAAAGCTTAAACTATTCAAGATAATGTATCCTCTGACAGATGTCTGCTTCACAGCACATGTGATTTTGAAAGTCTCAAATAATAGAGTTCAACCTTCTCCAATAAAAAGATTGAGAGGAGTGGAAGTTAATTTAAAGAAAAAAAAAAGAAAAAAAAATTTTATATTCCAATCACAAGAAATACTAGTGCTTCCAATCTTTGAAATAGGATCAGGATTTTGAAAAGTGTTCAGTAGTCAAGGGCAGTGGTAAAGATCTTTACCTTTTTGTAAATGCATATATATAGACCATGTATTTGAAAATTTAAAAATGTGCAATTTTAGAGTAAGGTTTTGGGAGTTTGGTAATATATACAAACCATTCTTTCTAATACTGATAACATCTTATGTCATGAAGATGCAGATGAGCCACACTCATTGTATCAACCTCCTTATCACAAAGCTGAGAGGATCTGTCGCTACAGGGATTACTGCTAATGCATCTAACTTTCATTGCAAGAATCACTGAAATTCAGAATTAGACTATTTGCAACATAAATCCTCAAGAAACATGGATGGGAAAGAAAAATAAGTTGGCTAAGAAGTGAGGAACATAAGGGTGTACAGAGATATACAGAAAACAGTGAAGTAAAAGCAGAAAGCAATAAGAGAACCAAGTGTTACAATGACATGCAGAATGATTTTTAAATTTTATTTTAAAAAGGGAGAATTATAACTAGAATAGGTGTAGCCTGAGAAAAGTATTGAAAAGGGTGGGAACAGAAGAAGAGAGATAAATTGTCATGACCAGGGAAATGTATAAACATAGAAAGCAATAGGAACTGAGGCACTGGGAGAAACTCCAGATCTCTTTTGCTTAGCCTTAATTTTTTGTCAGCCAACATCAGTGAATCCCACCATTAAGCTATATTTTTCTTCTTTTTTCTAATCATTGACCATGGGATAGAACACAACATCCTACAGCTGTATGTCACTGAGGCAGTTGAAGGGACAGATGTTTGTTCTATGGGTCTGAGGTCTCTGATCTATCCAGTGACCCAAACTGGAACCATTCTGATGCCATGTGATGCAATAACATGAAATATCCCTTCAGATATTTCATGATGAAAAACTATTCTACAAGATATTCTCTAAGGTTTCAAATCCAGGCACACAAAGCTTACTGAATGCCAAAATTGACAGCTGCCTTTGTGTCTAACCCGCTGGAGTGCTCACACTATGGTAGCCTCCCAACAAAATTCCACAATATTCTTCTCATAAGACATTTAGCTCATAAACTGGAAGAAAATAATTAAATAGACTGCTAGTACATATTTTTTTATCTTAGCATTTACTATGTGGTACCAGAATAGAAAGAAAAACACTGTATGTGCTTCCCCAAAATAATCTATAAAATACTACATAGAATCATAGAATGTTTAAGGTTGGAAGGGACCTTTAGAGGTCATTTAGTCCAACCCTCCCCTGCAGTAAGCAGAGACATCTTCACTAGATCAGGTTGCTCGGAGCCCCATCAAGCCTGACCTTGAATATCTCCATGGATGGGACTTCTACTACGTCTCTGGGGAACCTGTTCCAGTGATCTACCATCCTCATATGTAAGATTTTTTTCCCAATATACAGCTTCAATCTTTCCTTTTCTAGTTTAAAACCCTTGTCCTATTGCTACATGCCCTTGTGAACTGTATTACCAAGACACCAAGCCTTCGTGTCATTAATCTGACAGACTAGCCATTTACTATTTGCTTTTCTGTTTTTAAAATATCACACAAAGTTTTGATGAAAAACCAAAATATTTAACAACAGGAAGCATTAATTCATGTTCTCATTGGTATTCTTTAAAGTCTTTAACATATTTTAGAATTGAAAACTCCCTAATATTACACCCCATCTAAAATAACAGATAGCCTTTCAACCTTCTTTGCTCTTAATTAATTTTCTGAAAGGTATCACAATTGATTTGGTCTTTGTGACACAAGTATAAAATTATTTGGCTAGTGGTTGAGAGAAACCGTGGAGGCATTTCACAAGTCAAAGCTTTTCTGTTTGATTCACAAGATATTGTTTATAGCTCTTCCCTTGAAACAACAAAATACTTAAAATTCAAAACTCATGTGCTTCTGGATGGGTTTGGGAATTCATTTTGTTATCGTTTTCAATTCTTGTTGTTAGAGCAATCTAGGAATTGAGAAACACATTAGCTTCACCCTAGGGAAATGCTTATATATGCTGAAAGCTGAAAGAAAGCAGAAGGCTAGAGAGATAATGGATTCACTAAAGGGCATATTCTTTTAACTATATTTCAAAAGTTACTTGGTTCTTTGAAAAAAGCAACCCTTACCATTGGTCCATCTCATAGGTTAAACTGGCCAACAGATCAGTTTAGTTTATGTGGAAACCCATCTGCAATCTACTTTCTGCTACATGCTTCAAAGAAGAACAAACGGGGACTCAAAACAACTGTTTAATACTATTATGTCTATGATAGTTGTCATATAGTTTGGAACATGGGAAAACCAAGGCACTAGATAGATTAGTTTTTAAAGACTGTTGTGCTTGTGACACCAAGACTTTGATCATTACTTTGCTCCTGTAGAGGAGTGGGAATCATAGTACAACTTTTATTCAAAGGGCCTATTAAAACATGTTAAATTCAATGTTGAAAACTGGTCATGGCCTTTTGTTTTATTTTTTGGATATCACTGAAGCCATGATTAAATGAGAAAACAAACAAAAAACCAAACAAGCACCTTTCAATTTGATTATCTACAGTGCCAAATTGTAATTCCTTTATTTGTCTGTAATGACACCCCTAATCATTTTTTTCTCTGTATTAATCAATTTTTACTATATATAATGCTCCAGAGCTACAGATTATACTGGTATGAATCTTTTTGGTCTGGAAACATGGAATACAGTGACACCAAAATAAACAAAATTTGAGAACACTTAAAGCTCTATGATGAAATAGGCCATATTTAAGGAGTACTTCTCAACCAGAAAATAAATTTCAGGTCCCCTTGAGGCTTCCCAAAATTGTCATGAAACTTAACACTTACAGTGAAGTGTTAAACCATTCTGTCTAAATTCTTACTCACGTGTTCATTCTAATTAATAAACACACTGAAAAAAAAGAAAAAGGAATTATGCCCTTAAAAAGTGTTTTCTACATCTGATTAAAAAGCATGGCATTAGCCTTACATAATTTAATGGGGTTATATTTGAGGCAAATTAACTGACTGAGCTTTATAATACTTGTTCTATCCAACATCACTTTAGACATTTGGGTTTTTTTTTTAAATAGCTTTTAATTTAATAAACCATCACCTCAAATCAATAAATATTTATAAAGATGATGTGAAGTTGCAGGAAAAAATGAAATAGTGTTGGCTTGACATACATTCCCATAGCCTTTATTTAATAAAACTGCAAGCTGTCATTTAATACATATGTAATATCTGTTAATGGAACAAATACCTTTCTGCATTGTGGTTCATTCAGATTTATGTGGCTTTCATCTGACATGCTTTACAGAATAAGCTGCCTTTCTCACTCTGAGACCTTCCTTCCAGTTTCAGTTACTAAGCACTGTTTATTTCAAGGCTCTTTGAATGAGGATTCAACAGTAAAGTCACTTGCTTTTGTGACGACATGGTTTCCTTTAATTTCATCATCAGTTTCTGCCTGTGATAAAAATCTGCCCACCATTTTTAGGAATAAAGCTTTGCAGATATCTGGTGAAATCCTGGCCTATAGAAGCCAATGGAAAATTCACTTTTAACTTAAACCAGAAGAAAATTTCATCTATTGAGTTCCAGACTAAGAACATCCATTGCCCTAGCCATAACCTAGTCATACCTCAAAAAGATCATATAAATTTACCAATTATACACTAGTTGTGCATGGAAATAAAACATATATTTAAAAAAAAATCCTAGTCTTGTTGAAGACATCAAATAACAGAATCACATCCATTGATATACTGTTCCAGTTGTTAGTTATGTCATTGTTGAAATGCGTGCTCTTGCTTGAATTTTGCAAGCTTCAGTTTTCACCCACTGAATCCTGATACCCTTTTATCTAGTAGATTAAAAAGCAGTGTATGGACAGACAAGTGGTCCAGTGCATTATTTCCCTTCCTAATACTTAACAGTTATCAATTATTTCCCATGAGTAGTGGCAGAATATATTGTAACAGATCATGTTAAGTTTCTTCTGTCAGATATCTCCTATAAGGTTGTGTGAGGTCCTAATGTGGCCCTGCCTGTGGCAGGGGGGTTGGAGCTTTATGATCCTTGGGGTGCCTTCCAACTCATACCATTCTATGATTCTGTGATTCTAATCTGAAGGAGGCTTGTGCTATAGACATCTTTGAACTTTTATGCCATAGCTGAAGACAGAGATGCTTGAAGGTTGCAGTTTCTTTTTTCACCAAGGAATTTTTCTACTGTACTTTCACTAACCTTGAATGGTCCTGCCACTAGAGCAATCTTTCGCACTACAAAACACTGCCTGTGTCTTTCTACCTCCTCTCTAGAAGTCTCTGTGGTGCCTTTATTTTTTTTTTTTTGTTTTTAAAATCCTTTGAACTCTTAAACTCTTCACTTATCACCTCAATTTCCCTGTCCTACTTGAAGTATTTCTGAATCTCCACTTCCTTCTTTTCAGGCAGGAAAGAAAAATTTTGTATTCCTGGCTTGTTTCTCCTGCAATAAATGACCAGTTAAGATTTAGTGGCCAGCTATTGCCACTAGTTTGACAATAATGTAGCACAGCTATTATCAGCAGTATTTGGCACGTACACGCACAGATGTATCCAAGATTGTAATAGGCCCATATTAGCAGCTTCAGGAGACTGACCAGAATTCATTAATTTGCAGCAGAATTCTCAATTCATCCTGGTGGGACAGAAATTAGGGAATTTTCTCTCTTGTTCTGAAACACATGGTTGGGTGAATATATCTGAGATTCTTCCAGAACAACAGCCATTCTAATTCTCTTGCCAATCCTCTCCCAGCTTTATAGCTGCAGTGACTTGGAGAAGTAAATCCTATAGCCCTGTAAAGAAAAAATATGCTCTGCACTTTGCTTTGGAGGACAAAGTACAAGAGGCTGAGAGAACTGGATTTGTTTTTCTTCTAGAATGTAAGAATAATGTGAGAATATTGCAGTCCTCAACTATCTCATGGGAGAACATGGAGATGACAGAGACAGTCTCTTGGATGAGTGCAGGTTAAAGAGAAGGGACAAGAGATGCAATTAAAATAGAGGAAATTCCAATTAAATGTGATGAAAAGTGTGGGTTTTTTTCTCTATGACAGGCTGTCAAATCGCCATCCTTTGAGATATTCAAAGCCCAAATGGACAAGGTCCTGTACATCATTTAAATTTGCTTTCAGGTAGTTTGAATCCAATAACTTCACAAGTTAAAAACCGAATTTTTCTGTGATTCTGTGATAATCTTTTTCTGAATTAATGTTCTTAAGTTTCTATTTCTTTTACACCGTCTTTCTGTATTCAAGAGTAGATACAACATTTTAAAAGAGAAAACATTCCTGTGACTGTTGGTGGTGTGAAAAGTGCTCAGTGAGCAGCAGGAGCTACTGCTGTTTTGTTTACTGCAGTTGGGCTTGTCAGAGGAACCCATTCCCATTAATATCTCATGTTTAAAGCAGAATATTTAGAAATCTAATTGTAAAAGATGCCAACCATGTCCTGGGCTGCATCACAAGCAGTCTGACCAGCAAGTTGAGGTAGGGGATTCTGTCCCTCTACTCTGCTCTGGTGAGACCCCCCTGCAGTAATGCGTCCAGCTCTGGGGTCCCCAGTACAAGAAAGATATTGACCTGTTGGAGAGAGTCCAGAGGAGGCTGCAACAAGGGTCAGAGGGCTGGAGCACCTCTGCTATGGAGAAAGGATAAGAGAGATGTGCTGGTTTAGCCTGGAGAAGTCTCCTGGGAGATCTTAGATCACCTTTCATTCCCTAAAGGGCTCTAGGAAAGCTGGAGAGGGACTGGTGACAAGGGCAGGGACTGATAAGAGAAGGGGCCTTAATCGAAAAGAAAGTGGATTGAGATTAGATTTTAAGAATAAATTCTCCCTTGTAAGGGTGGTGAGGCCCTGGCACGGATTGGCAAGAGAAGCTGTGGCTGCCCCTGCATTCCTGTCAGTGTTCAAGGCCAGGCTGGATGGGGCTTTGGGTAACCTGGGCAAATGGAGTGTGTCCCGGCCGATGTCAGGGAGCTGGAACCAGATGGTCTTTGAGGTTCCTTCCAACCCAAACCAGCCTATAATCTAATGATTCTATGAAGATTTGGAATTACCTGCCCTTTTTCTCAAAATATCCATTGAGTCAGTTATTAAGTGCAAAATGCATCACAGTAAAGTGAATTTATAGACTTTATCATCAATTGTATTTTCTATATTTCTTTAATGCTATTATTCTAGTCTACAATCTATTCATATTGCCCATTAATACATTATTTAGTTAATATGTATTAATCTCTTGATGGTAAAGCAGCTTTATAGAATTTGATTTCCCTTCAGCTCTCTCTAAAGACTCCTAATTTTGACTTATTGAATCAGCCTACCAATGAACCAACCAGAAAATATTGTTTGACCTTTTCAGTCTCTTGTTTAGTGTTGTGCCAAAGTGCTTTACAGAATATTTTAATCAAATACAGAAGTTTATATAACTCTTAAGATTAATAGTTTGCATTTTCCAATACTGTTAAGTACCATTGTGTTAACAAACATTGAAACGCTAATTACACAAACAGATGATGTGACATAGACTTTAAATATATATTTCACTGACTAAAAATAGTTTTTTCCAGGATTATGAAGCCAGGGACAGAAAGAGTAGACAGTAAATAATCACACACAATAATCACAAGGCAGTATTTTTCATAGATTTTTGGCACAAAAGGGACCAATATTGTCACCTCAGCTGCCCTGCAGCTTAAGAGGCTTCAAATTTCACCTATTGACTTTTGCATAGATCCAACAACTAGCTGTTCAAATAAGACATATATATGTTCAAATAAGAAAGTATTCTCTCTTCAGTGAATACCAAGGCATTTCAAAACTTCATATGATAGAAAATCAGCCATATCCCTAGGTAAATTCTTCCAGTGATTATTTTCACTATAAGAATAGTTTCACATTTAAATGTTTATAGAATATAAATATGGCCAAAAAATTAAGGTCATGTCACTGGCACTTGTACCAAAAAATGGAAAATGAAGTAATACTGTCTAACTACTCTTTACTGCATAGCCCTATCATTCAGACACTCAGCTGGGAAAGGGAGATCAAAGTTTAATATTTGCTGAGAGTGCTCTCTTCAAAGAGTGAAGTGAATTTTACTATAGGACACTCACAGTCTTTCCAGTTGGTACTGCTTATTAAGCCAATGTGAGAGAACAAGAGAAAAGATCTACATAAATTAAGGATTAGGAACTAATCTAGAATGCTAGGATTTGAGTCCTAATTTCAATGAATATATAAGCACCATGAAAGAAAGCGTAGCACTGTCAGTGGGATAACTTTAGAGAAAAGCATAGAATAATCGCATATTGCAAATTTACTGGGTTACACTTGTGAGAAATGAGAGATCTGGGATTGAATATCCACAGGTAGAGAAAAAAAAAAATTCCTACCTGCCCTATCTCTTGTTCAGGTGCCTGAAACTGTGGAATACTGACTCAAAGAAAGGTGATGTTACTTCTTCGTATGTGTCCAACTGGTGATGCCAGAATTTAAACCAGATCTGGATTGCAAATTTCACTCAGAACTACTTGGCTTCTTTCTGCAGGTAGTGAAAGAGCTATTTTTCATCTTTTTGAAGTGAAATATGGAAGCTCTCAACATGAAGCAGAAATTACAGTAAATGCATCTATTCAGCAGAAACTTAGACCAGGTTTGGTAATACTTTGATGATAACATGGTTTGGGAATGATTCTTTGCTGAATTATTAGTCAAGTCTGACATAATAGATTTCAGCATGACTCCAGGATTTCTTTTATCTCTCACTGATTTAATTTTAGCACAGTCCATTCATTTCAATAACATACATGTATGAGGCAAAGGCTTTCTTTGCAGACAGTCTTGAAAGTGCAGATGTCTGAACTGTTTCTGAATTGATACAGATTTCAAAACCCAAATACAAATTGTACTGAACATTTAAGAGAAACCCCATATAAATTGAGCATGTAGTTCTTATATATATATGACAGAAAAGAAACTTAAGTACACCTCTGTCTGAAATCTATGCATTTTCAGTATGTATTATGTCTGTAGAACAGAGGGCTGAGCTGCATGATTTCTATTTGAAATTCTCTTTTCTAATTAACATTAATGTACATTAAAAGTTCAATATACATTCTTGTATTTGAAAATAAAATGTTTCCAACAGAACTTATATGTCCTCTGGGATGAGAGTAGTATATATTTTATGGGCTGAAATGACGATAAATAGTAAGAATAAATAACACAGTCTGCTTTGCCTTACTCTTTTATAAGCTATTTAAAACTTAACAGAAGTATTCTGGACTGAATAAGCTTTCAGCAGTGCTGTGTGCATAGAATTCAGAAATGAGAAGGATTTTAAAGCTGTACAAAAAAAAGGAAAATATCTGTGAAGATATGCTAGATACAGAATTTACCCAAAATTTGACCTAACATTTATAGATGCACACATACAAAGAGCTCTCTCTATATATATGTACATATATACTGTCTGTATATATAGTGAAATTTATCTGAATATAATGACTGATTACCTTTCTTACCAGTAGTGGTTTGACCTTGGCTGGAGGCCAGGTGCCCACCAAAGTCAATCTATCACTCCCCCTTTCGTATGGACAGGGGAGAAAATATATATTGAGAGGCTCAGGATTCGAGATAAGGACAGGGAGAGATCATTCCACAATCAGCATTGCGGGCAAAAGAGTTTCAACACAGAATAAAGGAAAGAAAACTCTAATTTATTACACACCACTACACACCCAGTGAAACCAGAGTTGGATACTAAGTGCAACCAGATCTTAAAGCACCTCCTCCTATCCCTCCCTTCTTAGCAGACTTCTCTTTAGTCATGATTTTGCTCCCTTCTTCCCCCCCATTGTGGCATAGGGAGGGGCAGGTACTGGGGGAATGGGGCTTTCAGTCAGTTCCTCACAAGCTGGTCTCCTTCTTAGCCGGGGGGCTCCACTCCTCACACCCTTCCCCTGCTCCAGTCTGGGGTCCTATGCATGGGAGACAGTCTTTCACGAATGACTCCAAGGTTGAGTCCTTTCCCACAGGGCTTCACCAACTGCCCCAGCGTGTGTCACTTCTATGGGGCACAGTCATAAAATCACAGAATCTCTCTCAGTCTCTCAGGCCAAGACAGCTACAGCTTGGTCCCCCATGGTGTCACAACCCCTCCCCCCCACCCCAGCAAACCTGCTCTGGTGTGGATGTCTCTCTCTCTCTTGCTCATCTCTGCATCTCCGTCTCCTACTCCACGGGCTGCAAGTGCTGGCAGAAGCTTGCTCCAATGCAGGTCCCAGCATCTTCTGCATGTCTTTACCTGTTCCAGCGTGGGGCCTCTTCACGGGCTGCAGGTGGGATCTGGGCCTTTTCCATCTTTTCCCTGGGCTACAGGGGAACACCCACTCCACCGTGGGTTTCTCCATGGGCTACAGGGGCTTCTTCCTCTCCGGCACTTGGGGCACCTCCTCCCCCAACTTCATTGGCCTTGGTGTCTGCACAGCTCATTACATCTCCTCACTCCCTTCTCAGGTGGCAAAATTCAGCTGCTTGCCCTTTTTTTTCTCCTAATGTGATTCCCAGAGGTGCTGTGACCATCGCTGATGGGCTCGGCCTTGGTCAGCAATGACTCCAGCCTTGAGTCAGCTAGTGTTTACTCTGTTGAGCCTACAGAAAGCTTCCAGTTGTTCCTTGCAGGAACCAGCCACCCCTGCAACCCCAGAAACCAGTCACACAAAACTACAACATTACCTTAACCAGTCTATAAAATATGCTAATGGCAGTCATAGCTCTGCCCTAAAATTCTGAAAAGTTTTCTCAGTACATTACACTTTGGGGTGGGGTTTTGTGTGTGTGTGTGTGTGTGTGTTTTAGAGTCTATTTTCTAGAGTACATTTCAAGTGGCCAATTCTTTTTTTCATAAAAAAGATTCTGAAAAATGAAAAGATGGATGACAGTCCACAGATTATCATATAGTGAAAAAAACTTAAATATAGACTTTTCTTAATAAGAAATCAAAGAAATACAGTCTTTGTTTTTCATGTAACTTAAAACACTTACAGTGATTGCTCTTCTAATACCAAGTATAATACTAGGTTGTAATTATTTCCTCTGACCTTTCCACTAGTATTTAGTGACATTATCATTTTGGCACATTGGGGTAAGATAATTACAAAATTAGTTGTTTTTTTTACAAACAAGAACAAACTTAAATGAATTTAGCCAAGCAAGAGAGCTGTGTTTAGAACTGCAGTGACAGAGATTGACAAGGAAGTATCTTTCCTTGTGTGAAGACCCAAACATAACAAGTAGGCATATTTAAATTTAAAAATCAAATCATTTTATCAAAAAAATCATGTCCAAATAGAGGACATTTTTCATTGCCAGATTTTCAGCTGGTACTGTTATCTGTCACATTTTATGTGAGCTGAGACAGAATTTACCTTTTCTTGGGCTGTGTCTAGTCACATTAAGGCTATATAACTATGAAAGTAAGTATCACCGTGCTGATAGATATACTATTTACCTTTAGTTCAGAGACCTCTGGAAAAAACTTTGAAGTTCTCCAAAGTCCTGGAATAATTAATCCTGCTGGTCCATCATCCTAAGGTGTTGTAGAGCTGAATTATTTGATCCAGTATCACTTGCATGAATGTTGAATGGAAACCTTTTCTGTTCGTCTTCTGGGCTTCGGAATGGGCACATGGTTTTCATCATAAGCTGCCTCATAAATAAGGAATCTCAGTTATCTAAATCTTTCAGGCATGTCACACCATCTGCCTCATCTTGTTGAAATATCCCATACCATGGTATGTTCAAAGAAGATCAGCACCCATTCAAAACTTGAAAATGTTGCATGGCTTTATGGTATGTCATTCTTAAAGTTAGTCAGAATTTATTGTCTTATTTCTACTTAATTTTTCCAAAGGACAGTTTTTATGATTTGGCACAACCATTTAAGAGGAAAACCCCCAAAGACATTCATAGCAACCTTTTATTTTTTCATTAAAGCATCGTGTTTTCCCCTTTTTATGAACAGCTGGGTCTCATACCCTGTGATCACGGCCCAGGCATAACATCTTGTGCATCACTGATTACCTGCTCCTAGCACACAAATAACTACCCCTGGTGCACAGATTATTTAATTTGCTGGGCTTGTTCAGCAGCATTTTACATTATGATCATACCACAAACTCCTCTGCTTGCCTAAACTCCTAAAATGCTTGGCAATTTTAGGTGATCTTGACTAATGTCTTAGAAATGACAGAAGCTCGCATTCATTTGATTCCTTTATTTCATGAATGCTTTGTATTCTGAAGAGGCTATTCCAAATCTCACCAAATCAGGTTTGCTTCCTCTTCTCAGGCAACATTCAAATGCCAATCCCAAATGTAATGATAATTCAGTGGTGGGGTAGACCACCAATCTGTATACATTGTATGAATACAAAAATTAAGGGTTAACATTTGGTGTAACCTGCATTTGTATCATCTTGCTTGAAAATGTACTTGCATAGCCAGCTCCTGCAGCCCAGGAACAATTTTCCAGTTGAGACCTTAACCTACAGATCACCTAGAAGGAAAGAGAAGAATACAGGAGTCAATATATGTGACCAGTTACTGAACAAGACTGATCTCTTCACCAATAGCATTTAGCAATAAAGTGCAAACTGGACGTTATGGAGTTAAGGTGGGAAAGTTGCACAAAACATAAAGGCAACATAAAGCTGCAGAAAATGGCTTGACCGAAATGACTGAGACTTGAGGCAGAATCCGCTCAGTAAATTGGAAATTGTGAGTCATTAATGATGCATATTGTTCAACTTACGAATTAAATTAATTGTGTTAAAAGTTCATGGTTGTGAGTCAAGTAATGTTTCAGAGTACGCATCATATTTAGAACCATCAAGGAATTTCTATGGATGGAAAGTGAGCTGTTATTTGATGATTATGTCCCTTTCCTAAGAACCTTAAATTAAATTTTTAAAATGTCAGGCAAATTACCCATGTGTGCATTTCTGAGGCACAAAAACCTTTTAAGGATGTTATTTCTTCATCTGCTAAGACCCGCTATGCCTGAGTATACACAGCACGGTACAGCATCTGGCCTTTTAAGCATTAAAAGCTTCTGAAACTTCTCAGAGGATAAAATCATTATGAGGGGTATTTTAAAATTAATCCAATAAATTAAGCAAGAGCTTATTCAATTGAATTTGCATTTACTTCCCCCCCCCCCCCCCCCCCCCCCCCGGTCCATGGCTAGGAAAGAAAAAGAAAAAACAAAGCACTGTTTTTATTTCCTGTTCACTAAATACTGATCTGCAAGTGTCCAAATGTCAAGTATGTAACTTATTCTTTTAACAACTTTATTGCTTTTCAAGCATTAATTTCTTTTTCCTGGTTTGGTTTCCACGTGAGGTTGGTTTTTTTGTCTTTTAATGTGTAGCTATTTATTTTTTTGCAGACCAGAACAAAGCAAATATATTCTTTGAATGTTCTACTGCTTTATGTACATATTGATATTTTCTGCATGCAGAAAATATAATACATGATTAAAGATCTTGAGAGAAATACATATTGGTGTCTTTTTGTTTAGTATTACATTTCTCTCTCTAGTCCCGGTTGTATCAACTTCTATTAGATGATGCAATAGTTTCAGTATAGAAGACACATTTTCATCTGGAAGCTGAAGAAAGCTTTCTCTCAAAGTTCATCATTCTGTTTTCACTTCAATAGTGAAATTAGCTGACAGAGGAGTTTATGAAATTGCTTACAATGAAAGTATTCATAACAAAAGCCAGCATTACACTGAGGAAGTTTGAAGAGAGTGAAATCAGTTACATGATTAGGTGGGAGACACCTAGGGAGATGCAGGAAGGTTTCTCACCAAGGTGCAGCACATAGTTCACCTTGGATCATGTTTCTTTACAATCCCAAAGTCAGAGTCTTTGTGGTAATATTCTGGTGCAGAAAGGCAGTGCCACCTTTTCTGATTTGAAATCTGGTTCTATCTTGCCTACTAAGATAATGATGGATTCGCCCTCTTCCCTGCCCTTAGAAGCAGGAGATAGTGTATAGATTTTTATGAGTAACAAAGTAAAATCAACTTTCCATGGTAAAGGAAAAAAAAAGAAAAAAAGATAATGCAAGCATCCACTGCCAGAGGAGCAAGATTAGAACAGGGAGGACATTTATGATGAGTTTTAAATGCTGCCAAGATGATTTTGAAACCCGCTGAAAACTTTTCAAATGTAGACATTTCCATGAAGTTAAATACATTTCCTGAGCCTCAGGAAACCCTCTGACAACAGCAGCCAACATTCATGGACCTAATGGTTAAAAATATTTGCCCTGTAAGCAATACTATACATTAACACCCCTCCACAGCTTTAATTAAAACAACACCCAGACAACACAAAACTCTGACCTGTGACTTTGAGCATCATTGGCCCACAAGCCATGAGAGGATGACATCCAATTTGTCACTACAAAGCTGGCATTTCTCTCCATGTGCTGACTGTTATTCCAAAGCAAAGATTTCCATTGTGCAGGACTGACTCGCAGAAACAGTTGGGTAGAAGACTATAAATATTCATCCTGGAAATGCCAGAAGATATCTGCCTCACTAGCCTGTTTCAAAATTAAAGTGAACTGCTTATATTGAAGAACAGAGTCCAGGATAGGGAATAACACAAGCTGCTCTCCCCTTGACTCAGAAACAGAGCTGAGCAGTCACTGTGTCATGCCATTCTGATGAGAAAATTTAAAACTAAGGTGCTTCACCTTAAACACATGATAGAAATCTTTCATGTCAAAAATCACACTAGCATGTGCTAAAATATGGTGGTATTAGCTGTCACAGCATGAATAGGGTGCTATTTTTGATTCAGTCTGGCAAGCGAAAACGACAGATACTGAGTTAATAATCAGTTCCAGGATTAAACACACCTCTTTCTTAGCTTCACGCTGTATGGCATATTCATGTTTTATAAATTCCTACTGTCTAAATCTGAGGAGGTGTGGATTTTTTTTTTTATTTTCACCCATGTATGTTTTTAGTAATTTAAGGGGAAGACAAAACCTTTTCTTGTTTTTATTTTACTTCAAGAAATGATTGATTAATTAAAAAAACAATAGCTATAATAAGATTTTAACTTCAACTCCTTCAAAAATTGAAATAACAATTGAAATGTTTAGCTTGGTGTACGTATTCTGTGTGGTTTGTTCTTTTAATGAATCCACAGATATGTTTCTACAAGTATTTTTACAGATGATAAGTCCACAGAAATTAGTATTACATTCATATTTAGTAGCAAATGGAATACCATATGCAAATAGCATGCAGATTCCTGCCAAACAGATAAGTCATCTCTCCTCTACAGGATAATAATGAAATAATAAAGATAGTTTTGCATGGAGTAGTGCATGACTGTTGGTGGTCCTGAGATTCTTTTGGTATCATTTGGATAGAAGAAAAACAGGAGGGTCTGCATATGTGGCAAGTCACTGGAGTTCCCTACTCCGCAACATATTATCTTGGCATGTCATTGAGCATCTTTGGTTTCACCTGTAGAGTGTAGTGGGAGCAGCCTTGAGGGCAGCTGTGCAGCAAGACAGATCATACAAATTACCTTTGGTCCTATGAATATTACCTGGAGGGAACACAAATACTACAAAGGTGTGTGGCAGTACTTTCCCTGTTGCAATACAATCTTGTTTCCTCGGGACCAGGATGAAATTTTCAGAAATCAGGATTTGGGATTTTTTCAAAAACTGAACATGCCTATACAGATGAAAGTCTTCCAGTAGTTCAGTGATCAGTAGTTTAAACAGAAGTGCTTAGTGGCATTTGAGATGCCCTCATTTACTCTCATATCCAGCTGCCACTCAGAAAGACAGAGGAATCCTGTCAGCTCACACCAATCAGCTCTGCTTGGAAGTCTCAGATTCCCTACAGAGCCTTCAGTAGCCATACCAGCCATTCAGTGGGTGAATTAATTTAATTCTAGAATTTCTCTTTTAACTTTAGGAACTCAAATCATCTGCTGAGGAAAGTCTTTTAAATGCTGGTCAAATTTTTCAACTTGACTTAGATGGACATAGAGTCACTTAATAGGAAGTAAACATCTGTTTAGGCAACTGAGTTGCATGACAGCTTTATAAAATTTAGTAGTAGGACTCAGCTTGCTGTTTTAAATGCCTGAGTACAGGAATCTACATGTGGGCGCAATATGTGGGCGTGGTGATTACTGGTAGTACACACAGAGGGGGTTAGAGAGCTAATCAGCTCACCCTTATGTTCCTACATTCATTCAGTAAGACAAACTGCAGTTTACATGTGAGTAGGTAAATCAACAAGGGGATTGATAACATTGCTAAGACATCAACTTCTACTGTCATGTGAGATTTCGCTGAGTTATTGAGATGTTTTCTCAGTCTGGTAGATGTGATACCACAGGTTGTTAATGAAAACAACTTCATTGCCTTCAGAAATAAGACTCTGTTAGAGTTCTGGCAAAGAAGAAAAATGGAATGTGTATTTCTTCATTATACCTTCATCCATCTATGTGGATATGTGGAAATAATGGTACTCAGAGTTGGTGGGATGAGAATTTACCTCCAATGTGTTCAGCTAAAATTCTATTTTATATCAAGTAAACCCACAAAAACATGGTATCTTTTCGTGTCTCAAAAAATGTAAAACCCAGTAGAACTGAGAGAGACTGAAGTACAAACTAGTACTAAGAATTCTTAGGACTATGCTGTGGGTACCAGTAATACCTCGATATAATGTGAAGGACTACATATAAAGAGTATGGACACCTGTGGTGGTTTGACCCTGTCTGGAGGCCAGGTGCCTACCAAAGTCAATCTATCACTTCCCTTTTCAGATGGACGGGGAGAAAATATATATTGAGAGGCTTAGGAGTTGAGATAAGGACAGGGAGAGATCATTCTGCAATCAGTGTTGCAGGCAAAACAGACTCAACAGAGAATAAAGGAAAGAAAACTCTAATTTATTACACTACACTCAGAGTGAAGCCAGAGTCAGATAATAAGAAGATCTTAAAGATCTTAAAGCACCTCTCCCCACTCCTCCCTTCTTAGCAGACTTCACTTTAGTCATGATTTCGTTTCCTTCTTCCCCACCCCACCCCCCGCAATTGTGGCACAGGGAGGGTCAGGAAATGGGGGAATCGGGGTTTTGGTCAGTTCCTCACAAGTTATTTTCCTTCTTTAGTTGGGGGGCTCCATTCCTCACACCTTTCCTCTGCAGCATGGGGTCCCACCACGGGAGACAGTCCTTCACTAACATCTCCAACCTGAGTCCTTTCCCACAGGGCTTCAGCTCTTCACCAGCTACCCCAGCGTGGGTCACTGCTATGGCAGGCAGTCGTAAATCATAGAATGTCTCTCAGTCTCTCAGGCCCAGACAGCTACAGCTTGGTCCCCCATGGAGTCACAAGCCTTATGCTGCTCTTAAATCTTGTTTAAAAGCTTGCCTGCAGTTCATTGTTTTTATTCCATGCACTGGACCAAAAATGTGAAGAGGTTATTGCTTCCTGGGGAAAGGTGAAAGTATAGGAAACTCTAGAAAAGAACCAGTGGAACATAACTATCTATAAATCCATTACGAAAGGAGCAGCTGAAGAGTCAGACCTGGAAATCAGAGCACTTCTAGGTCAAGGAGCTGAAAGTGGATTATAAGAAAGTCATTGACCAAAGGAAAAAAAAATGCATTTTGGGCAGAGCATCTGCCAACTATCCTTATAATAAAGAATTTGATAAGATTCTGTCAAGACTCTGGTTCAAGCTGCATTTCACTGATGATAATGCCAAAGGCAATGAAGATGAGAGATTACTATGATTCTCATTCGGAGGAGGATGTGTCTCTCCTTACAGTCTCTTTGAAACACAAGGGAGCAGGAGACAGATGGAGACACCAAACCGAAGACATCAGTTTGCTACCGACCCTGAAAGTCCTGTGGAGGGCACTTAAAAAACAATGACTTTCTCATGTGGTCCTCAAATAGAATTTATTTAAAGTATTTTTCAATTTTAGAGGCACAGATAACTTCTGTTATAGTGGCTTTGGGGCTAATACAAAGAGAATAGTTACTTACCTGGGTAACTTGTCCAAAGCTTGTATGCCATTCTTGCCCACATGCTCAAAATAAACATGCTAGGTGTCTCAGCTGCAAAAAAATATTACTACTTTGAGAATAAACAGTTCAGTTTGCCCCTCATTAGTCCTTCTTCCTGCTAATCCACTCCATTGCAAATACATCAAAATTTCATTCTCCTAGCCTATCCAGACCCACACTGTGCCTGAAAATTCTAGAGATAAACACCAAGCCAAAAAAATACTTGGTTTAGAAACCAAGTACTGCAAAGACTAGACCCCATCCAAATAAATTTGCCTTGTCATTTGATCAGTGTTTTGCTTGAGGTAACAAGTTTCATAGAATTTCTTTTTCAGATGCTGTTCAAAGCATCACATTACAGAACTGTGTCAGATGTAATCCACAGTATTTTATCTTTGCATGTGATAAGGTACAGTTCAGATTATTGCATCATATCACTGTGTGGAGTATATTTTATAGCATTTTATCATACCATTCAGCATACATATTTTAAAGCTATTTATGTAGACATTTCATCCAGTACAAAGCATAGCTTTTTAGCAGCAGGTAAGCTCTTCAGGGGAAATGTTTCAGAGTATAAGCTTGAACACACGTGGAAGTACGGAAGAGGAAGGAATCTAAGAACACTGCTAACCCCTCTGCTTCTGAGAGTATTTCACACATTTGTCTACAGGAAATATGAAGTACAATAAAAACTACAGCAGTTCTTTGCAGTGGGTGTTCCATTAAGAAGCAGAAGTGTCTTGGTTGTTTTTTGCACATAGACAAGCTGTAGCCTTGGTTGCTGGAAGTCCAGGTTAAAAAGAAAAAAAGAAAAAAAATGGTTTTTTGGTCCCACTGATAAGCAATTTGCTTTGAAAAAGACCTGCAAAGCTTTACATTTCTTCTGCAAGTCACAGCTGCCATAGCCCCAGAAGGCCAATTTAGCTCACAGTATGTAAAGCATCTAAACCCCATTCTTCCCAATTCCTGGTGAAAGAAAGGGATAAAAGTGGCATTTCAAAATTGATGGAGAAAAATGTTGACGTTTTAATTCCCTGATTTTCTTGATAATCAGTACCATCTTTCACCTCTGAAGCACATTTCGAGATAATGTCTGGCAGCAGAGCTGTTGAGAACTCAGTCACGGGGAAAATGCAGTTTGCTTTCTGGAAACCTATCTGTAGCTGTCTACTCTTCATCCCTGGCCATAACACAGGCCAGTAATATAAGCAGATAAGCAAGCTTAAAAATCATACTCAGGTTCTCATGTTCAAGGAGAAACCTTCTACTGCAGTGTTTCAACAACTTACCAGAAGATAAACTGTGCTGAAAGCCTGCACAAATGAAAATAAGTGGTTGTGAAATTTTGTTGATTTGTGTGCTTAGCTGCAATATGCATTAAAACTTAATAGGAAGATAAATAGCATAAGGATAGAAATAGAGATAATTTACATTAATTATTTGTATATTTTCACTTAAAATAAATAGTGGCTGTGCTGAAATGTCATCAGTTGTCCTTTTACAAATGCTTCAAATAAAGTGTCTTATGCAAGCATATTTCCAAACACAGAAGAGCATTTTCATTTTAAAAAAAAAATTAAAAAATAATGAAATGGTTCATTAAATGCTCAGGAAATATCTTCTTAAACTTTGATACAATATTACATAAAGATTAAAGAAAATATTCCAACCATAAGTATAATAAAATATAAGATTAACTTCACAAAAATGGTCTCTGTGAAACTATCTTGAATTACATCATGAACTATTTCATTATATTGCATAGAATATTAATGAAATTTTATTCCTCAAATATTGTAATATTCATGAAGTTCCACAGAAATATTATCAAAATGTCAAACAAAGCATAAAGAAGTAATTGCAGCCACACAAAAAACTCCACACTAGACATGAAAGTCACTTTTCCATACATAAAAATTGTCCTTTAAGAGTGTAGTTCTTAAACTCATATATAAATAGTATACTTGGATTTTCAAAGAGCTTTTGAAAACACTTCTCTTCAAAGGAAAATAAGTTGTCATGGGATAAAAAGAAAAGTCCTCCCATGGATTAGCTACTGATTAACGAATAGGAGAAAAAGTAGGAAATAATTACAGTTTTCACAATGAAGGGAAGTTGCCAACCTAATTCCAAAGGACCTCAACTAAAACCTGTGTCTTTCGATGTGTTCACAGATAATTCAGAAAAGGATATGGATAGTGAGCTGACAAATGTTACCGATGATTCTAAGTTAGCCAAGGGAGTAAAAGGGAAAGTTGACTGGAGGAATGACAGAAGGAGGTCAAGGTATGGAGTGACTGGAAAACAAAAAGTGAAATTAGATGTTTATAAGTGAAAAGCACTGGAGGAAAAAAACCAGATCCAAGTATGCAATTCAGAGTTTTATTCACACTCAAAACAGGTATCTTAGAATTATTTGAGATACCTGGGAAAATAATACTTAATATGCAGCAGTGAGCCAAAAAGTAAAACAATGTCAGTTACTGGGAAAGAAATAATAAATAAAAGAGAAAATTTTATTAAGCCCCTGTTTAGGGTCTTAGGAGCACTCATATTCAATCCACTTCTCCTTAGCGTCAAAAAACATGAAGCAAAACTGGAAAACGTACAGAAAATAACAGACAAATCAGAGAGGCATACAGCAGTGTCAGGGTCAGAGATCAGCATGACTAGGAACTTAAACTGCAAAAAAGGAGCAATGGAAGTGCTATAGAGAGGGATCCTAGGAATGCAGGATTTCCATTTTTGTCCATTAACTAAACTATGTCCTTCAACTAAGGATTTAAACTTAGCTGAAAATAAGGACAATCTCCTTTGCAAATTCTCATGATTATTGCTCACTGTTAAACTAATATAATCAGTGATAAATTAATATAATCAGTGATTTTTTTTTTCCCTTACCTGGTCAAACCTGTTGTTGTTTTATTTTTACTTGGAGAAAAAACAGGTTTTAAGTGCTACAACAAAAAACTGTAGATCCAGGTCTTTATGGAGCTAGTTTGCAGAGCTGTAACTTCAGCAATGTCTCTCCTCCACGGCATTCACAGAATGTTATAATAAATGGATCACCTTGTGAAAAATCTCTGCATACCTCTGTTTAGAATTCTTTGAAGCTAGAGAAGGCAAAAGAAAGGGTAATTGCTTAGCTGAAGTAGAACCAGGCTCAAGGCTACAATTATTTTAAGTGATGCCTGCTGGCCATGCCTTCAGCGACTAAGAGCTGCTTTCCTTCCCTGTATCATGTAAACTTGCAAAGGACTGAATATATTAGATACAAAACCATGTCTTTTTTTATTCTGAATAAAGTTGTAGTTAACTGATGAAAGAGTGAGTTTGGAAATACTGGATACACAGTAGAAAATTTACTCATTGTTAGAAACAAATCTGAAAGCAATGTTTCAGTCTTTCAGATTAGTCTCCTATGAATTGCTTTTTTGGTAGATTTTCCTGTGTGGTGAGATTGACCATCCTTTAATCATCTTTGTGGAAATTTACAGGGCTCAGTCCAGTATGTCCATGTCTCTTGTACTGGGAAGCCCAGTACTGGACACAGTCCTCCAGATGTAACTCACCAATGCAATCACTCTGGCACAGGCTGGCTTTCAGAAGGAGGAAACTATCATAGAGAATCTTTTGAATGACTGTGACAATGTCTGACCAAATGACATTGTTCTTTTGTTAAATACATGCTCTGCTTTCACAGTGAGCCTTCAAGCTGGATACATAATATGAGATTCCTTAAATTTAAGAGTTTTTGAGTAGGGCAGCAGGAGGTATGGGGCAGTTTGCAGAGATCTTTTAATTAACCCCAAACTATATCAGAAAGCATTTCTTCCTTTTTTAAAAAGTCAGGCTTTAATCCTTGGATTTTTTTTTTTAAGTCATGAGATTTAAACAGAAGTAAAAATATGATGGAAGCTTAAAGAGAAAAGTGGCTTTGTGTTATAATCATTCCAGTGAACACTTGTGAAGCGTTGAGTTTATTTGGGTTACATCTGGTGCTGCCTGTGCTTGAAGAGAGGAGAAATATGTGTGAGGAGGTGCTCAATGGCTTCTCTGATGTCTATCTACAGTGGGATGCCTTGGTTGTTTCTTGCCACACCCTCTGTTCCCAGTTTCCACTTTCACTGCAGCAGATTACAGCAGCCTGGGCAGCAGAGTAACAGTAATTTAGATTGCAAAAACATTCCCCTGCCTTTGCAGAATAAGGAATTTACTATGATAATGATACTTATTTGTAGTTTGAAAGCTAGAGTGGGTTGGGTAGCAGTCCTATGCAGGTGCTTCTGGTGGGACAAGAGCAGGACTGGAATTGCCATGTTAAATTTCCATAGCCTCAGGACCACTTCAGATTGTAGCCTTCAATAATAGTAATTAAGGTAAAGGGTAACATGTTTCAGTTATTCCCATGGGACATAATTACCCCACGCAGCGCTACAGGCTTGGGGGAGACTGGCTGGAGAGCTGTCAGGCAAAGAAGGACCTGGGGGTGTTGGGTGACTGCAGACTGAATATGAGTCAGCAGTGTGCTCAGGTGGCCAAGAAGGCCAATGGCATCTTGGCTTGTGTCAAAAACAGTGTGGCAAGTAGGTCTGGGGAGGTGTACTTGGCATTGGTGAGGCTGCACCTCGAGTACTGTGTCCAGTTCTGGGCTCCTCACCATAAGAAGGACATGGAGGTCCTGGAGCGAGTCCAGAGAAGGGCAACCAGGCTGGGGAAGGGGCTGGAGGGCAAATCCTATGAGGAGCGGCTGAGGGAGCTGGGGCTGTTTAGCCTAGAGAAGAGGAGGCTGAGGGGAGACCTTATCACTGCCTACAATTACCTGAAAGGAGGTTATAGAGAGGTAGGTGATGTCTCTTCAGCCAGGTGACAGGTGATAGGACAAGGGGGAATGGCCTCAAGCTGGGCCAGGGCAGGTTTAGATTGGATGTTAGGAAAAAATTTTTTACTGAAAAAGTTGTCAGGGCCTGGAACAGGCTGCCCAGGGAGGTGGTTGAGTCACCTTCCCTGGATGTGTTCAAAAAAAGGGTAGATGAGGTACTTAGGGATATGGTTTAGTTTCGGATGTGAATGGTTGGACTCGATCATCTTAAAGGTTTTTCCAACCTTATTATTCTGTGATTCTGTGATTCTGTGACTTGACAGCATGTGTATGGTTCAGGTTATCCAGTCAGTATGCAATAGGGAATAAGCATAACATCAAGGCCTGCCTGATACTGTCCACTTACAGAGCTATATGTTGAGTTTAGACCTATCACACTTGCTATCTTCAAACTCTTTATTCAATTAGTGATTTCCCAGTATGTGGAAATGGCTTTTATATCTGTTTTTATATAAACAGCTTTCTAGATCTGTAACAGATGATAGTCCTGAGGAGGTGCAGTCCAAAACCAGTTTAATTTATTAATGAGGTTTTGAAACTGCTACGTGCTACACCTATTTGTAGTTTACTTAAATTTGCAAGTATTTCTATATATAGTCTTAGCACTAGTATTATTGTGTATGAAAATCTGCCCTACACAGAATGTGAGCTTAATCATCATGGACCTTCCCGATCTTAATGGAATAGTAACAAAATATTAGCCAGAGGCTTTCAATATATTACAGAATCACAGCATTGTAGGGGTTGGAAGGGACCTCAAGAGATCATCGACTCCAACCCCCCTGCCAAAGCAGGTTCCTTAGAACAGATTGCACAGACAGGCATCCAGACAGATCTTGAATATCTCCAGAGATGGATACTCCACAACCCCCCTGGGCAGCCCATTCCATTGCTCTGTCACCCTTACTGTGAAAAAGTTCTTCTGCACACTGGTGCAGAACTTCCTATGTTCCAACTTGAAGCCATCACCCCTTGTTCTGTCTCCACAGACCACTGAAAAGAGGCTGGCCATTTCCCTTTGTCTCCCACACTTAAGATATTTATAAACACTAATCAGATCCCCTCTTAGTCTTCTTTTCTCCAGGCTGAACAGCCCCAGTTCATTCACCCTTTCCTCGTAGGGGAGATGCTCCAGGTCCTTAAACATCCCTGTAGCCCTCCGCTGGACTCTCTCCAGGACACCCCTGTCTTTTTTATACCAGGGAGCCCAGAACTGGACCCAGCACTCCAGGTGGGGCCTGTACCAGGGCAGAGCAGAGGGGGAGTATCACTTCCTTTGACCTGCTGGCCATGCTCCTTTTAATGCACCCCATGTTAGCTATATCAAAAAGTCAAGGCTATTCATATGGAAAATAAGTAAGAAAGGACCGTGCTGAGAGGATACTGAGAGGATCCACCTTATCATGGCCGTTCATCATAGCTTTCAAAAGCTAAATCCATCATATTCCTTGGCCAAAAATATAAGTGATAATATGATAAAATAAAAGCTATTGGATTGGAGCAGAGATGTACAAAATATCTCATAATTTAATTCCTTTTATTCATAACCATGAGACATTTCAGAGTAAGCTGCTTTCCTAATTATACTACGACACAGAGAAAAGGATTTTTTGAAACATGCAGACCCCATGAGATATCTAGGAAGAAAGCTGACATGCAGTCTGCTGTAGTTTCAGTTTCTAAAATCATTTGATGTCTGAATCATTGTATGTAGAACACACCACAGCAGAGTACCTTTTATGTGCAAGAACATTGTTATAATCTTCCAGTTTTAAAATTAAAAATAAAACAGCCCTCCTAGTAACTAGATGAACATCTAACATAGGTGGAATTTCAATCCTTGCTGAAGATAATACTCCTATTTTTGTTCAGAAATAGATTAAATCCTCACTTTGTCTTTGATTGTTCATTCTGATTTGCTGTATTATTTCCACTTTCTAAAGTTTCATCTGCCATTCAATTCAGTCTCCATCAGGTACTGAGATGAAACAGCCATATATCATCTTCTGATTTAATTCTCAAGCTTAATCATAATGAGTTAAAATTATCCATTCGTAGGCTTACAGACCATCTTAATCAGGAACTCAACACATCCAGGAGGCAGATCTTGAATAAACCAATGTAGAGGCAGTTGGCTATGTCTTAAGCCATGTATGTTCATGAAAACTCGCTTATCCAAATGAAAATCTAGCACCTTGGAAGACAGTGTGTCTATTTTACAAGTCTCTTTGGATAGCCTTGAGAACATTTACATTCAGTTGCAGAACACATACAGCAATGAAGCCATATGTGTAGAAACACTGACGTGCCTTCTTATTGAAAACAAAATCTGTGCCTTTATCCTGACACTTAGCAATCTCTCTTTGTCCTTCACAACAGCATCATAGGATGATTAAGGTTGGAAGGAACCTCAGGAGGTCCAATCTCCTACCCCAGTCTGAGCCTTTTTTTATTCTTCTTACATCTCTTGTCTCCCATCCTCCTACTGTATCTTCTTGATAAACTACCCACTGGTACTGGAACACTGATATTAGGTCTCCCTAGAGTCCTGCCTTCTCCAGTATGAACAGGCCAGTTCCACAAGTCTCTCTTCATAGGTCTTAATAATGTCAAAACTACTGTGTGGGTAGCAACCAAAGCCACTTCTTCTTCACCCAGTTTTTCCTTCTTAGTTAATAGGAGATCCAGCTATGGATTCCTCCTTGCTGGCCCATTCAGTACTTGTATTAGGACATTATCCCTAACTCTCCCCAGAAATCTTCATGAGAACTTGTGTTCTCTGATCAAGAGCCTTTCTTGAGTGGTTTAAAGAAGGCTTTTGAACCTGCCCTACCAATTCTCAACTAAACTGTCATCTGCTCCAAAGAAGAGCATATAGAGTATAGGTACTGCTGACATCTTCCTTGCCTGTCTTTCTTGAAGATCATATATTCACCCATTGAAACATTTGTACAATGCATCCCTCTGCATCTCAGTCATTTGAACAATATCATAGCTCAGAGACCACAAGTGAAGCTCTATATTTTTCTTGCTTGTTTCTGAGGCTATGTGTCTTTGTGTACAAACACTTGTGGAGGATCTTCTTATGCCCTATTTTGTCATTCCTGAGGTATCTTTCCTGTATCCTTTGCTTTCCCCCTCAGCCTCTTCCATCTCGTTTAAGTACAGTCATCATCTGCCTGCCCCATTGCTCCTAGTTTAAGTCTCCTTTTACTAGACTGGGCAGTTAATCAGCAAAGATCCTCTTTCCCTGGTTTTCTGGGTGGATCCTCTTTCATGTACCAACTTTGATCCTCAAAGAGTGTACTGCAGATCACCTCTGTTCCAACATGGCCACTGTTATATCTTTTGCAGTGCAATTGCACTTCCATAAAAAAGAGTGGATGACCCTGAGCTTTGAAATTCATCCCTGTAAGGGTAAAGGAAAGAAAATTAAATTAGTCTCTCTCAGAACGTGATAAAACATTTTAATCCATACTGGTCATTGAATCATAGAAACATAGACTCACAGTATGGTCTGGGTTGGACGGGACCTCAAAACACATCTGGTTCCAACCAGGGACACCATCCACTCCTCCGGGTTGCCCGAAACCCCATCTAACCTGGCCTTGAGCAGTGACAGGGATCCAGGGGCAGCCACAGCCCCTCCAGGCAACCTGTGCCAGGGCCTCACCACCCTCATAGGGAAAAATTGATTCCTAAAATATAATATAAATCTACCTTTTTTTTAGATTAAGGCCATTAGCCCTTCTCCTATCACTCACTTGGACTCAAATGTTCTTTTTGAAGTGTGAAGATAAGGCAGGAATGAACAAAACAGTAAGGAGCTATTTCTACCTTTTTTGAAATCTTAAAACTGCAAACTGTCTCACTGACTGCAGTGCACCCTGTGCCTTTCCACATGATGACTGTGTAGCTGAGCTATACCCTTTCTCCACATAGCAAGGTATTCCATAAAAGAATTAGAATCAAATTTGGAGATGCACATTGATAGCAGAGGCCTCTCAGAGTAAGAAATTAGACTACACTTTAGACAACTAATTTGAGCCAAGTGAATACAACCCTTGTCAGAGCATCTCATACCTTTTTCATAAAGGGTACTGGTTTTGTTTACGTGCACAGCTCTTGTTTTAAGTGAGCTCCTGATGAAGGCATCTTGGTGTTCTCTTCTCTTCTTACATGATGCATGACACATTCATGACTTTTCATAACACTCAAAAGAATTGAATAGAACTTTATCCCAATGGAAAGGGATTTAGGTATTACTGAAGTAGATCACCTCAAAGCAGGGAGTGTTTGAAGAAAAAAACACATCATTTACAAAGAAAATAACAGATAGCGACATTAATTGCTAGACTCTGTTCTGCCTATTAAAAGTTGAATGAGGCAGTTTGACAGATGATTTTATAATGATGCACGTGGGAATTTTAGGTGGTGGTTTTATTTCTCATATGCTCAGGATCTCACTGGCCTTATGTGGTTTGACCCTTTGTGCCATGCAGCATGGTATCCCAGATCAGAAAACTACTCCCCACAATAACATTTTATCAGCTGCCAATACTTAACTGTTCAAAAGAATATAAAACTTACTGTTAATAGTGATGTAATAGTCATCTCAATCACATCACAGGCAAAGGCAAAATAGTTCCTATGCTGGAGTCGCTCCTGTGGCTGGAGCATGAGAAACATTTTGTGGTGGTAACTGCAATAAAAAAAGATTACCAGTATGCTGGCAGTGTGCTGACAAAACAGCCACATATCCTGATGAGCATCCTCTGGTTGTTTGTGCTTTCCATCTTTCTGATCTTCTAATTCTTTTCTCTTGTCCTGTACATTAAATACAAGGCATTTCGAGGCATGTTTAATTGAACATGACAGGAAAGGATTGTATTTAATAACCCAGGGGATCTTTCTCAGTCCCATGCTCCTTCTTAATGGTACACAGGGCAGTTTTGAGATTTGTTTTATTGAGCTTCTGAGAAATAGCAAAGTTTAATATTAACATGTCCATAAGAAGATTTTTCTCTGCCAGGTTGTCTATTATATGAAAAAAGTAGACACCAAGGAAGGGTAGCACATGCAGTGTAAGTAATTTAGATATTCTAGTTTTAGTAGGATTACAATGATTTAATAAAGTCCCTGTGCCCAGGGTTTATTTTAGGACTTGACCAAAATCTCATTGAGGTCAATTGTAGACAGCATAAAATCTGAACTCAAAATAGTAACCTTTACTTTAAAATAGTAAGATCTTCCACTAAGGGAATAGAGCTCACATCAGCCTAATGCACACATTGCTCCTCTGTTCATCAGAAGCCATTAGAAAGATCTC
Source organism: Porphyrio hochstetteri (assembly GCA_020800305.1). Lineage (NCBI taxonomy): Eukaryota > Metazoa > Chordata > Aves > Gruiformes > Rallidae > Porphyrio > Porphyrio hochstetteri. The sequence goes on from CM036909.1 coordinate 6,127,538, forward strand.
AATTAAAAGCTTGCATTTAAAATACCATTAAGCCCTTAAAGGAAACAAATAAGCAAACAAAAAAAACCCCAAAACAACCCCAAAAACCAACACAAACAAACAAAAAAAGCCAAACATAGAGGACAAACACATAGGAAGAGTTTATTTAAAATAACAAACCTAAAAGATTTTCTGCATAGGATGTAATTAAATTATTTAGATGATAAAAGAGCTCTGCCTCTGACAGTGTTCCATGCAAAGCTATTTTGATATTAAAATATGGCAACACAAATGTTGTTTATCAGGAAGTTTTTCAGTAATGATGTGAGGAGTTGTTTGTCTAAAATGCTTTTAAAAATATGTTCTTTAACTGTGATTGTTTGGGGGGAAGTGATGAAAACCAATTATTCTGAAATTCAATTTGCAAAATATTTATTTTTGTTCACTTTTTCTCTAATTTTATATTATCTTATCTCTGTTTAAGTCAGTCCTTCACAAATGGAGCTCTTAACAGTGCAGAAACATGGAGCTTAGAATGATCCTGGAGCCAAATGAAAAGCTTTTAGGCTTATCCATTTACTTGTGCTCTTGCTCTCCCCAAACACAGATCACAAAAGTGACCTTCTCACAGAGTGGAGTATAGACCAAGAAAGAATTTCTTCAGGCTACAGTTACTTTTCATTAGAAAACATATGGACAAACAGAAAGAGCACAAAGAAAGCCCAGGACAGGGACCTCAAAGTTTTCCACCAAGTTCTTGTCTGCACAGTCTCAGCAATCTCAGACACCGAAGTCCCTCTTTCTGGGTTTCTTGCTATCATGTTCTTCTAACTTAAATAAAAGCATTTGAATAACAATACATCTCGAAGAAATTTATCTAAAACTTGGGCAGGGATGACACAATAACTGTATCAGACTTCCTATCATGTAGGCTCTTCTTAATGTGCCCGTGTTGCAGAAGCTTCAAAACAAGGAACAATGAAATTGCTCTTGGATAAAAAAGACACAGTACTCAAAATTTACACTGCTCAGTTTTTCTGTCTGCAGTGTTTTTCATCTTAGTGAAATTACCTGGATAGAGAATATTATACTTGAAGGTCATTCTTATGTACACGATTCTACATGACACTGCACTAATGAAAAATGCAAATTTGTCTCAGCTGTACCACATAGAAAAGATTCACTGAGGGAAAAATAATGTGAATTCAGTTTTGATGTCTTCTCCCCAGCAAGTTCACAAGTGTGCTGTCTGCTTCCCCCAGAACAATATATCCAAGCAGGTCCTCCCAGTGTACTTCTGCCTGTTTATTCCTCAGCTGCTTCTTCCCAGTGCCAGTTCCCCTCTTGTCTCTGAGGCATTCCTTGCTAAAACCAACACTACTGCCCAATGATCTGGAGGGACAAATCCAAGTATCTTAGTTGTCCTACAGCCCCTGTGCCATGTCACCAGCCAGCCCCATGCAGATTTCTTGTCCACAGACATTTTAAATGTCACCAGACCCCTAGGCTCAGGCACCAGCATCATTTTCTGGATCTCCTCCTTTGGCAATCATTCATGGCAATCATGTCCCAACCACCAAAGTGGAAACTGGGCAAGTACAGTTCAGAACGATCTTCAGATTTACGAGTTTCTCTAAAATAAAGACGGGTAGCTATCTACAGTTCAAGGACTAAATTGTGCATTCAAGGCAAATCTGATAACAAAATAAAGTTCAATATGTAATCTAAATATTGACTACACATAACATTGTGGGAAACATAGACTTCCATTTGAATTTCCTTCAGTGCTCGCTAGATTTCTGCACTAATAGCACTAAGTATAATTGGTTCTGTTGCCACCTGTAGTGTACTAATTTAATTTTAGTCCAATCCCAGCACCCATCTGCTCATAAACATCAGTTACAACAGCCTGAAGCCTTCTCTGTAGTGTGCCAAGTTCAGGTGTATACATGAGTGCATTACAGTAGATGCAAAATAACTGATAGAGAATATTTGTTTCTGTTAGGACAAGATGCCCACAGTTCTACTTGCTGAATGAATGAAACCTTGCAAATGGATAGTATGTGCTTAAGTGGACTGTATAATAACTTAGAAGTTTCTATTAAATCAGAAGACAAACTGTTTCGTGACACCAAAAATTACCAAGTGTGGTGTGTAAAACCAACTTGTTTGCACAAAAAAGCTGATACTGAATTAAATGTAAAAGTACAAGTCAGCTTCTTGTTTGAAAAGGTGAATTAAATGTACAAGAATAAGTGCTTTAAGGTCTCTCTCTACTCTGTAAGATAAATTCTAGAGTTTTTGCTTATCTTTCTGTTAGACACTACACCACAACAAAAAGAAGAAAATCATGGTAAGAGAGGTTCCTGCTATTAATAGAAAAATGAGAGACATGTAATGAAATATAATTTACATTCCACAGCAGACAAGATAAAAGTAAAAATACGGACCAAAAACCCAGGGATGGAAACTCAGAGATTGAAAATTACCTTGGAAAACTTTGCTTTTTCATTTGGTAGTAAAGCCGTACCAAGCAGGAGCTTTAACTTCCTGCAAGACACATCAGGAAAAATCTAAAATCACAGCTATAAGCAGATTACCATATCAGTATGCACACAATACTTGGTTTTATGTGTTTCTTATGTAAATGTGTTTCCAACTTTACAAACAAAACTGTAATCTTTCCCATTTTTTCAATAAAACCCATTTACTTTGTACTTTAAGCTTACACAGTGTTTAAAGTGGAGTCAGGTGCATTTCACACAGCATAGCACTTCTGTGAAAGCAGAGATTACAAATAAGTCAGCATAAAGAGAAAATCACTCCCTGGCATATCTTCATATCTTAAGAATAGAGGTATTTTTCTCATTAAAGGGAAAGAATCAATTTGCCTGTGTTGAGTGGCAAGCATGAAAAGACAGAGATACTGCCAGGCATGATCTATGTCATTTTGGTAAAAGGCAAACCCATAACATTTGGACATGCCTGTAATGGCTCAGGGAAGATACTCAAGGGGGAATGAAGTAGGAATGCAAAGGACTCATCCTGGGCAAAAAAATGTCATTGATGTTTATGTATTAATTGAATTGTCACTTTTTGAGACATGCAGACAGAAACATCACACTTGAGTGCTTAGACTTAAGTTTTCAATATTGAGATCCAAACTTCCTTAACCTCCTGCAAAGCTGAGCACATTTCAGAATCACTTTCCCAAACAATAATATTGTATTAGGACTCAGTTTAATAGATTTAAATTAAAATTACCCATATTTTATCTGTCAACTTCCACTGATGTGAATTCAGTGCTGTGAATTCCAGCATTACTGCTTGCTATCCAATCCTCCCTGTGGGCAGCAGTGAGGATCTATTTAACATGTATCTTCAGTAAATCTCACACACACACACACACCCCCTTTCACACACAACACACACACCCCCAACCCCCCTCTCCTCACCCCCTTTCCACACACACACACCTCTCTCTCCCTTTGATACCATTAAAACCTATAAATGGAGGAAAGATTAGGCTCTGTTAGTTTTGCATTTTTTGAGTAGAAGGTGAGGTCTTTTTCTGGGCTTGTTTGTTAATTTAACACAGAGTTAAGAACTCTGTGTTCAAAGCAATGGATTGTGAAATCCCAGGAAGGCATAATAAGATTTGTGTCTCAGCTTTAAAAGTTGACCCCATTATCTCTATTGAATTACGGAAAGTTTTTAAACTTAGCTTGTGGAAACAGTGAAATTGCAAACCCTTGATATATATAATAAGTTGTTTGCTTTCAAGGTTCTTTTCTTGAGCAATAGCACCCTTGAGTTGTTGTTCAGATCCTTTCACTAGAGGATGGATGACTTGATGTCACCAAGCCTTATGTGCCAAAATGCATTTAATCCAATTAATATTTATGTCCTGTAAGAGGTACAGTTAGCACCTCACTAGATGGCATTCAATAGGAATCAATTCAAATTCTCAGTCTAAACAATACTATGTGTAGGAGCATGGCCTTGTTAGGAGAAATGTCTTCATCACAGATTTCAATTATTTACTCATAATTTACAACAGAGTAAATGATATATGAATCTGCATTTCTGGAAGATTATTAAATCTTAGAGAGTTTTCAAGGATAACATAAATTGGCATTTTAAACTGCCACTTTGTTAACATTTTGGTGGGTTTGTTTGCCATTAGCATTTGATTCCTAAATTCAGTCTGAGAAGATATAATTTTGGTCAACCTCAGAATTCAAGGCTCTGTTATGATGCATAGTTATGCTTCCTTTCAGTGATTTAAATGATACTCAGTGTATCTTAATTCCACAGTTGTACCTTTCCTACCCTCAAATTCCTGAATGCAACAAAAAGAAGTATTATACATTATCCTTCGGACAGAGATCTCAGTGTCTGGATGATGCTCTTAGTCACATGATCCAGTTTTAGGTAGTTCTGCAAGAGCCATGGATTTGGACTCGGACTCGATGATCCTTATGGGTCCCTTCCAACTTGAAATTTTCTGTGATCCTAGAAAAGTTTTTCAAATGACTCATGATTTCTGGGAGGCCAAATTAAAGAGCTTATAATGTCTTAATAAATAAAAAAAACACCCAAAACCACAGAACATTCTGAAAAAAATCGATTTCTGGATTAAAGTTTTCTGAAGTTATTCACTGAAAAAGTTAAGTGTCCAACAAATAGAGGTTATTTTTGATAACTGTTTCTTTTTATTCTCTATAGCCATCTTTTCAGATTCCTGCAGGAGTCTCACTGAAAGGGGAACTAAGACACCCGGTGGGTCTGTGCCACAGGTTAAATACAGACTGAATTATTTGAGCCAAACAGAACTGCTAAGAGCCAGGCTTCACTGCATGTCACTCAGACCTCAGTGCTGCATTAACTGTGGGAACTATAGTGACAGATACTGCAGGCTGCCAGAGAAAATCATGGAAAGGCAGTGTATGCAAATTAAAATAATCTATTTCTTAAAGCAGTTAGGAACGTATTTAGTAAGCAATTTTTCGTGGGCCAGAGGAAGGTATAAATAATGTTTCCTTTCCTCATATTTTTGGTTGTCTAATCTCTAATTCAGAGAAACATGTATGGCTTGTATTTATTTTTTTTTCTGTAGTAAAGTTGTTAATGTTCTTTACAAATCATTACTTAGATTTTCTTTTGTTTCCTTTATTATTTGCATCCCCAACAGGGAAATCTAGAGTAATTGCATATAAAAAGACACAAAATTCCTCTGAAAACAACACTTAACCCCTTTCTTTTTAACTGGTCTCTTATATATCCTATTCTTTATCGTGCATGATTTCGTTCTTCCACTCTAAGAAAGGAGTTAGTTTCACTTTAAATATGGTAATTTGCCCAAGAAGTAGTAAATTACAGTATGTAAATTAACTTTTCTGCCAGACTGGATGATTTTTGCTATTATTGTATTAATTCTCAGCAGCCAAGTGATAACTCTGAGAAATGGCATCTGTTATGAAAAGAATGCTGTTTTACAGTATACGTTATTCATGTGTGTCCCCCTCTAAAATCATCTGGCACATAGCCAGGAAGGCTGATGTCACTAAGGAGACATTTTAAGATGATATGTCATCATAGCCCTTTGCTAGCTTTGTAATAAATGTTTTAATTAAAGGGTAACATCAGACAGTCCAACATCTGGATCAGATCTAGCTGCAATTCCTAATTTTCACTATTTGGTACCTTCTAGCTTTAAGAGAGTTGAAACGTCAGCTAATTATGTCTTGCTACTCAGTATTCTGCAAATGCATTATAAATTGAACTTAAATTCTTAAGGTATAGCATTATATAAAAGGCAAGGGGACTGTACTGTTCTGCTTATACAGCTAACAGTGTCCTTTAAAATAGAAAAATTCCTGATTGCTAAAGTAAAGCATGAAACAACAAAGTAGAATGTGACTGCATAAAGACCTGTCTCCAGTGACATCTTACAGTCATTTGTCTGCTAAAGTGCAGGTAGGTATCTATTGTAGAAAGAACAGTGCCAGGTCCAAAATTTGAAGCAAGTTGTGGGGTTTTTTTAAGCTTCCACTGGAAGAATTTTGGATTCGTGTTGGCCTTCTTTTGTGTGTTTCTACATTCTTTGGAGTAATAGGATATCTGAAGCACCCATGATTTATCTCAATAAATTAACAATACTAATTCTACTACCAATATTGTTACAAATACTAATTTGACTAAGGCCATCTGATGCTTACTCATAACCTTGTAAAACTTTATTATTTTGCACCACCTTTCCATAAATAGTATCAATGGGTCTTTTGGGAAACCTGAAGTGGAAAGGTCTGTCTTTGAGTATGTTTTGGTGAACTTTTTATTACAGGTTTACCTTAAAAAAAGTGCAAACATCAACACCAATAAAACCCACGTTCTTCCTTTAAATTAAGCAAAGACAGGTCTGCGCTTTGATATCTGAGATCTGAGATAGAATGAGTTTGGGAAGAAAGTAATGAGAATTCTCAGTGAAATTTTACTTTTATATCATTGGCTGTGTTTTCATAAAGCTCTTTGGGTTTCCATCTGTGAAAGATACGTGTCTGTGCATTCTACTACATTATGCTGAATTACAGGGAAACCTACCTACATGCAAAGCAATGCACCTTCTTCAGGAGACTTGAGTGTCTTTTATGTACTTTTTGGTGGCCTTCAGCAGTTGCTATGTAAATACAAGGACAGGTGTCCTATTACTTGCACATTAATTGTATGGAATTGTTAAAATGAACTGGATATATATGCCTTTCAACCCAAGAAATTAGATCCCATGTAGATCTTATAGATCACTACCATCACTATCCCAGCTTTACACCCCATACAGAATATAACACTTTCAGCAACATTTTTGGGTTGCTCCACAGAGCATAGGATGTGGTTCAGTGAGCTGACAGTGATTCCATAACTGAAAAAAATATACAAAATAAGGCAGTCCCAATTAAAAGATGAAAATAAATGCCACAGAAATGTTTTGTTCTAGCACAAAACATGTGTGATAGTGACTTGAACCTCTCACCTGCTTTCAGTATCAGGAAAAGACAGTTATCTGTTGCACTGTGGTCCCCTTGGCTCAGATCTTTTTTCTTTAGGCATCAAGTCCGTCTCCTACTAAGAAAGTAGGTCACTTCTAGTTTTATGATTAAAAGATAGCACATCTTTCAAGGCAGTTACATGAATGGTAGACAATTGTTGGTCTAGCAACAGTGTGGGAGCAAAGTTTTGTGAGCACAGGTTTATTAATCAGAAATTGTTAATTTGCAAAATAGTTTTATTTAGTGAGTGGGAAGGGAGAAGAAACTGAGTCTGATAAAAAGTTTAAATATATCTAATAGTTTGTTTTAGCATCTTGTTTTTACTGTAAAATGACATGTCATTCAGAAATGTGCAGAACTTGATTAAAATTATCAAATAGAAAACGATTACCTGAAGACCTGAAGAAACTTCTGTTGCCTATAATATAAACCATAGGATCCACAGATTTGAATCCAGAAGGTTTTACACAAGAAAACTATCACCCCAGAATTATCTTGTACTTCTTGTTGGCAGAACCAACTGATATGCCATCTAGTTGACACTATCTCCTAATTCTTTGGGAAGGACTTCACAGAATAAATTGAACTGCTATTGTTGATAGAACTTCTAATTTTCTAGCAATCTTACAGAGTGACAAAGGACTTTATTCTTCAGGACTGTGAATCTGATAGCCTTCTCCAGGACTGAAACATCACTTGATGTTTTAAGGCTAAAGATAGAAGTAGTGGGGCCTGAGGGAAACTGTTATTTGAGTTTTAATTTTGCATAGGTTTTTCAGTCTGTTCTTCCAAAGCACCATGGCACTCACTTCATTACTTGCAGATACTTAATAGAATGTAATTAGTTCCTTTACTCTAATTTCTTTCCTTGCTCTTATCCTTCTTATAATTAATAAGTACATGCTCTTTATACCACACCATTCCTCTTGCAATTGATTTCAAATGCATGCGTGCTGCTGCCAGTGTGGATAGAGCTACTTTGACTCCACTGTCATCTCTTCTGAGTATACAATGAGCTTCGTTTCACAAGTGGACTCTAGTATTCATTGATTTTTATGATAATGCCTAAGTATATCATTATATCTGTGAAGATCGCTGTCCAAAGGGATATCAGTAATGTCCGAATGGAGAGCAGTAACAAGTGGTGTCCCTCAGTGGTCTGTACTGAGACCAGGAAAATTTAATATATTAATGACATACACAGTGGGATCGATTTCACACTCAGCAAGTTTGCTGATGACACAAAGCTGTGCACTGTGCTAGGGGATGAAGGTGTTGAAAGCAGCTCTGAAGAGAAGATCTTGAGGAAAATAGTAGGTGGAAAATCAGGTTGGGCTTTGAGGAACCTGATCTAGTGAAAGATATGGCAGGTAGTTGGGAAAAGAGGTCCTTTCCAACCCAAACTATTCTGTGATCTGCCACCTGATACTCGTGAAAGAGGTCCTGTATGTTGTTCTAGTCAGTCCAAGAGAAAAAAGAAAAGCTTTGGCATGCAGAGAAAATCAACTAAAGATGGTAAAAAATGCCATTTATTGCTATTGCAAAAGACAATTAAGGCTGTTCTTCCCCTCACTTCTCGATCTTCCTTTGTGTAGTTCCTAACTTTGAAGATTTTTTAAAAGTGGAAAGGATAGAAGGAAAGGAATACGAAGTTCTGATGTTTCAAATCAAAAGCTAATGGATTGTTCCCTGATTTAGACTAACATGACATAGACATACTTTTACTGAAAGTTATGAGAAGAGGTTTACATCCTTAGATGACACATTGTGTTTACCAGCAAAATGCGAAAATGCAATGTAATGTACTAAATCCTGTAGGGTGATATCTGAATCCTTTAAAAAAGCCAAAACGAGTATAAATTTGGGTCCAGCATTCAACAGCTGTTTAGCCTGTCACTTTAACCCCTAAGAAATTTAAGCTTTCTCTGATATTTCCAAACAAGAAACAAGACTTGTTAATACTGTAGGCTAAAAGGATGTTTAAAGGGATGCAAACAAGAAAGAAGTGCTTTATCCTTTTTAATATGCCCCCAAAAATCTGAAAAATCCACATCTGTGCCCTATCACTTCATGCTTTTCTGCTATGTTTTCTCATAGAGCTCAGGGAAAATGGTTGATTAATGAAAGAAAGTATACCAGAAAATTAAGATGTGAGCAGATGAGAGGACTTCCCTATTATAGTGTATGGCTATAAACTATGCAACTTTTTATTCTGTGTTTAAATTAAAATGAGAAAAACAAAAAAGTAAAACAATGAGAGAACAAGATGAAATAGATAGTAATACAACCTTAGTATTTGTTCTTTTCCAATATTGTGTGAATTTTGAACAATTAGATATACCTGCTGTTCCTGCTATATTACGGTTTATGGAACTAGGTGGCAAACTCTTTCTACCCAAGTTTTAAATGATGGATTTGTTACTAATTTCTAATGGATGTTTATCCCAGAAGTAGCTGCATTTTATATTATCATTAAAAACTCGTTGGAAAATATCTCAGGAGACTTTGGGACAGACAGGAGATATAAATGGAATATCCTATTAATATTCCATTAAGTTAATAATATCTGTCCAACTGAATCACAGTTATATTTCCTACCAGCTTTTAAATACAGTTTGGTTTATTTTGGTATTTAAATTCCCATTGTGTAGAACTGTGCTAGCTTCTATGTGCTAGTTTTTTGCAGTTTATCTTGTGTTCTTCTAAATGTGTGATGGATAAATTATTGAGCTGGAGGCAGAGGTATAAGAAACAGAAGAGTATAATGCAAAATAATGATTTTGACATTGTGTCCAAAGCATAACCACATGTCTCAGTGAATTCCAGGCTCTATCTGATTACATATTCACACACTACTGGGTAGTTGTTTATCTGCTTTGACAGTGGGTCCAGAGGAGTGTTCAACGAGTCTTAATTGCATTAATTTGTATTAGATTGTGAGGGTTTTCTGAGATTACATTTCTCATCAGGTTCCAGACAGATCTCTTCACGCTGGTCACTTCACATTTGTATAGAATATGTGCCGCTTCACCAGATACTCCACCAGGTTTGAAGAGGCAAATAATTACAAAGACTAATAAGAGGGAATCCAGTTGTTTCCACCTGTGAACAAAATAGAAGCAACCATAGCTGTGGTAGAAACCTGGACAAGTTTAAGGAATTAAATTTTGGTTGTTTTATCCTTGGGAGGGTTTAATTATTTTTTTCATTATTGTTATTACAAATAAACACAGATACTTTCACTTTGATGTTTTGGGGGGAACTATTCCCTTTTTTTTACTGCTCTTCTTGACACGATCTCGGTGTTTCACAGGTATTTTTCTGGCATCAATAATCAATTGTACATAAGATCAAAGTTAAAACTGGATAGATTAACAAATCAAAGCCTAGAAAAGGATCAAAAGTTATGAGCAAAGTTCATTGTATGAGGTGACACTGAAAAAAATTCTTTAAGCTATTGCATAAAGCAACACAGTAGAAGAAATGTAAAATGAAAAGTCAAAAGCCCTGCAGAAAGGCCCCCTGCTTCAGAAAAAAAGAGAGGGACATTCAAGAATATGGTAAGCAGGTAGACAAATTGGGAAACATAGCAGAACAGAAGTGTTTGAGCAAAGTACTGGTTGCTCTTCTTCCCCAAGTAGCTCATTTGTTCTTTACCATAGTTGTTTCTATAAATCAAGTAATGTATATATTATCCATGTATGCCACCACGTTTCTATTTTTTAAAAATTTTTTTTTTTACTTCAGTCAGTGATATCCAGCTGGAAATCTTAATGTTAAAAATATGAGTATTGTGTAGTTATGAGTCACTGAAAACAGTAAAAGCAGATGGAGCTTCTAAAGGATACTTAGTACTAACCTACAGATGGTAAGCACTCTGTAGACAGCAGGATTTCAGCTCCTGAGCCGTACTTCCTAGCAAAAGCACTTTGCTCTGGTGTCTCTACTAAGTTTCCAGGGAAACTAATGGCTAAACTGAGTATGTACAGACTGTTCTCTGAGGTGGAGACATTATTTTCATAGATTCACAGCTCCAGCTAAAATTTCCCAGAGGACAAGTAAGACAGAACAGAAGACCTTAGATGCTTACACTGGGATTTCAGTGGCTAATCTTTGTATAATTTCCATCTTTGCCAGCTCACCTACCTCACAATAGAATAGCCTAAAGAATGTGATGATATGCTTTAATATCTGGGATCTCTAATATGAAATATATACATATATTATAAAAAAAAAGAAAAGTTATGTGTGAGTTTAAAAGACACTTTAGTGCTGTAGAGGACAGAGGACAGTGCTGGAGGACAGCATCACAGCTACTTATACTTCAATTTTAATGTCAAGTAACATAAGCTCCAATGGCAAAAATGGGCAGACTTCACCCTTTTCTTGAAATTTTAAGTCTTATTTTTATATCTGATATTTTAAAGAGACAATGGAGATCTTGTTCAGGATCATTTGTTGGTGTTCAAGAATATATAGAAAGTATATATGGATATGGGAAGTATATAGGGATATGGTTTAGCATAGGGAATAGTTGGACTTGATGATCTTAAAGGTCTTTTCCAACCTTGTGATTCTGTGATTCTGTATCTCAGTCAGTAGATTTTTTTTCCATTCAGAATATTAGCCCTCAAGTATTCTCTTAATCAAATGAAAAGATTGGAAATCTCTACTTTATAGCAATTTTTCCAATATATATTAGAGAAAATAATTTAGAAGGAACTGGAACACAGTGCATCCCTTAATCTTCCTTTCCAACCTAGATACCTCAACCATTAGGCTACACTGTCATGTTAATACTGTTTTCTTCTCAATTTAAAGAAACTTCAATTATTCTGCAGAAAGTCCAAGTAGTTAATTAAAGGAAATTCAAAGGTATTTATCTCTTGACACACAAGAGTAGCTCATTTACTGGTGATTAGAAGAAACCTGAAGGTAGCTGGTGTTATGGCAGTCAAAAATCAATAAATCCACACCCTGCATGATATTTCTTTCCCATCACTCCTGGCACTAATGACAGGCATAGAAAAATCTCCATTTGTGATTCTGAGAGGCATTAGTCATCTGACAGATGCAAAAGATCAGTTTTATCAAGAGTGAGATGGGTTTGGAAATAGTCCAGAGAAAATCTTAGACCTCTGGGGAACCTCTGCATCATGAGTCACATTGTCTGCAGATCTTCAGTTTAGGAAACATGGGAGAGGACTGTCACAGGGAGGTGTGGATATCTCAGTTTGGGGTTTATGTCTTGAATGCACGAGTCAGACTTGACACTTTAATTTCCTTTATGGATTCAACCCTAAATAACCCTTTTATGATTAAGCTGTTCTGCTCACAGGAACCTTGTTGCAAAGCAATGAATTTGACATAGCATGCAGGTAGTAATCTACAGACAGGACTATCTCTTCTTGTCAAAGATGCTGAAGACTTGGGAAGGAAAAAAAAAAAAGAGAATAAATGTACACTTTTAATGAAAAAGCAAATTTAGCTTCCTGCCAGAACCGCCATAACTTATGATATGACATTAATGCCAGCAGTGAAGCAACTTTTGGTTGGTTTATTACAGATTAAGACTATCCTTCAGAATTAAAAAAAAAAAGAAAATAAAAACCTCAGAACATAAATAGCCAGATGAGTCAAATTTCTTCCCTGTCTTTGATTACCCCAAGCTCCAGTCCTGCATTTGGAATTTTTGGATATTTTGGAGAGCCTTGAATATTTTAGTGAGACCTGTGTTTTGTCATGCACTCTTTCTTTTTTGTGTCTGCAATTTACTTTAATGATATTCCAATTTCACTGACCTTGAGTCTGCAGGCCAGAATGTAGATCAGATCAGCAACTCTGTGTTCAGAATAACAAAATTATTAAGGTTAAGAACAGTCCTTTGTACCACAGAAGCCAAACTAGCATCAGAACATATATTGCCACAGGATGTACCATACTTGGCAACTTGTTTAGGTAAAAAAACTACAACATTAACGTCTTTAGAGTACAAAATTATCATCAGCAATTGTCACTGCTAAACAGCATTGCTTTGGAAATGGGAATTAAAACCAAAGTGACTGAAGTCTAGTTCAAAAACATAAGTGAAAGAGAGAGAAGAGATGGATATAATTTAATCACGCTGCAAAGTCAATATCTATCTGCAGGAACATTTGCTGTTTACTGTAATTTCCACAGGCCTCATACTGACTTTTCGTTTTTAAATGGAGATTTGCATAGGTTTTCGTATGCATACAGTTTGTGAAATAAATGCTATAAAGCAGCATATAAGCTAACAGGATAGCTAAATATAATAATATACATATGGAGAACAAGTGTGAGAATTTATGTTGCCATTCCTAAAATTATGCAGGGTAACTAACAGCTTTGAATAGACACACACAAACTTTACCACAAGAGAAAGCAATAAAATAGGAAGATAAGTTTTTGGACTTTGTGCTTTCCAAATTTATGATCAATGAAATGTATAGAGTTCAAGACATATCTTCAGGTGATTTACATTGATAAAATTCTAGGAAAATAAAGAAATCTGTGCCAATTTCCACCATTTGAGGATGCAACTCACAGAGATGCTGAGTTTCCCTCTTCGCTCTGCTGTCCTAGGTCACATTCCTAGTCACATAAAGGGACAGAAGCTGACTTTCCCTCAAAAATCAGATTATACAAGGAAGCTGATCTGAGTTGACATGATTTGATTTGGGCAAGAAGATTAATCCAGACTTCAGCTGCCTGAGGCTTTTAGATAAATAGCACTTAGCCCATTTATACTGAATGGATTTTTTTTTAAAGGAAGGATTATTAATTAGAACAGCGATAACTGGAAGTGTAAGAAATCTGAAAAGACTTAGGATTCGTGAGACAAAGGCAATGAAATACTGCTGTCTTCGGAGATTATTTTATCAACATTTGAAATGGAATATGAGTTTCTATGATCTGGTTAGTGACTGGACTTCTAGTTCATCCGATGAGGAAAAAAAATGTGTTATCTAAAAGCACCGAGGAGAAAGCAAAATAGTCTAGCCTGCTTTGAAGGGACTATGAAGACAAAGGTTTTGTAACAATTTCAAATGCCAGTACTGACCTGAGGCTGAGTAAAACCCTAATCCAAGATAGGACAAGCATTGTGACAATTTAACATTTTAATGCACTGGATGGGTGATGCAAGTCCCATGTGGCCAGCAGTCAGATGTGCTCCTTATTTTCTTTCTGTTATATCCTTCCTGAAATATTTTTGTTTCGAACACATCATTGTCCAAGTTGTTGTTGGAGGTAGTTGGTCCCTAGATATCAGCATCTTCTGTTACGTTCCCCCGAAATTAAAGCTAGCAGATCAAAGAAATGTACTTGTAATTTGGAGAAGTCTGCAGTTTAGCATCCTTGTTTTGGAGTGGAAGAAGGTGGGTTTTACTCCAAGAAAAATTACAAAATAAACCCTTAATTTGGAGAGGGACATTTCCAGATATTGACCACAAAAATGGTCAGAGGGATGGAATGCCTCTCCTATGACGAAAGGCTGAGAGGGTTGGGGTAGTTCAGCCTGGAGAAAGGGCTCCAAGGAGACCTTCCTGCAGCCCTTCAATACTCAAAGTGGACGTGCAAGAAAGGTGGAGAGAAGTGTTTTTGGAGAGTCTCTAGCAACAGAACAAGGTTTTATGTTTTTCAATTAAAAGTAGGAAATTTAGACTAGATATAAGGAAGGCATTTTTTATGATGAGGGCGATGAAGTGCTGGACCAGGTTGCCCAGACAGGTGGTGGAGGCCCTGTCCCTGGAAGTGTTCAAGGTCAAGCTGGACAGGGTTCTGAGCAACCTGATCTAGTTGAAGATGTCCTTGCTAGCTGCAGAGGCATTGGACTAGATGGCCCTTACAGGTCCTTTTCAACCCAAACCTTTCTATGGTTGTATGATTCTAAGATCTCAAAGAAGGTAAGTGGGAAACAGCAGATATACAGCTGATACAAATTATGATGCAACTCCAAAGACTGAACCAGAATGCACAGTTAATTTGTAACACCATAGTAATGCTTTAAGGCTGTGATGACTGTCAAAATTAAACAGAATTCCATCCCTATGTTCTAAAAAGCTACAGTGCATCCAAGAGCATTGTAGGAGGTTTATTCCTGTTGCTAATAGAAATTAATTGCATTTTCTGGTGTCATGCAACAAATCTGTGGCAGAACAAGAATTTTGTTTTTCTAAAGCTCAGTTAAAAGCCTTTCCATAAAATGTTGAATGACTAATTAATGTTCTTTGTGATTTCCAAATGAGATTATATTAAAACACTGTTCAAAAAGATAAAATTACTGTCAATTTCCGTAAAGCCGAGGCTTCATTTTACCCAAATGTCAGGAGTTCAGTCTAAGGTAATACTGAGAGCTGCCTGTGGAAAGTCACTGGAGAGAGGTGATTCAGGACATGCACCCAGTGTGTGTGTGATAGGTAAGGAGATGTGGGTGTGTTAAAAAGATCAGATAGAACTGTCAAACTCCTTTCTAGATATTTTAAAGCCTACCTATTATCTGATACTGAACTTGGACTCTGAAACTGAACCATCTACACTGAAATTATGCCATTTAGCCAAGTTGAAGTAAAGCTATGTAAATACATGTATATACACTGACACCATGTTTGAACAATATTAATTTGTGCTGTGGTGTAAGCAAATGGAAGTTTGACTTCAAAGAGCTTTGCATAATCAGTCAGGATTAATTAGAGATATTCTTTCAAGCCCTCACCATACAATGGAGAAAGCCTGCATAAGTTTATAGTTACAAATCCCAGTCCGTAGAAATTTAAATTTTAAATTCTGGAAGATAGCTGGTTGATTGTCTGTCATCACAGCAAGCTAGACATCTATAAAAGAGAAAATCCTTTTGTAATAAAACCTCCTGGAAGACATGTCTAGGTAAGCAGATAAAGAATCCTTTTAAACATTTATTCTGTGAGATTAAGAGCTAAATCTCATGCTTTACTATCCAGGCCTTATATAAATTTTATGAGCAAGTGTTGTCCATCTCTTAGGACATCTGGTTTATTTGGGAATTTGAATAGCTCTTTTTTCTGTTGTCTTATCATTTTATGCAATGGTAATGAACAAAGAACTTACTTCAGTAACTTAGTTTTATAACTGTATATACTCTTTTCCATTCTATACTTGCTAAATAATTATTCCTAACACTTCCTAGGTGATGGAAGGGAAGATTTTAATCCCTTTTGAATTACCAAGTGGCATCATTCTAGGAACTCGTTCCTAAAATAATGGCTTACTTCATCTCAGTATTTATGTACAACATTAAAGTAGAGATCATTCTATCAATTAATTGTTGAAGACTAAAAACTCATTAGCTACTAAAAAGGCACAATGTATTGCTTACAAACTATTTTTATTAATACCAAAGAAACTGTAATATCAGTAGAATTTTCATGAGAAGTGCAAGCACAAAAATCCCCCCCCTTTGCAAGGGAAGTTTCTTCTCTGGTAGTCTGATACCTCTGCAATTAATTTCAAAGAGAGATCAGATAAGACTGTGTTCTTGGTATGTCTGCTGCTAATTTTGGACAAAAAGTCAGTCAAGGAAAATTCAGAAAATAATGGAAGCTTAAGTGAAAAACATACTTCTGAATAAAATTTGGAACATTGGGGAAATGTAGTTTCTCAAATAAAATTTTTCTGAAAACTCATTTTTTTGTCCAACAAGTGAATCCCTTCTAGAGACAAGAAATTATTGTGTAGTACATTTGCAAACTGAAATGTCCTTGATGCGTAGTGTGGCGTAATTTTACAGATTCTTTAAAACAGTCATGGAAGAATGAATCTTTTCATACGTTTCAAGTTAGATACTTATTTTGTAGATACAAATCTAACTATCTAAATATGACCATATTCTTATTTTCAGTAGATCCCATTTACGCTCCTCCTTATAGAATAGAATATCAGCCATAGCATCCCATAGTTTACTGTCCAAGTAAACTGCAGTTATGTAATTTTTCATTAGAATTTGCATATGAAAGAAATACTTAATGTTTCTTTTCTTTTTTTCTGAATAAGTTCATTACAGAAAGCATATATTATGCGTTTCCCCCCTCATAAACATGGATGCATAGCTAATAGTTAAGTTTTAAAGTAAAATATTCTTTAAGGACAACAAAATTAAGTTTTTGGAAATTACTTCTGAAATGGCTGCTGAGTTATGACAAGCTCTTTTTGAAAGTTCTGCCAGACAGCCTCACACATTTGCTTTTTAAGATGGTTTATGATTAAAGCCCTATGTGTAAATCAAAGAAAAATGTGACAATTTTCATGGGCTAGAGACAGTGAATATAATCAAGGTTCTCTGTGGTCTGCCAAGATAAATACATAGGTAAGAAAACTATTAAACTACATATTCTCACTATTAACAGTGATTTGACATTTTCACTCAATAAAGGATAAATGAAAACAGAAATCTGTGGTGTTCTTCACCTTAAGAAGAAGTCAGGAAACAATAATAGAAGTTTTTCAGATCTCCTGTCTGATGTGTTTATAATAATATTCAGCTACTACCTAGTGTGCTTTTCATCAGTAAACTTCAAAGTATTTTTCAAAGCAGGTAATCTTTAGAAAGGTCTCAAAAAATTCCAGCGAAAACATTTTCATCAGGTTTTGCATAAGAAAGAGAAATAAACCAATTTTATTTCCACCAATTTTCCCAGACATCAGGTAGGTTTTTCATAGAAAGTATGAACTACAACTGAGTTTTGGGTGTTGGAATGCTTTCTGTTGGCACAGATACCCCAATTACCTGAAACATTGTTTGAAAAGGAATTTGCAATTCGCTTACTACTTCTTTAAAATTGCTATTAATCCGTAGATCCCATTTACACTCCTTCTGCTTATAGAATAATAATTCAAAAAGGTTATATGGAAATAACTTGGTTTGGAAGTAATCAATATATGGTTGTAATGAAGGGCTTTACATGTATAAGTATTGTGTGACTCGCAGATCACAGTGAAGGGAAAGTGAAGAAGGTCATGCCCAGATCACAGTGCTACTTAGAGAAGATAAAGAAAGGTCATTATCAGGTCCCATGAGTGAGAAGGAGATAAAATTTTTTAAAAGTAAGCTACTGAAGAGGTGGGATCCCCTCAGTCCTTAGATGCTTGTGTCTCTCCCAGTGCATGGACAGTTCTAGCAACAAGGTTATCTTGCGATTTGTGAAATATTGTTTCTTTATTCAAAGTCTGAATATTTTATTATTTCATGCCAGGAAGCAGAAAGGTAAAAAGGCCAAACTAAAACCCTTCACTAAGGTCTTGGCAGAAGCTTTTTCACTGTCCAATCTGATAGCTGAAGAAGATTATAATCAAGCAAGGAGATGTAACAAAACCTCCACCTTTTTAAGAGGAAGATTTTTCAATGCATAGAAGTGAATATTTTTGGTGTGATATGCATGCAGAATGTGGTATCTGATGACCCCAGAGATGCCCTCTCCTCCTATGATATATGACATTGTCTCTTACACTTGTCCTAATGGAGTAAAGGACTATATTTCTACAGAGCTCTTGCACTGTGGCGAGAACATGCATTAATGCCAGTGGCTTCAGTGCTGACTATGTGCTGCAAATATGAACTGAACTGAAATCTCCATATTCATTTCACAAAGGTCAGTGAACAGATATCATTGCAATACATCTTCTAAGCCTGAGAGATCTGATTCAGTCTTGTATCATTTTAGGTTTATGTCAGTTTGACTTCTCCAAAATCAGTCTGACACTGAAATCAGTGGAGTTAGAAATGGCATAAAGCTGCAAGAAAGTAGGGGTGACTCATACCTTTTATTTCCAAATATGAGAGCCAAGTGTTTACTGTGGATTCAACATCAAACCAGAATAAATTGGGGGATTTGAAGTGGGTTGTGACTTGTCTGAACCTGTAGCTCAGAAAACATGAACCCATGCAAACCAAAACAAAAATACAGTGCACACACACATCCCATTGAACAAAACCTGCTGACTTTCACACAGCTTTAGCTGCAAAGTCACATTCATTTGACATTTTTTTCTTGATAAATTGTTCACAGAAATCTGCAAGTAGTCAGATAGAGAGTGTTTGCAGGGAAGAATGGATTCATAGAAAGAATATGATCAGAGCAGATTTGCTGATACATATGAAATTGAAAAACATCCAAATCCAAAGAAAATGCACTGAAAGTGAAAGTTGTATTCTTTGTGCCTGCTTCTGATTTTACAAATTGATCAGGCATCTGCTCACCTTCAAGCTTGAACTCCTTCTGTAGACTGTTGTCTTTCTGAATTAGTGGTAAAATCTCCAGACTCTATGCATTGAATTCCTACATTTAGTGATGTCCAGTCAAGTATGCCATTTCTTTGCAATACAACCCACAGGTATTGTTCCCTCCTCAGTCATATAGGTAGTGATTTAGGGCTGAATACCAGTCAGTATTAAGTCAATATCCCCCCTATGAGTATTGCAGTACTACCGTATTACTTGGAGTGATGAAATTACAAGCCCTTTTTTTACTCCTCTGAAATATCACTAGGTCCTGGCCTTAAAGCACTGCAGTAACAAGGTGTAAGTGTTGGCATGATATACCATACACTCAGCCAATTTGTAAACAATAAGCATGTTTTGTGTGTTGCTCCTAACCATCACGGTAAATCTGGATCAATAAAGGTAGACAACCTCAGTATTTTTTGGGAAGAAAACCCCACATTTTTGCCCATTCTGAACGGAAACTTTCTTCTTTTTCTTCTCCCTTTTGGGCACCAAATGCATAGAATGAATCTCAATATTAAACAACTTAAATTAATCTTTGCCTTCTAGCTTATCTATAAGTAATGATTTAGACTTGGCCTAGTCTCTCTCATTTTGAGACTGGAAAATACTTTATAGGTGTATTTTTACCAAGGAACTGTTCTACATCTGCACTATCATCACTATTGTGGCAGAATCTGAGGAGCAAATCTTTCCTGAAGTCACAGAGTCATAGAATGCATTAGGTTGGAAGGAACCTTTAAAGGTCACCCAGTCCAACCCCATGTGGTAAGCACAGATAACTTTAACTAGATCAGGTTGCTCAGAGCTTCCATGAGCCTGATCTTGAATGCCTCCAGGGATGAGGCCTCCACCACCTCTCTGGGCAACCTGTGTCAGTGTTTCATCACCCTCATAGCGAAGAACTTCTCCCTAATGTCTAACCTAAACCTACCCTGCTGTCGTTTAAAACCATTGTCCCTCATTCTGTCACTGCATGCCCTTACAAACAGTCCCTCCCCAGCTTTTCTGTAGGTCTCCTTCAGGTACTGGAAGGCTGCTACAAGGTGTACCCAGAGCCTTCTCTTCTCCAGGTTGAACAAGTCCAACTCTCTCAGCCTGTCTTCATAGGAGAGGTGCTCCCCTGCAAACTATGTCAGGTGCTAATTCTCTAATATAAACTTATCCAGACAAGTGATCACACCATATTCTATAGATCATTAATTTATATATATTACAAAGTAAAACAGTTTATATACTACATTATCTATACAGTTAATCAAGAGAGAGATAGAGGCTATGGGGGGGGGGAATACTGCAATGCAGACACCTAAGATTTGCTAATGTCTATGACTAGAGTGACCAAAACTCAAAAACTGCCTTTGAAGGATGAATTGGCTTTCATACACATAGAAAATTAAGATATAACATGATACAGGGGGTATATATTTAAAAATATGAACAGGAAGGAAAAAAAAAATTACATACTTCTACATTAAGTAAAATAGAATTGGTAAAAAGCCAAGAGAGTAGGAAGATGCCAGAAACCTCGGTTGTATGGATTGTGTGTTCCTTTTGTAGGAAGACTTGAGAACAGATCTCTTTTAATGTTTTACTCCTCAGGAAATGAGGCAGAGAGGCTCTTCATAGAGATGGACTGCTAAAGGAGATGGTCTTGGACTGTAAAGGAGTTTGGCTGGCAGCAGAGGATAAATATAAGGCACAGGGAAAGAAAGTATTTGGGAATAAATTATATCCCAGTATGTGTCTGGAAGGGCCAAAAATGATGCAATTTTTCTGCCTCCTTTAAAGTGGGTTCAGTTTTTCCTGTCATTTCTAAGAGATGTTTCTATAACCACCTCATAATGATCTCCCATGTTGACAACTCCATGGCTTGCCTAACCAATATATCCATGTGTATCACAGCCCTGACCGTGTTTTTGCATCTACTATTTAAGGTGAATTTTTCTTGCTATAAATCAAACACACTAGTCTTGTCCTGCCTTCCAAAAGAATAATTTCTTTTTTCTTTGCTGAATTACCCACCCCTCCAGGAGGTGATTCTGTGATGGCTGATTCTTTCTCCATTTTTTTCTTTATCTTTGAGGAATACTCTTACTGACATGTTGGCCGACAGATGTCAAAACTGCCACCATAAAATTTCCCTCTTAATCAACATGAAAAAACATCATGCGTGATTTTCATCTGCCTGTTCTCTTGGTTTTGATGACATTACTACAGTCCTCAATTTATTCCTCCATCTGAGTTAAAGTTTCTTCCCCCTTCATCATATTCCAAATCTCTTTCTTTCCCGCTGTTGGTAGTTCCCAAAGTGTGAGCTGGGAGATCTCAGTGTCCACAACACTTTCTATCTAAATGTGGAATAAAACTCCAATTTCTTCATACAATCCTAATGCTTTCCTTTTTCTTTTTTTTTTTTCCTCCAAGTAAAAATTTGTTCACTCACAACCACTGTAAAAGCAAGTAGAGTTTACAATGTTCACATAATTAGTTTTCCAGTTTTATTCTGATTTTTCTGTTTGTTTAGAATTGGGCTTTTTTTGGAGGGTGGCTTTATGTACTTTTATAGCTCCTCATCTACAGTGCTGCACACAATTGGTTGTGGCACAAGAAATTCCGCCATGTAACTTGACTCACATGAGCTCTGCAATGCAAGATTAATGTGGGGTAGACTTAGAACTACCTGCCTGAAACCCACTGGTAGACACTAAAACCTGTCTTACTTCTTTCCCTCATTACAAGGTTAAAGAAATTGAATGAGAAAAACACAGAAATAGGCCAGAGAGAAAAAACAATTATTGTGCATGGTGGTCATGACCTTGGAAAAACACCTTGTGTCCTCATCTCTGGAAAAAATGAAGGCTCAGCAAGAGGAAATTGTCACAAATGCAGGGGCATGGTGGAGAAGCAAGTTTTATCACTTGACTTTCGGGGCTTGGGATGACATGGTCATGACATCTCACACCGATACATGTATCAATCAGTCTTTCATTGCACAGAAGAAGCTACAGATTCCCTGGGGTGACAGATGTACAGCTGTGGATCACAGTCTAGAAATGACATTTCACCCCATCTTTAGGCATGATATAACCAAGAAGCTTCTTTAAACAGCACAATGTCAATTTAGCAGCAAACCAGCAAGATGCCTGGCAACACAATACATACTGAAATTCTCCTGCAAGATTTTGAAAGGCTGATGGATTTTTTTTTCCCCTTCCTTTTCCAACAGGAAACACTGTACATGTTTGATTGTGCAAGTAATGCTTGTACAGCTGAAACTTTTCCACATATCTTCATGACTGTATTACAAACAAAGAGTGGCTGTGAGAAGGATGAATCTATACTTTATATGCAGATACTTTTGGTGTAGTATCAATAGCTCTCTCTCATTTCCCTGTAGTCAGTGAATCAGTCATATCTTGTTTAACTACATCCAGATAGCAAGATTATGTTTACTACATCCCTACTTAGATGGGTACTCCTTTTTGAAAGAGAGCCTTACAATACTCATCATAAAGGAGACAGCACATCTCAACAAAGATTGCCTAGCTGAGTCAGAAGTATTAATTTATACATACTTAGTTAAAATGGGTGGGTGCTGCAGAAACTGATCTGTGCTGACAGATCGCTCCCACTCTCTGTGAAAACTGAATTAGCAGATACACTCATACTTTAATGGAAAGATCTACCTAAAGAAGCAGTTAGGATTAGGATTTAAAGAGAATGTGAGTTTCTGGTTTCAGTCCCAGTCATATTATTAACTGCAAAGTCAAGCTGTGTTTTCATCTAGGTATTGGTCTGAGCTTGTCTCTGCTTACATCACCAGGAACATATGAAACACAGCAGTTTCTTGATGAGAAGATTACAGAGAAGAATAATGACAATTCCAGGAAAGAAACACTCCTCCTGTGCTGAAAGCTGCATAAAGCGAGGACCTCAATGCTGACCCATGACTCCAACAGTACAATGAACATTGACTCTGCAAATTAATATTGATCATACAATTAGCTATCATAATATTCTGATTCTGCCATTATTTAGCTATAGCACAGTGAGGAAATGTGGCTGTCAGAGATGACAAAGAGCTATCTATACTAAACAGATGATCTTACTGCGTGATACAGCAAAGACATTCGTGATGATGTGAAGACCATTACCTAAGTCTCCAAGAATTTAAGATGGAGCTGTATATTTATGCAGAACACTAAGGTTCAACATTGTTTAGTCCAGTGTCAGGCATAGGCTGTGTAAAAAGCTACACAGAAAAGACTGAGAGCAGCAAAGCAGACCAACATTCAGTCAGTCCTGTTCAGTGTAGCCAAGCATCAGTCATTCATTTGCCTCTTCCTAGGGCAGGAGGATGGAGTGCAGCAAAGACAGCAACAATTCAGTGCAACACCAGGCAGGCCAACACTGCTTAGCTTCTCTTCCCCTGTTTCACTGGCCTGTACAGGTGGAGAAAAGAGGCTGCAAAAGATGGGTTCTACTGGTCTTCCAACCACAGTAATTATTGAGTCCCTTGTGAGCTGTAGATGCAAGATGTGTTATGCTCTCAGGAGCTTTTCTTTGTCCCTGTCAGGAAATATGGGACAGACTTTAATGGAGAGAAGTGTACCAGTATATGGACAGCCCTTCCCAGAAGTTGTTTTTCTTCCTTCAGCTGAGTGGCATCTTTTTGTCCTCCTGGATTGCTGTGGAGTACTGAAAAAATTCTGGTTGTTTTGGTTCATTGTTTAATCATAAAGCTTTTATTGAGTAAGGAGAGGCTTCCTTGAAAATTATGTACCAGGGGAGTGGAGTGAAAATTTTTCCTGGGGAATATAACAGATTGTATGGATTATGGCAGTAAAAGTAAACTGTTGGAGGATGATATGAAACTCTGTGAATTGGAGTTGGAGCACATTGAACTGCAGATCAGTATTTCTTCACATATAACAAGCAATTGTGAAGAAGGCATAATATAATGGCTAATACACAAGAAGGCATAATATAATGACTAATACACAAAAAATAAATGAAATATGAAAATAAGTGAAAAAAGAAGAAAAAATATATAATAATACTTAATATATGTCTGCAGAATACTTTTAATTGCTCTTACAGCTTGTTTAAGAGATGCAGATGTAAAGACCTTCCAAACATGCCTTGGACTGTCTAGGTAAAGATTTGAGTTTTTAATCACGTTTTTGGTGGTTTCTTTCAGTGGACAAGAATATATATTCCTGACAGATTTCTAAGATCTGACTGTCTAGCTGGAAATGAAGTTTAAACACAGATTTTACTGTTTTGTTTTGCGGTGTCCTCTTTTGACTTTGAATGGTGCCAAGAAACAAGACAGACAAAAGCAAGAGAATGAACCAGACTTTCTGAAATCTAAGATTAAAGAAAAGAACTGAAATAAAGACTAGGAAGTCTTATTTGCTACATTGATGCTGTATTTTTTTCTGTAGACAAAATTGGAAATTATGTAAATAGGTTCTAAATTGAAACACAGACTCAAAATTTCTATAAACCAAAACAAACAAACACTAAAAATTGCTTCAGAAAATGAAAATAAATTCAGGGTTTGTTATTTTCAGGGAAAGAAACACATGCAGGCTGCCTGTGGCATGGAACTTCTGTAACTAGCATATATAGAGTCTGTAACTAACATATATAGAGTCCGCTGGAGCTAGAGATTTCCCTGAATGATGGAAATAACCTAGAAATAAGACAGCCCTGCATTTGAAGCATTTCCCTGCACTGTAGTTCAGATACTGATGATGACCTGAAATACTAGGACACACACACACATATATACCTTTGATAATTCATCTCTTTCAAGTTAAACAGCAAGTTTTAGAACTTGCTATTTCGGAGAACATTAGTTTAAAACAACACTTCAAAACTTTACAGCGAATCCTAATTTTCCAATTAATATACACAGCACAATGTTCCAGATAAGCTCTCTGGCTGTACCAGGAACTACTGTTTTCCCACATGTTTTTAAATTCCAAAAAAATGCAAAAAAGAGAAAAAGTACCTAAAGGGTGATGAAAGCTATTTAATAGTCTGCTGGGAGAACAGATATGTGTAGTTAGGAGAGAAAATACCAGCTGTGTTGGTTTAAAAATTAGGATGATGTGCTGCTTGGCACAACTCTCATGATAACACATACAAAAGGTCTGCCATGAAAATGGAGTTGGCATTTCTGGGCTATTTCTATTTTTATACACAGTACCTACAGGCATACTTGTGCACAACACTTTCTTGAGGTGAAGCCTTAGCAAATATATCATTTGCCCAACTTAGAACTAAAGTTCTGTAAAAAAGCTCTGAACAGAATAAAAAATTCCAGTGTATTGCTTCATCCCCAATACCATGCATTTCTTCTCTACCTTCTAAAACACTCTGACATATGTTGTACAGAAAGCAGAAGGAAGCCTTATTAATCAACCACAAAGTACATTAAAGAAAACTGTCTAAGCACCTAAATAACTTGTTTATACAAATGATCTGCTCCACTGTAAGTGATAAGGTCAAGAGTCCCATTTGTTGTGGTGTGCCATTTTATTGATGCAGCAGGATGCATTGGCAACTGTAATTTTGTCACGGTCTGCTTTCCACTCCTCCAAAGAATAATCATTCTTGGGCTGTCAGATGCATCGAATATCCCAGTGCATGTAGCATGTTTGATAGAGCTCTACCTTGGTCATTAATCATGCATGGAGTTAAATTTCCTCTGTCGATACAGTAATTCTGCAAGGACAGGAATGTATTATCAATTTTTATTGAAGAAATGACAACAAAAAAGTGGGTCAGTGTGAGTTTGCTTTAAAGAAGTTTCTTAAAATTAAAATTATACTGACTAGCTAAGTTTCATAATAGGATTTAATTTTAAGGTATTTTCCATATCCTGTTATATACTAAGTCCCAAGGATTGACTGGTTGTTTTTTAACCCACTGAAGTGCATCCCTTTCTCAGAGTGTAATATCACTTCACACAGAAGAAATGATGATTTTAAATATTAACCCATGACAAGATCATTAGATCATTTGCTACAGCAATTTAAAGAATAAAAGTCTCCAGGGTCTTGTAGGTCCTGGAAAACATTTTAGAAAAACAACTATTCCGATAAGGATACTTATGAATCCCCCAAACTTTCAATAGCCATTCAGATTGTCAAACAGATGCAAAGAATAAAATAAAGCAATATGAAATATATCAGGCTTTTCAACTTTACATTCCTGTATTTCTTTTAGTGTGAGAGTCAAAAAGGTGATGAAAAATCAAATCAACTTGAATAATGTCACGATTCAACTTAGAGAATTTTGGATGGTCAGTATTAACACAAGAAGGTTTCTGAGGGAAGAGGCCTCTTTGATCTAGTAGACAAAAATGCAATGATACATTGGAAGCTGAAGGTAGACACATTCAGAACAGAAATAAGGGAAATCTTTTTAACAATTAATGTAATTAACCATCGGAACATGATATTTAGGAGCATAGTGGATTCTTCACCACTTGACATTTTGGAATCGGTAATTTTCTAAGAGAAACACATTAGTACATTTACAAGTTGTTATGAGCTTGATACAGGAATCACACTGGTGGGGAGGGGAAAAAAAAGGCAGATGCAGAGTATCTGTTAGAGATTTGCACATAGATAGAGAATCCTGTTACTAATCAAATGGGTTTTTTTCCTTGTGTATTATGCTTATCAAAGTGATGAGAACAACTGCAGGTTTTATTTTGTTTGTTTTCTCCTAATGGCCTATAATTAATGCAGCAACAAAAGAAGGGTTAATTCTTTTGAGGATAACTCATCATCAGTAGGTAAGGTAAGGAGCTGTGTTAAGGGATATGGTTATCTGAAGGAGCAGAATCTGTTACACCAAAAATAGCAACTGACATTTAGTACTGGTGATGCTGATGCACAAACCTTAGAGGATGTATTTTTTGTTTCCAGGAGAGAGTAACTAGCTTGTAGGATAGGTTTGGGAGGTAGGGACATTAGTAAATATGGTAAACATCATCTGCAGTAATTAAAATAAAGGAGTGCAGGTATCGTTCCAGCAGAATCACTTTGACAAATTGGATTTTTTCTCAAAGAATGGTTAATGGGTGAAATTCTTTGCCTCGGAAGACCCTCTGCTCATCTTCCTGTGGAACATTTGAATAATCTCAGCATGCAACCTTTTCATTTGCAGTCTGTGAAGTTATGCAGAGAAGAAAATTCATGTGAAACAAATAAAATATTTATTTTGATGTTTATTCTTTCTTACATTCTCTCTTTTGCAATGAGATACTGGCCAATGCTAAAGAAATTCAACAATTTACACTAAAAAAAGACCTTAAACCTACCTGTAGTAGATTTCCCTGTGTACAAAGCCATATACATTTTGCTCAGGGTACGAAAACATTAAAAATGCTGAATTCACCTTGAGTATCACAAATGACATTATGTTTTGTTTAGTTAAATATCTGATAAGAGTTTCATATGTCACAGAGAAATGAGTTTTCATTATTCCCTGAACATTACAAGACAAGAAAGAGATAAGGACCAAATGTGGAACTGCTTATTTTGGAAAGGATTTTTTGTTTTACTTCTTAGTTGCCCCTCTAAACTATTATTGAACCAGAAGTACCCAAGATGGTCACAGGCTTGAACTGTTTTCTCTTTACATATTCCAGATAATGACTTTTTGAGTGGGAAAAAACTGAGATTGCCGATCCCAGAGTCGAGCAGGATTAGACTGATGCTTCTATTCTTTGTGCTAGCAAGTGACCTTAATTCACATATTCTGTTTATTTTAATAAATTGTATTATTTACTGCACTGACTCAGTATAATATTTTTTAAATATTTATGAAAGAAGCTTTTATATACATACCACTGATGTTTATCCTTGGACTGCTGCCAGAGAATGAGCAGTGTATGGCTTGAACAATGAGTTCGGATTATGCAGTATTTATTGCTTTTCTATTTTATCTCTTTCACGCAATAGACAGAAGCTTTCATCTGTTATAAAGTACAATACTGTTTTCTTCACATGATAGTATTACTGCCTTACTAGACTTTTTTTCCTAACCCACCCTGTCATTTCTGGTTCTAAATCTTCCTTTATGCATCTACACATCTTTTTGTGTTAATAGAACGCAAATATTTTACTATTTTCTTGATGTCCCATGTTCTACTAATATTTTAAGAATGCCACACTCCATTTAAGTGTCAAGATCAAGACATCTAGTGTAATCTCTTCTTCCTGTAAGTGCTTCTGACTTCTTTTTTTGTCTGTATAATTCTGTCTTGCAAGAAGCCTTTTGCAAACTAATGTTCTTAAGACCACTGCAGATGAAAACAGCTCACCTATGGCATCATAAAGAAATGAAAGTGGCAGTGGGTGAATAGCTGGGGAAGTCAGATATTAGAAAGAAAAAAGAAGTAATCTAACTACAGTGAAGCAATCTAAAAGCTCATAGCTGAAATGTAGGATAATGAATTAAAAATGAGCAATATGTATTTCTTCTAAGTGATCTAAATTCTTGTTCGAGCTACAAGACAGACAGTGCTGCAGAAGTTTGTGAAGAGGATGCAAAGACTAGAAAAGTGCAAATTTTTCTCCTTCACTAGGCATTAGATCTGGTCTAGGGAGGCCTTTGTAAGGGCAAAGTATGTAGCTAGCCTTTCTCTTGGTGATTTGGATCTATCACACATTGATTAGGAATGATCGATTAACTTCATATAAAGTTTCCTTTAAGCTGTAGTTGGTGATGGCTATTTGCATCCTACTGCAAGGATTTCTGTATCCTAGGGATTGCTAAATCTTTGTCCCATTACACAGAAATAGGAACAAAGTGAATAACAATGACAATAATAATAATACATGACTTTATCTAGGAGGACCTTTGGGGAACAGCTTCTCATTATGATAAAGATGTATGGGCATTAGGTTAGAAAACCACAGTTTTAAACTTTACCTATTAATTTTATGCACTAGTCTTGTCTAAGAAATTTCAAATGAATCTATTAATGATAACACCTCAAATTTTATCATTTCACCATTAAAAAAAAACCACTAACTTTTGTCTATGAAAAACACGAGTATAGTAAATAATAATACTATAATAAATAATCACATGTTGGTGCCTATATTTTTACAGTTGGAAACTGTGGGTAATTATTTCACTAAATTATAAAACTGCGAGTGTTATTATTTAATAAGGCAAAATTTTCCACTGTGAAAACTGTATGCAAAATATATAGATTTATTTAACAAGATTTCCCAGAAAATAACATCCAGTCTTGTGGGAATGTGTTTGCCTTTTCACAGTGACCCATCAGGATTGAAGCTGATAGAAATGCTATTTTGGAAATAGTATTATACATACACTTTCTTTCCAAAGAAAATGGAACGGGAGTTACTACAGGGTTGATAGAAATATGCTTAGGATTTGCAAGAAAACACTGAACAATGCAACCTTTAAGGAGTGGAATTAAGAGAAATTCTGTGCATGATTAAAGACTGCAGACAGAAATTATTAATGAGTTCACTCCTTGATAAATAGATAAGGTTTGAAATTAATGAAATAGTAGAAATAATTAGATTTACACAATTATCTTGGAAGTGAGTAAGATTTTTTCGGGCTAAACCAAGATGATCTCAGGGATGTAGGAAGATCCCTGCAGAGATATCTTGGACAGGCTGGATCAATGGGCCAAAGCCAGTGACACAAGGTTCAACGAAGCCAATTACTGAGTCTTGCATCTAGATCATAACCCCAAGCAGTGCTACAGGAGTGGGGAAGAGTGGCTGGAAAGCTGTCAGGCAGGGAAGGACCTGGGGATGTTGATTGACAGCCAGATGAATATGAGACATCAGTGTATCCAGGCGGCCAAGAAGGCCAACAGCAGCATCCTTCCCTGTATTAAGAATAGTGTGGTGAGTAGGACAAGGGAAGTAATTGTGCCCCTGTCCTCAGTGCTAGTGAGGCTTCACCTTGAGTACTGCATTCAGTTTTGGGCTCCTCACTACTGAAAAGACATTGAGGTGCTGGAGCATGCCCGAGAAGGGCGACAAGGTTGATGAGGGGACTGGAGAATAAATGATATGTGGCGAGGCTGAGGGAACTGAGGTTGTTTAGTCTGGAGAAAAGGAGGTTGCGGGGAGACCTAATTGGTCTCTACAGTTATGTGGGAGGAGTCTGTAGAGAGGCAAGAGCTGACCTTTTCTTCCTAATGACGTCACAAAGAGTGTTGCTAGGCATTGGAAGGGACTGCCCAGGGAAGTGTTGGAGTCTCCAGGTTCCTAACGACTTCACAAAGAGTGTTGCTAGGCATTGGAAGGGACTGCCCAGGGAACTGTTGGAGTCTCCATCCCTGGAGGTATCAAAAGATGGTTAGATGTGGTGCCGAGGGACATGGTTGTTAGCTAGTTAGGGTGACGGTTGGACTTGATGTAAAGAGTACCTTCCAACCAAGACAATTCTATGATTATATGATAGGCTGAGACTGTCCTTTTGTCTTTATGGTACACTGGTCTGGTTATCGTGTAATTTGAACTGTCTTAGTGTTGACAGTCTGAGTATGTTTCAATCAGCCACAGATAGTCCAATCCTTTCCTACAGGAGACTTAAAAAAATGCTACTTTCCTTAGACCTCCTGGACCACATCTTTGTACAATTGATTATTCTTTTGCCAAAAGCATAAAAAAAACATGCTAAAGAAACACATATAAAGCCAAAATCCAGGGAAATGGATTGTCTTCAATATATTTGCTATTTTTTTTCCTGGAACACTGACCCTTACTGATATGGGTATTCAACCTATATAGTCAATGTTATCATATTCCTTCTGTCAACAGCTTTCTGCTTTTTACCCTTCTGACCCTACGAGCAGATGAGCTGACATGCAGAATCAACTGAGATAAAAATATTTTTTTTCTTTACATTTTCCCTGATTCTCTCCTCTGGAAACAAAAAAGATTCCTTAGATATTTCCTGATTGTTACAAGCAGATAAGTAACAAAGTCCAGATAACTAAAAAGTCTTTGATACATGACAGAAAAGTTATTCCATAAGGATACAATAAGCACATGTAATAAATTCTGCAGCAAAAGACCAGAAGCAAAATTAATGGCTGTGACATTAGTAGGATACTTATTTTATAAAGCTTAAAGCAAATGGCTTCTTCTCCTTTATTTGAATTATAAAAAGAACAATAATATTTGGGTAAAAAATGGTATAACACTGCAGTTTGTAAATATCCATTAATGGAATTATAAGCTATTGTTCATTTTTATTTGATCTGGTTTACTCCTTCCTTCTGTTTTGGTAGGAAAGGAATCAATTTAACAATGAAAATTAATTCTACATTTACATAAAATCATTCACCAACATGATTTTTAATCCTAGAATTAAATATAGCTTGCAGTTAGGAATGGCAGGAAGTACATTTCTCTGTGTAAATAGGTACTGTATAAATTATTAAGTACTTATGAGTCAAAATAATCAAAAGCAATAAATTAACACTAAAAGATCTACACAGCAGAAATACCCTTGTGTAACTTCCATCACCATTCAGTGGTTTGAGATAATTGCTCTTCATTTTTCAAGCAAAGTCTTTTGTTGCAGCTACAAGAAGAGATGTCTAGAAAAAATATAATTTCCATCATCCCAAATAAAACATCTTCAAGGCTTCTCCATTTAACTGATTCACTTTTTTGGTTTCTTCCTGACCATAAAGTGGTTTTTTTAGATAATAGTCTGAAGACTTTATCACAGAGGCCTCTTTATGCCTGTGAGCCATTGGGAGGAGTAAAGAGATAATAGTGCATCCCCACATGTCATCCTGGGTTGCACGAGGCCATACAACGGGTGAGCTGTCCAGGCACCCAGGAACTGTGAAATACTTCTTCATTTCCAGTGTAGATATTTCCAATAAGAGAAGCAGTTGGGAATCAAGGGGTACATTTTAAGATTATGGGAAAATAAAGGAGAATAAGAAACCGAACAAGATGTATCTCGTCGGTGATATTTCTGAAGGAGAAAATGAAAAATCTAACCCTCTGTACAGAGTGTTAGAATAGTTCAGTGAGGAAAAAAGAAATTTTTTTTAAAATGAGTTTACCCTGTTTCCTTGTTTCAGTTGAGATAGAGCTAATTTTCTTCCTAGCACCTGGCATAGTCCTGTGTTTTGCATTAAGGATGAGAAAAATATTGTTAATAAACTGATGTTTTTAGTTATTGCCAAGCAGTCAGGGACTTCGGTGCTTCATACTGGGCTTCCAGAAAGAAGGCAGAGGTGCCTCATAGCTGGGAGGGGACATGGGCAGGACAGCTGATCCAAACTGGCCAAAGGGATGTTCCATGCCATATGTCATGCACAGTACATTACTGGGGGAGTTGGCTGGGTGGCAGCACGGCTCAGGATTAGTTCTGTGTGTTGAGCAACTGTCTTTACTCATACAAACACACGTGTGTAACATAACAGGTTCAAAAGTATTTATTCATATGGCTGTACCCATGTTGGTGTAAATGAAAGAGTCAAGACTACCACTTCACCTTCAGGAAGGACAGGAGGAAACACCCTCCGTCAATCACACTTATGCTGAACCAAAACATGCCTTACTGAAATTTTTAGCTCTCTGGTGCTACTATGGGATGAATATGAAAAAAAACACAACAAGAAAGTAGCTTGAGTTAATTAGAAAAGTAAGGAGACTGACACTATAATTAAATCAAAACTTCAGACATCTTTACTCTCAAATGGTAAATGAATGGCTAAAGCCTTTCTCTTGGTCACTGATAAGAAATGCCTTAAACTGCACAGTAAAGCTTATAAAGCAAGGGATTTTAAAGCAAAATTTTCATCATCACAATCATCATTACCTCAGCTACCACAGTGAACAGTATTACTGCAGAAGCAACTATAAAAAAAGAAGTTGCTCTAAAGACAAGAGCCAAGCCTTACAATACCCCTGTCATATGCAGGATTGCTGTTGACACAAGCATCTTACAGGGAAACACTGAGTGATCTCAGTCTGATCACGTTTTATAGATATGTACCATATGGATGAAGGGGAAATGGCTACATTGGCAATAGAAACCACTGAACAAACAAAATGTTATCTCTGTGGCCCAAAAATAGGCAAATTTATATAAGAAATTAGTTGCACATTATAAGAAGGTTAATTAACCATTTCAAAAGTTTATCTAAGAACATTATCAATTCTATCAGCTAGACTCGAAATCAAGGTTAGAATCCTTTTTTAAGTGATATTAGCTGGCTTAAGAAGGTTTCAGGGAATTAATACAGGCATCACTGGGTAAAATGTTATGCATAGAGCATTCTGGATTTAGAGTCTATAAATATAAGGGGAAAGGCTTAACGATAGAGGATGATTTGTCAAACAAAACTCCCACTGATACGGAAAATGACCCCAAATGCTAATTGCAAGCATAAAATATCGTGTTGCTCTTGCCAAATATTTGCCTAAGTGGTGTCTTTGCCTTAGAAAGACTATATTAACATATCCTCACTCTACTATCTTTTACAATTTGTAAATAAGTATTCATAAACTATAGAAATAAGGATAAATTAACCAAAATTAATCTGAATGTGTATCTGAATACACTCAGAGTGAGTAGGTTGTAGCTTTCTATGTTTGCCTGTCCCTAACTTTGATTAATTATATAAGTGAATCTGGGAAGGTTTGAAGGTTTACTGATGTAGGCATGC
Organism: Porphyrio hochstetteri; assembly: GCA_020800305.1. Taxonomy (NCBI): domain Eukaryota; kingdom Metazoa; phylum Chordata; class Aves; order Gruiformes; family Rallidae; genus Porphyrio; species Porphyrio hochstetteri. The sequence goes on from CM036909.1 coordinate 6,161,559, forward strand.
AAAAACAATTAAGCCTTGTTGAACCCATTGATAACTACATGATCCATTAAGTGGGTTGAAAACATGGTAAACAAGCTATCCCATGAGAACTTCAGATTTTGGTTTCCTATTATATTTTGCCATACCCTACTTAGTATATTTTTTATGCTTAATATTAATAATGTTTTAGTTTCTTTTGAAAATATAGAATCATACATTCATAGAATGGCTTGGGTGTGAAGGGCTGTCAAAGCTCATGCAGCACCACCCCCTGCCATGAGCAGGGTTACTCTCTACCAGCCCAGGTTGCCCAAATTCCCATTCAACCTGGACTTGAACACTGTCAGGAATGAGACAGCAGTACTTCTATAGAGTGTTTTTTCTGATATATACTAACAGACTGGTCTATTTGGACACAGAAACTGTATTCCTCCCCCTGGTATTATTACAAACGCATAACATAAAGCTATATAAATGTCATTTAAGTCTCAGAGGAAACTCTGGTTTTTTTGAGCCTGTCGGTGCTCCTGAAAGAAAATCAAATTAAGATTGCTAGAAGTGATATGTAGAAAGAAAGCAAAGAAACTGTCACGGTCAATAGTCTTAGCTATAAAGTGTGTGTGAGCATTCAGCAACACTTTCTAATATTCATACAGCAGCACTCTGGCTTTGGGATCAAATTCAAATCTGCTTTTGTATTCTTAGTGATCTACATGCTTGTTTCGGCCTGCCTCAAATTTTGATTATGCTACCAGCTTTCTCTGCAGTCTGCCTTGACATCTTCCATATTTCTCATCACAAGTTGCCTTCTTGTTCAGACTTCTTGATTCCTTTACTTTGTGATATCCTGGAAGGGCCTACTCAAACTCTTTTCATAGTTTAATAAGCTTCAAGTTATTAGATCACCCAGTCAGATTCCTATATACCACAGACAGCTTAATGTGAATTGTCTTTCAACTGACATCATCATTTTTTTTCCATACACTTGCCCAATTTAGATAATTTCAGGAGACTGAGAAGTTGTCACTGTTTTTGTAGTTTGATGAATTAATTTCCATGTTAAGCATTTGTGCTCTGTTTTGAAATTGTTCCAATCTATTTCTAAATTCCAACCATCAAACCTGATTAGATTAAAGGTCCTTTAATGCTTGGCATTTTCTTCAGTGAGAGTATTTATGTGCTCTAATGAAGTCACCTCTCAATCTCCTAGTGAAAAACTGAAACAGAATGAACTTAATACATCTATCACTCTGTGGCATTTCTCAAGTCTTCAAAACCCTTTATTTGTGCCTCCTGTCTGTACATTTTTCATCTTTTTAATATCCTACTAAAATCATTGGGCATTCACCAAATACACTGTATTCCGATACTCTTAACTTCCTTTTTTAATGAACTACTCCCTGTTTTGTACATCAGGAATCATGGCCACATCATTATACAAAAAGCTTGAGTATCTTGACCACTATAACTCTTAAATCCTTATAGCTCTTTATAAATTTTCAACACAGGATTTCCCCACTCTGCATGAGCTGGCATCCATTGTTACACGATCTCTAATGCTTTATTCAGCTGTGCCGACACATACTTTGAGACATAAGTTACCACGTAAAACAAACCTGTGTGATTGCTGCTCCTCCTTTTTATTTAATATAACACAAATCTTTTGGTCATCTCTACATTCTCTCAGGAGTAATTTCAGATCTACCTCTGGATGATTGATCAACATGCTTCATTATACAGGAATATTTTCTGTAAAAATATTAATCTTAGTTATTCACTTCAATCTTTTTGACGGAATTTAGTGTAGAAGACCTTTAAGAATTCCTCTTTACTCTGACAAGAGAATAACACAAGGGATTAAACATTTCTTGAGGTCTCTTTCTAGATAACACCACAATGGCTGAGTACACATTTGCATTTTTATAAAGACTAAGAATTTGATTCTTTCCACACAGGGCTCATTTCACAAACCATCCTGGATGAATAAAGCTGGGAGTTACACATGGGTTCAGTAAATACACATAAGCACAATTGCAACCTCTGAAAGCTTGGGAGGGAAAACTGCTTTATCAGCAGTAAACAACAGGTGGAATCACAACACACGCTGGCTCCTTCTGAATTTAATTTAGTCACATTAAAAGTTGATCCGATGCTGTATCATTTCAGTCACAAGGTGAATTTCAGGCCTGATGCAGGGGTTTTTTGGTTTGTTTTTTTTTTGTTCCATAATTTTATCATTTATACCTCAACCATCAGAATGCACAAATGACCTACAAATATGCAAGTCACAGAGAGCATCTGGCAGCTTTGTGCTCAACCACCCTTCACGGCACGCATCATTCGCAAAATAATATAGGCATACCTTAGGGCACTGCTGTTCGCACCAGCAGCTGCATCAATGTTTCTATAAGGAATACAGATTTTTATGGATTTTAGTTGGCTATAAAATTTGCTTTCATACTGATGCATACCAATGGAGTGGGGGTTTTTTAAAGTATTTTAAGAAGAAAAGAAAATTGACAGATTTTCAAGAACAAGAGCACCAGTTGTACATAAGTATTGATATCAGACAAACTTTTAAATTCAGTACACAGTACAAAGCCTGAGTTTCAGTGCATTTGACCGGTTCATTTTCAAGATACACTGATTTATTGTTTTTTATCAGCTGTTCTACAGTCATGTAACAATTCTGAATTTGCTATAGTGGAGTGGTTCTCTTGACTATTTTGACATTGGTTTGTCCAGTAAAAGTAAGGCTTGGCACTCAGAAAAGGACACCGGAATTTCCATCTGTAATGCAGGTAATTACAACAATGATTAGATCTGCCCTGATCTGAATTTAACAGAGGCTTAACAGGTATTCGGTGAAGGTGTCTAGTGAACAGTTTTGTCTGAGGTCCACTAGCAGTCATGGGAGCTTAGGGTTCAGTTCATTAGCCAAAAGCATCTAGTGTCATTTGAGGCACTCTAAGACATCCTACATGATCTGCAACTGCCAGTCCAGAGCACATGTGTTTTTCACCAGTCTTGTATCACACCTTCCAAGTTTGAGGATATGCCGCAGATTTACTACATGGCTCCAGATGGCTGGTTTTCAGCAACTGACTCAAGACTCTCACATATAGGCGCCTACATTTAGATGTATCAGAATCTCAAATCTAACTCCCACTCCAAATTTTCATTTTTCTCCTAAATCAGAAGTACTAAACAGTACAAAAATATAAATAACAGGAACTTTTGGCCTAATTCTGTTTGCAGCCTGATTTTTAAGTCAGAAAATGTTTTAGTGTTCACTTTTCCCCACTGAATATTTGGAACAGGATATTCCAAATACAGACTGTTATTCGTTGCTTAATCTTAATTAAGAAGCTCCACTTCACAGTGTCTGTGTGTCTATACATTTTGTTCTGGTTGAAGTAGCTAAAAATATAGTCACCAGTAGATAGAATATACAATATATTTGCTTTCCTTAGATGAACCATCTTCCTGGAACATTTCTGAATAATCAAGTAGTCACAGCCTGTTATTGTGATTAGTAAGAAAGCCGAAGGGAACTTTCATTTAAAAATACCAGAGTTGTGATTTAAAGTATTATGTGTGAGCCTTTTTTCTGGACTGCTGCATGGCTAGGATTTGCCCCAGACATTCTTGATACAAATGACCTGCAAAGTCACATGTGAATAAAGAGATGAGAGACAAGGTTATTTTGGAGAGTTGAAAGTAGTGTATTGCTCTTCCCCATATAAAATCACAGTTCAGCAAATCAGACTATTGGGGTCTGCAAGAAAAGGCTTTCGTTCCTTTTTCCCTATTCTCTTCTCACTTTCCTTTCTATAAAAATCCTCCAAAACTTCACTGAAGTTAATGAAATGTCACCAAAGTAAAAGGAATCAATTTCAGGCCATTTATGTTGTCTCACATTTGATCTTCTTCTTGACGTTTTACTTGTCTTTGTCTTCCTTTCTTATTTCCCAAGAGAACAAAATGAGCAGGATCAGAGCCCAGTTCATCACTAGATTTTTACACCAGTATAAAGCCATTCATTTCAGTGTTTTATGCAGGTATGAAATTTGATTTATAATGTTTGGATGTGCACATCCATGAAGTGATAACTTACAAAGGAAGCATGTTAGGGAAAAGTTAATGATCTGAGATTCATGATGTTATTTTTCAACTTAAAGTTTGTTAAGAATTTATTTTTTATTAAATGGCTGAGAGGTAACATATCAATTCTAAGATTTCAGAATTGAAATATGGCTAGATTTTTAGGTGTCATGACAGGAGCAGTTTAAGTGTCAATAATTTCTATTTTGAATACAATCCGAAACTGACTTTATTTCATTCCATGACAAAGTTGATAACAAAGCAAAATGAAATATACCAATGATGTACATTCCATATTTCTGAAAAAAAAATTAGATTTCTTTGATAAGCAACCTGGAAATCATCCCCTTTCATGTGAAGAGATACTAGAGTATTAATATAGGCAATGATTTGCAATTAAAAAAGACTAGAACTTCAAATTAAAATTACAATATTAATACAGTCCATTGCCTCTACCCCTTCCTTATGTTATTACCTATGAAGTTTCATTTCCTATTGGTTTTGTACATGCAGCTTTTATTCATTTGTAGTGAATTCAAAACATAGGTTCAGCAGTGTATTCGACACGAGCTAGCTCTTATATTCTCAGATACCAAACTTCTCTGAATTAATTTCAACAACCTGTCTTCCTAAAGTGCATACAAACAGCATCACATCTGCTGATATTGTCTGTGCCAGTAGTTACACTCAGCACTACTAGAATTGTATTCAGAGTAAAGTCATATTTAACATTAGAATGGCAGCAAAATTTATCTACAGCCATGACACATAGTTCTGACTGACTTATGGAAAGAAAACCATCAGATTTGCTTAATATTTTAATAGAAAATTTTTCAAGAAAAACACAAGGCTCTGGGAAAATTAAAAGTTTGGAGGACATATTCTGAATAGGTTTTACCTTCAAAATCTAGTGTGGAACATGAAGTTATGCAATATGAAGCTTTTAAGTATATTTCCTTCTGTAGACTTTAGTTGAAGTACTTTGTATTTCTAAGGCAGAAAGAGGAAAAGCAAGGCTTATAATTCTCTTTTTTTTTTTTTTTCCCAAAAGCATGCTTTAGTAATAGGGAACAATAATTTGCAAAAAAAAACCCCAAAGGATTTCTAGAAATTAGCTGATGGCATCTAGTATTCTGCCACTTCATAAAGGTAAACCATTTAACATTCTGCCAATGAAAACACTAGAAAACTTTCTTTGAATATCTCCATTAAACTGGAGGATATGTTTTGTTACACATTTAAAATGTATCAAGCAAAGTTAGCCTATTTCTTTTTTCCCCCAAGAGGACAAGTTACAGTTTCGTTAATTTAATTTATTCTGGCCCCAAAGCAATTTTGCATTTAAACATATGCATAACTTTAAATACATGCTTAGTCTCCTTAAAGACAATAAGACTTCTTACATGCTTGAGTATCTTACTAGACTGGGACCTATTGGCCTAGTCCAATTTTAAACTGTCTTTTCATTTATTTTAATGAGTATTAGATTGGATGTTGAATGAATTTATTTCACCATTGTCATCTTCCAGTATTTTACCCTGGGGACTTAGTGAAAATACTTGAGATTCAACATGTGTTGCTCTTCAGTTTTGATTAGAGAATATGCCATGTTTCCTATCTTCTTGTTCTTTGAATGGTTGAGCACAGGACTTCCCACAGGATGCCTTCCTCTGCAGTCTTAAATGTCACCTTCTGCAGATGCACATATGAAGCTACAGGAACCAGCCAAAGAATTTCTTATTGTCAATCACATTTTCAATGGATTATTTGAAATTTCACTAACACCTAGAGAGCTAAGAACTGTATGAAGGCCAATATGGAGTAAAACCTTTCAAGAAAATGACAGGGTTCGGTTCAGAGTGACAAAAGAGATGGCAGTCAGTGGCTCACACAAATGAGTTTATGAAACTAATGACAGCTGACAGAAGATGTTTGAATATGCATTTAAGTTGGGAAAGTAGTAAGGACATTTTCTATTTAAACTCTCGCTTTGCACAGATGAGAATTGTTAAGTAGCTGCTACATTCAACTTCTGTAGTTCAATTTCAGTGGTGAGAAAAGGGTTTGTGAAGTGTTATAAGCATGCATGAGTTGCATGCTGAATGATTATATTTGATGATAAAACCTGTGAGTAAATACATTAAATGTTTACAGGGGAAAAATCTCTCTCCAAGACAGGATTATATCAGATAGAATTTATATTTATCCCTAAATGCAAACATAATACATTATAAAGTTCTATAGAAGTACAAGCTAAAATAATAAGTTTTCTTTACAGATGACCTCATTAATCGTGTGGTGATGATGCTTGTGTCTACAAACCAAGGAAGTTCCCTTCACAATTGAATAATTAGAAACTGGAGAGCAAGGGCACAGATGAGAAGAAAAGATGAAGATCCATTTCCTGGGGAAATAACACCCTAAAAGCTGGGTTATCAATCTAGCAGGACAGATTCCCTAATACAGTAGCTACCTTTTAAATTAGCCCCTTTAAATTAACCAGCTCAACTAAACATTGGATGGATCTTATCACTGTAATGCACAATAAAGTCTACATTATTAAAATTCCACTAAAGAAAACTTAGTGTGAGATAAGGCAGACATGAATGATCATTTAACATTAATCTTGATGACAACCATTTCCACTTTGCTATTGATATTCCCTCCTTCCTACATTTTCATTTCCAAATACAATACAAACAACATGCTCTAATCAATCACATATACATCCACCATATTTTTTATACAAGGCCCCCTATCCTAGATATATAAGTCATTGAAGATAATTTATCTTCTCTCTTGCTTTACAGACTCACTAAAAGAATGGAAATCTAGAAAAAGGTAAAGTGATATAGAAACGTAGCAGGCAAGATGTAGAGATTTAGGGACCATAGGTAGTTTCAGCACTCACTGTTGCATACAGAATTCATTTAATGAGGAATCAAAGATATTGATAACAGGAAAACACAGTGCAGTCCAGAAGAGAGCTGTGTTTGTCTGGCACAGCATCACATGAATTGATTTTCTTGTTTCCAGAATAAGTTAATGAGCCGTCTTGATCATCTCTGTAAAGTGATTCCAAGTCCACACTTGTTGCATGCTGTGTCAGTTTGATGGTGCAGGTCCTGAATTAACCTCTGTCCCTAAGTGTAAGGAATAAGTTAACAACCTAAGTCATCACTGGCTCTTTGTAGGTAGTAGATGCTAGAGAAATGGTGTCTGCATGGTATAGTTCAGATCATTAATGATGTGAATGGTCTACTGAACATGTTTGACTTTGTAGAGACAGTCTAGGATAGCATGTTCAGGTGTAGTAGATGGTATAAAGACCTGTTCATTGTTTAGTCTTAATGGACATCAAAATCCACAATTATATTTGCATTAAGCACTTGGACACATGGCCTACTTTTCAGAGAGAAATTATCCACAAAAGTAGTTAGCACTTAATGTCTTCAAGAGTAAAAATGCATCAGATCACATTGGCAAGTTATCAGGAGATGTTTTAGTTTAGTTATATGAGCTTGGAATGGTGATTTTACTACCCATAAAATTAAAATTAATAAAAAAGCATCAACCCCCTCCCGCCCCCCAGATCAGCTTCATTCTTCTACCTTGAAACACACATATGTGTTTGTGTGGGTGAAAGGACCTAAGAGTCATCTCCCACTTAACCCTTCACCATACTGTCACTCTTGTTTCAACAACTCAGCATAGTACAATATCCAATTTATAAAGGAAAATATAAATGAGGAATACTTTACCAAACTATGAATTATTCATAAACTGCATCTATTTAAATAATATCACTGATCTCTAAGGAGGGTGTCATAGAGAACAGAAAATGGCTCTTTTACTAAAAATAATGACCCTTTTGTTCTGAAATTTCTCACACAGATCAGTATAATGGTAACACTGAAAATTTTCCTTAAAACACATTTCAATAAACATATGAGTTTCTTTCATTTTTTTTCTTTTTTTTTTCCCCCTATGGAAAAACCATTTTGACATAACTACTGCATGGAATAATTTTCCAAACAAACACAGAATTCCATTCAGTCTCCATCAGAAAATACAACTGGAGATTTCAAAAAGTGAGCAGCACATCAAATGATAAAGGAAGAATACACAGCCAACGTTTTGTGAGTCACAATTCACAGTGACAATAGAAAAAGATGTTAAGGAAAATATATGTAAAATTATTTGAAAATTAAGCACATTTAACAATGGTTCTGAAAGAAACATGAACTAAGAACTAAATGAAAAAAGGAGGATAAAATCCAACTGTTACGCATGCAAACAAGAACAAGGGTTCAATCAGCTCATGCAAATGCAAATCAAGACATTTAACATTTTGAACAGGAGCAGTACAATGCAGCAGGAAGAATTTGTAGACAAGAACATGTTCCAGGGACCCAGTGAATTCCACCTGAAAAGCAGTTCACTTATGTTAAACTCAAAAGAAGTATTTAGAATGAGTCATGGCTCCATCAGACTTTTCTGCATGCAGAGTAGGTATCGGTGACCATGAACTTTTAAACTTAAACTTTTAAACTTTTAAATATCAGGAGGAAACGATCCCTGTCAATAGTATTCTGAGTATACCCAAAAGAAGAAAACTGTGTTGTTATCAAAGCACATGATTTTACTTATAAGAGCATGCCAGGGTTTCAGGCCCCATTACTTTAAGTTTTATGGTCCAAGTTCTGTGGTGCCAGATTTAAACCAGAATCAAAAGTTTCCTGTCGCTAAGGAGAAGAAATTGGATAGGGCTGTTATATCCATGTTGCAGTCAAACATAAGGAATAAAGCTAGGGAATAAAGTGGCTGATTTAAAAAAAAAAACAACCCCAGGACCATTCAAATATTTACCTTTCAGTAGTATGCTCATGATTGATAGACTGACACACAGCTAGGAAGATTTCACTTCAGAGTTCATACTGAGTAGCTTTGTGACAAAAGATGACATGATCACTTCTCTTGTTAGATAAAATGCCTTTAATACCAAAACAGGATTTAATGCATTTTATATATTTGAATGAACAATAGTTATTATCTCCCCATGCCCTCCAAAATTAAATATGCTGTGAATCTCTTATCTACTTCAGGGCTGACCAGAGCATGTGCAGAAGGCAGACTGAATGTAAGACATGGGGGCAAGAAAATGCTTTCAGGAGAAGGAATAGATGATTGATAATAAAAATAAATAAATTGAGACAGTTTCCAACAGCACATAGGATGGCCACACAAACCCCAGCCACACGGACCAGAAGTATTCAAATCTTCACTAACATCAAGTAACATCTCATGTCTACATTGACTGTCTTTGAGGTATTCAAACTTTGGTCAGTATATTACCACAACAGACTGTGTGTATATATGCCTCAAATGACAAAAAACTGAATGCTACACTTGAATAAATTCCTATCTGCCAACTGTTGCTATGATATATGCTTTCAGCAGCAGATATGTCAGACCGCTGGCATTTTATTCCTGATTAGACTTACAGTAAGCAGCCGCCTTCTCTAACACCATAAGGCACCCGATCAATCAGTTATAAATATTACTAAGCTTTTAATATAAATATTACAATGCTTTATTTCCAGGAAAGGCATATGCTTTTCAACTCCATGTCATTAGATCATTGCAAATACAGGCTTCTCGGTACTGAGTATTCCTCTGATTATATTTGGTTTTGAGATCTCACATATTGAGACCTTCTCTGTTATGGCATGTCCTCAGTAAGCAGATGACGTCTCAGTAAGTTATTTGCATAAGCACAGATTACAACTGCAGTTGGAAGGCTCTGTGGCTGAGTCCTTCTGAGATATTTGATTTCCAGCTAGATTTTTAAAAATTCTTCCCAATTGCTTATTGCTCGTTATTAGGTCTATGTAGACAAGGTAAAGTTCTGCCTTATTTCTCATTTACCTATGCCTCCTGCCAATATATTCTCATTTTATGAAGTTAGGTCGTGTGTTTCAAATAAATCTGGTAAAAAAAAAATTGTCATAATAAAATAGCAGTTTTCTTTTTTCTCATTTATCCATGTTGAACCAATAAAGTCCTTGTTTTAATCTCAGTTAAGAAAGGATTTTTGGGTTTAACATATCACTTATTTTCCTGGAAAAAAATCCTTATTTTTCCTTTCTTTACTTTTGATTAAGATGCCTACATGCAGTGCTATGTTAATGGACAGCATCACAAATTTTGAACTCTTCCTCCTACATTCATAGCCTTTATTCTTGCACTGCTTTTGCATTATTATTTTCCAGTTTCAGTCAAGAGAGAGAAGTATTACTTAAGTTATGGACTATTGGACAGCAAATTTACTCCAGTGTGTCACCCTGTGGAGTAAAAGGGAAATAGATCATGAAAAACAAAGGAAAAGAAGGATCATTTAACTAAAAATAAACCAAATACATTTCTAAATGGAAAATATATAATTTTGAGATAATCTAAACGTGGCAAAACAGAGTTGCAGTTATAACTACAAACTATGCTAAAAACATCACAAGATTTTTTTTCTGTGTCAGAGTGTAAACGTAACTTGTTGCTATCAGTATGAATATTCAATCTTACAGATGAATAGCAGCATGCAAAAATGTCAAGGTAGTTCGGTGGGAGTAAATTAAACTAATCACTGCAAGCTAATTTTTCCCATGCTTTTATTTTTTATTATGATCCACTAAATATCAGTTAATCTTCAGACTCAGGGTGGTCTCCAACTGAATAAACCTAGCACCTTGTCATAGATACTCAGTAGAGTGGGAACATGGCATAAAAACCCAACTCTTCTTGGTTGCATCATAATACATTAGAAATATTTAAAATAATTCCACCCTCTAGGAGCAATGTAAACTGAAATGGGAGAAGACATGAAGAAAGTCAAAACTGCATACAGACTACATAATTATTTGACCATTCTATACAATTAACACATATTATTTGAGGAAGGGTTAGATATCTAGAGGTATTTGCTTTACCTGCTGCATAATACTAGAGAATAGTGAGAATTAAAGTACAGTCAGTCTGAAATCTTCATTTCAGTATCTCCTAGGGCTAGTAAAATTCATATCTAAGAATGTTCAATCAATTAAAGACAGAAATGCAATTTCCATCAATACAGTTTCCTTATTTTTCAATTTTAAAAATAAAGGATTCACAAATGGAAAAAAAAAATTTCTCCTCATCAACTTCTTGATGAACACGTATCTTCTCCATCCAGTTTGTACTACTCATTTCTTCCATCAAACAGATTTTGTTGAAGCATATTTTCACTTTGTTCTAAAATCAACACACAGATGTGGAACACTGTTACTCTGTTACTGTTCTTCTTTGAACTCCATCATGTCTCTATGGGTTTTTTCCTAGGGTCTGATTTGGTGAGGGGAAAAAAGGAAAATATAAAAAAGATGGCTAAGAAGACATATAGCAACTGAGACGTCCAGCTTCAGTTTCTCCTTTACGAAAAGCTGTTCACATTCCAGTTGGCAAATTCTTTAGATGGACATTCTAAAAATGTTTACCAAAACTGAGGACAGTCACTCAACAGTGCTTTGTGAATAGAAGGATATAAACACTTGCAAAAAAGTCAAGGGGTCTTTTCTATCTTTTATTCTTCAAGATCAATTCTGCAGACTTCACCCTTGAAATCAGCTGGAGTTGAAGATACTTGGCTTTTTTGAAAAATCATGTTCTGTCCCTTTCTTTTCCCTATTTGTAAAATAAAGATAAGAAACTATATTCCCTTCATGCAAGGATGATATAATGAATTCTAGAACAGCTTTTAAAGATTTGCAGATTGAAGGTCCTTATAACTGCTATTAATTAAGGTAAATATCCAAAACTAGTTCAATTCCAGATCTCTAAATGTCTTAGGGTGCTTATTTGAAATCTCTCTGAGACATTTTCAAGATCTTTGGCACGGTCCCACACAGCATCCTTGTTGCTAAATTGAAGAGATATAGTGTTGGTGGATAGACTATACAATGGATAAGGAAATGGTCACATCCAAAGAGTTGTAGTCAGCAGCTGCATCAGATGAGCAACAAGTGGTGTCCCTCAGTGGTCTGTATTGAGACCAGTACTATTCAATATCTTGAAGACATAGTAGCATTGAGTGCCTTTCAATGATTTTGGGGCTGTTACTAAGCTGGGGATGTAGCTGATTTACCAGAAAGAAGGGATACCATTCAGAGGGACCTTGACACAGGAAGGAGAGCTGAGCTCATGTGAATCTTGTGAAGTTCAACAAGGCCAATTTAAAGGTGCCTCACATGTGTTGAGGCAATTACCAGAGTTGTTACAAGCTGGAGGATGCCTGGATTGAGAGCAGCTCTGGCAAGAAGGACTTGAGGTTAGTGGTAAATGAAAAATTGGACATGAGCTGGAAATGTGTGCTTGTAGCCCAAAAAGCCAATGGTACCCTGAGCTGTATAAAAAAACCTATGGCCAGGAGGTTGAGGGAGGTGTTTTCTTGAAGAAAATCTTGCCTTTTCAACTAGAAAGTTGATTCTAGACATTTTGGTTTTGAAGGTTCATTTTAATTACATTCTTGGAGGAATGAAGGCTTTTCAAGATCGAGGTGATTACATGAAAAGCCGAAATCAAGACTCAATAGTCTTGATGACTATTAAGCAGGTATTTATTGCAATGCTGGGTGCACAGGGGATCACTCCTAATGTGCGCCAAACAAGTTAGTTGCACAGCTTATGTGCTGATTATACATATACATTCATGATATTTCCATGAAATGATTAACATATTCATTGCTTTTCCAGGAACTCATTATCATAGGTTTCCACCCTTTCCCACATGCCTACTACAGTCTTCAGGTGGTCTTCAAGAACCCTGGTGGTTTACTTCATCCACTTATCTTCATCACTGTGTTCTTGCTGTGAACTATAGCCCTTATCTTCATCTTTTGTTTGCCAGAGCTGCAGGACTGGTCTTAACTGATCTTGAGGCCTTGAGCTATTCTGCTCCCAGAGATAGTCCCACATAAAAGTTTACAATGTGCTTACAATGTGCTGATACATACATTTCATAATACCACTGCTGCATAATATGTTGTTGATATTTACAAAATTCTAGACAGTAAGTCTCCATTAGATTCAGCCTTCTCTTCAATTCCCCCTTTTCTTTATCCTTGCAAATTCTTTTGCAAATTTTTAAATTATGTCATCTTTCTTGAGGGTCTTAGCAAAGCATTTCCCTGTTTCCACCTGATGTTTAATTTTATTTTGTTGACATTCACTATAGCTCTAAGCTGAAGTCTGACAAAACCATAGAAAACACCTAAACATTCCACAGACTAGTATGCCTAAAATCAGTAATATTGTAATGTCTACAAAAATCTGCTTGGGCAATCTAAAATTTGGTAACCAAGATGCTAATTTGTTAAATAGCTCCTCAAAACCCCAACTAGTATTATCTTTGCAAACTATATGTAAGATTTTAGGTTTTTTCCATATCTTTTCTAAATCTTCAGTTCTTCCACTGATTAATATAAGTACAACAGTTCTGATTATTTATATTACAAACTCCTTCCTCTTTAATGGTTAATAAATCTAATGCCATTCTGTTTTGTAAGGCAGTTTTAGGTAATGATTCTATTTCCATCTGGAGTCCTCTAACAGCATCAGTAGTTAAATTTATTATCTCTTCCTGAATGGCTGAAATGTAAACTATTGCCTTTTCCAGTTCATTTACTCTCAACCGAGGTAAGAACTACTGGGCTAAACTGTGAAATTTGGTCCCTCTGTCCACCAAGAAGTTACTTATTCATTTGGTTGTTTTCCAAGGTGTTCTAAGAATTACCACCAGGGGCTTGAGATTGATTATCTAGCTTGTTTTGAGAGGCTAAGTGTCCTATAGTACACATTCCTTTCCATCCCGCAGGGAGTTTTTTTCTACTAATACCATCTCCGCATAACCACCAGTATCCACTAGGTAGTTTGCAGGGTCCGTAAGTAGCTGTAAGGTTAGCTCCATAATTAGTTCCTACACTGTGCCACCCATAAGGACTACTGCGTGTACTGTCCACACCACGAGAAGCATATGTTTGTAATTGAGTCTCATTACAAAAATTTATGTATGTGACATTGTGCCCCGTGAAATTCCATAGACCTACATCCACAGTAGTCTTATTTATCCAAAAGTCACTCCATCCATCATTACAAGTACAGTTATTACAACCCAAACAGACTTCTGGACTGCAGGTACAACCATTAGATTTCTTCTTCCAAGTACAGTTATTGTCGCTAATTAAGAATTGAGTGTTCTCATCTTTTAGGATCTGTAGGTCGAATCTTGGGCCCAATTCTTCACTTGAATTGTCATATTGGCAATAACCACCATCTGGCCTTTTCCAAAATTCAGGCCAGGTATTGTTATCACAATTCCAGTGATTTGATGCTACTCCATATAAGGGGAGTCTCATATTTCCTTTAGGTAAGGCAGTGCATATCCAACAATCTTTAGCTTTGGTGGTATTAATCAATGCCTGAATAGTTTCAAAATGTATATTCTTGTCCCATGCAGTAACAATACCCACAGCAGCCAACACTGTAATAAGATATATATTTCTCATCCTACTGTCTCTGCAGTTTCAACTTGAGTGGTTCTGAAGATTCATATGTCCACCTGGTATCTGGACTTTTATTTACTTGAGAGTAGTGGATCCAAGCCAGCTGTTCCTTCAACTTGATAGCAGTATAGGTAGTCAGCAGGACTTGGCAAGGTCCATTCCACTTTTCTTCTCGTGGATCACCTGAAAAATTTTTTATATAGACCCAATCTCTAGGTTTAAAGGGGTGGATTTGGTGATCCAACCCCTTAACCCTAGTTCCCACAAGATTTTACTGAATTTATTTTAATTTAAAGCAATGATATCTTGTAAATTATTATTTCCTAATTTGTTCAGGTCCTCCCCTCGGTATTTAGTCTGAAATGGTCTCCCAAATAGTATCTCAAAAGGATTCAAACTTTCTTCGGTTCTAGGTTTTACACATATTCTGAGTAGTGCAATAGGAAATTCTTGGAATCAATACAAGCTTGTTTCCTGCCATATTTTAGCTATTTGCTGGTTTATCAAGTAGTTCATCTTTCCTACTTGTCTGCTGGCTTGTGGCCTATAAGGTGTATGAAACTGTTAATTAATACTCAACACCTTAGTAACTTGCTGTATTGCTTGTGCAAAAAAATGAGTACCCCTGTCCAATGAGATGACCATGGATACTCCAAATTGAGACATTATTTCATTCATTAATATCTTGGTTATCTCTTTGCTTTGTTTGTCCTACAAGGAAATGCCTCTGGCCATCCCAATAAGCTATCTGTAAGTACTAATAAGTATCTGTACCCCCCCTTTTCTTGGGAGTTCTGAAAAGTCAACTTGCCACTGCTCTCCTGGTATATTTGTCTTTCCAATATTGCCTAATTGTACCCTATTGCCAGTGTTGGGGTTGTTTTTAAGACATAACTCACGCTGTTGTGTGTTACCTGTTGAATTATTGTGTACAGATATTTCCCTATTATGCTCTCATTTAGAAATTTATACAAAGACCCTGCTCCCCAGTGAGTTCTGGTATGTTCCTCTCTTGCTACTCCCCATACGTATTTGGTGGGTACTATAATTCTACCATCTTCTAGGTGGGATCGTCCCTTAGAAGGAATCTGCCCTCCCACTTCTATTAATTCTTTATCAGCCCTAGAGTATTCGATAGTCCGATTGTCTAAGGGGTTCCTATTCCTATTTTCTGGGATTAAAGGCAAAATTTGCCACACTTTTTCTGTGCCTGTTTTGCTTCAAAATCTGCCAATCGATTACCCTTTGAGCACATAATAGCAACTTTATCTGGAAGTTGAATTGCTTCCAATAAGTGCAGTTAAAAGTCCACTTTCTTTCCAGATGGCTCCATGGGTGTGAATAATTCCAAAGGCTTGTTTGGAATCAGTCCATATATTTATCTTTTTGCTTCTTGCTAACTCTAGAACTCAAGTCAAGGAAATAACCTTTGTTTTCTGTGCTGATGTTCCAATAAGTAACAGTTGAGATTGGATTACCTCTTCTGTTGTTGTTGTTGTTGTTGTTATAGCATAACCAGCCTTTCAGATTCCTTGTTGCACAATGCTGCCTCCATCTGTGAATCAGGATTCTCGTGCATCCTTAAGGGGTTCTTCCCTCAGGTCTGGTCTGCTAGAATATACAGTTTTGATGTTCTCTAAGCAATCATGGGTTAACAGTTCCAAAGTCTCCCCACTAAGGAAAGAGGCTGGGTTTACAACATTAGTTACTTCAGTACTGACATCGCCTGATTCAACTAAACATGCTTGACATTGCAAAAACTGATTTCCTTTCTGCTCTAAGACAGCTGATATCATGTGTGAGACCAATACTGTAATTTTTTGGCTCAAGGTAAACTTTCAGGCTTCTTGTATAATTAGTATTACAACCACTACTGCTTGTAGGCACCCTGGCCATCCTTTGCTTACTTCATCAAGTTGCTTAGAGAAGTAAGCTACAGCTGCTTCAAAGCGCCCCAGTCACTGGGCCAAAATCCTCAAGGCTATACCCTGTCTTTCATGGGAGAACAACCAAAAGGATTTGGTAACATCTGGTAGACTCAAAGCCGGTGCCCTTCATGAGTTCATTTTTAAGTGTTTCAAATGCATTTCTAGCCTCTTCAGGCCAGTTTAGCTATGTAGAACTGGTCTTCAGAAGTTTGTATAGAGGTTTAATTATTATTCCATAGTTATAGACCCACAATTGGCACCAACCTGTCATTCCCAAGAAGGTTCTGAGTTCCTTTACTGTCTGAGGGAAAGGATTTCTGCAAATGACTTCCTTCCTTTCTGTTCCCAACTCTCATTGTCCTCCCAACAGTTCATATCTCAGGTAAGTCACCTGCTGCTGTACTATCTGAGCCTTCTGTTGAGACATTCAATACCCATTTAGTCCCAAATTCAGTAAAAATTCAATAAACTCACAGTCCATTGCACACAGTCAGGTTTTGTTTCAGTTGCAATTAGATAATCTACATATTGTGAAAGGGTCCTGTTTCTGGAGGGAGCACTCCGAGTTTCAAGCTCTCGTGCTAGCTGGTTTCCAAAATTGTTGGGCTATTTTTAACACCTTGGGGTAACACTGTCCAAGTGAGCTCGGTCTTCCTACCAGTAGTAGAGTTTTCCCATTCAAACACAGTTTCTGGCTCTCTGACTCCAGTCAGAGACTCCAGTCTGACTCCAATAGGGGCAGGAATTGTGCAGCTTTCTGGGTTTTACTCGCTGTTCGTGCTCTGACTGTAGTAAAAGCCCTTGTCACTACTTCTTCACAATCACTATAGCTATCAGACAATAGGGACAAGTGTGTGTGTGTGTGTGTGTGTGGAGTTCTAACAATGGAGGAGGGGGTGGATTCAAATATTCGGTCAGCTTTTTAGTCTCCCCTTCTCCCTTCTTAGCACCTATTTTTTTCAAATATCACTGTCCTTACACTGCAGGCTGAACAGCAGCATTTAATTTTTGTTTGTCCCTTCCTTTCATTTTTTTGTCTTCTCTTTCCAAGGGTAACAACTGGGGGTCTTGTGGTGGTACATTAAGGCCATAGTCCCTCTGCCATTCTGGATGATCTTGCAAAATGAAAAAACTGTCTGCATACATAATTTCATACCATTTTCCTTCCCTTTGCAGGAACAACATCAATTGTAGCAGGGGATTCTAATTCAAAGTCTGTTTGAAGGGCCACTTTTCATCTTCATCTAGTTTGTAGGGGTGCTACCAGTGATTATAATATTTTATCAATGTTTTCTTATTTACAATTCCACCCGGTTGTCCCCCTACATCATTCCAATGTGCTAAAATCCCTCAACTTTTTCTTTACACAATACAACCCACAGGGATCTTTTTACCGTAGCACAAAATGCTAATAATTATAACAAATGAAATTGCAAACAAAATTACAATGACCCCACATGGGATAATGGAACCATGGATCAGGACTCCACACTAGCTTTGCAGCTACGCTGTGTCTCAGTCACTCACTGCTTAATTCACTCACACAAACATTTCATCAAATCTAGATCAATTTTCAATACTCAGTTCCTTATAACAATATCCAGGGGCAATACCAATAAATCGATGCCACCAGAGTACGTTGCTGCAGAAGTATGTAGCTCAAACCTTGCCCATACCCAGTGTACCAGATAATAGAGTGCTTCACTTCGTAATGAGTGTGTGCACCACTCAGAAGTACAAACACTTCTGTACCCACTGTATACTCTCAGGCACTTGTAGCATGGTATATGCGACCCGTGTAGGATGTCTCCTACAGCTTATGGTAACTCTTTAATAACTGGTCCCAGACCTCAGAACAGAAACCCAGAAAGTTTTAAAGAATACCTTATTTCTTTTGGACAGTCCTTTTCTGCTCCCACGGTGATCTGATGTAGGTGAGGAGTCCCTCCAGGAAATCCTGGGGTTACCCTAAGGAGTCCTGTTGTCAAGGGGTCCTGCAGCCAAGCAGAGAACTTTTGTTCATTGTCACCAGAATTGATGATGTGAAAAGCCAAAATCACGACTCAATAGTCTTGATGACTATTAAGCAAGTATTCTTTATTGCAGTGCTGGGTGCACAGGGGATCACTCCTCCTAGTGTGCACCGAACAAGTTAGTTGCACAGCTTATGTGCTGATTATACATACATATTCATGACATTTCCAAGAAATGACTAACATACTCACTATTTTCCAGGAACTCATTATCATAGGTTTCCACCCTTTCCTGCGTGCGTACTACAGTCTTTAGGTGGTCTTCAAGGACCCTGGTGGTCGTTTACTTCATCTACTCATCTTCATCACTGTGTCCTTGCTGTGAACTATAGCCCTTATCTTCCTCTTTTGTTTGCCAGAGCTGCAGGACTGGTCTTAACTGATCTTGAGGCCCCTTGCAGCCTTGAGCTATTCTGCCCCCAGAGATAGTCCCACATGGAAGTTTACAATGTGCTTACAATGTGCTGATACATACATTCCACAATACCACTGCTGCATAATATGTTGTTGATATTTACAAAATTCTAGACAGTAAGTCTCCATTAGATTCAGCCTTTTCTTCAGAGGACTATCTGCTTGTTTAAAATGTCAACTACCTTTTATCTGGGAAATGTAAACAGTTCCAGAAAAAAACATTAGGGCTCTGGTTTATAGTCATGTTATTTGTGTTATTCTTTAAATACCATAATGATAAATACATGAAAAATAATTCCCTGATAAAAAATGAATCCCTATATTTCAATGTTTAAACCTGCTGAAATTTTGTGGAATAATGCTCTAAAAATGGGAGATGCATAACTTTTTACCCTTCTTTCTTCCTTTATGCCCTCATTTCTTGTACTATGAATGAAGCATGAACAAAACCACAGTAAATTAATGGTTATTAAAGCCTTTAGATATATCATTCTGCTTAACATTACAACTATATATTATATCAATGTAATAATCAAGGGTAGGACCCCAAGTGGGTCTATGGCAAACATGAGCTAAGAGAGATATTAAATGAGTGTCCTACAGCACAAAGTACTATGATGCACTTCTCATCCATAAGACACAGAGGCAATATGTGAAGTGACTAAAAGCTAACAGGAACAGATTCAACCAACATGAACAGATGTTGATAGAGGATCATATGCATTTGGCTTTTCATGGTTCTAGGCGTATTTGAGATCCTCTAAAGTTTTCCTTGCTATCTTAAAACCCCTATGTGCTGCCCAGCTGAGATTTGCAGTAGTTCACTAGGCCTTTCCTAAGCACTAAGTAATCTTTTGATTAAAGAGAGATTGATAAATGTCAGCACTATACAGTCAGATGTTTCTGACAATCTCTATTACAAAAACCCAGAATAATTCAGAAGCAAACCAGTCTGCATGTTACCATACATTTCTGCAAATCCTAGAGGTCATTTTAGATCATTGAACACATGTAACATATTTCTTAGGGGAAAACTGTGAGCTTATCTATCCGATAGACTGATGAGTAAAATTTAGATATGTCAATGTCTCTCCAACTATGCTGAACCAGTCAGGTTTAAAAAATAATTTAGTGGTGGAACAGTTGATTCCTTGCTGTGAAAAAGGCTCTTAAAGTAGTGTTTTGTGGTAGAACTGAATTCCTCCAAATCAGCAATGCAAATGGAAAGACTCTGTTATTCACTGAACCCAAACATAATGCAAGGAAAGGGAAACATTCTGTTAAGCAAACTTTCTGTTGTGTACTTGAATGGGAAATTCTTCTTCTTTGTGCTTGCTGATCTATAAACATAAAGCATTAGGACTTCTGTGTTGTCTGCTGCTGTATCTGACATTCAGGAAAAGTGGATTTTTTTTATTCCCAGGTCTTCAGTACATCAGCTAAATTATTTAAAAATGTAGATTATGCAGACTGGTACAGCATAGGCTTAAAATTTTGAAAAATATTCTGATTAAACTCATCCATACCTTCACCCTTTTAATCAAAACTTGGCAATCTGAATATCATGACATAACTGAATTTTTCTTTCTGTTCGTCATATTGCAAAGCACATACTGTCTTCAGTGCATGGGACTGTTTCGCCTTTCACCAGCTTCACTCAGCAATTCCAAGGGAAGCAGATGAACTTTAATGATAAAGAGGCATCATACCCCAGAATTATGTGGTCTATTACTCTGTCTAGCTGAATTATCTGAAGTAATTTCCCTTCTCTTTTTTCTACATAGTGATTTGCAAAATAAGTGTAAAACCCTAATATTTCACAAGCTCCTTGCAACCAGCATGCAGTTAACATATATGTTTACTGCACTTATAGCAGAACAGGGGTTTGCAATCACATTATTTTCTTCTTTGAATAATTGATCAAATTTTCTATGCTTATGAAACTACACTGTCTATAATACACATCATTACTAGTTAATATCTTTAAAGGAAGAAGACATAGTTCAGTTGGGGGTCATGAGGTGGCATTTATTTTACCTGTAATAATTTAAAAAGAACCCAACAAATAAAAAGGAGCAAAACCACAGCTTTAGCATCCTCGATAGGTTTATGATATGAAACATCAAAATCATTAAGTAACATATGAATAGGTCTGTGCTATAAAAGATCAAAATCAGCAATACATGATGGTACTATCCATTATTAATATATAATTAATTAATCAATTAAACCAATGCTAAACAATAATAAAAATTATTCTGCCACCAACCCCACAAGGGTTGATTTGTAAGTTAAAAAGCACAAAGAGTCTTTTTAGAACTTTGTTTCCTTCTTTTAAAAAAAGCTTTATTTGAGAAGCTGCAACACTGCCCTGATCACAAAGTAGTTTTCATTTCGTAGCAATATAAGTCTCAGTATGCTATTTACTTTCTTCAGTGAGAATTTATTAAGATATTTTGTGGGTTTTTTTCCTGGACATTGTTTCACAGAACCACAGCAAACAGCAATAAACTGCATACAGTAAACCTATGAGCAGATTACAATGCACCAAACTATGGGCATTCAATCAAGTTGTAACAAGATTTGTATGGTCCTTAAGAGACTTAAAGATAGCGAATTTTCCAATATGGAAAGACTCTTACTGTGTTTGTTTCACTGATTTTTTTTAAAAAAAACTGTGAAACTCTTAGATGTGTTGCAGTGATGAGACAAAACTGCCAGCATTGTTTTAAGTGTTTTCTGATATTCCCTCTCCACGTTCCTATTCTGCTCCAATTTTGTTGATAAAAATGAATGTTGTGCTTTTCAATGTTTGAATCTGGTTCAACACATTTTGCCCTACCTTAGGGAAGACATAGGTCTAGTATACCATTCCTACAGTATACCATTCCTACAGGCAAAACTGGTTGGCCTAATACAGCATTGTACATGAAATTTTCAGTTCCTTTCATCCAGCTGCAAAGAATTATCCACTAAGACCCATGAAATTAAAGGGAAATGCACTTGAAAAATAAAAATAATGATGGAGTGAGGTACAGAAAACAGAGGCTTGGGAATGATTTATAGAACTAGTTTTCAAATAAGTGTCCTTCATTTAGAACTAGATACTAATCTGTCTGTCAAAGTGGAATACGGCCTTCTCTGTGCTGCCACAGTTTAGTAACTGCTGTGATGATAATTAAACCAGACTGAAATAGTAACCTTTATAAATTAAAGCAAAACAGCATCTAAGATGATTATATTTCCTCATTTTATTGTGATTTTGACACAAATGAAGCCAAGATAGATTTTCTTCTTTTTGTATTTTGTGTTCACGTATTGCTTTATGGCCCTTAGGGATACAGGAGTGTGGACTTAAAGAAGTCTATAAATTAAAATGAAACTGTTTTATGGTAAATACTACCACATCTTTACAATGTGTTAGCTTAATGTGAGCACACAACAGTTTTCATGGTAGTTCATTTGCATTCTCTTCCCTGCAGGTTCCCCAGTATTTTGAGGTATCAGTACTTAGCTCACAGAAACTATTATGGTAACGGGAAAATTTTAAAAAAGGCAGAACACCGTCTTCTAAGTTTTCTCATCTCAATCATATCCCTTCAAGTATTTTTATACCGTTCAGTTATAATTCTTCCCTGCCAATGGGTGGAGAGGGATTGAATATATCTCAAACCTGCTGCTCATTCATTATCAAGATAGTTGGAATACAAAGAATGTGTGTGGAAAAAAGTCCTAGTTTTGGGTCTTTATACATAACCTTATAATATTTTGAACTTTGGGTGTTAAAATTTCACATCCTTACAACCATGTAGTGCTCTCTGTGTATTACCATAGACAGTCTTCAAAGAGCAAAATCATCTGATAAGAAAAATTATCCTTCTTAAGCTTCTTTAGAACTTCTTAGATTCTTTGCACCAGAGATAAGGACAGGAATGTTTTTGGTGGTGGTTTTGTTTTGCTTAGTGCCTAGGACGAGCATTTCACACTTTAATAGATACCAAACTGTTTATGTGGGTCCTTATTCTGCACCTTTCTTTGCTCTCCTTAGTCTTTTGACCCTTTGCCAAAAGAGATACCTGTAAGTGACAAAATCTTTCCAGAACTTATTCACTAAAATATGCCAGAAATATCCTCACACCTCCAAAATGTGTAATGACATCCAAACATCTAGGAGTGATGCTTTAAACATAATGATTTATCAGTGGTTAAACTATCACTGATGTCAAAAGGGGAAGGATATCACAGAATCAGAATCATCCTGTGCTTTGTGCTGCTAGAAGACATGCTCAGTTATCTAGTGGAGTAATGAAATTGTAATACAGATTGTTATACAGCACTTCTGTTGTACAGCCAGATTTGCATTTTGTAAGGTAGATTTCACTTCAACTAAGGAGAATGTGCCCATCATAAGTGGTATACATGATTATTTAAAGTGTGTGCGTGTGTGTGTGTGTATGTATATATATATGTGTTTTACATGACTGCATAATTTCTTGTAACACACGGTAAGATTTAAACAGTAGATGTAGTCTTATTTTTATCATTGGACAGATGACCTGAATACAGCACAACATGGACTAGCTGTCAATTCTTCCATAATTCATTCTCATATGTTTTTCTTCTTTTCATGAAAAGAACCACAAGTGTATCTGTACATACACATACACACAAAAGATGGATATATATATAATGCATATATAGTATGTCCTACACAAAAAAAAGGAAAGAAAATTTTAAAAAAATTGCAAACACTTTACTGTATCTTTCATAGGTACATCTTGCTTTTCTAAAATACTCTCAAATTTTCATACGCATGTTTTTGTGCCAAAAAATGTTATTATGCCTCATTCTTTCTATAGAGATGATGGAAGAAAAACAAATGCCTCATCTCCATATTATGCAGAGATTAATTGAGTGGAAGAAAGTTCTATTGATTCTAGTCAAAAATACCCTGCTTTCAGTTGTCATCCTCAAGTCATATGCTTTTTAGTTTCTCATGTAAGTGCATTAGAATAGTGTACACCCCATTTAATCTGATCATGATTGCCTGCTATTTTAATTAACCTTTATTGGCATACCTATATTACCAAGAAAATATACTTTGAGAAGCCCCATTAATAACAGTATTATTTGTCAGGGTGTTTTTCCAGTTTTACCCATCAAATTCTTTAGACAGATAATAAATCTGAGCAGCCTAAGGTTATTGGTAGGCTGTTTGCTTTGCTGAGAATCCTTTTCTGAGAAAAGGATTCCTAAGAAAATAATTGCTTCCCTACCTTTCCTAGAGGAAAACTGAGGCAGAGATTACAGAGTTTGCCCCTCCGTGTACAGCAGGTGTAGCCAATGCTGTCTTCAGTCTGTGTTATATGGTAAATGTGTTATATGACTAATAAACCAGATAATTCAAATGTTTAATCCCAATACTTTATAATCATACTCTCCCCATTTTACATCCTTCATCCATCTTTACCCCCCCACAGATACATCCCTACCTGATTATGGGTCATGCTCCCTGGGGGCAAAGAGATAGTCCAGATCACCTTTCAGTTTCAACTCAATCCTTTTTTGTGACTATGATATCTGTATCCCAATAGCCCTTCTTAGGCAAATCTTTGAAACTGCTAAAGCCATCTGTACACAAAAGCACCTTTTGAAGACACTGGTGCCCTCACCACACTGGAGTAAAAAAAAAACCAAAATGTCCTTTTATGCTCACCCAGAAGCATGACATAATTTGGTGTAGCCATTGAAGCACCATGGTGACAATGGATCATTTATTTCTTGAAAGGCATCCCTATACTTAATCACCACTGAATTGTCACCAGGAAAAAGATAACATTGTTCTGAACCTCAGGTAATCAGTTAATTCTTTCTGTTCTGAGAAGGATACTGTGCCAAGCTGTGTTTTCCAATCCACAAAATGAGTTCCCAAAGGTTGTATTTTTGTATATTCAAGACATCAGAATTTTTCTTCTTTTCTACTATTTTTCTTCTTTGGCAACAGACTCAAACTCCATATGTTGCTTCCTTCTACTATTAAGTTGTTAAAGAAAGCCCAGCAGAGCCTCCTTCACTCTCAATTGGATCCCTTCCACTTTCATTGGAAATGCAGAGTACTTTAGATGAAATGTAGCTTAGTTGCTCTCAATGGAGTTTCAATGAACCGTCTACTATCACCTTAGTCTGTATAAGCCCAGACATCTCAGCAACAGTAGCGTCTGCTGTTCTGCATCTACCATGGATTGCATGCTTTAAAGAATTAGCCTGCTCTCTTGGTTTTTTCTTGGGTTTTGGGAGGCGAGGGTTTGGGGTTTTTTTTTTTTTCATAAATAGCCCTACTAAAATACATGTTTGAAGTGGGATTTTCCAGTTGCTGCCATTTGAATCGTAAACACAATCCTTCATGCAAGTACAAGTGACAGATCTGGCCTTATGGGCTACTCCTGAACTGCCTCATGAATGAAAAATCAAAGCATGTCATAAATCCTATCCAGTACTGAAACATGTGCATAGATAACAAGGATGGAATGGGTCTTGTTCTCAGTTACGCTATCCAATTTTTGGCTGCTTCTCCCTTGAAAAACTGGTAAAATAGTTTGTCTTTCAATCACAATTTTAAGAGACAGAAACACCACTGGTACCTCTTTAGATTTTCATGGGGGTTCTGAGTAATGTTACTCACAAGCCCTTGTATTGTAATTTACCCTTAGATGAGACATGAGACAAAGTTGTTGGTAGCAAAATATCAAATATGAGAGCATTGTTTTCCCTAACTGCAAATGCAGATAGCATTGGTGATGACATGATGGGAACTGAAGAGAGGGAGGAAGTGGTGACAGCAGTTGGTTATGGACATTTAGTGTTCTAAATATACTCTGTCAAACACATTTCTCAGTTTCACTGTTGGTGCTGAGAGAAATCATATTAATACTAACGGAAAGGTATTACTCAGTTCAAAAGAAACTTGAATTCCAAATCAGCACAAGCCCACTGACAAAGCACTGAATAACCCTAAGTGTTATATGCTGTATAAGAGGAAAAGCAACTTTTTCCTAATGATATTAAATTAAGAAATATTATTCCCCAAAGTAGTTTTTCTTTCCTCTGTTCACCACAATGCTTATGGTTAAAACCATTTTCTGTTGGGCCTGCACACTGCCTACAACTTAAAGAAGCCATACATGTTTTATTTCACATACTTGTTTATTACAATATAATATACAGGAAAGGAAACTAGCCATTTAAAATCATTCTCCTTCAGAGGGAATTCTTTTACAGGAGTCACCTTATGTACCTTCTGTCCCTTAATTCTGAGGTCTTCCAACTACTGCTGGTCCCTACCAAAGGTGGATATTAGGAAAATGCAGTGGGACCTCTGCGGTACACTCAACACAATACTGTACTGCTCTGGTGTTATGGCATTAGCCATCTGGTAGTAAAGACTCCTTCTGTCTTCTCCCCTAGAAACTGTGACTAAGACTTCTAGCATCTGTTATCATAAATTATTACTAGACAAGTTGACAGGAGATAGCTCAAATGTATGTCGGTAGTTCATGAATTCCGTAGTACCAAATGAAAGTAACTACTTTAAATAGCAGCTTTTGTGGAGCATGTATTTTCATATTTCTCATTCTACAGACAGAGAAAATGGAATACAGACAGTGAATGATTTATGCAAGAACAAATAATGCATAAAAAGTTAAACCAGGAACAGAATCTGTAACGTCTCGTTCCTGTATCCAGGTTTTGATAACCAGAATATGCATTTGGTATTTGTATATTTTAGTAGGAAGGTTACCATGGCCACAGAAGACCCCAAAAGCTCACCAATTGAATCATGCACAAATTCTCATTTTCTTTGAAAACATATCTTTGCAGTCTTCCAGTGGTAGAAGACCACCATTGTGTGTGCAGAGTCAGAACCTGTTTAGCGGGGCGCTGTATGAAACACAGTTACTTAACCATACTGCAGTACTGAGTAAATTGCTTGCTGTTGAGCTTCTTTCTACTTGCTTAAATCCAGCAGAGAAAACATTTTTGATTGGACAAGGCCAGCAGGACAATTTCTTAATAGCAAAGACTGTTGAAGAGGTTCCTGGATGAACCACTAAAGTGTCAATATTCACTTGCTCAATTCTGTCACCTTTCTTCTGCCATTAATTGTTTAATTTTCTGCTAAATACACATTTTTTGTGTGTCTGATGAGTGATAGATGGTGACTTCTAGATAAAAACATTTTCAGAAAAGCTTGTTCACAATGCACACTCTAGCAATGGCTCTAAGAAAGATTTACTGAAGGATTGTTTTACTTCTGTGCATGGATATCTCTAATTTATTGTTTATGGTGATAAATAGAGAAAAGGTCTGAACAACCCATGTTTTTACTAATTATTAGTGGAAGAAAACCATAGCTACAGTCTGCAGGGAATTATTTCCCTTTGTACTAAAGAAACAAACAAAATAAACTTATTTAATCAACATTACATTCAGTAACATCATGCACACTGTGAATCAGAATAATCAGAAATCCGAGCAGATTTTCTTCTTTGCTCCTGGCACCTTCACATTTTTTACCTGTTATAGCAGTTCTCCATGTGAGTAAAGAAAGAAAACTTCCTCTGGAGATATTTTTTTAACAGCAGTCCAGTCCAGAAATGTTATGCACAATAGAATAATTACAGAAAGGAAGCACAAGGCTGGGAGGTATATAGTGAAATCCTTACCCAAGGTCTTTTCTCAGAAAAAAATAAATGTCTATACACACCTATAAAAAAACCCCAACACAAAACAGACAGGAGAATTTCACACAGAGATCAGATGAGATCTTAACAGCTAAGATGGGCCAGCTACCAGAAATAATTAGACTGAGGGCAAAGCCAAACTTGTGTGGCCTTGGGCAAGGCATTATTGCAGCTTTCATTGAACTGACCACTGGAAACACGTTGTTATATTGATTTTCACAGCAGATGCTTGGCAGAAGTATTAAGATGGGACAAAAATATTTCCTAGTTCTGTTACTGTGTGTTACTTGCAATAAGATACCGACACATTCAACCTGCAGTTTTATTCCCATTGGTGGTCCTCTGTGGTTGAGGGATGGTCTTTTGCTGATAGCAGAAGCTAAGCAGGTACCCCTCCTTACTGGGAGCTCTCACTGGTGTCGTGCTGAGAAGAAACTGCTATGTTCTGATTCACTGCCCAGGCTGAGATGGGAGGCTTGGGCTGAATTCACTCTAAAAGCCTGCATGCATGCTTTTGCTAATTCCACTGTGCAGCATTCAATTCAGATTAGAATTATGCAAAGAATTGATTTTAGTTCAAATACCAGAAGAGAAAGGCAGGAGTGGCACAGAAATTTCTTACTGTCCATGCATACATATACATTATTTTAATTAAATCCAGAAAAATTTCCAAATACAAGTGTTGTGCTTCAAAACCTTTAATTTCAGAAGTGGTGACATAAAACCCTTTGTTTTCCTCATCTCCATCCCTTCCCCTGCTACTGAGCTGAAACAATTAGATTAATTCACTGGGAATTTGTGATTAGTTTCACTTTGAAACTGCATTTCATTTTTCTTTGGCACATAAGCTTTCCGGCTATTCACCACATTCTACTGCAGAGCTGTGGGATGGTAAACTAGACCACATAGGTGCACAATTTATTATGAAATGCTGGATCAGCAGGACAAGGAACAACATATTAGACCATATTGGCTTGAGTATGCATGAATTGTAAAAGCAGTACCTGGTCATTTCTGATTTCAAATAAATCTCTGGGACTTTTCTATACCCTCTAGCACCTGTGAAGCTGCTGCATACACGTGTAAAGGTAAGTCATCCTTGAGGTGTGGAGGAGCAGAGGAAGATGACCATATGCGTTGTGGATCACACACAGAAAGTTTATAATGATACAGAAGGAAAGGGTCTAATCTGCATCTTGGAACCAAGTGGTACAGATCTCTTTGTATTATCCTGATCTTTAGCAGGCTGGGGAACAATTAGGGGAATTGAGAAATGGGGAACTGAGCTATTAATGCCACAGTCTGGTCAATCACAGTCTAAGTGTTCACATTTTTATTCAGCCATAGAGGTCAGCCTTCAGTGGCTGAGAATTACAGTGATAGCTAAATAACTATTTCTGATCACAGCAAACGGAGCAAGTAATTCAGTTTGGCTAAGAGTATGAAATTCAGGACTAGTATCACATCTATGTATGCTTTTATGGTAAGCTCTTTCCCAGCAGGAGATAATTTCCCACCCAGCCCTGAGAATTTTCTGAGATTTGATTCCCATAGATAAACTGGATCCTTCTGGGCTCTGCAGCTAGGACAGCACAAGTTCTTTGCTCTCAGCCTGCAGAAAATGTAAGTAAATGAATAAAACCAACTCTAAATTCATATGGAATCAGGTCTTGTCAAATGCTGGGCAGTTCTTTCAACCCCCAAAAGGTGTGGAAGTTCAGAAAAAGATTGTAGGAACGCAAAAATTTCCAATTATTTTTTTTTCCCCCCAAAGAACCCAGAGGATTTCTCTAGGGCCACAAAGAAATGCATGAGCAAAGCTCTCCAGCCCTGCTAATCTTGACTCTTTATTGTGTTTGAAGCTGAAGCGGTTGGCTCCATTTCACCTGGCTGTGAGATAATTCAGCACTTAATCCTAGCTGCTTTCTAGTAGGGCTGATTCTAAATCTGGTGGAGTGCCAAGGTATAAGGGCAGGATGAAGAAACAAATGATAACCTGAAGAGACTCTGGACATAAAAAGCTATGCTCTGTATAATATGCTATTGCTATTACTGTTAATATTTGTGGCTATCACACTGCCTGGAAATCCTAGTCCTAGACCGTGTTCACAGACCACTAAATATCACAGTAAAAGGTGACTAACTTCTCTTCAGGGAGAATAAATGCTATTTTATTCCTTAAAGAGCATTTTCATTGCATTAATAAAGTGTACTAACAAAGATAAGCCAATAGCATCTTGATTTGGGATGGACTGCTCCATCATGTTTCCATTGACAGGAACCTTAGGGAATCCAATTTCATGTGAATGTAATAACACCCTAAGTCACAGTATGATAGGGGTTGGAAGGGACCTCTGGAGAACTTAGCTGGTTTCTCTATGTTCCTGCTACCTGGGGGAGTTCAGCTTTAGTGATCAGGAAACTGAAATGTAAAAAGGAATTACTTGTCCAGTGTCACCGTGCAGTTTCTGACAGAAACAGGACTATATTTGTGGATGGCAAATCACAACACCTATTCTAAATAACAGATCAAAATGTTGTCTCATTCTTCAGCTTCCTCTAATGCATCTACGCAATTACAAGAAAAATTGAAGGTACAATGCCCTTTTTATTTAAATACTTTGTTTTGGGGGTTTGGGTCTTTTTAATTTTTAAAAAATAGCTTTGCTTAGATGTCATTTTTAGCTATAGGAAATACTTTGTATTTCTTTAGTCAAAAGGTAAGGAGGAATCCAAACAATTCTACTTACTATTACAATTCCAATTACTGCTGTAATTTTGCTTGCTTAGTGTAGAAAAACAGTTTCTCAAGTTGACAGGGAAAGGATCTATAAAGCTTGGAAATAAAAAATATATCACTTAATTAGAAAGAAAAGTTCTGAGTTTGTAAAATTGTGCAAAAGCTTGAAATATAATGGAAAATAATGAATCGCTCCTAGATTCCAGCAGTGGTGTTCCTCCTTTTTCATGCTAATGAACACTGAAAGAAAAATATGTAGTCATAGTGTAATCAAAGCTAGATTGTTTTGTAAATCATTGACAGGGCCAGAAGCAGAACTTGGATGTCTTTTCAATCATCTCACACTAATACTTCAGTGAGACACTGAAATTCACTGTATTAACAAAGCTAATACTTCCCTAGAAATTAAAAAAATGGAAATATGCAATATGTCTCTCATTTAATGATATTATATTATTCATTATATGCTCAGTATATCAGCACAGAAGTAAAAGTTTGTAAAGTGAAATGGGCTGTCCCAAACTAACACAGTAGCATATGAAATACAAATTACGTCATATATATGTGCCACCTGAATAATTTTTTGCACTCCGTTGGTAGGGGATGATCAACTGAACAAGGATGTAAGAAATACACTGGCTAATCAGAACCCTCATTAGCTGCAAACTGAAGTAGACTTGTGAAGGAAATCAATACCACCTCAGCATCAAGATAATGACAGTGAACCTTCATCTGCAAATCCTCATTCACAGCAGCTGAAGTTTCTTATGCAGCTGGTCCCTATTCAAGTAAAAGGGACTAACATCAGTAAAGATTTATAGGGTGAGATCCACAATGAAGTTTTCATTCTGTTTTTGCCCAGAATGAAGATCATTGAGTCTCAAGTAATCATTAGAGCAAATGGAGCAGGTTATACCATGAGGACAGGTCATTTTTCTTTATTAAATGGAAAGAATGAGATGTGAAAAGTACACAAAGATTTAAGGAACAAGACTGGTCAATCAGTTGATATGATCATGCCTGGACAGTTCTAAATGAGAAACAATAACACGAAAAAATGATGAAATATTCATCCTGCTCTCCTAGTACTTACAAATGGGATTTCTGTAGACTGATAACTGTAAAACTGTCAAGGACAAAAACACCTAAGTATTTCAAGAAAATATTTCACACTGATGGGGAATCCAATGTATAACTGATCTCTATATGCTTGAACTATTAGCAGTGAGGTCCACCTTAGAATTGTAGGATGATTCAGGTTAGAAGGAACCTTAAATATCACTTAGTTCCAACCCCTCTGCCATGGGCAGGGACACTCTCCACTAGACCAAATCTATAATGAATTAAATTATTTATTCAATATCATGGGGTAGGTGGCGACAGAACCTGTAGGCATCATATTTCACCTTGAGGACTGTACGTGTTGGTGATGTATTTATCAAGATTTCACATTTTTTGGGTGTGGTAACTCTAAAATTAAAGCAAGTTACTTTTGAGAATGAGGTAAAGTTTTCTTTCTTTTGGTTAACGTCTAGCAAAAAAAGAGCACTCCTTTCTAGTTCCCAAAGTCAGCTTTTGATACATAGCTTTAACTCTTTTGTTTCAGTTAGGAATGAAACAAACAACTTTATCTTTTCTGTAAGTTGGAACTCCTTTACTAATCTCCTCAGAAATATATGCCAGGAAAACAAACCGATCTGGATTTACAGGATTATTTTAATTTTGATCCTTCAAAACTGTAATAAAGTATTTTAGAAAAGGATAACCATATCTAACTTCACCTCCATCCCCCCCACCCCACTCTGCCCCTCCATCTGCTACAGAAGCTTAAAATGGATGGGAGGGAATACCAAAATGATATATTGAATTTTGTGTTGTCATCTCTTTCAGTTTCCATCTTCAAGAAACATCCATAGACTAGAAAAGAAGACGTGATAGAAATTAATGGCAACCCTAATTGTGCTGCTTTGATGCAAAGAGTTTTCTTCACTAGAACCTGTATTAAGTTCTGAGCCTCTTTATGGAAATCAACAGAACAGTCAAAATTTATTTTGACGTTATCACTGACCCAGAGTGAGTAAGAATTAGAATTACAGAATTAGAATTAAAATGACCTAACATCTGTTTGAAATTTCTGGTTCTTCAGAGACCAGTGCTTGTCTTCTATTGTATTTTATCTCTGGGTTAGAGGATCTATTGCTTGTATTAGTCACTCTTTCTTCCTGATCACACTGTGTTTTTAAAATAGTAGACAACGGAGCAGCTATTCCTCATTGGATAACTAGACCATGTTAGTAAGAAGCTTAATTCTTTCCTCACCATGCATAAAAAGATAGCCCATTGATAGTAACCTCCATTTTATTTTAAATAACTTTTTTATTAAATACCTTTGATTTCAAAGCTGAGTCAACTATAATCATTATGTTGGCTTAATATTAATGAAGTGATTACTCCTAGTTTATCTTATTTCTCATAGGACATTTCTGAAGGGAAATACAGATATGTAATTAGAAGCTGTAATGTATCTGACACCTCAATTCAAAATCAATCACATTTTAGTTCTATAATTTCTTATTTAACTTGGAAGATTCACAAGATTGAATTTCCAACATTTGGGGTGGATGCTTCTTTCTCCTACCTTAGACTAAGAAGTTATAATTTTTGGAGCATCCTAAACTAAAACTCAAGTGTGCAAGAAGACATGAGGTATTACAAGTAGTGAGAAAACAAGAGTCCATGACGTCAAGACCAAAGGTACAGATAAATTTTTATGCTGTTTGCAACAGTGGATGCTTAAAGAAATAGAAATTGGGCATCCTTTGTATGAATATTCAATATTATAACACCTAAATTCTAGTCCATACAGAGGAGCCAATGCTAACAAAACCTCTTTTACAAGCAAAGATAAAGAACCATCACAAAACCTTCTTAAAATAGCAGACAGGGCAGCAAAAGCTGAAGATTCAAAACCCTACCAGCTCTTCTGAAAGACACTTATAATGTTTATGTCAAAATCCAAGTGCAGGACATGGATGACACTTTCCTTTACAAGGAATCACAGAACTGTTGAGGTTAGAAGGAACCTCTGGAGGTCATTGTGTCTCAGTGCCAGAAAACATCTCCAATGTCCAGAAACTGCTCTTTGATCATGACTATAACATTTGAGCACTGCATCCCATTTCTTCCACTGCCTACAGGGGACTCAGGACTGCAACTTTGACAGCCTGGGAAAGGACTTCAAACACCAGCTTAGAGATGAATGGCACTGGAGATGAAATCAACTATTTTGAATACGACAGTTTCAATCCCTAGGCCAGAAAAAAAGAAAAGAAAGAAGGAAGAAGAGAATATCCAACAGTTTGCAAATGCAGTCCAGATTCTTATATTCCATGAGTGTAAAATTGCCTTTGGACAGGGTATTTCCATATTGCAGTTCACACTCCATAAGCTATCTGTGTATTTCAGACATCAATCACCCATTCTAACTATGTACAAACCCCTCAGGGAACAGCCTCCAACTCCCATACACTCATCCTATATTCAACACTAAGCTATGGAGACATTTTGAATGTGTGTGTGGGGCGGAGGGGAGGGTGTCCCTTCTTTTGCCAAATATACAAAACCCCTACACAAAACAGTAAATACTCAATAAAATGCAAAGTTTCAAGCTGTTCCCTCATTTTTTTTTACAGTGGGAATAAAGAACCTAATTTGTTGTGAGACCCAAAGACACAGCAAAGTTCCTATTTATATATTTCTTAAATCTATATATTTATACCTTAAGATACCTGACTTCCTTTGAGAATCTACTGTTCCTGCTTTTCACAAGCTCAAGGTCTGTGAGGATGTCAGGAGAACAGATGAAAAATCACATGCCCTGCTAAAATAAATATTATACTACATTATATTACACTGTACTAATTCATCATGAACTGCCAGAAAAGTGACAGTTTCAGATTGCAGAAACAATATCTTTGTCCTCTATTTTTTTTTTTAAACTGAAGACCAGCTTGATACATAAGTGGAAGCTGGAAGAAAAAGATTTAATGCACCCTTTGTAAGAGTTTTGTATGGGATGCAAATGTTCTGGTGAAAAGGATCAGGTGTGATACTGTAACCTAAAAGGAAATTTCTCATTTTGAATACTTTTGTCAACACTTGCAAAATCTGATAGGAAAATATTTGGTAGAAAACATCAGAATATTTGTCAATGTGAAGTCAAGAGTGTGATGATTTTTGACTCTATGATTTTTGTATTATACAGAACTGTATAAAAAAAGATACACTCATGTTACTTAGACAACGTCAGGGTTCCTTCTTTTACAGATGCTTTGCAAGAGGGGCAATAGAATTTTTACTTGTATGTTGAGGGGAATCACTCAAGAAAATTTACTTAGTAGCCTCATGAAATGCACAATTTACTGTTCATCTCTACACAAAGATAGTAAGAGGCCTCCTTTATTTAGGTTGTGGATTTCCAGAATGACTCAAACTGCACATGAGAATTTTTCTGGCTATGCTAACGTTCATCAGCACAATCAAGCTACTTGAATAACAGTATTGGTGGAAATTTGTAGGATTGTTTAACTCGCTGGTATTACAGATTTTCTCTTCTATGCAACTTCTGTAAGAATTACTGTGCTTGATCTCTTAATGCCACTTCTAATTTCTTGAATTTTCTTGATGGGATGGGATGGAAGCTAGTCCTTATAGCACTGTTACATTTGAAAAAAGTTATTTCTCTTCTTTTGACTACAAATATGCATTCTTTGTAACATAAGCAGTTTTTCTTTAGACACTTGTAACCTCTCTAGTCAAATCAAAGGATAAAATAAAAAACCCCCTAAACATCTGATAAAGTTGGGTATAAATTTCATGTCAAGGTTTTAATGAGAAAATTGAAGTTTGATTAATTGAATTTTATGAATTACTGATGAACTGCTTAGTTAAAATAATCTTTTAATTTTCTTTCAGAAATTGAATTCTGACTTCTAATCCAGCAATGCAAATTCTGTATCTTTACATATTTTTGTCATAGATTTTATCTGAGTAAAAAGTATTAGTTTTTTGTTAAAATGAGCAAGTAAAATTATTTTTTAAAAAAATTAAAGAAACTAAAATTAAAGAAAAAATCCACCACCTCGATTAGTCAATTAAATTGACATTAGAAAAATCTGTTACCAACACAGTTCCAGCTGCTATTCAGTAAGTGCATTTTTAACTATCAGTTGGTTATAGGAAAAATGTTTACTAATGAAGCTTTTTTTCCCCAGAAAAGAAGAAAAATATGAAAGATCGGTATTGTATGTTCTTAATTTAGACACATTAAAATACGTAAAGATTAAATGAACTGACAGAAATCTTGCAAGGAAAGTGATTCTGAGTCTAAGTGCTAACCCCCGCACCCTCCAAAAAAACCCATTTTTCACTTAAAGAATGTAATTTAAAATGTCAAATTCAAGAAAGTATATATGCATAAGTTCATTTAAGCATGTACATGCTCAAGTTTGGTCCACATGTTGGTAAAATTTATTCTCAAATTTTCAATTTGATTATATTTACTCATTGATTTCTGTAAATCCATTTATTAATCATATTAATAATTTAATGATTTAGTGTATAGGCACAACATATATGAAGTTCAGTTTCTCTCCAGTTACTTCTTTATATTTGTTATGTTTTCATCTACCTCTGCAGTATTCTTACTGATTTTAACCATATCTGTGAGGAAGATAGGGATGATCTATAATTTCAGAGTCGTTCACTCTGGAGAGACGTGTGAAAAAGTTTATTTACATTATCCGTGTCTGCCTTTTCCCATAAGATGTTACAGACTTAGTTGAAATCTATAGGTCACAACCATACTCTCTGTTGTGTTCTCAAACTCAAAACTTTTTTTGGTGCAATGGTGATTACAGGAAAATAGATCCAACTTCAGCTCCTTCACTGCCTCGTTCTGACCAGCATGGGTTAGGTGGCCATATCCTGAACAACCTCTGAAAGGGGGACAAAGTCCTCAGCTTTGTGTGAGCAAGGAGACCCATGACTTTCCTGACCACAAAAATCTCCACATATGACCCACCTGGAGCCATTTGTCATAGAAACATAGAAATTTTTAGGTGGAAAGGGACCTTTAAAGGTCATCTAGTTCAACCCCTCTGCAGTAAGCAGGGAAATCTTCACTGGATCAGGTCACTCAGAGCCCCATCAAGCCCGACCTTGAATATCTCCAGCAATGGGGCCTCCACCACCTCTCTGGGCAACCTGTTCTAGTGATCTACCACCCTCATATTGAATAACTTTTCTTCATGAAAGTAATTGAAATTTAATTCCAACATCAAATCAATAACAAAGCAACAAAGGTTTATGGAGACACGAGTAGGAGATATGGTGGGGAGAGGGCAGAAGAAAATTAGAGAGCTCAGAATGCTTTATCTAATTATCCTGAGATCAAACCAAAAAGTTTTTCTTTTCCCTCTTTGTGTCTGTATGATGTAATGTCAGTGTTTGCTTTACTCCCATGTCCAGTGACTTGTTTTCTTGCCCATTCTCTGTGCTTAAGTTGGTATTAGAGGAAACGCATTTCTTGGCAAAGTGTGCTAGTTTTTATGTTCAATCCTTTTCTTAAATCTCCCTGGGGTTCCATTTGGATTAAAATAGTCCTTCCTCCCACCAAACGTTATTGATCCTTAATTTATTTAGGAGGCAGTTTCAGCACTCCTTCTTCCAGGTATTGACTGCCCTTACTGCCTTGGAAATTATAACAGCCCTTCAGAAAAATAGGTGCTATCTCTTGCACTTGAGTAGACATTAGAAAAATATTAACAGCACTCCCACATTCGGACAGACAATGAGTAAATCTCTTTGTGAAGTTTTATCTATACGCTGAGCTTTATATTTCATATTAACGTTTAAACTCCTAGTCATACATCAATGGAATTGATGCCTTTACCTCATTAATGGGTATTGGTTGAGACAGAAGTAAAAGCAAAAAGATAAAAGTAGATCTTACTAAAGTTGACTAAACAGTTTGCTTAAGGAAAAAAATAAACCAGGTCACTCAGTCCTTTACATCTGGACCTGTACAAAACCTATGTACAACTGCAACATTAGCAGTAGCTGTCTGAGGTTTCTTCTCATCTGTGTAGCTACAAAGAACAAGTCCATTGTCCTAAAAAAAGGGTAAATTGTAACACCCACAGGCTTTGCATATCCTGCCAGAGATAACAATTATGTCCTGCCATAGTTATGAAATACTGTCTCTCATGAATCACCTGGTAGAATGTAGTCACCTGTTTAATAGAACTTCTACACCCAGAAACACTCCTTAAAACAACCTCAAAAAATGCTCAGAAAACATATAGTGATAACAAGTGACTCCCTAGCTTTCTTACCCTGAAAATATTTAAAAGGGAGGAAATGTGTCTTCATCACCTGGTGGATAGAGGAAAATTTGCACTTGACAAATAACAGCTCTGCAGAATGATTCATCCACATTCCTATATGGCCCTTGTTGCACATCAGTGTCTGAGATCTCTTAATGGGTGTGAAACCCCACACTCAGCCAGTGATATAGGAAAGTGTCCGTGTTCCTTGTTGTTACAGATGAATGATTGAGACAAAGAGAACTCAGAAGTAACCATAGCCTATGGCATACAGCAAGGATTTACATGTCCCTGAGCAGTAATGTGAACTATTTGCCATCTCTTCTCTTCTGGCTTCTCTGTATTTACAAATATGTGTGGGAGGAAAGATGACCTGACCTTTAAAAAATCCATCATGAAAATTTCCGTGGTGTTTTCACTTTGCTTAAATGAAAGGCAAATGCTCTCTGTGACAAACTTTGCTGGGTAATTACATTTGCTACAAAAAATGTTTGTTCTCAGCTATTGTTCCACGTGTTTATTAAAATAAATCAGGGCTAATGCAGTCATGTCTCAGAGTGAATTCATCTCCTGGCAAAGGATGTCATTTCTAGCCTAGACTATCACTAAACAAGGATGTGGACTTCATTGCATAAAAGCAATATGGATGGACTCTCTGACACTAAAACTTATCATTAACGTAATAGGTATCATGCCCCATTACTTTTAATGGATTGATTAATAATAATTATTGCAGCCTTTTCATAATAATTTTGGAAAGTAATAAATGTGCTAAATTTGGCTTACAAAAGTGAAGCAGTCATTCCTAATTGTTACTGTTTCCTGATCAAGTACTTGGCAGAAGCAACTGTCCTCCTTTAACCCACATATCCTCTGACTGGAATCCAGTGATTAGCTAGATTAGACTGTCGCTTTCCTGAATCAGCCATCTTGTGAATGCTCCTGCATGAAAGGAGAAGGAAGCCTGCATGCTTAAGTGTTATAGAATTGGAAGGCTAAAGTCTCCAAACTTCTGCGCTACTGAGCCCAACTGTCTTCCCCCCTACAAACTGCCAAAAACTGCTGTCTAGGAGGAAGAAATGGAATTATTTGTTATATGTATGGTGCCACCATCTCCTCCATGTACATCTGCTGAAATGTCTCATCCTCTAGAAGAAAGAAAACTGGACATAAACAAGAAAACTTTTTTTTTTAAATCTCTGTGTGTGTATTCATTGCAGATTTAGGTCAATACCTAAGATATCTCTTGTTACTGATTTCAGATCACCCATGCTTTGTTCAGCTGCACCATTAAATATGGTTATGCATGCTGACCCACACATCTAAATGACTGAGAAATTAAGGCTTTATAGGCTTTTAGTTCTATTCTGAAATTGGTAAGTCAAACATGAAAGCATCAAAGATTCCACATATCTTTGCAAGAAATGTACAAGAAGATAAAGCCTACCTGTCCTGCAATTTCTGGTCAATCATCTTCCCAATTAACAAGCAATATTAAACACCTAGAAAAAAAATGTACATAAAAGAAACCAAATCCTTCTTGTCTGATATTCTACCAGCATTGAAGGAAAGCTACCTGACCCAAGAAGCTTTAAATCACATTCAGCACCATTTTGAGGTAGAGCAGGACCAGTATTCGATACACACAAAATAGGTGAGAAAAGGTATTGACCATGGTTTTCAGCCCTTGCATTAGAGCCTTTCAAACAATCCTGATGTCTTCACATTGTGATTTAATAGCTATGGTTTGTACCTTTGACGAGGGAATAAAGGTGCTGAGCTCATGCTCAGTTTGGAGGAAGAATACAATGATCCCCACTCCAAACCCAGGCCCACAAGCTGTCTGAGCTGGGAGATGTGCTGCCAGCAGAGCTATGACTAGCACAACTCCCAGAATCATTAAATATCCTCAAATTTCCAGTGAATCAAAGATGCTCTGGGGACCAAGATGATAGAGGAAGATACTGAGCAAAGCCAAAATGCTCCAGATGTGATTTGCTTGTTTAGAAAAGAAAAAAACAACTTTGAAAGAATGAAGTGAGTACAAGTAGAAGACACAACCTGCAAGCTCCTACAGTGCTCAGACCCATGTGAATCTCTCCATCCATGTCATCATAGAGGGGAAATCATTACTGAAAGCATGATAGACCTGCACTGAGGGACTGCAGAATAATACAAAAATCTCACTATGAAATGATTAGTCACAGTTTGAGCTTGAGGACACGAAAGATAAGATTAGCAACAAGAGAGGGATGTGCCTAGCTGTACAAACTCCAGAAGTGATTACATGTGGGAGGAGATTGAGAAAGGGAGATGCTGCAGGGGTTTAGGCAAAATGATAATACTACCAAGGAACAAGGCATTTCAGCAATAAAAGGGTGTGGACCCAATGTATGTGAGAAAATTTAGGAGTATAAAGACATAAAAGATTTTAGGTAAAAGTTTCAGAAATTCTCTGTTCTATAGGAATGCAAATTCAAGATACCAACAAGGCAGAAAGCTCAAAATAAGATTTGTTAGTTATAGTTTGTGTAGCTACAGCTTTAGGCTTATAGCTACAGGCTGCTATTTCACTCTTGAACGTACCGTTTAATCCCGAAGCTTAAAGCTAAATGGGCTTTCCCACTGGAATTAGATGCTTGTGTAACTTTGAGGATATAGGGTTTTGTTTTTTAACTGTAAATTGGAGAATAAAGGTGATGTCCTATGCCACATAAATTGCAAGGATGACTATAATAAAGGCTATAAATAAAATCATGTAATACAAGAGTAGATTCTAAGTGAACCATGAAAAATGTATTTTACCAACTCTCCGCTGCATTTCCAGCAGAAGCAGACATTACTCTTCAGACTCCAGGTAAGACACTGAATTTCGAAAATGAAAACACAGTATGCAGTACCACGCTGAGCAAAGAGTCTATCTGGACTGCAGCGTGCAGAAGTGACTTAAGCAGAACATACAGTACAGTCGATGATAAAATGTTTGTTGTTACCTCCCTGGAAGTTGTAGAAAATCAATATACCCATCAGTACCAGGCCCACCGGTTCTAACAGGCTCAGCCTTGCTGCA
Organism: Porphyrio hochstetteri; assembly: GCA_020800305.1. Taxonomy (NCBI): domain Eukaryota; kingdom Metazoa; phylum Chordata; class Aves; order Gruiformes; family Rallidae; genus Porphyrio; species Porphyrio hochstetteri. The sequence continues at coordinate 6,202,541 of CM036909.1, forward strand.
GGCTTTGATTTCTTATGTTCAGTCTGCAGGCTGAGTAGGGAGGGAAGCGCTGTGCGTGTGTCAGTGTCTGCGTGTGTGCATGTGAGCGAGGGGGAGATGTGCAGTGAGCTGGAAACCAATTAAACTGTAGTGTTAGATAGGTGACTAAAAGGGCTCTATAAAACCAGGATGGTGCCAGAAGCTAGAGTTAATATAGCACCTGGCACACAGTGAATAATAACAACATTAAAAATGTTCCGAACTAATTTATTTGGAGGGAGAATTGGAGGGGGAAAAAGCAAAGTTCAACCAAAATGTCAAGTTCAGGCAACAAACCTGGAGAAAAATATGAAGGAATGTCACCTCCAATGCTTAAACAATGTGCAATAGTATAAAAGAGCAGTTAATAATTAAAGATTTGCAGACTACCAAATACTGACTGCCAAATCTCCATTAAAAATAACCCTAAAATATTAAGTGATCGCAAAAGACTAATTGTGGAGGGGAGTGGAGGTGATGGTGAGGGGAGGGAAGTATAAGTCATTGCAGCCACTTTGCCAAATGTCTTGAATTTGTCATCAGTATCCTCAAATGATACAGATCCTCAAGTGCAACCCTAAAATGCCAGTGTGGCTTTTGGGGACCTGCAGCTGGAAATGTGGTACGATTTCCCCAGACCTTCTGCTGACCTCACCACGCTCTTTGGGCTGCTGCACATCCATTCCATTTTCCCTCACTCAGGGAGAGCTGCAATTCCTGCTGCCTCCTAATTAGCACTGTGGAAGGCAATAGAGAAACTAGGAGAGAGTTTCAGCTAGAAAGTCAAATGACCATGGTCTCTCTGCCTGAGAAAAGAACTTGACCTGTGTAACCTGGAAACCTGATCATCAATGTAGACATGTCAATGGAGACTTTAATGGAGAGTTACCTCCAGAGGTTGACTGAGGTTATAGGAAAACAAATCCATTTTGTTTTTCCTATTCTCCCTCTTGTCCTTTATGCACCTCTGCTCTCTTAGTTTGCTCTTATCTTCATGTATCCTTCTTACACATTTGTAGCCCAGTCTAACTTTGACACCAGGAGAGCTGCAGCACCATTCTTGGGAAGCATCTTTGCCCCTCAAACTACCACACCCATTAGCTGTATAGCTGGGTCAGGCACATCATTTTCTAAAGAATAAATAAAACAAGTCTTTCTCTATTGCCCCAGCCATACAGGATGAGAAGGAAAGAAGAAATCTTTCCTCAGCATGTTCAGCCCTCACACTTACCCACAGCTGTTGACAACAGCCAGGATTCTCAGGGAAAGAATTCAGAAACATCTTCCAGCCCCAAGCTGCCTCTGGCAAGAAGCTAGATAAAAACCTGAACCAGCATGGTATCTCTAATTTCAGGTCCTTTGACAAAAAAATAAATCAAAAAAGGTAAACATTCCCTTAAACATATGTACAGTTGCACTCCCATGCTCGGGCAGTACATACAGAGCCATGTACAGCAGACAAAGGATATAATCTTCTCTGGGAATTACTGGACTGAACTTTTCTGTCATTAGAATGATTATTTGGAAGCAAAACCACACATATGCGCATGTACACACTAAAAATAAGGCAAGAAGGGGATCTTTGTATAGGGAATAAATGGAGCTGTAACTAAACCAGTTGGAGACTTATTATATAGCCAGACTAATTAGCCCCGTTTTGAATGTTTGAATGAAGAAATACTTAGGAAAAAAATCAGTCAGCATCCTTAATTAGCATTCTGCATTGAATAGCAAAGACACTTACAATACATTGACACTGGTCGTTTTTAAAAATGAGAAGAGGATAAAAAATGATTGCTTCATACCTCCAATTTTACCTATTGCAATCTCATTATTTTCTGTAAGATTGGGCTGTCAAAGAAATAGTGTTAAATAAGCTCAAAGATATTGGCAAAATCATACGAAATGATACACAATATTGAGGTGTCCTCCTCTTCAGTTTATTTCATAAACATCAACAAATATTTGAGGTTTTTCAGAATCTCTATTTTTTTTTCATTTCTTCTTCCTTTTTTCCCCTCTTTGTTCTTATATGTTCACAGACCTGACAGTATCCGTGCCTGATGCTGGTTTGAAATCAAAGTTCCACTGATTTTTATTGGTTCTTTTCTAGTATTGGTACCTGTTACCTGCTGTGCAATTTAAACCACCATCACTGAAATCAAACAGAAAAAATAAATTAAACTCCTCAAACAGAGTTTTCAAAGTCTTATTCTGCCCTGTATTGTTCTAGTATTAGTGAAATATGAATTAGTTGTCCAAGTTTAAATGTGGAACACTTGCAATCAATAAAGGTGCTTCAAATTTGTGCCCGCATGAGAGCAGCATTGCTTTATTAGATGCATTGAACAAATGCACAGGCTTAAAGAATAGCCATATTCATAAGGTTTCATGTGGTTTCACTGGACAAGCTTCAGCATCAGACTTAACAGGAGCAATTAAAAGTGGCCCTGGCAGGTTATAACACTAAAAAACCTTTGGAGCTTCTTGTCTTTTCAGGATAGCTTAGTAATAATGTTCCCATTGGCATACTGATTTATATATCCTAAAAAGACAAATCTTTAAAAGCATAAATGATCCCATTGCACTCCCACAGATTTACAAACTGAATGGCTGTCATATTGCTTTGAATCTCTCAGCCTTCATGGACAAATATAGGAAGACAGAAAAAACCTCCCACATTCCTTCTAATAGAGATCCAGTTGGTAGCTCACCATTAAATAATAACTATTCCATTCTGTGTCTCTCAGCAAGAAAGATGGGACACAATAGGATTTCACCAAATTTATTATAATGGTGAAATAATTGGAATAAGTCTACCAGAGCACCTGAAGGGACTGATGGAGTATAAATACCATTTCCATTAGGAAGCAGGTATGAGTCATGCTCACCTGCCAGCCAAAAAGCTCTCAAATCTGCCTAGGATTTAGCTATGCTTGGTATCTCCCATTCAATTTTTCTGACAGTTGGTATTATTTCTCCTTGCACAACATACAGGCTTTATTTTTCTTTTATTTACTTCTTCTTTCCATTTTTTTAAAAAAAATTTTAAATTAGTATGTAGGTTATTATTTATGCATGATAGAGAATAATGCAATCACCTGTTTGTGGAAAGAAAAGCACAATTCATGCTATTTGGCCAGTCATTATTTCAATATGGTTCATATGGACTGTTATAACAGGTTGCCAAATTGCTGTTCCTTCATCAGCCCCATTTTGCATACAGAGTAACACAGGAAAATAATTCAGTGGGCCTTCTTTTTAGTTGTAAAACATTTTGAAGCCAGTCTTCCCTTCCTCTCTCTTACACACAAATAAGTAATTTTAAAAAATACCACAGTGCACAGCAGAATAGAAGGGAGAGAACAGAATGGGGGAGAACTAATTTCCTGTTGAGAAATTTTCAGTGCTAATACACTGTAAAGATCCAATGCACAAAAGCTGTTTAAAATGTTGTTTGGATAGTTAAATACAAACCCCAAGGTCTCAAGAAGTCATTGATGATGGAAAACTTTCCAAGTAACAAAAAAAACAAAACAGAAAAGGAGAACTGTGGCAGTCTGTTGTGGAAACGTCAGTGAATGAAAATTGAGATGACTGCTTTAGGTAACTTTTCTATGTCCCTGCATTCTAGGAGATTCTCCCATTCTTCGGGAAAAAAACCTGATTTCTATATTCCAAAATGTATCACTGTATCCCAAATATATCAGAATATATTTTGGTGAATTGTGACCATTTTTCCCAAGCATCGCAGAGCATGCCAACAGATATTTATATCTCAGCAATCTGTCTGCTGTACTGATGATTTGACAAGATATAGGTCATTGGATATAGGCCTGGAACCCATAAGAAACAATTTCTTTAATGACATTTTCCCATTAAGTACTTAATTTGAGATCTGCCTGTTATAAAGTTATTAATCCACCTAATGTTCTTTGCTCATTCCATGTATGGAAAGTTTCTTTTATTCAAACGTCAGACAGTCATATGTCAAATCACAGAATCACAGAATCACAGAATTGTAGGGGTTGGAAGGGACCTTGAGAGATCATTGGGTCCAACCCCCCTGCCAAAGCAGGCTCCCTAGCTCATATTGCTCAGATAGGCGTCCAGGCGGGTCTTGAATATCTCCAGTGAAGGAGACTCCACCACCTCCCTGGGCAGCCTATTCCAGTGCTCAGTCACCCTCACTGTGAAGAAGTTCTTCCGCATGTTGGTGCGGAACTTCCTATGCTCCAACTTGCAGCCATTGCCCCTTGTCCTATCCCCACAGACCACTGAAAAGGGGCTGGCTGATTCCCCCTGCATCCCCTGCTTCAGATAATTATAAACTTTGATTAGGTCCCCCCTTAGTCTTCTCTTCTCAAGGCTGAACAGTCCCAGCTTACTCAGCCTTTCCTCATAGGGGAGATGCTCTAGGCCCTTAATCATCTTCGTAGCCCTTCTTTGGACTCTTTCCAGGAGATCCCTGTCCTTTTTATCCCAGGGAGCCCAGAACTGGACACAATACTCCAGGTGGGGCCTGACCAGGGCAGAGTAGAGAGGGAGGATCACCTCCTTTGACCTGCTGGCTACACTCCTCCTGATGCATCCCAGGATCCCATTGGCTCTCTTGGCCACCGAGGCACACTGCTGGCTCATGGCCAACCTGTCATCTACCAGGACCCCCAGGTCCTTCTCCACTGAGCTCTTCTCCAGCAGGTCATCCCCCAGCCTGTACTGATGCAAACAGTTGTTCCTTCCCAGGTGCAAGACTTTACACTTGCTTTTGTTGAGCTTCATCTGGTTTCTCACTGCCCAGCTCTCCAGCCTGTCCAGGTCTCTCTGGATGGCAGCGCAGTGCTCCTGCGTGTCAGCCACTCCTCCCAGCTTTGTATCATCGGCGTACTTGCTGAGGGTGGAATGCGTTAGAGAAAACCAAAATTTCTCTAGCACAAACAGATCTTCTCAGCTGAACCTAAAATTCTGTCAAATATTGTTTTTTAGTAAAACAACTTGTTTCTTTGAAGCTATGCTGACCTTAATCTCATGGTTTTCATTCCTCTAACCCTTTGCTTCTGGAGTCTACTTCCATATTATACTAATTATGTTACTTTATTTAGAATAAATCAACTGGGGGATGCAATGTATCTCCCCACTTAATTTGCTTTAGCCCTTTTCAATATTGAAATGAGTAATCTTCCAAACTTTTGAATCCTAACTTGGTTACTAACAAACATTTATGATTCAGAGGGTCCCTTGGCTAACTGATGTTACCTTATTTGCTAATTTATTAGGGTTTACGAGTTTTTTATTCCATCTAAAAGACCAGAGGAAGCTCAAACATCTTTTGCCACAGGGATAAACAGCTTGCAGCTGACACGTGACAAGGGAAAAGCAGCCTATTTTTCCTCCTCACACTATTTAGGGTGGTATAAGTACACGGCTCTGTCATTAATGGGCAGCTATACACTACCTGCATAAACAGTGACATCAGTTTTCCCACTTCCACCTTACAAGCTATGTCTGGACAGGTAGACTACCCCTTCCCAAACAGAGCAACAGCCTGCCTCTATACTTCTCTGCTTCACCATCTGCAGTCCATTTGCATTTGACATAAGCTGCTGCCTCAACTTCTACATCAGCAGTTACCTCCTCTTTACTGTCTAAACAAGCCCAGCAGCCCTCCTCTTCCTATTATCCTCAAACTTGGGGGAAGATAAATCTATTTTTAAAATATCCCTTGTCAGTTTTTTTAATGCTAAAGTCTGTTGTAGTTCACCACTTCTTTTAATTTCATTTGTAGCAGTCCCACTTTTTTTTTTGGCCACATATTCTTAGCACAAAACAAGTCAGAACAAACAATAAAACATCATAGTTTCAGAGTTTCTCTATTCTAAATTTGTAATTAACTTTTTACTGAGAATATAAAAATTATCCCTCGCTACACGATTTTGCTGTATTTCTGATGTTTTGAGACTTAAGTGTTTTCATTGCAATGTCTAATTAATATTCCTCAGCTAAACTTGCGCAGTGTAACACAATTTTTGATGTAATTCAGGTCATTCTTCAGAGAGATTAGGTAGTCTATAATAAATTCCTGCCCAGCAATTTCATTACATGCAACTTTAATGAATTAGTATTTAGAGTCCTGTAATTCTCAGTGGTCTCCAATTATGAGCATCTGATACTGACCCCAGCGCTTCTCCTTGCATTCTGATTCTTGAGAATCACCAGCTCCATCATATTTCCTTTCTGAGTACAGTGTTGACAACAGTGCATACATATTTGATCTTAATAGGCAATTTGAGGTTTGACTTTGTCAGATGTAAAGGATTGCCAGCTCAGGCTTCATGCCTAAACATTCAGATATGACCGGTTCATTTGTAGGCTTCCCTTCCCTGTCTGCTTGAATATTTCTTGACAATGAAAAGATTTAGAAGGTGGCCACCACATACTTACAACGTATCCTCCCTATATTTAACCCAATATTCCTTGGTCAAAATTGCCAGTCTGGTGCCATTTAAACACTGTGTTTCAGAATCACCTGGTGCTTTTCCTCCCTATATTGGAGGATAGTAGGCTTTTTTTGGAAATTCATGGATAGCCTGGATATTTTTAACTTTCATTTTCTATCCAGATCATTCAAGCTTTCTAGAATATGAGGCACAGCACCAGATGCTGTATCACTGACATCAGTAGAGATAGAGCCAAAGGTAGCTTCTAGTCCTAATGCCTTGATGACCCCTGAGTCATAGTGTTTTCCTTCATTCTCAAAATGGAACAAACTGACTTGATACCCTTCAGCTTTACACTTCTCTTAGCATTCTCTCCTTTGTGACAATTGCCAGTTATGGATACTCTGTTACTCATATCTGCACTTTATTCTGTTTGCAGCTGGGCAGTCTTGCCTACGTCAGCTATTAGAGATCTCTCTGCCAAGAGAACTCTTGGCATATCCTGCACTAACACAACTGTGCCTTTGAAGGGGAAACAGGCTGTGACTCACTTCAGCAGCTGCTGACACCATAAAGAGATCTGAATGGATGAGTGGGTGCATGGATGGACAGAGCTTTCTGGATTTACCTGCTTCTGAACTGAAGACAGAGGAGCCTTTTAGTTCCAGTGACAACTTCCAAACATGCCCTGTACCAGTTATCATACCCTCTGCTGGGAGCTGAGGACCTGACCCATAAGCATGTTACATTCACATTGAAGTTTAAGGACAAAAGAAGACAACAACTGTGGGGTTTCCGGCACTCATGATTGTTTTGTTTCTAGCATCTTCCTGGCACCACTCAATGGGAAGTTGAAAGACTTGTTCTCTGACTTTCTCTTCTCTACCCTCCCAAATCACTACAGACCATCACATAGGATAGAAGGATAGTGGAATCTGGTGCAAAGTGTAAGAATTGCAATATGAGCTGGGGAGCTGCTTTGGCAGGAGGGTTGGACCCGATTATCTCTCGAATTCCCTTCCAACCCCTGTGATTCTGTAATTCTCCCCATGACTAAAAGATATTATCATTTGATTATTAAAGGGGCTTATAATGATATTGGAGGATAACAGTGACTTGAAAGGTGATGTATGGCACTTTCTGAAAGGAGTGGCACACTTCAGCTCTAATCAACACAGAGCATCAAATTTCAGAGCATTATTGATAGCCAAACAAAAAACACTTCCAGATGACAAAGTTTAATAGACTGAAATACCAGACATCAGTAAGACTACAAAAATATGTAGAGCTAGCTTGTTAAAATGAGCAAAACCAGGTATTAATTTTAATCCAAACAAGAGTAATTTTTTTCAGTTATGTTAAAAAATATATAGGAGAGATTTGTTGTATCTGCTAAAGTGTTGTACTTTTAATATAACTGCTTGGTCAGAGCTGAATTTCATTTCCCTTGAGTATAAGCTGTAGGAAACCAGTCATAGGCTCTGCTGAAAGCTTTTTATATTATTTGCAGAATTTTCTTTTTAAGAAATCCACAACATCCACAGGAAGTGAAGGAAATAGTGGTTGAAACTTCTGCATTTTGAGCAGCAAAAGAAAATGTCTCTAACAGCTGATACACTGGGCACATAATTCAAACTGTCCCTCATTATAGACCTAAATTTATCTTCCATCCCACACAGATTTCTACTCTATCACACTTTTTCTACTCAAAATTATTCACATCAGAAATGTAGGCTCATGAAATGCAGGGTAGCAAAAGTGTTATTTATGCTAAGGAAACCAATCCCACTTCTTATTTAAGCTTTCTGACTGTGGGTTTATTGTGTCCTCCCTCTTGGGGGTAAGTCCCATATGGTATCTCACATTTGCACCCAAGCAGATTGCGAATATGGTGTCTTCGCCTCTGAGAGCTTGAATTAATATACTAGAACTCAGTCATAAAGTACTATAAAGAGCTAGAGGCTTTATTGACTTTAAGCTCTCTGGATGCATTTTTGCCATGTGAATTATTTAAAGTCCTTTGCGAGCTTCCCTGGGGCCTTTTGAAAAGAACCTCACAATCGCCTTCAAATATGTTGTGGCCAGCCATCCCCTAAAAAAAAAAAATCTGCTTTTTCTAAACATCATGAATTCTGGCAGCATCTACCCACCCCTGTGAGGAAAGTGGAGTCGAAAGTGGAGTCCAATAGTCAAAATTTTCAGACTGTCATGCAGTTACAAGTAATTTTACACTAAGTGACTGGCAATTTTATTTTTTCCAGTATAATAGATAAGAAAATCTGCTAATAAGTTTAGTTTTTCTGATGACCTGTCTTCTATACACAAGATATATCTTCATAGGGAATATGACAAGCAATGTTATTTGAGAATTGCACATGCATTGCATTATATGGTCATACAAACACTTGTGTTTGGTTAATTTGCAATAACAGAAATTATTTCAGAATAATAAGATTTTTATTTCACAGTCTTTTAAAGAATAATTTCTCCATTAAAATGAACTCAAAATTATATGGGGCACAAGTATTCATTACAAAAGAGTTCTGATAGTGGTCTGATGATTACACCAAACAATGCTTCTGGGGAATTTTGTTCCCAAAATCTTTCAGTTGATCAATCCAAGAGTTCAGTCTTAATATTATCTGCAGTAAATACAGCAATGAAAGTGCTAAATCACCACCAATATGCGGATGAATTATGTCTGTAATCCTATTTTCCATCAGACTCTGGTGGAAGGCTTTCTTCTTCCCTATAAACTGAAGCAATACCTTTTTTTATTTATAGCCAATGGGTGAATCATGTTGTAACACATCAGCCAATTCAGGACGCAGTCAAGAAGCATCACTACCCTGGTTTATAATCTTTGTTCCTGCATTTCTCTTTTTCATCACCTGTGATATCAGCCCCCATTCAAGAGCAGACAGAACTTCTTCACCTTTCCATATATGCTAGTTAGATTTTGAATGAATGATTTTATCAACTATGCCTGTTGTCTCTTCTTCCATTTTCCTTTCTTTTTGGACTTCTGGCTCAGGCAGGATTTGTCTAATGAGTTCATCCAAGCCTTACCAGGGAAAAACCTGTCTTGACTTGTATTTGTTATGCACCACTTGCAGTGACAAACTCAATAAATAATAAGTATTGATAATATGAACACCACCATTACCCAAGCACTTTTCTTGAGTTGACAACTGTGACACAAGCTGCTAACAACATAAGAAACCACTTTATTCACTGAACAATCTTGACATTAACTTCTCCAGCAATAAATAATTATCTAAATTATTTGTTAAATTGTCAAGTAACAACCTGCATTTTCCTTTGCAGATCCCACTTACATGATGAAATTTCCATTTGCAGCACATTACAATATTTCAATTGAAGTGTCTTGGATGCTTAAAAGATAGTACACTCACCCTGAAGAAAGATACTTACTTGATGCAATTTAAGATTTCATTCTCCTTTGAAATCAATACTAGAGGAGAATCTAGCCTATGGCTTTAGTAGGGCTCCAACTCAACATGGTGAGAAACCTACTTCTTGTATCAGAATCAATAGATTTCTTTCTTCCCTGCAGAGAATTCTCTGTACAGAAGAGTACACTTCCTCATGTAACTGTAGGATCACAGTAATTTAATCTCAGAAGGAAGGTGGATTTTTTTAATTCCTAGGTTTCATGCAGTTTCATTCTAGGGCTAAATTGCAAAGTTGTAATCAGAAATTCCAGAAGAAGATGTCATTTTTTCCTCAATTGAGATAATCTGGTACTGCTGACTCTAGAGAATAAATTCAATGAAACCTATCATGAGGAATTTGTTTTCTACTATAGAAATGTTGGTTCAGCCCCAAGCAGTGACTGAACACCACATGCTGCTCTCTTATTCCTGGAAGAGAAACCAACAAAACCTCTGTGGATAACGACAGCTTACTGACAAAAGCACCCTGAGAGGAGAACAATAACAGCCCATAGCAAGTTACAGTCACACCCAGTGATAACACAGAGTACTACACCAATGTGAGGACTGACCTTACACCCAGCCACGCTCAGACTGCCCTGGAGGCAATCAAGAGCACCCTTCCCCAACCAGCCCCTTTTATGGGGGACTGATGTCTCAGACTGCCCTGGAGGCACTCAAGAGCACCCTTCCCCAACCAGCCCCTTTTATGGGGGACTGATGTCACGTGGTGTAGAAACAGCCTGGGCTAATTCAGCTCACCTGGGCTGACTCAGCTCACCTGGGCTGACTCAGCTCACCTGGGCTGGCTATTTGAGGAGATTAACTCTGCCCTGGCCAGAACATACATTTGAAATAATTTACTTACACGTCACTTGAATTCAGGTTCTGATCCAGGAAAACAGGTAAGACTGATTCTTACTTTAATGTTAGAATTTTTACCTCAATCAAAGAAAAAAAACACAACCATTATGTTGCAGGTCTACATTTACTTCAAAAAATCACTTACGGATTGTCAGTGTATTTCTATTTATCTGCTGATTCTCAAAACAGTCTTTTCAGTGTTCTGAAAATAATTTATAACCGTGAAGAAAAATCAGTTTTTGCTTTATACATTAAAACCAATCAGTAAGTAGAAGATTTCAAAATCTTCCAACACTGTAGTTTCTTAGACCACTAAGATTGCTAAATATTGACCAACTGACAAAACAGAACAGTGGGAAGACATTTCTTGTCCTTACGTTCTTCTGGTAGTTGAACTTTACATGAATCTTCAAGAATGTACTTATTATTTTTCTAATAGCTTATCTATACCTGGCAAAACCGTTGGGGGAAAATCCCTAATTGAAAGTAAAACCAAATACTTAAAAAAAAAAAAATTATACTGGAAGGGGTAGCTCAGAGATTATAAATGTCACAATACCAAAGTCTCCATGGGAATTCATCACCCAAGAAAAAAAAAAAGAAGAAATGAAGGCATTTCTTACTCATGTCCTCAAGGTCTGCCTCTTTTATATAATGACCCTGCCTCAAACAAACATAAATCATCACTTCAGCATTTATGACTGAGGTAATTTTGAAGAACAGGCCTTTTTGAGAGAAGTTTTCTGTATCCCCTACTCTAAGGACCTACCCAAGTAGGAAACCAGAATTCTTTCACAAACCTTTTGTTCTCCAAAAACGATCAGATTTACCATTTACACTCAGAGGGCATTACCTATCAAATAATGATTTGCACCTAAGTTAGAAAGCAATTTTCCTTCCTTGTCAATGGCACTAAGGACATTACGTGTTTCATACCTGTGGGAAATGTAACATTGCTTCCTAATTTATAGATGGAAAAAACACTAACTAGAATTTTTCTCTGATGTTGTGTTTCCCCTCTTCATGCCTAGATGAGGCACAGGAACAATTTCATCCTTTCTAGTGCCTGAACAGTCCTTGAATTTTCTGACAGCTGATACAAAAAATTCTGCAAATACTTTCATTCATGTTTTCATGTTTGCCTAAATTAAGGAAAAATACCCTCCCTTTATTTCAATACAAAATCATATCAGTTTAGGTTTGTGGAGTATTTTGTTTTTTTGGTTTTGGGGGGTTTTTTGGGTTGTGGGTTTTTTTAGTAAATAGTTAATAAATTAAATTAATCTGTCTTCATCATAGAACCTTATTTATATTGGGAGATTAAGTATCCTTTAAGCTTAAAAAATTCCTATTTAATAAACACGCATTCTGTAACAACATGTTCTAGATACTATAAGGATCATTTACAGGTTTAGCTTCTGTCCCAGCAATACAAACGTTGGTCTCATTCCCCTCCCTTTTACAGCATATAAATCACCTGTTTAACTCTTAAATAAAACTCATATTTTGCAAACTCTCTGCCTTCATTTAACTGTTCAATGAGCCTTCATTGGGCCTGCACAGCTTAATATTCTCATAAGTGACGAAGTATGACTGAACCTGATGATAATTGCATATAAAATTGTGAATGTAAGTTTAAATTGGGAAGGTGCAAAAATAAGTGATCAGAAATTAAGAAACCGTACTGATAAAGCTGAGGCTTGGATCTCTCAGTAAGAATTCACTATCAAATCACACTGAAAATACCTATTGAACAGCATATAATCTCATTAACTAAAAGAGAAAATTACATGTAATTCTTATTCTCTGAAGGTATGAATTATAATAAATCCTACTGACATACTAGTGCATGGGCCCAGGAGCTGGGATCTATTATAATCTACTTACCCTCTGAGAACCTAATTTCCACTTGAAATAATAATTAAAAAAACCCCTTAAATACATTGACCTCTAATACATTCAAAATGTTGGAATAAATCAAGTAGCAGAGTTAATAATTGACTCTTTACTAATGTGCTCTTCTGAAAGAAAAGAATTCAATATGCTTAGTGCTATCCCTAATTCGAAGCTCTGCCTAATAGTCCATTCTTCATATTATTCATCCTGCCAATTTCCAAGGTAAACCTTTGTAAGCATTTGCAAGAGGGGACAAAGGTGAAGTAAGAGTAGAGTTGTAGCTACAGTACAGTGATTAGAAAGTGTACATAATTCATTATTTTATACCATATTTTCCACAGCAGATAAACAATATTTGTTAATTACCTTGCAATAGAAACACTGGAGCTTCATTGCAGCAAATGTTATAAAAAGACAGCACATTTTCAATAGGCAAGACATAAAAAGATTGAAAGAAGTCCAGCCGCTCTTCCCATTTTAGAGGATGAAGTATGTCATGCACAGAGAGAAGAAACTGGGAAAAAGTCACACTAAAAACTTAAGACAAAGCAGAAAGTGGATGCAATATGTTCCGGCTGTTAATCAAGTAGTCTAACTAAATAAGCATCCTCTTTCCCTCATCAGTTCAGTGGATGATTATCTGCACACCGAATATAAAATATGCATATGCCCATCTATTTTCATTCTGAAGTTATAAGAGCCATATTTGTATTGACTGGAAAAAAAAGTATATATAATCAGGCTTATCTATATAGGAGGGAATTTTCAGCATAAATAATAAACAATTAAAAAAAGTTTATTTATTTGTATCAGGTGATTGGGACAGAACATCTTATGAGGGAAATTAAATTTTTAGTAGATACATTATAAAGATTTTGACTAATGTACTTAAGAAAGGAAGAGGTCATCCAACTGCATTGGTTCTGCAACTGAGCTTTACATCGAAGTCTATTGAGATGCAGTACCTATGATACCCTCATAAAATGCAGCACTGTAACAAGTTACTTGGGCTGCTAGTTTTGACAAGAAAAACATTCTTAGCATGTAAATGTCAATAGAGGTTTTTATTGCAATGTTTTTTGACTGATTAGGAACCCAAATATGCAAATGCTAATAATGATACTCTGTGGCCATTTTTATAATTTTTTATTTCTTTTAAGATGAAACAGACCAAAAAATTTCCTTGCAATTGGAGATATTTAAAAATTTACTTACATTAAAAATTCTTCCAATTCAGAAAGCACTGGATGACATTGCTTTTGTAGTTGCATTACAACCTTTATTACATCTGCAAAGGCACAGAAAGTCGAGAACATGTGAAATGCCGAGTGACTGTCATTAATTATTTGTGTACATGTATTATAATTTTATCAATTAAAAGCTTCTAGAAAGTATATTTCTGGCATATCTGTGAAAGTATATGCACCACCTTGTCTTTAGTTTTTGTCACATTTATTGTCATATAATTATTTATAATGCAGCTCTTTTTGATTCTTACCAGCATGGATAATACAAGCTCCTTGCTTAAAGGATACAAGTTGGGGGGTGGGGGGCAAAATATTTATCTCTAGGACTCTGTTTCTCAATATCTTTAATGTTAATTAGGTGCCTGTTGATCCAGTCAAAATCTCTTCCATGGATGTTATTTTCTTCAGCTTAGTACAACTTGATCTGCTCACCGACAACCAGATTGTGTGGACCAACAGACCCAAAATGAAAATTTGAATGCTTAAATTATCAAATCTATCTAAATTATTTTGGAGCTTTACTTTTTGGCAACTTCAGAGCTAAACATTTTGATCCCTACATCACAGAAATGCTTTTAAAAATGTGATAGCAGAGCTTGATTTCTCAGTTTCTGGCAAAATTTTGAGATCAGTATCTATTAGTACAAGTATTAGTAGCTCTGTATGCTATTAGTATTTAAGTAACTGAAGCATTTTAACTTCTAGTTTCATTTTAACCTCATTAAAAGTCAATGCTTTCAGACAATGAACAAATTATACCATATATTTATATTTCTAAGTTAATATAGGCATTGTTTCCTAGATGAAGAGCTGCTCACGCATGTGCTGCATCTTTCTTTTCACAATAGTCACTTATCAATCTGAATTAAGCATACCCAAAGACATTTCAAATTGCTCACAGATTCCCGATCTGTGACAAAGGATCACAACATGTTTTATACCAACTGGGTAAACCAGCAACTCTCATTCACTTGGAGTTCATTAATTATGTATTTCCCTCACATATGCTGATATTTAAATCCATGTCTTTGATGCCAATATTACAGAAGGACTTGTCACATCAATGTACTTTCAAGTTTAACTCTCCCTGCACTAAGGGAAGATGTGCACTGGCACATGGACACGCAGACAATGCTGGGAAGGTCTGGAGTGAGCATTGCCTAAAAAAATCATGGAGGCAGACCTGTGGTCTGTCCTTTGCAAGAGTACTGATGTGCATCAGCACTCAAACCCAGATGTCAGTTGAGCAGAAGTCAGGTGAAATGATTAATCATGGAAGAGGGCACAGCACCTGACCTGATGATATCTTTCAGGATGGACAAGGTGGTCAGATTTGTGAGTTTGTGGGCTTCAAATTCTAATAGGTTAATATGAAGGGACAAAAGAGACTGGGTAGCAAGGTGGCAGTGTTCATCTTCCTGCAGCTGTTGTGTAATCTTGCAGATGTTTCTGCAAAATGTGGCAAACTTATACGTTTAGCAGTACCAAATGGGAAGGGAGGAGTAGATCCCCATTCATAAATTTGATGTTCTGAGTACCTGTCTATCTGGGTAAGCTAGGCTAAAGTGGACACCCAGAAACCCAATATGAGGGAGTAGATAGATAAACACTTTCTTCCTGTTTTCAAAGGTTTTGGCTTTCTGGAGCCTCTTCAGGAAAATAATGGTTAACCCAAACCTCCTTTTTGTGTGATGCTTAACCTTCAGTTACTCGTTCATGTTAAGTACCATTCCCCAACACAGTTCTTTGGACCCAGGCATTAATTCCTATTGCCAAGCTAAGAATGTCTGTTCCTAATTAAATTAAATCTGTCACTATATCTATGAGATAGGATATTTTTTGCCTCCCAACTGCCTCAGAGGACTGAGAGGTTAACTTGGCTTTGATTTGACACTAATCAAAACTTCCTAGATGTTTCATTAAAATTCTTTTCTTTGTCTTGCCTTTTTTTTTTTTTTTTTTTTTAATAAAAGCTTTATAGGATTCAATTTCCTTTGGTAAAACCCATGACCTCCAAAAATTACAGTGGTGAAAAGGGATATTCAAAAAGGCATTAATTTCAGGCGATTTCACATCCATTTGCCTATTTAAAGTTAAAACCTAGCAAAGATTCAAGTTCTTTAGAATGTTTAACACATTGCACAGAAGAGTTTTGCATTGCACGTGCCTCTTGAAACATTTTACTTCTTCCTCCTGGATGTCCTAAATCTCTGTTGTGATTTAATTCTAGCCAGAAGCTAAACACTAGACAGCTGCTCACTCACTCCCCATCAGTACGATGGGGGAGAGAATCAGAAGAGTAAAAAAAGTCAGTTACAACAGTTACAACCATTAGTATCTTTCAAGGGAAGACTGATGTTTGGAAATAAACTGTCAGAAGTATAAATTCAGTAATCTAGACAGAGTTTGCTAATTACTAATAGAAAGGAAATCAAGTCAGTCTTCATAAATCAGCAGCACTTCAGGGAACTGAAGTTTAGAAGCAGATAATCAGTTGCATGCTCTGTTTAGGACAACACAACACTTTTTATGAAGTGCTACTGTAGACCTATGAGCATTAGCAAATATTTGAAACGTACTTCAGCTTGTATTTAGAGACATAGACACACTCTTCTATTAGTGTGTGCATAATATGTTACAGCTACTATTTCACACTTACCTTCCAGTACAGCAGTAAACTTTTGTTATTGCATATGATATTATTTTGTAGTTCATATGCAGACTTGTATCCTGTTACTTTTTAGGAGTTTCCATAATGAACCCATTTGTTCTGCCTGGCTTGATATATATTTCAGCACAGTTATATGTGTCAAAAGTTTTTCTACCACAGTCATTCTGAAGGTGCTTAGCCAAGGGAGACAGCTCAACCACACTGAGCAAACTGAGCAGGATGGAGACATTTTTATTTTTTGTTCACTTTGAACTCTCTATTCTTCTGATGAATCTTCCAAACCAAAAGGACTTGTAACAAAAACAGCAAGTGAACTCATCAAGGTTTAGAGAACCGTGCTTCTTCCTTGCCTCTTGAAAACACCTCCACAGCTGTCTCTACGGAACTGCAGGATATCAGAATCACTGCAATGAGCAGAGACTTGCTAAGAAAATACAGGTCTGAGATAAGGTACATTCAGTTCCTTAGAGAAAAGAGAATATACTATCTGCCCTAAAAGCTCTTCCAAAAAGTCTCGCCTGTAAACAGCTAGAGTTTCAAGCAACAAAAGACATTGAAAACACATTCATTCTACACCACCTATGAACTAGCTATAAAAAAAATATTGTTGATGAGATTACTTAAAAGCACCAAAGATGATGCTTGTATAAGCAGTGGGAGGAGTTATGGAATCATAGAATGGTTTGGGCTGGAAGTGACCTTAAAGATCATCTAGTTCCAACCACCCTGACACGGGCAGGGACACCCTCCACTGATCCAACACCATCCACCAGACAATGTCTAGTCTTTTTCATGCAGACCCCAAAAGAGTCCAGGCAGACAGCAGCCACGAAAGGACATGAGGAGAAGATAACTTTGTAATAAAGAATGAAGAATAATACTACGTTATCACTCAGTGATAATGTAAACAACATCGAAGGCTGCAGCAAGTGGAAGTAACAGAGAACAAGAGCTAACGCTCCACAGATAAGTCTCTTGATGAAATTAGTTCTCCTTGTTATTGATGTTTCTATTGAAATGGCTGATGAAGCATATGAGACATGGAGAAAACAGCTGGAAAAATTGTAAGAAACAGCATGAGTGGCAGCACTAGGATGCAAGAACATGACAATCAAGATTCACAGAATCACAGAATAACAAGGTTGGAAAAGACCTTTAAGATCATCAAGTCCAACCGTTCACATCCTAAACTAAACCATATCCCTTACAACCATATCCCTTACAACAAAACAGAAAGTCTTCCAAGTGTCATGCTAATGTGGTAGTAGGATGCCAGTGGGGCACATCTACGATCCAGGAAAATACCTCTCAGATAAAATCTGCAATAATCAGCTTCAGAATTAAGTGAAACTCATTTGC
The DNA here is from genome assembly GCA_020800305.1 of Porphyrio hochstetteri. NCBI lineage: Eukaryota > Metazoa > Chordata > Aves > Gruiformes > Rallidae > Porphyrio > Porphyrio hochstetteri. The sequence goes on from CM036909.1 coordinate 6,220,488, forward strand.
CTTTCTTCACTGGCATTAGGTGCAATTTATAAAAGACAATATTCTGGAACTTTTGTGATGGACAGCGTAACACAAGAAGCAAGGCATTATTTGCACTGACACAAGCTGTTAGAGATACTATTCCGCTTCGGATGCTTTAACTCAGTCAAACAATGCAAATCAGTTAAATCAAGCTTATGGCTGTTATTGCTGCTTTTTACCAACATAGTAAAACAGCTGGAGTATATTGATGAATCTAGCCCATTTCTTACATATTTTATAACCATCATCTAGTCCATCTGCTTTCATAGACAGATTTTTTTTTTTTAATATACTAGATACTTCCTCTGTCTTTATTTGATTATTAGACAGCTTTCACAGTCCAATAAGTATCCAGCCCAGGAGATGTATTTTTTCCCTTCTCTGCATATATATTTCAATGTGTATGCATTTGTCATTTGCTAAATGCATTATGACACACCATGGCTCCAATTCCCTAAAGAATTCCTCATATGATACAGTGATTTGGAAAGCAGCTGATGAAGGCACTGGGCTTATTAAGTTCCTGGTAATAGCTAAATCCATACACTTCAGCAAGGTAACAGCAGATGTTAAAATGTGTTATTGCCACTGGATAAGTACAGTTTGCAAAAATAATTTTCAGTAACAGGCTTCCAGTTTTCAATTGCCAGTGCATTTATTCTGGTTATAAAATATATACAGAATGCTTTGTAGAAATACATTCAGTAACTATGCAGCCATTCCAGAGTGCCTTGATCACTGTGTTACCACCAGGACGAATTTCTGCTTAGTCCAGCTGCCAGACTCTCTTGAGACTATCTGAAGTACAATGAGGCATATCTTCATCTTAAATGAATCTGGTTTTAAATGAGCAGAGACCAGTGGGAACAATTCTGCTCCATGACCTAATTGCACGTTCCCATTCATAACTCCTACATTTTAAGCCTATGCCACTGGCAATCAGATTCTGCTATCAAGTATGACTCTGTGGTGTATCCAAACTGACTCCAAAATTAGTTCTCCACTGCTGCAAAACAGTTCTTGTCTTGGAGAACAAAACCTCAAATGCAGAGAAGGATTTACATATCAGCACACTCAATATTAAAACACCTAATTTTAGGGGACTTCACCTTCATTACCCACATAAGGGATACACTTGGGTGGCCAATTGAGAGCCCACTTTTGATATGTTCACCAAGGAGAGATTGAAGAAATGCAAGTAGGGCATTCTCAGCTATGTGGGGAAATATATGCTCCAGCTTATTGCGAGACTGAAGCACAGGTAGAGTAGCATGACATTTCACCAGTATTTCATTATCAAAGACTACATTTATTTAGCAACTACTACAAATTAGCAGAGCTATAATTAGGTGAGATACTTCAAATGTATTGCATCACCACAGGGGACTGTGGGTCCTTGTGTTGTTTCTTGGTGTTACTAGGTCAGAACCTGCTTCCTTCTGATTCCTCCTTCATTTTCTTCTCTAATTATTAATTTCTTATAGATTCCTAGTTGTAATTGTAGAAGAAATTTCTCTGCTGGAGTAGAGGCACTTTCAAATTCACCCATGTTAACCTTTATTTCTCACTTGTGTTTTTGCCCGTCACCTCACCTGTTTCTTTTTACTGGTTTGTTTGTTTGTTGGGTTTTTTTGGTCCTCATTTTCCAGACAGTCATGCTCTGGCTATGTAAAAAAACATCAGACAATGCAAGTTACTCTTGGTTACAATGTAAGCTTTTCTGTCCAGCTCTTTGCCTGCCAGCTCTATGACTGGATTATCTGGGTCATGCACTGGAAATTCGGTAGCTTTTAAATATTACCACCCTCCAGGACTTTAGTATTTCAATAGAAGAAATATCACTAGGCATAGACAACACAAACTGTTTACTAAAGCTAGGTCTTTATGGTCTTTATTTCAATATCCAAGCAGCAGACATATGTTTATCATAGAACCACAGGAAGGTTTGGGTTGGAAGCGACCTCAAAGATCATCTAGTTTCAAGCATCCTGCCATGGGCAGGACCACAGTCCACTAGCCCAAGTTGCCCAAGCCTCATTCAACCTGAGAATAGATAGAAGAAAAGGAAATAGTGAGAAAAATACATTTTTTAATAAAAGCTTAGGTAGTAGCTTGCAACTCTTGTAAAGGAAATGGGGAGACTTCCCACTCCTCGTAAAATAAGTAAAGTCTGAGTGAACAGAAGCTTTCCTCTTAAATCTGCTGAGAATTTTACCTGTGAGGTCAAGACATCCAGCCACCCTGCTCCAAAGAAACAAGAGCTCTAACACTTAGGTGATGAAAACATACAGTCTCTGCTGGACACTGACTCAGCCAAACCCTGTGGTGACATGAATGCATGTTCCTGATGAGGCTTAAATGCATCCTGTTGAACGAGATGCTCAAATAAACCCCAAACAAAGGATGAGAAGGAAGGTAGTGTCAGATACAGGTTTAGTAAAGAGTGGCTATGTTCTCTGCAGCCAGTATTGAACCAGATTCATGACGTTAACCCAATATTCCTCTTCAAGCTACACTCAAGCACAAAAGGCAGAATAACAGCTGTAGTATTTTCTACAGGATAGTTTGCCAGAGGTATGATGTACGCATCGGTGATGTTTGAGGACGTAAAAGATTTGGGAGTCTGGTCATGCCAAGAAGTATAACTTCATGTGCTTGGGAAAATAACATTGAAAACTAGAGTTTAAGAGCATCTGAGGTAAAGTGGCAGCTGAATGGAGGGGTTTTAAGGATTACAGTTTTGATTTCAGATAGTCAAAACTGGAGGTGGGCTGGAGCTTATGAATGAAGGAAAGCTAGCAGGAGGGAAAATAAATGCTATTTATATATGTGTGTGACATTTAATAATTGAAAGAAATATAGCAAGTGAATTCCATCCATCTGTTCCACAAACCACCACTAGTCAGTAGATTTCTTGTAAGTCTTGTAACAGAAGAGCAGTGTTGAGACTTTTTTCCCTCTTTTTTCACTTTCCCTTATGGATCACACTAATGAATCACTATTTTCCCAACTATTTTCATTTTTTCTCCAAAGTGGCATTCATACTTCTTAATTCCAGTTTTAATTTCCTCTAAAGAGGCTTCACTATATGAGATTTATTGTAGAGAGGAATTAAAAAAATAGACAAAGTGCGTTACTTAATTCTTTCCTTGCATTTTTCCTACACTGAATTGCAAAGTAGAAGGTGAAAATTGATAAGAATAATCTTCCAGTGCATATACATTTGACGCCAGTCTTACATTTTCTTAATGTACAAATTGACTGTGGCCTTATGAAACAATGTTACAATAGTGAATTAGCTGTTTTAATTACAGCTCTTTGCTGTAGTCAATGTATATATGCATTTAGTAGTCAATATATATGCATATGCAAAATATGCATAGATACTATATTAGATTAAGTCTCCCTCTCTTACTTTTAACCCAAAATTATTTCAAATCCTGGGTAAGTCACTGCTTATCTTTTGTTCTCAATTAACTTTAAATTGAAATGGAAAATACAAAAAAAACAAACTTAGGAAAACAAGGAAAGGATAGATCTTGGCAATAAGTAAAATATTATCTAGCTCTTAAAAATTTAATAACTGCATATTTTTGTCATGTGTTGATCCAGGCAAAGGAGATCATCTATTTGACAATGAAAGTCTCTTTTCTCACCCTTTTATCTATAAATTATCACAGTTTAGCCACTTCATTAACTTAACGTTTTGAATATTTTACTAGAAATTTTTCTCCAAGCTATTGCTATATCAAAATTAAAAACTCGTACTTGACCTAAAATATCTTTTAGAAAGTCATTAATTTTCAATTCAAAGAAGATAAATTATAGAGTTGTTGTTCTAATGACTAATGATACTAATTGTTAAATTGTGCATTATACAGCTTCTTATACATTTTTTTTCCTGGTGGACTAAAGTGCTCTTTACTTTCAGAAATTTGCTCTCCATGTAGATGAATTTACATAAAACATCCATAACCTTCATTTGTCAAGTTAAATGCTTGACTGTTTTATGGTTTTATTAATCTATTACTGTTAGGCTGATTTTCCAGAACTAAATATTTTTTTTATTTTTATTTCATTAGTGTTCACACTTTAATACTTTATCTATAAGCAAGTATATCTTTGCATTGCTAATCAGTATTACCTTCATTTTACATGCAGCATTGCATTTGATATCTTAATGATGACCTCATCCTCCAAACTTTATTGCCTATCCTATACAAAGGGAAGAAATATTTTGCATGAATGTACTTTTTCCTTTAACCCATTTCCTGTATTGTATCACAATTTGGAATATGTTCAAGGTTCCCTAATGTTAAGCAATAGAAAGATATGTATAAACACCGAATTAAGGAAATGAATGGTGAAATTTAGCTCCCAGACTCATATGCTCAAATTGTAGCTTTACAGTGGGTTGGTAGATAAGATGCAGGATCTGGAAAAGACTTATGTCCCTTTAGACATTGGAGATTGGACTGGACACTGCTGACACTATATGTGGATAACTGAGTGTAGCCCTTAGCCAATGCAGCCAGTGGAATCCAGAAAGCTGCAGAGTTCACCAAATGTACAGCTATCATGGGAGCCCTGAATACCTGCACTGACTGTGTTGATTAGATCTCCTGTTACTACAGTGCGAGCTTAGACAGCCTAATCTGGCAGATGTGCCCACATTGGCACATTGGTCTAGGTCTAAATCTTGAAGGTGAACCCCCATCTGAAATAGTTACATTTTTAAAAATTTACAAATGACGGGGTAGAAGAAAGAGCTATATCCTTGCTGATTTGCAAGGGAAAATAACAAGGGAAAATGGTATTTGAAGTACTAGACTTTTTTTTCCCCTCCCCCTGACTTTTAGTATATGGTATATTGTAGCTTGAGGGCCATGTTGTCCTTATTTTCCCTTTTGAAGCTACACAAAGCTTCTCAGGTAGCACTGCCTGATGCCTGTTTCAAGGAACTACTGTTTCAGATTTGGATAAAATCCACCAAGTATTTATGGTCCAGGCTAAAACTTGTAAGTGAACTTTCCTTTTTAAGTTTACTTTCTACATTTGGTGACATTGCTGGTACAACTGTTATTTTAAAGTTTGGTACCAGCTTGAACAAACAAGCAAAAGAATTGTTATTACCGGCTTTAAAACTACACAATATGGAAGCTCCTGTAATGAATTGAAAAACTTCCAAACAGCCAAGGTTTCTCACTGAAATATGTTAAAATAAGAGAAGTAGTAATTTAAGTCTCAAGGTCAAACCTCTGAATAATCGTTGAAAAAATTGTGTTGATATAAACCTATTAAAAATTAGATGAATTCATTTTATAAACACACTAGATAATCTGGTTGGTCTTCCTTTTATCAAGCAGTTCCAAGTACACAGGCAATAATTAATAACTCTGAGTAGTACAGGCTTCAGAGTCTAGCCAATTTCAGCACCAACCTCAATAAGTTACAGTTGAATGGTGGAATCCCTTCTAAGAAAATTGGTCATGATTTAGAATGAACATGTCCTGAGAGCATAATATTTTTTTCTCAGACTGTTCAAAAGATGTTATATGCTCGAATATCAGACACTTTCTCATTTGTTCCGTGTCTTATACAGCTAATGATACTGATTTTATAAAATTCTCCTAGCTTTCTGTGCAATTTCTGTGTCTCCTTCAGGAAATCTTCACACCTGTACTTGTATGGATACTAAAAAATTTACAATTCCAGGTTATATTCTCATAAGAAATATGGATAGAATTGGATTTGTAAATAGTCACTGGAGAACTGCAATGGGTAGACCATCACTAATACATAGTAATATGTCATTTTCTCTAAAAATACTTTTTGAAGTCCAGTGCCAAACCAACTTTTAACAGGCCTTATGCCATGCTAAATTCAATTTTCCTAAGTATGCCACCACTTTAAAAAAAAACAAAACAAAAAATGTGTGCTATTCTCCAACAAAGAACTAAACCAGTGTGCAAAATGAGAAACTGCAGAGTATTTTACAGGGAGGGGATCACATTAAGGCTAGTAACCTCCAAAAATATTTAAGCTAATACTATTCATCACTACTGAAATTTTAAAGCCTCAGAAAGAGAATATCAGGTCATAAATGTGAAGCACCTTCTTTCAGAGGAAACCAGCTTTCTAATTATCAGATCACAGTCACATCTCAAACACAAATATCACTGGACATATATCTTCCTTTTAAGTGCTAAGAGCAACCTATTATTCACAATTTCACTTTTAGTGACAGAACCACTCTAACTGCATTTCTCAGGTCTGTCGTTCAGGGTGTTTAAAGATCACAGTCTTAGCACTCAAGAATAAATTTATCTGGAGCTAAAGATAAATTGTATTTCAAAGTTGGCATCAAGTTAAACTATTCGAGCAGAGAAAAATGGATAAAAATAATTCAAAGCAGAACACCCATAAATCTGCAGGTAGATGTATCAAGATACAAATGTTGACATTACTTTCTTAAGTAGGTTCCTTACACTCACAGTGCTGTAAATACCTAGACGGAAAAATTGAGACATTATATTTGAACTCATCCAGCCATTAAAAATTAAACTAAAATTAACATAAAAACATAAAATTTGGAACATAACTCAGGAAAGAAGGAAATCTCCCAGATTAGTAGATAATTTTTTCCTATTGCCTGAGTTTATTAATTAACATTTTCCCACAACTGTTATGATAGAATTAAGAAAAACAAGAAAAAGAATAACTTTTCTGTTTTAAGCAGCATCCTGATGTAGGCAAGAAGACCACTACATTATCAGGAAAAACACTGTTTAGGAAGGATATAAAGCTTGGACATCTAAATATACAAAATCCGCCAACTAACCCAAGCAAGCAAAACAACCCCAATAAAGCTTAGTGGAATCTTATTTCTATTTAATTTAAGAGAAATAGAAAGGTGGCTTAGAGACTAGAAAATGCAGTGATCTATGTAGTAAAGACAAGTAATGGAACCCAGTTTCCATCCTAGTTCACTCCAGGGGCTAGTGGACTGGCATGGAGTAGCTCTTAAGCACCTTATTTGAGATGGTAAAGATAATGGTAAAGTTAAGTAAGTGAAATTTATAACCTGCTCTGGAATATGTAAGAGAGATTTATTTTTCATATATAAAAAATAAGATAATTTAGGATTTTTCTCTTTATTGTAGTGGCGTCGCATATGGTCAGACATGCAAGACGTTTGAATTCCTCATCACTAAGACAAATATCTGACACCCACCTTCCAAAGCCTGCAGGCTAAACTCGTCTACTAGCTGAAAGCTATTCATAGGATATAAGAAGTTTTGCACTTTTATTTATTACCAGCATTCAGTTCCCAACTGTTCACATTGTTCCCCTTTTTTCTTGGTCATACAAGGATTCTGCTTATAAACAAGAAAACATAGTGCACATTATCTTGGAAAAGGAATCAGAGGCACTTGACAGTAACCTGAAGTGGGTATTTTAGTTGCTGTGGGTTCCTGTATACAAAACAGCCAGAATACTGGATAAGTCAAGCTAAAGAGCAGTCAGAAAAACAAACATCACCATCGCAGCACACTTGAACTCTGCACATTTTTTCGTTTTCACTTTATCACACACTTCATCCAAGGATCTCAAAACTCTTAAAAATATTTATGAAATCTTACAGCACTCCAGCGAGGCAAATTATCATGAGTTGCCACTTTAAGAGTGGTACACTGAAATTAAAAGCCAACTCAGCACCAGAGCTAGGAAAAGAATTTCGCACATCTAACACTTTCCCTTCAGTTCAGGATAAAAACGTCCTAAATTTCATGTAACAGCAAGAATTCAGAGACACCCTGACAGCTCTGAGAAGACACATTTACATTGTCTATTAGATTACAAAAATAGTAAGTTTGTGTTAATTGATTTTCTTTTTTGCTCTCCCTTCTCTATTCTAAACAGTCAGTTAGGTGTTGCAGTTCCCAGAACTGAACAGATATACTCCCCATTCCATAAAATTTCTCATCTTAAATTGGATTTTTCAATTTAAGAAACAATGAGAGACTTGACTGAATGTTCCATGTCACAGGATATTTCCTTTATCATAGAGCCTCAAAACAAAATGCATAAATGACATTATGAAGTTCCCTGAAATGGAATAGGACTGGGATAACTTTACAATACTTCCACTGATTTGGTTGAAGTACCTTTTTTACTATCTCAGTGTAATGGAGCAGAATTTGACCAAAACCCTTGCGTTAACTTTGAGGTACTGAAAAGTAAAAACCAAGAAGGAAGAACTCTACTGAGAAAGGTAGAATATGCTGCACTGTGGAGAAGAGCAAGTTAAGCATGTCTTTGTGGTGGCTGGTTGCAAATGCAATGGAAACATGAGTAAATCTTAGAACCTTATTTTTCCATCAGTATTGTCCTGACTTGTTCAATGACACAGTAGCCATTTAGGAAAGGGACAACCTCTTTGTGCATTTTGCAAATACATAGCCCTGATGCCCACATCTATAACTGGAACTGTAGCATTAACAACAGGAATCACCCCCAATCATGGTTAAAATACTAAAATGATTTTCAAACATACAATATACATAGTTGCCACAGGGAATTTTTTATTGGTCAGCAATGGTGGTTTTAGTGGAGGAAAAGAGGAACATTTTGATCTAGTACATGCTTCCTTGTACTATTTTAGGTGAGAACAGTGCATAACTCAGAACCACCTAAGGCTAACTGTAAATTATATTGCTGTGCTCTAATCTATTCCTGTTTCAGAAAGAAGAGAGTGAAAATGAGAGATGGGTTTCTTGAGAAGTAAATAATTTTGGGGGTTGTTTGTTTTGTCCTTTTTGTTGTTTGGGGTTGTTTTCTTTCCTTTTTCCAAATGACATCCATACTTTCTTGTTGGGTCCCAGTAATGCACACACTTTGTCATGCTTTAGCGTGGGCTAGGAATCAATATGTGTAAAATAGCTGGACACAAATTACCCATTATGCAGCTTTCTGATTTAAATTATAGTGAAAGCCGAGATCTAAAGGTTGTGAGTGGAACGTAGAGTGTGCTTTATTTATTTATTTCCAGGGTCTTTTTGTTTGTCTATTCTTTGATTGGGGATTTTTTTTAGAATTTCTTTCCCTATATCTCACGTTTAATACTTACCAGGGAATTCATTGCCTATTGTGATAGATGTACCTCATGAACAGAATTATGTAGTCTGTCCTTGAGGCTGAAATTGTTGTCAAAGGCATGTTCCTATTACTAAGAGGGGGGAAAAAATCCTTAGAGATTTCAACACTTTTTACAGTTTATCAATCCCAATCAGTGGGGCTAACTGTCCATTGATTTACTGACAACCCCTAATAAATTTTTAAGAAATGACTGAATGTCCTAGAAAAAAAATATTACTGTTTAGAATTTTTCAGTCCTGAAGGGCATAATTTTTAATACTTTAGACTATGGTGTACTCTTCACTGTCAGCATTAATGCTCAGAACTGCAAACCTTCAGATATTTTCTCTTTTATCCGTAAATGTGACTGCAAGGTAGCCAATTAGTTTGCAGCTCTGCTACTAGTTTGATTTCATGGGATTCACAAACTAAACAAAGTCAGTACATGTTAATATTTAGTGAGAAGACTTCCAGCTTATTAACATTCACACATCTACAAGTAGACTTGTCTACAACATATTCGTTTTTATAATTATTTTATTTCTGAGGTAAGGGATTCCTCTTCTCAAGAGCTGTACTAGAGTATATCTTATTAGTTACATCTTATCATTCATTCTTCTCTTACTCTTTCTCAGTCAGTAATAACAACTTCTGAAACCACATATTCACTGCTGGCTGAACCTCATACCCTTTAGAAGGGTCTTCTCTTTTTGCAAAGAGATGAGGCCACTTGTCCTCAGTTGCTTAGACAAAATGTAGACTACATAAGTGACTCTGGGAGCTCCTTAATCTGTTCACAGAGCCACAATTATCCATGGCTAAACCTCCCTCCTACATGCCTGCCTGATGCATTTTTATATGGCAATGCTTCTCCTCACATGTTGAGCCACATTATACAGATCTTTATATTCCCTCCCTTTCCATCCTTTCCTCTATTTTGTTTTTGTCCTGTCTCCAAATTTCTCTTATTGTTGTGTTCTTCCTGATCCTACCACCAAACTGACATTAAAACTCCCACGATCAGCACATATTTTTTGTTGTGGCAGCACAGATGGCCAACAGGATCTCAGAGATTGGCAAGACCATCAGTACACCGCCCAGCTGAGTGTCCTGCACTTCTAGTACATCTGCCTAACAAAGGTGAAAGTTTTCTCAGTTGTGGATTCAACTTGTTGGAATGGAAAGGAACTATGATTCATTAACTTTCCCTGTTATGCAGGATAATTGCAATTCCTATTATGGAGCAGCGGCACATTGTATAGCATGGTTTCTGCAAAAAAGTGGTACAGAGACTGCTTCAGCCCTCTGAAACATATGCCAGACCACCCACAGTCATCCATGGTACAGAGCTCATGGCCATCTGTTGCAGAAATACAGATGTTTATCGCTTAAATTCAGGAGACATTTGTTAGCTATAGCACTTTTAAGCTGCAAGTACTTGAGGATGACATGCCTAGTGGACTATTTAGAGAGGTGCAGCCCTACACAAGCCAGGCATAAAATGGCAATCATGAAATACTCTTGGGCAAAGCCCCAGAAAGTTGTGGAGTAATCCAGTCTCCCATGTCATGACTGAATTGGGAGGAAAAGGACCATCCGGCACCCTTTTTTCTTTGCCCCTTTGAACCTTTAAAAATATGATTCGTCATATTAATAATAAAGAATGGCTTAATTTATTGATTCATCTTTAAAAATGATGACTTATATTGTGTACCTAGTCATGACATTTTTTCTCTAATTTTATGCATTAAGCAATGTTATTTCAGTTTCATTAAATGAATTCCCTTAATTATGACAATGGGTTACGATGGTCATTAAAGTAATGACATTTGTCACCATCAGCAGCAGCACAGATAATGAATAATGAACAAGGCAAAATTTCCACAGAGGCTTTATTGTCTTATATTCCACTTAACAGCAGGCTAGAAAAACACAGAAATCGGATAGTTCCCTGAGGACAAAATAGTTTGAGGAAGTCGACAATAGGCTTTTTAAAATACTGACACACACTAACCAAGAAAAACATGGATTGATGATGCTGAATAAAAAACCTAACAAAACTTAAATATCTTGTGATCAAATCCAGCTTCTTAGATCTGTAATGCTGTCACCCTATATTCTTTTCATAAAGAAACACAAATCAGTTTTTAATGTGACAGCACTAATAAACAGTAATTTATTGTTTATTCTATTGCCAAACAGATAGACAAGAGAAATACATGTTACAGTACCTGGACAGGCTGCTATTTTTTTTTTTTCCTGCATACAGTGGACTCCAAATATAATAATCTTATGTTTTCTTTTTAACATGTACATCCAATGTAAATGCAGCAAGGTACTGAACATCTGTCTTACATATTAAACTCTTCCATAAATGCAGATGCGATGTTGCACAGTGTATATTTCTGTGAAGAGGCACAAGGAAACGTTTAGGGCAAAAAAGCAGCCCAGGTAGTCTTAAACTTCCTACCATAAATACCACTAAACCTGGTGGCATGTTCGTTTTCTGCAAACAGAAAGGAGACCAAGCACCTTATTTGTGTCAATTCTCTTTGTCCAGATTCTCTATCCAGCTATAAAACAAGACAGAGAGGATATCTAAAGTGAACAAAAGCAGTGATTCCAGATTAACTATCATTATGCACAATCTCTTCTATTACCTGCAGGACCTATTGCTTGTTCAAAAATTGGCAAGGCTGCTCTGGCATGTGCTTTTCTAGGACATGACATAACTCTGCTGATTTAAAATGAAAGTATGCTGTATAATAAGCGCCTTGCTAGCTTTTAATCAGATGATGCATTATTAGCAAAGATTAAAAGAACTAATTATGTACGGCATGGTTGAATGATGGCTAGGGGGAGAGAGAAGATAACTGTGAGTGTATTTGAAAACTAAGCATCAAGAAAAGAATCAATTTTGGATTTTTAGGCAGCAGAGTGGGGAAAGACTTCATTAAAAAAATTTTTAAAACCACAGCTGGAAATTCAGTAAAGATAATTTTGGTCTCTATCAAATGGTTAGTCTGCAGACTGAACTCCCACAGTAATTGTGAAATTTCTCCAGATTTGGCTACTAAAATCTCAAAAAGAATAATTATTTGTGAAGGACCCAAAGGATTATTTATTGAGTATGGAAACCAGACTGCCTGGATACGTGTTAGAAATAATGGACAGCTGTGCCAGGAGAAAGGTCAGAGTCTGGGCAGAGAGAACGATTATTCCACCTGCTACTCTCATACAGGTATGGTTTAGCTGCTATCATGTGGGGGTCCACAGCCTATGATACGAAAAAGACCACGTTATAAGACCATTATTCCATTCTCTTGATATAGAAATCTGTGATCTCAGGTTTCTTTAAGCATAGCTTTGACATCACTTTATGTAAGTGGTTGAGAATTTAAATAGCAGTTGCGACCACTGAGGTAGTCACATCATCTATTATCTGTCCTAGTGGGCTCTATAACTGTATTATAATATAAAAATTATGTTTTTAAACAAAATAAATCACATAAAAACAATGTTGAAGTGATAATAGGTTTGAGCATGGAGTAAAAAAGATTTTAAGATTTGACATGACATGTATAAAAAGTATCACTAATTTCAGAATGTAGTTTGCTAATTTTACAATTTGCCTGTGAAAGAAGGTGGCTTGGTGCAACATCCCAAGAAATGTCTATCTTCCCTACATCCCATGGACATACCACATGAAGAAAATCTGCCATGAACAGAGCCTCGAAAGCAATGAAAGTTGAAAACAATCAACTGTTTCTCCTTGGATGGAGCATCATGTTCCCACATATTGTTAGGCAGCATTTATCAAGACCAGCATAGCATTTTCATTCACTGTTTCCTTTTCCCATACACAGACTATTATTAGACAGGAATGACTTGATGCTATTTCCTCCCTCCTCCCCCGCCTTCTCCCTTGAAAAAGCAGAAGTAAAGGGGAAAGAGCTGATGCTATTATACCCAAGGCAGGCTTAGTCCATCAGGAAATGAAAACCAAGTCTATGATTAATGTGATTAATTAAAAAAAGTAAAAAGCTCCTTCAGCTTCAAGAAAATCTTCTCCCCTCCCCTCCCTGCCCCAACCCCCCCATTATGAATGTCTTATTCAGCTGAGGACAGTAAACAGTCTTCTGTTCAGTGACAGATGTTACATTCAAATGGACTGGAAATGTGATGAACTATCCAGTTTTGTCCCACAAATGCTACAGGAAGTATTGGAGTGAAACACTGAGAAAATGGCAACCAACCAGCCTAAATTTATGAGCAATCCAGAGGATAGGGAATGTGGACCATGATCAAGAACATAAAATATCTGAACTTCTTTAAAATATTGAACCTTTAGAACATTATGTTCACTAAATAAGACTTAGTTGACAAAAAATGAACAGGTACGACCACTATGTGCAATAGCTTGGAGATGATTTAGTGCTGAGTGAACAGTCTAGAGCACATTTCCTCTGCTCATTTGGCTTTCTGTTTGCAAATTGTCTGTGCAAAAGAACTAAAGAAGAAGAAATAGGAAAATTAATTAGACCAAAATGACTACTTTGCATCATATTAAAAATATTAAGAAGTTCAATAGAAGCTTAATCAGAACAGACTTTAAAGCAAAGAAACAGATGTTTGATGTGGAAAAGGAGCACTCATGGACATCTGGTTAAAACAGATCAGAGCAATGAGGTAGGAAGAACATCTTACAGGAGTCTTTGAAGTAAATTTTAGGGTTAAGACAAGCATTGTCCAGTGCATGCAAAGAGGATGTTGTAGTAATGAAAATTCCCAACAATCAGGTTTGTGAATATTACTCGCAAGTTTCAATCAGCTCTAGCACAAATGCTATGATCTGTGTGTAGAATATAAGCAATTAAGTTTGGAAGTACACTCTTTTTCTCTCCTATGGTATGACTGTTTGGGTTTTTTCTTCCTTTAATAGTTAATGCAATAAGCTAAGTAGATAGGATATAAGAGACCACGTGCTTTGTTTCCCTATTTTAACGCTCTCTTTCCCAACCAGAAAACTGCAAGCAAAACCAAAACTAACTATGTTATGGTTGATCTCCAAAACTGAGAAATTACTAAATCTGAAATCAGAACAATAGCACACAATCATTTACTTTCTTATCACCATGGTTTCAAAGTGGAACAGAATGAGAATCTCAGTTCATTAGTCTCATTCTAAATCCCCGTATCAGATACAAGCTCACATCACAATTTCTGTTATACTTAACAAGGTTTAAATAATCCTTCAGAACAGTGGCATGAAAACTAGGGTCTTGATAAAAAACTTTTAAGGACCATGGTTAGTTCCTAATACAACAGGTATATTTCATCCAGGCACCATTTGTCTAATGTTAATAGAGACACTTGTTAAAAGCTGACTCTTAAAAGGCAGACTTTATGGTGAAAGAGTAAAGAAGTACACTTACCCTCCAAAAAAAAATATCCAATAAACAAGGTAAATTAAATTATAAATGAAGAAAGATTGCTAAAATTGGTAAAGGGAAAAAACGTCATGGTTTGTGTAGACAAATGACAGGGATATTAACTTAAAGCAAGACAACATACAAAGAACTCTTTTGTGCTTTAGTAGCTGTGAAGTGGGAGAATTCAAATAATTTGTTTTTCATGATTAATGAAGTTAGAAACATTAGCATGTGTTTTTGTCTACCAAGAGTGAAGCAGATGGATATGTCAGGGCTTTATAATGTTCAAATTAAAGATGAGGATTTTCCACTCCACTGTTTGCCTTCATTCTATAGGGGAGGAGGGACAAAGAAAAGTAGCTGCTATTTCTTTGATCAAATAAATTTAGGATCCTGCATGAATTCTGGATAACCCCCTAGGTTGTTGTGTTGTGGGGTTGTTGTGGGTTTTTTTTGTTTTTTTTTTTTTGGTTGGTTTGGGTTTGGTTTGGTTTGAAGCAGTTGGATTTTCAAGCAGGTAAACTGTAATTTGTTTCTTCTCAAAAATTTATATTATTTCTTAATAAGTCATTCCCAAAAGGCTTTCCAGGCAGTTGCACTGCAATGGGAGCTTATTGCTACACAGTTACATTGTCTCTAGAATTCAGTCTCTCACTCAACAATAGGCCTATAGACAAAAGTAAATTGGTTTAATCCACCTTAATATCCTCCAAGGTCTTTCAGCAGAGGTAGTAAAGCAGAGGCATTTGGGATCTTTTTAGCCTATGCAGCTGTAAATCAGAGCAAAATACCCATCCTACTCCTGGGATTTCTGGAGCAGAAATTGCCTAAGATGTCATACATACATGTTCTGAAGTTTCTTTATACACAGTTTTCATACAGCTGTAGCTAAACCTACAGCTGTAGGTTGAACAGAGAGACAGATATGATAATTGGTATGTATAAATTTATCTGTTTCTAGGACCCTAGTGCCCACATAGTAAAATGGAGACCTACAATCTAGGTGATGTTCTCAGAAATGATGTCCCACTGACTTGTGGAAATCAACTTCACAACTCACGGAGAGTTATAAAGTAGGTATGTTTACTGCAGCGCTGAGTGCAAGGGGGTTGGGCCTCCTGACTTGCACACTGTTTCAACAAACAGTTGGATATTTATTACACGAAGTCATGCATATACATAAGAGTTCCGAGAAAAGGTTGGGTTATTCAAAGCAGTTCTGAGAATTCATTAAGTCTCCTCCCTCTGGTGCCTGCACACTGCTATCTGGTGACCGTGGGCCAGGGTCTGGACCTTTGGTCCAGATTGCTGAGTTATAGTCACAAGGTCAGTTCGAACCAGTTTCTCCTTGAATGATTGCCTCACATTTTTGCTTATCTTTGGTGTGTGTCTCCTATTTATATTTGGTATGCACCAGCAGCTCCTGTTATCCTGTTTTTGTCTCCTCCCATTGCCCCTTCTATGTCATCTGACCTTCAGCTTTTGCTCAAACGTAAAACATCTGCTAACTCGTGATTATATCTTCCTAGTTATTGTTCCATTAGTCACTTGGACATGTCAAACTAATATTTGCCTAGTAAACTAACTTCTATGTATATAACCACAATCACATCTAGCTTTTCCCTGGTGCAATTGCTGCTTTCTGGAGTTTTGGGAGCTTGCAGTTCATAGAGCAAATCTTCCCATTTGTAACAGTAAGCTACAGAATTGCCAAAACCATCTGGGAGCCAGAGAGATGCATCTTTGTGCTATATCACCCTACAGGAAGTTCAATGATGACCTTTTCTATAAAATAAAGAAAAACATTCCTGGAAGAAAAAGTTTGAATTCAGGTTTTCCCCTGTCCCAAGGAAGCAAGGTCATGCTCTGCTCCCTCTAAAGATTCTTAAAATATCTTTCATGTAGTGACACTGCTTCTCTTTACTTGACTTGATGAAATTTTTAGTCTTTACAGTCTTTTTATGTTGAAGGGGGATAAGGTTGCAATATGGGGTAGGTGTGCTGCATTTACTCCAGCAGTGTATAGGCAGGCTCAGAGGGACATCATCAGACCTTACAGCAGACCTAGGCAGAAGGAACATCACAGAGACTCAAGCACTAAGACCATCAGCCCCACCAAGAGGGACTGGTAGTGGGCATACATAAAAACAGTAGAACAACTACAGGCAAGGCACAATGCACCGCTGTGTAAACTGACCCAATTTATTTAATTGCGCTCCAATACTCTGTCAGACAAGGATGAGTGCTAACTTACACACATATCGCTTCTACTCATGGCATTAATTCACTCACAGATAGCTCAGGCATCTCTCTGCAATACTTCATTGCACTACATGGACATACCTTCCTAAATTGGTTATGAGTTTTGAGGATCACAATCAGACTCAGGCAGCAAAACCCTCATCAAGCACCTTGGTGCTCTCATGGATTTTCCCCTCACCCTTAATTCAAATACTTATCGCAGATCATTTGCTTTGGAGATATTGTGAACCTGCCAGTCAGCAGTTTAGGACTTGTCATCATACAGTCACTCTAACACAAAACTGAAATATGACATCAAACCCTGAAGTAAGCTAAAATTAATTAGATTTATCTGGGATTATAGAAATACCTTGTTATAATTAGAATGCTTTCCTGGACACTATCTGTTTAATCACACATTAGTCTTCCTGATTAGTTAATTGAATCCACTTAATTAATTTTCCACTGTCTACCACCCCACTTTATTTGGAAAAAAAGTCCCTTCAAACAAGAATTGCATAAAATCTTTTCAATAATGGTTCTGCTACAAATTATCTTAATGAAAACTTGCATACAAAGTTTGAAACAAAATATGAAGATATGATCCATATCTCCTACTTTAAAAATGCACAGGTTTCAATATCATTGAAAGCAGTTACCCAAAGAGTTAAGAAAGACTTTGTAGATATACCTGTCTGCAACACTAACCTATGTGCTACAAGAGAAAGAGAGCTTGCTGTAAGAACATAAACCTCTAATAAGATGAGAGACTTTTCCTAAGCTGCTCATGCTTGGAGTCTATTGAAAGATAATCTTTGGTACAGTACTTCCAGAAAAGCAGTGAACTGAAATCCATATTCAGTAAAAAAATAGATTAAGAGACCAAACTAAAGAAATCAGAAGTTACTCAGCAGAACAGACATACATCTTAAAGATTATTATTCGTCATGAAAGCATGGGGTCTTTTTAGCTCCTGGGAGAGAACGATTTTTAAGGATGAGACCCTGATTCCTCTTCTTTTTCACTGAAGGTAAAATCCATATATTACAATGAATTTTAAATCTCCACATTTTAGTTTAAAAATACAGTGGGGAAAGAAAAAAAAGGAGATGAGAGATCAGCTGATCATGGTGAGGAAACCTATTTTCATACAAAAAAGGAGTTTCTTCTTCCTCACATATTTGAATATGTCTTTAGTTTTGCATTCTATGGAAAGAGACTTTATTCTTGAGATTAAAGATGACATTGCAGCTGAGGAACTGGATGAACATTCAGCAAAGATGGGGTTATTGCCAACTTCTTCAGAGACCTTCAGCCAATCTAATTACTCCGTGACACCATTCCATCCTTCCTACTGAGATGGACAAGTCTTTGGACTTGCCATAAACTCTTACTATGAGAGTAAGCATACAACTTCCTAACACAAAACTATATGCATTGTGATGGTGATCTCTGAATTCTCTTTCAATAAATTTAATATTGAGCTTCTGTTTTGTCAAGGTACCATTTTGCCTGCCTTCCTCTGTCCTTTGCTATGTGTTAACAAATCAGTTCAAATGTTCATTTTCAAACTGTGAAACCTACTAATACACTTCTTTAACCTTCTAATTTCTAGTAGTAAGAAAACACAAACCCCATAGGATCCTAGGGATATATTTGCAGGAAAATGTAACAGTAAAGAAAGGCCAAATATCTTAATAAAAATTGCAGGTGGCATGTTTGATTTCATGTTTGAATGATTAATATCAGCAAGTGAAATAAAACTATTTTAGTGGACAGCATAGTTATAGATTTCCATTGTGACACAGTTCAAATCCTGATCTACCCAGTAATAAAAATTTTACATAGGGAAAATAATACCAGCAGGAATTTACATAGAAATCTATAGTGATCTTCATTAAAGAGTATTTAGTATTGAACATTGAACATTTCCAACATACATCCATAATTTTTCAGTCCTTATTCAGCAGGAAGCAACTCCAAAACCCAAAATAACAAACTTCAAAATAAATGCAGATACTCAATCCAAATCTAAATGTTTACTGCTGTAAAAAAGAAAGTCTTTTTAAAGCATATGCCACTAAGTTTTGTTTATTTCCTCTGGATATTTTTTCTGATTTCAAAACTTTCTTCTGACATTTCCTAAAAAAAAAAAATCCATATTCTTAAGTGGGATTTTTTGTTTGTTTTGTTTTCATTCTACTTCTTTTTGTTTGTTTGTTTTGTTTTGTTACCCTTAGCAAAGGTTTCAATATTCAACATAAGAGCTCCCCAAATCTTGGCAACCTTGAAATCCTCCTTCTGCTACAAAAATAGACTGAAATTTAAATTTGCTACAATAAGATGAAGCTTCTCTTCCCACCATATCCTTCCTTCCACGGCCGCTTACATGCAAACAATTATTTTTTCTCCTTATGCTTTCAAAAGAAAGATGAAATAAAGGATAAATGAAATTGTCTTCCCAAAATGCAAAAAGCCTGAAAAAACAGCTTGGAGACGGCACTGATCAGACATTTGATCCTTTTTATCTGTTCAGCAGTAGGGAGACCCACAGATATACTGGAGTGAGTCCAGCAAAGGCCCACAAAGTTGATTAAGGGATTGGAGCATCTGTCATATGAGAAAAAGTCAAGTTCACTTTTGTTGTTCAGCCTGGTGAAGAGAAGGTTCAGGGGAATCCTATCAACATGTATAAACACCTGATAGCTGGTAATGAAAGAAAGAGAGCTCATCTCTTCTCAGTGGTGGTCATGAAAAGGACAAGAGACAATGGGCACTAACTAAATCACAGGAAATTCCATATCAGCATAAGATATCTTGTGAAGATGATTGAACATTGGAATAGGTTGCCCAGAGATTTCATTTAGGGTTTCCATCACTCGTCCCCTCCAACCTCCAGGATTCTGTGATCCTACAGTTTACAGGTAAATGCTGAACATTAGAAAAAGAAAAAAAAAAGTAATGTAAATACCTTCATTGACTATTTGGTCTAATTTTAATAAGAGCTAGTAAGCATATTGCATATGAAGCTTGCTTTTAATATCCCTCACAAGAAAACATTCCCAGATGTGCCAACCCAGTTGTCAGAACTTTTTAAATAGTATTCCTTGGAAATCTGCTTCTCTATCCAAAAAACCCACAAAGAAAACCCAAACAAAACTAAGCACTACAGGAAAAAAAACAAATATCTACAAAACAAGGCCTATCTAAGTGCCCATTCAATTTGTGTATGCCTACTTAGCTTTCAACCATTTTTACATATTGTTTCTGCTGACTTTATAGCACAAACAGTACATTGGCTAATTCTGTATAGTGACAGATTACACGAGACTTGAGTATAAGCATGACTTGAGACTTAAGTTGTAGCATGAAGCTACAAGGCCACAATAGCTACTATGAAAATATAGACTTCTGTGAACTCCTGTGCCAGCTGCACCATTGACTTGTTTCTCACAGCTTCTGCAACCTAAAGAAATGAGACATTAATCTTCTTCTGTGGGCTTTTCTTTTGTTCTTCCCCCAACTCTCCATTCTCCTGATGTTAAAGGAAAGATGTTTTTTCATTGCAGAGCTTTGTGGAACATTTCTCATGTGTACCTTGAGTCTCACTCTCAACTGTTCACAGGTAAGATCTCTCATCTCCCATGACCAAGTAAGGCCTTCAGCCTATATCTGTGGTTTCATAGCCTTGGTCCAGCTAGAGGCATGAACTTGGGGCAGCTTGTTATATCTCAAAGTAATAGAATACCCATTCTGAAATAAGGGAAAATGAGTCCCTTACACTAACAGCTCTCCAGCTGTTTTCTTCCATTTTCTCCTTGTGCTATCGTGACCAGGTACATCATCTCCTGATCCATCTCCTATTAAGGTGGCACACCCAAGAGTCCCTGAAACAGACACACTGTCTTCAGTTAGACTTGTATAGCATCTCTTCTCTCCCTTTTTAACACAACAGACTGAAGATGGAGGCTCACATCATCATTGTGGCTCAACACAGGAGGAAGGGCAAATAGCTTGTGTGTAACCAAGTAAGTCAACTTCATAGAGTAAATTCTCGATGAAAGGCTAGGTTAACCTTGCTGTTCAAATCTGGACAGTGATTACTTAAAGTGACTTTGCAAAGCAAACATAACCTAAAATAAACATTTCAAAGTTCCCAGACATAACAAACTAAGGAAATTGCACCACATCCTTACATCCATTTGCATCTGAACTCTGTGATTTTTTGCTAGCTGGCTCTCAATTAAAATACTGTACATATATTTGCTGATGTCCTAATACAAGACATTTTGAAGCTTTTCATCAGGGATCCTCAATGCTGTGCGAGAAGCTAAGTGGAAAGCAGAGTGGTATAAGACAGTTACATACAGGAGGAGTTCTGTGTAATCACATTTAAAGTGTTTCTGCTACAGTATGTCGCCAAACTGTCATCTGAAAGTTAACTTTGATGTTTATTAAATGCATGTAAATAATGTAATTGGAAATCTAAGTGTTCTATTGATTGTAAATGTAAATTGGCAATACTGTGGGCTCTATCTGACAGTCAATCACAGCATGAGTTAGTGAGGTAAAAACAGAATAAGGAAGCTGATTAGAGAAGGCATTGAAAGAAAAGATAGATGGCGGAGAATGTTTCTGTATTTAGCAGTATCATCTACAGTATAACTCTTCATGCAGCAGCTGGTAAAGATCCAATCCCTATACCCTATTTCTTTCAACTTAAAGCTCAGATGAGACACTGTAACCAGAGAAAACAGTAGCTAGCAACTGGCCATATCTCAAGATGGTGATCAAAACTCTTTATTTGGGAAAAGACAGACAGCCTTCTTGTAAAGATGTGCTGACGTTTCAATCCTGCTATTCTATCCACGATCTACAAAGGCTTTGGCAAAATCCTTGTTAGTAAATGTGAACTCCTAAATATTACTTGATTTTTGATACTATCAACAAAGACTTACTAAGCGCTAGAGTCAACAAGCACTTAAAATCTCAGGTTTATAACTTAGCCCTCTCTGCCTTAGATTCCCAGCTATCAAACAGTATAACATTATTTTGTAAATCTTACATGAATGTCTTCCTATATTGTTTACAATAATAAGGCTTCAAATTCATTTGATCTCCTAATTACCAGTGTAGTCTGAGTAATAGTAAATCAGAACCACATTATTGTACTATTATGCAGAAAGGGTCATAAGTGCTATTTGATTGACGCTATTTGTTTCCAGTACACAAATGAGAGCTTCCCTCTGAGCACAGCAGATACTGTCTTGAACAATATTGTTATGGAGATAAAGCACAGTAGAGACAACATTTAGAGGAGAATTAAAATAATTCATAAGCAGATGAAATAAAGCAGCCTGCTTTCCTGTGGATTTGAGTCCTATCTCCTACTGCTTTCTTCATCTATTCCGTGTTGCAATACTCAGGACAGGAGAAGCCACTATAACCCTCCATCTACCTTGTCAAGGGTCTGGACAAGTCCCTGGGGAGCTATAGCTGGGTTTAGGTTACCTATATGTCAGTCAGCAAGCAATAAGTGTGATGATTGCTACACTGGCTGGCCAAACAGAATAGACTGAGCTTATATACTTTGGAGGCACTAGTTTGGGTTGTTTGCCTACTCAGACAGAATTGTTATAAAACATTCTGGGCTTTATCTACAAGGAGATGCTGCCACTTCTGACAAACGGAGCAACAATGGCCAACAGATTCAAAAAGCATAAAGAGGAAATTAAGCATAAGATACACAAATAGCGTGATCTGATCAGCCTCGTTTACACACAAAACTATTCTAACTCCGTCCTTCAAATCTGAATTTTAAAAGATTCATTTCAAATTCAAGCAAAACTGCTAAGGAGACAGACAAATATATAATAAACTGCTAATAATTATTTTTTATAAACATATAATCTGCTAATTACAGGCTAATGTGTAAGATAGGAATTTGACATAGATTTAATACATGAAAAAAACTCAGATAAAGAAAAAGCAGTTTTGTTAGGTACACAATAACAATGCTGTAAAAAACCCTGAAGTCTTAAAATGTCAAGTGACAAATTATTTCATAAATGAATATTTAAGTCAAGTAGTAGTTGACTTGATTTTCAAAAAAACCCTATAATTGAAGTACTTAACAGTTTTTTTTGCTGCCTATATAAAATAAAATAATTGCATAATTAGCACATAATTACATTCAGGAGTGACTAATTTTGGATTCTATTAAGTATGTATTAATTGCTATGCTGGCAACTGCAAAAAAAAAAAGTCAAAAAGTAAAAACCTTTCCCTATCAATCAAGGTCAGCATTTGCATGAGAAGACAGTAAAAATATTTTAAAAATCAATTAAATAGTCCAATATTCAATGACTGCAAGGCACGAGGCAGTGAAATGGAAGGAGAGCCATACAACCAACCATAGATATTACTAATAGGATTCAAACTGACCTCAGACTCAAAGGTCTGGTGTTATACTCCTGTGAAGACAAATGCTTCTCATGACTTTACTAGAGCAAGATTAGGTCCACTGAAATGTTACCTATTGACTGATGTTCTTTAGCTATGCTGCGTCCACTCTGAAACCTCTTATACATAGAATCATAGAATGCTTTCAATTAGAAGAGACTTTCAAGATCATCAAGTCCAACCATCTATCTAGCCTTACTAGGTCCAACATTAGACGATGTCACCAAGTACAACATCTACTCTTATTTTAAATACCTTCAGGTTCCCTGGGCAGCCTGTTCCAATATCTAACAACCCTTCCAGTAAAGAAATTTTTCCTAATATCCAACCTAAACTTCCCCTTATGCAACTTCAGGCCATTTCCCCTTGTCCTGTCACTAGCTATCAGGGAGAAGAGACCGACCCCTTACATAAAAGGTGATTGTAGAGAGCGATGAGGTTTCCCCTCAGTCTCCTTTTCTGTAGAATAAACAATCCCAGCTCCCTAAGCCATTCCTGATAAGATTTGTCTTCTGAACCCTTCATCAGCTTTGTAGCCCTTCTCTGGATATGATCAAGCATCTCATTGTCCTTCTTCTAGTGAAAGCCCCAAAACTGAACACAGTATTCCAGGTGTGGCCTCACCAGTGCTCCCTACTCCTGCTGGCCACACTGTTCCTGATGCAGGCCAGGATGCTATTTGGCTTTCTTGGCCAAATTGGGCACACTGCTGGCTCATATTCAGTCCGGTGTTGATCAACACCCCTAGGTCTTTCTCCTCCAGACAGCTCTCAAACCACTCCTCTCCAAGCCTGCAGCTTTGCATGGGATTGTTGTGACCCAAGTGCAGGATATGGCACTTGGCCTTGAACCTCACACAATTGGTCTCAGCCCATTGAATCTGCCTGTCCAGGTCCCTCTGCAGAGCCTGTTTACCCTCTATCTGACAGATCAACACTGTTGCCAATCTTGCTATCATCTGCAAATTTACTGAGGGAGCTCTTGACTCCTTCGTCCATGTCACTGATAAAGACATAGAACAGAACTAGTCCCAGTACTGAGCCATGGGGAACACCACTGGTGACCGGCCTCCAGCTAGATGTAACTCTGTTTACCACAACCCTTTGTGCCTGGCTGTCCAACCAGCGTTTCACCCAGTTCATGCCCATCCAAGCCATGAACGGCTAGATTCCCTAGGAGAATGCTGTGTGAAACAGGGTCAATACTCTATCATACATAGTGTCATACTCTATCATACATAATTACACCTACTGTTCATTCCACTTAGGTATAGAATCATAGAATGATTGAAGTTGGAAAAGACCTTTAAGATCGAGTCCAACTGTAAACCTAGTACTATCAGTCCAAGTATAACTCGTAGGTTGAGATAAAGACAGTTTAATAGGACATCATCATAAAGAATATACAAAACGACTGATGAAAGCACAATTGCTCACCACATGAAGTTGATGCTCAAAAAACCCCTCTCTAAGTTATGTACAGAGAGTGATATTGTATGGTATGGAATACCATTCTGTTTGGCCAGTTGTGTCAGCTATCCTGGATGTGTCTCAGCTTCTTTAGCACCCCCTTCCTTCACATTAGCAGGGCAGCGTGAGAAGCTGAAAGGTCCTTGACTGCTTGACAACTAAAATATTAGTGTGTCATCAACACTATTCTTATCCTAATTCCAAAACTATACCAGCTTGTAGGACAAAAGTTAGCTCTAACCCTGACAAAACCAGAAGCTTACTTATCGGCTCCTCCCTCCCATCACTCCTTGGGAGCAAGCAGCTGTGTGATGCTTAGTTGCCCACTGGAGTTAAACCACAAGAGCATCTAAGAATTTCTACTGGTCTAGACAATTGTTATTTCCAGTAATAACCACTCCACAATCACATTTGCAATAATTTTGGGGGAAGGAGGATCACCTCCACACTTATAATTCCTCTGTCTTCCTAAAGCAATGCTTTAAAAAAAAGGAAAAGATACATAAACTGAGCCAGGCAACAGTCTTAAAAACTAATTATTTTTATTGAAAAGTAGAAATATGGCCTTAAACAACAACAAAAATATATATGTTGACCTCAGCAGAGAGTTAATTATTTTGAAGATACTTTCTTCTAATTATGAAGACTAACCTGAGCATTTGCATCTTGTATTGTGAAAAAAAGTTTTTACATCAGGTGCACAGAAAGTGGTATATTGACAGGGAGAAGAACAAGATATCCCTGTATTTGAAGGAAATCAATAATCTTCCCCCCCAATAAATTTACCAAATCAAATTACTCAGTGACCACTTCTGCCCTACGTGAGAAAGCCAATGTTGACTATAATTAAGAAAAGAGGTGTCATGAATAAGGAAGGATTTTTAAAAGTGTTCTCTTAGCTTTCTTGATTTCAAGTGGAGTTAGATATTTGAGTTTGTATGCAAATTAGATTCTCTGTCATTTGCAAAACAAAGCCTGCAACATTTTAAAATTAGGTTTTAGGTCTTCAGTAAAGATTTTTAAAATGTTACATGATAAAGTAAATGTCAATGGATGGTAATGAGCTATTCCCTTTTTTCTGTGGAAACATCTATATCTTAACAACAAATATTTTCCTTTGGCCTAAATTAATTCAACTCAAAATGTTATGGAGGCATAAGTAATTCAGTCTGCTTTTTAAAACAGGACCTTTCCTCATATCTCTCGCAACCCTACTGAAAATGCTCATTGCTACATTTATATTTAAAAGAAATACCTATTTTATACAGATGGGGAGCATGTTAAACATTGTAATAACATTGTAATGAGAGCTGAAGAAGGACAAAAAATCCTTGAGGAGAAGGTTCGTTAATAATTAATTAATTCTATAACTCTTTACCTTTTCTTGCCTTGATCACAAAAGTTTGAGACAAAATTTTTTCTTAAAAAAAAAAAAAAAACATAAATCCAGTGCTCCATTCACCGGGTCATACTGATTTGTGAATTCCTGCTTTGTTAAAATTCTTTTTGATGTAATATTTTTTTCAACAAAAAACCCAAACAAACAACCCTCACATTTACATATCATGTTTGTCTCCAAAGACATCGGGAACACTTAACATGTTCCTCCAGTCAACTAAATGTATTAGGACTGAATACGTTTCTGAGAAGACCTTCTTTTACAGGAGCTCATACCCCATCTGGGTGGTGGTTTTTTGAAACTTGTTCCTTTTTTTTTTTACAGCTTTGATAATAACACCTCTCTTATGATCCTGAAATCACCCAAGAAAATTGAGGCAGGGATAGTATCAGACATCCTATTTTAGTCACTTGTCATTAATATTACAGTCAAAAAAGACCAAGTTACTATTTATTTTTTAAAATGTTGCATCCTTTTGAAATTACACCCATTTAAAGGCAAAATATTATTTTTTTAATCTGATATAATAGAAGGTCTGCTTGCAGATTTTTGGCCTGAACCTGGTCATATTAGCCCCAGCCTTGCAGCTTCTTAGGGGCAGCTATTTTTACTTCTAGCATTTCTACATTTGCCATCTGGATCCTATTTATATTTCAAGTATCTCAAAATGATAATTAACTGTACTGGTCAGTTTTACATGTAGATGGACCACAGTCATATAAATGGCTGTGGGATAATCTAAGTATCTCAAAAATCCTATAAGAGCGGGTCACTGCTAGAGTTCAATCTACCTTTGGACAGTAGCAATAGAAGGAAACTATACAAGTGAAATACCTTTTTTCAAGCCTTTCATGGAGGGTGAACTTTGATGTACTCAGACTGTGTGAGAGAAGGCAACTCCTGCCAACAAGATTAAATTGAAGTGAATGAATTTAAAACCTCAGTTTTAACTTTCTGCCTATTTACATATCACATGGAGTTTAACGATTAGCAAATTAGACACAAATCATGTGCAAATCAATGCAAATTGCTGGTTCACACACACAATGTAAACTTCATTTTTCATGTTGGGATGTAGCCAGTTCCTAGTTAAGAAGAATATGGATTTCAGATCTGGGGCAAATGAGCTTCTACATCACAAGCCAGAACTTCCCTCTTCTACCTTCCCCCCCCCTCCCCATTCCTCCACTTGGCACAAAACCATCAGACTTCTAATTCAATCCACATACTTGCCTTATGTCAGACTTCATGTAGCCAGGTAATAACTTTTAGAGTCATTAAATTAGGCTATGCTTTGTCTAATTTGTGCTCTTTGGTTAGAGCTTTGTGGTCTCTTACTCTAATTAGAAATGCTTGGTTTATTAACAGAAGATATATATACTTTGGAAAGCCCCTTGAGATTACCAAATTATTTATAGATCCCTGAAACTTTTGTTTTCTTGACTTTTGTACTATGTAGTCTATAACTACTCTCAACTGAGCTGTCAAAAGCCCTTTGAGCTCATCCTCATAATTAAAAAGAGAACATCGCATTCACTGCTTCTCCAGTGACACTTTTTATTTCAGAGGGGATCTCCCTTTCCCCAGAAGAGATTACACACAATCAGAATCACAGAATTGGGCAAGAGTTGTCTCTGGAAATGACCTTCAGAGGTCAGTTCTGCAAACTCTTGCTTAAAGCAGAAGCAACTTCAAAGATAAATCAGATTCCTTGGGAAATTGTGCAGCCGAGTTTGGAACCATCTGCAGGCGCTGCAATTCCACTACCCACCTTATTGGCCCCTGCTCCTGTTTATAAACACTCAGATGGGGGGAAAATGAAATTCCTAATATCCATTTGGAGTTTCCATTATTGAAATTTGCAGCCTTTACCTCCTAACCATTCATCATACAACCCCAAGAAGAGTCTGCTTCGTTCTTCTATGTACCCATAGGCCGTGGAAGGTTGTTATGATTGCCCTTGCAACTTCTCTCATCCCATCCAGAAGGGCCCTGTGCTCCAGCCCCATACTCTGCCATACTTAGACCACTTTGGGTGATTTCTGCAAGGTCCCACAGACCACTCAGTATCAGATAAAATATATTACTACTGTCCACTAGTGTGCTGTTGCTAATTATCTGTGAAGTCTGAATAAAAAACTTCTTATGCAGTTACTAACCATATTTTTTCTCCCTATTAATAAATCTGCTTAAGAGAGACCTTCCTTACAGGCCAGGTAGAGGAGGACACCTGGAAAACTAAGCGATTCTCATCCTCAAATGACTGTTTTTCAGACAAGGAAGATCAAAACAGACAAATCAAAGGAATGTGCCCACTGACAACATCCAATCCTTAAAACTCCAGTCTATCTCACAGAAAATCTCAAAAAAAATGTACATACTGCAAAAACTGAACTCCAACCATTGCTGAAGTTACAGCATCCATTTAAACTGCCTCAGGCTGGAGTGTCCAACTGGTCATGAGCTATTTCAATCCCTACCAATGTGAATAATATAAACAATCAAAGAAATATGTATTTTCTGACATGACCCCTGACTTATGCATAAAGAAAGAGAGATGCTGACCTTGATTAACACCATGCTGCTGAATTTGATATGAGAGATCCCATGGAATATGGATTCAAACATCTGGGGACATGTAGAGGCTTTATTTTCTTCCCTTCATTTAGTACCTATAGAATCTAAGATATGATCAAAACAAAGTACATTGTGCAGACTGCATCCACAGTTTTCTGTTACTTATGAATGTGTAATTCTTACCTTTTTTAGTAATAAGAAATAAATTCTCATATATCCAAGGCTCAAGAGGAAATGCCTGATAAATATGTGCATGCAGGATGACAGAGTTAAATTTCAGCAGGTAACTGCCAGTAAAGATTTTGTTGATCATCACCATTGTAATTTCTTTAACCTCAATAAATTAGATGTGCAGAATTAAAAAAAAAAAGAAAAAGAAAAGAAAAAAGAAGGAACTTTAACCTTAAGACTCAGCCTTTAATCAGAAAGGTGTTTTAATGTAGCAGTACTGGCACTCTTCCACAACATAGTCAAATTTATTAATTGTAAGTTTTTTTAATTATTAAAATTGACATCTATCCCATGAAAATTTTTTGCAGCTTGCTCCTTTCCCAGCTTATCCTTCTCCCATCTAAGTTGCTCGTTCCTTTGCTCCCTGCCTTGCTGCCCAAAGATATGAATTCTGTTATGCTCAAGGTTTTACATGTATAAAACACCAGATATCAGTGAGCATTTTCTGACCTTCTATTTCTTACAGAAGTCTATCCGTTATTCTGTGGCTTCAGACAACCAGATACTATTCATATTTTTTAGACTTCAAGACCATCCACCTGATGTGTCAAATGTTTTAAGAGGCTTAGCCTACAAATTTACAACATGCTGAAATTTGCAGAAAGCAGTTATAGTCGGAATCTCAGTCCAAAAACATCTACACGTAATTGTAGATGTGTAGTGACCCCTCTCATGAGCTCCAGACACAGTCAAAGAGACTGTGGTTATCGCTATATTCTAAATTCAGTACTCCTGCTATCACTTACAGCCCCGAAAGTTAACTGCAGAGGAAAGATATGCAGCTGTAGGGTCTGAAAAACAATAGCTGATTGCAAGCTGTTGGGAATGACCTCAGCAACATCCCGACTCCTAAATCATGCTCTGAATTTGCTTCATAGAAAGCTTGTTAGCAAGTTAGGGTCCAGGTTTAGGTCATCATGTGGATGTAAACTATGGTCTAGGTCCTGGAGGTAGCAAAGGGAAGGCACATAATGGTTACTGATTTTAACAACAGCTAGAAAATCTACAGTGCATTGTGAAAGTGAACAGGGAGTTACTTGCAGCATTTGTTGCTTAAGTCACATTTGAAAGCCTATCCTCCTGCAGATACCCATTTTTGAAACCACCTTGGTGCTTTGGGTTTAGGAATTAACCTACGTGGGGACCATAGTGACAGTATTACTTCCTCAGCCAGGAGGCTTCTTCATTTACAGCCTGCACTTGAGATTTTTGCCCCTGTCGGAGTATATAACAGAAACTCATTAAATGAGATGTCAGAGTAATTTGTTTTATATCTAAAAATACAAAACAAGTAATAAGTTCTGTGTCTTATTTCTACCATGTGATCAATCCAAGAGGAAGATTTTTTTCTTCAGAAATCAGAATGTACCATCATGAAGACTGCATGCTTTTACCTCTGAAACCATATGGATTCATAGAGTAAACAAAATGGTTGTTGTGTGCTGTTTTGGTTTTTTTTTTTTTTTTATTCTCCCTCCTCCTTTCCTTCTCTTAACCTCTTAATGCTGGTCACTGTAAAGGAAGGTTGAGCACTAAACTGTATCCATGTAGTACTGCTATACAGCAGTACACAGGTCTGAGTCCAGCGCTTCTATTGAATCAAAATAAGCTGACATAAGCTGGACAATAAAATGGCTATATTTTTGCTGTCATAGGTTTTGAAGTGCTGTTGAGGTCAAGCTGTGATCAGACTGAAGTTTAACAAAATAAAGCAAAGAACACCACCCCCTCTCCCCATCATCACCCACCCCCCCAAACAACTCTCTCTGGCTTTGAATGGATGCTATTTTTCACTGGCAACCTTGTGCTTTTCTTCTATGTGTTCATTCTGTGCACTTTTATCTGCTTCCAGGATTGCTTCATTGTAAAGATGAAGACAAGTCTGATACTGCTCTGAGCCATGTTTCCTTTCAAAGGATCTATCAGGCAAAGCCATTGCTTTCTCAGCTTCTGCAGAAAATTCATTCCAAATATATACCTCATCTTAAACACATTTGCCTTTTTTTTTTTTTTAAATTTTAAATACATCTCTCTTTCTCCAAGTAAATGCAGCTTCTGTTGTAGCTCAGATGTAGAGCCTTGGATCTGAAGCAGGGAGAATCATGATCAGACTTTCCAGGACACGATGACTTTGAGTGTGCTCAAATTTGCTTCCATTCCAAATTAGTTGCTTTTCCTTCATAGCTTTTCTTTTAATCTTTTCAACAGGCATCACCTTCGGACAGTTTTTCAACCACATAGTGATCTGTGCAGGGTATTTTAATGCTATCTTTCCCTTGATATTGTGTTCATTAATAGTCTCGTACCAATGCCGTATTTGGGCACAAAAATTGTTTCACTTGCAGTGCAAAGTCTCCAATGTGAGCATTTGTGTTGTCATTGCAGATATAGCAATTTGATTCTTTTCCAGTTTCCCATCTCTCCCAGGAATGGAAGAGCAGGTGCTGAGTTTTACCTCATGCTCCTAATGACTGTAGGAAATCTCAGCAAGCACTGGAATGAAATAAACTTGGGAAGAATTATTGAAATAATTTAGATTGGAAAAGACCTTTAAGGTTACCAAATCCAACCATTAATCTAGTACTTCCAGGTCCATTAAACCATGTCCCTAAGCACCACATCTA
Source organism: Porphyrio hochstetteri (assembly GCA_020800305.1). Lineage (NCBI taxonomy): Eukaryota > Metazoa > Chordata > Aves > Gruiformes > Rallidae > Porphyrio > Porphyrio hochstetteri. The sequence continues at coordinate 6,252,082 of CM036909.1, forward strand.
CATGTGTTTTAAATACCTCCAGGGATGGTGATTCAACCACTTCCTTGGGCATCCTGTTCCAAAGAATTACACCACCTTCAGCTAAGAAATTTTTCCCAATATCCAATCTAAACCTTCCCTGGTGCAACTTGAGGCTGCTACCTCTCATCCTATTGCTCATTATGTTCAAGAAGAGACAGATCCCCACCTTGCTTTTTGTAGCAAATTAAAAGGTGTCCCTTCAGATTCTTAAACAACCCCAGTTCCCTCAGCCGCTCTTCATAAGACTCATTCTCTAGACCCTTCACCAGCTTTGTTGCCCTTCTTTGGACATGATCCAGCATCTCAAAGTCTTTCTTGAAGTGAGGAGCCCAAAACCTAGCACAGGACTCTAGGTGAGGCCTTATTTTAACCTCCCTAGCCTTTAGACATTTAGTTAACCATGCAGACTGCTTTTGTTGATTGACTTTAACAGAAAGGTGGACTGAGATACAGGCTGGTGTCTGCAAGTGGTAGCATTTGATTGTGCTGTTTTTATTTAGATGAAAAAAAAATGGAGCCAATGCCATTGATTTAAGGTTTGTGATTTCAAGTAACTGAAAAGCCAGGCAGAGTCTAAGGATGGGTGGTTTCTAGTGCAGTCAAATCAAAACAAATAATAGTTAAGGGACCATACATACTGTTTTAGTTATTGTCATATCATTACATGGTTTCTATTTCTGACACAAAATTACTTATATTTCAAAGCACTTTTTTCCTCAGCTTTCCATATGTCAGCTGCTATCAAAATGCTAGAGTTAAGTACAAACTAGAGTTAAGTACAAAGAAAATAAAATTCCTGTCTTTCTAGTCTCTGATCTTTAGGTGCCCAGAGAAAATCCCTGACACTATGCTAAATGTCCATTTCTACCCACAACTCTAGGACAACTATACTGCCTCCAAGCATTCTCAGAGCACTGGAGGACTGCAGCCTCAGCCCTGCAGCAAATAGCAAACCCATACCTTTTACAGACATTATTTCAGTCTAAACAGAGGGATTGATGTTGGGATCAAGATTCTCCTAATTCATGTAAATGTTAAATATATCAGTCTCTTTGGAGAGATATCAAGCTGTTCTATAGTGTAAATAGGCAGTGTAAAAAAGTAGTATCATGGGGAAATTTGGCAGAGAGGTAACCTTCTGGATGATTATTCAGGCCCTGTAACTGTAATTCTAAATTAAGTTCAGATCAGTCATCCCATGCAGGTATAATCATAGAATAGTTTGGGTTGGAAGGGGCCTTTAATCATCATGTAGTCCACCTTTCACTCGATCAGGTTGGTCAAAACGCTGTCCAACCTGACCTTGAACGCTTCCAGTGATGGAGCATCCACCACTTCTCAGAGCAACCTATCATCATTGACTGTTTAGGCAACCTAAAAAACACATTTTGGAACTTAAACCAAGACAAAACCCACTTTATTCGTAATTTTTCTTAAATAAGCATGAAAAAGCATTTACAAGTTTTTTAGTGACCCTAACTCAAGGTTTTGCTTACATTCTCCTAGCACAAGTATTTCCATAATACAGTTCAGCAGCAAGGTATCAGAAAAGCACCTCAACCTAAGTCAATGCTTATTGGATAGTTTAAACTCCACAGCAGCATTCCATGAATAGATACAAAATTGTGTTCATTTCAAAGATCGCCATGTTTTCATTACAATCATGCAATACCAGAAAAACTATGTTTAAGAAAATACAGTATTACATGTGCCTTGTAGAACAGCTACAAAGACCCATTTTCAAAGGCAATAATGCACGATATAAATGATTAGCCTGAGAAGTTACATGAACACATAATCACACTCAGTCTTTAAAGTTTCATAAGAATGAGCAAGAATTGCTCCTAAATGGGAGTTTAAAGCCAGTTTCAGGTCATAAGGAAGAAGGCATCCATCCAACATATGTCTGTTTCATCTAAAACTAAGCTTCAGGGAGCACGAACAAACACAAAAAGGACAAAGTGCTGAAACTATTGCAGTTTTAAAGAAGAAAATACCTTTTTAATTTTTTTAATTAGCAGAAAGAATATTATTCTGGAGTTCTCTTGACCTATTATGGAAAATGATTTCTGAAAACTCTGGTAAGTGGTAGGTAGTCTAGTGGGCATAGTGCTAGGGAAAAGAAATCACTCACTGTAATTAGCAATATAAATGCAGATTTCAACAGGTGAGTGACAAGCAATTGCTGAAGTTAGGTGTACTTGCAGTCTTAAATTCAGATAGTAATATGAGACTACGAGACAGCTACAACATATTAATATAAAAAGCTACTCAAAAAGTTAAGATGAAGGTTAAGGCCTACTTTTAGCATGTACACTTCAGCTTCAAATTCTTTGCTGAATACAAATAGAAAGTTTACTTACACTATAGCTTTACAGTTCCCTTTCTCATGTGTAGGAAAAAGCACTAGTACCAAGCTCATGCTAGATTGCAGAGAAATAAAAGCAAAGCCAAAGATGATCTACTTTGCTGAAAAACTAAGTGTTTGATACCAGTGGGAAATTTATTTTAGACAGATTTACACTATGCAGTCACTAAAGCACTGAGTTTGCAAGACTATGCACATGTGAGCTCAAAGTGAAAATTTGGCCTTGTAAATATCTCTAGCTCAGAATTCAACATACAAGCGGTAATGTCCAGCCCATCAAGTAACTCATGGGGGGTTGTTAAGTGACTCAGCCTTGGATTGCCTTGGCACCCCATCTCCACAGAGACACCTCATGGGGAGATGTGTAGATAGCTCAGACTTGAGTTGTCCTAAACAGGGCAGTGCTGCATAATTCAACAAACAAAAAGCCTGTGTTGCCTTGGAATTCCTTCAACAAACAAGATGCCTTGAGTCCCAATCAAGCCACTATTCATCTGTCTAGCAGTAAAATCAAGGCAACCTAGAGGGTCCCATTTGGCTTTAATGGACCCAGACAATGCAAAGATATGCAACAGATAGGGCATAAAATAAGGCGGATCACAGCTAGTGACAAACATGAAAGGTGGCATTGTCCACTAGAGCACAGTCCTGGCCACTGTCATCAGACATAAAATCAAATAAAACCCCTTAGGTTTGGTCTGAGAGAGGGGACCTGCTTCTCCAACTGTGCAAGGAGACTCTTCCCCCTTGGCCAGGATGCTGACTGAGGTAACATACTGAGAACCCTTACCTGAAGAGATGGGTAAGTGAATATTTGATATGCTTTAAGTTTGTATTCTCAGGTGATTAACTAACACACATGTAGTATTTAGTGCACTTGTGATAGTGTGTTCCATGAATCTGCTGTGATTGTAATATTGAACCTTGTGAATGGCCTGTGGGTGGTAACAGTGAGTGACGTGACTGTTGAGGGCAGTAATACTGCATCCTGTGACTGTTGTGTTGGCAGTAGTGTATTTTGTGTATCTCTTGTGGTTGTGATAAGTGTAGTTGTACTTCTAAACAGCAATAGTACATTTCTCCATTGTATCCATGAAGCCTGCAGTAGTGATGTATTGAATGCACGTGGGTTTAAAATAAATTATTCTTATTTTTTATTTTTTTAAACCCCTGCATTCGAATGTCATTCTGTGCACAGGCCTACAAATCAGTTGTAATCTTGAGTTTGTCACTGGCCTCTCATGCATTACCCTTTCCTTTGTGCAGCAGCACTTACATTACACATTATGTCTCCCCTTTTCTACAAGGGATTACCCAGATTCCTCCAGTTTTCATCAGAGACAACATTTCTAGATCCCTTATCACTCTTAATGCTTTCTTCTTCAGTTGATCCATGTTACAGTTGATTATTTCTACCTATGTATGGAAATTTGAACTTATACCTGTTGAACCTCAACCTATTTTTTCAGGTCATATCTTCAATTTGTCAGCATCATTCTAAATTCTCATCCTGTCCTTGCAAGAACTTGCAGTTTCTCTCAGTTTGGTGCAGCCTGAAAGTCAGTAAATAAAGTTTCTATCCCATCATTTGGATCTTAATGAAAATATTTATTAGTACCACACTAGGACATATTCCTGAAGAGCCTCATTTTATTCATGCTTCCATTTCTGTCTGTGACTCATCCTAAATACTCTATGAAAGTTTATCTCTAACCAGCTTTGCACCTCACAAATAGTAATTTTATATACACCAGGGATTCTTCTTATTATTATTATTTCTTGCTTATTATTATTTCCCCTGGGTAGAAATATGCATCCTGGAAGACAGTACTATTAGAAAGAATAGTGGTGGATGGTACCAGTTCTGATAGTGACCTGGATCAGGCTTGTTTATCAGAATGTTTTGTATTAAATATTGCTGTTTCTTCCAGCTGTTACCTCCTCTAAAGGAAAAAAAGCTTCATCAACCCAAACCAACCCAAATATTTGCTTCATATACCTCTTACAGAAAGATAACTTACTCTTAGAGATGCTAATTGATCTAATTGCATTTTCCCTTTCCAGAATGATATGCAGAAAATTATTAGTCTTTTAAACCTTTTCCTCCCCTCTCCCACTACTTGTAGATAGGGTTTCCTTTACTCCCCTGCTTCATTAATTTTTCCTATTACTAGTAATGAACCTCTTTAGAGCATTATCTCACTACCACACCCAAAGACTACAATACAAATTTTCTATTGGCTTCATCTTTTCCAGGTCTACCCTTACCATCAGTCCTGAATCAACAAGATTACTTTCAATTTATTATTTTTTTTTTAATAATACATAGGAACTCTTCCTTAGTTTCATGACTCAATTAAGCTCATCTCTACTCTACTGTACTTTGTGTCCTTCCACTGCTTTGAGCAGCTTGTACTTATACTTGTAATATCACCAGGGCCAAGAAGTGAAGGGGGAGAGTGGAGAAATCTTCTATGAAGGATCAGGATGAAAACTTTTTCACACCAGTCAATGAAAAATAACAGATTACAAATTAACACTGTAAAACACTCCTTTTCCAACTGAATAATCACTGTAGATTAATTATATAGAGAATGAAAAACTTCATATTCTTGAGAGGTAAAATGGCTTACAGATTACAGCTTTGCCTTAAATTTTAGCGCTTTTTTGTGGTTGTTTTGGTGAGGTGGTTTATTTGGGGGTTTTTTTTGTTTCTAAAGCTTTTAAACAATTAAGACCTGTTTTAAATGAGCTGATTCAATCACTCTTTGTTCTGGACACATTAGAGTAGTGCCAGTGTTACTGATGTATTAGCACAAGCAGTTACATAAACCACACTATATAATGCCTACTGACCTCACAGTTTCTGTGGGCTAAAGTACCTGACATTTCTGTCAAATACTACTTCAACCCTCCCAAAATATACCTTTATCTGTGTAGGCTTTTATAGTTAACCTTATCCTATTATAAGGATCCATCCATATAGAGGCATCTAAGTGGACTCACATTAGAAACAAAATCCAAGAATAAGGTTACTAATTCACTGGGCTTTTCTTAGATCTACAGATTTTCAATATAGTTAGAGCTGACCTTGAAACTTTCTCTCAGATTTGTGGCCTAAGAAATAATGCCAGAAGTGCTGATAGACTAACTGGTGTTTTGGGATATGAATCTTTGTTGAGTTTACTCCCAGTAGCAGTATATCATTCTGTATCTGAAGTATTACTTATTTTAGTACTCTTACCTCTGTCAGCACTATGAGTAGTTATCTCCCTCCATATCATTAAGGGAGAAAAATCCTGTAGAGTGGCAGGAAACAATTTACACTTTGGAACAAGAAAAAAAATAATAGAGAAAGATAACACGATTTGAGGGAAGAGCCATAAACTGTGTTGCAGTGAGAAAGGACTGTAGTCTCAAAAACTGACTGAAAACAAAACAAGGGTCTGTTATTACTTTACTATTACAAGAGATTAAAACAATCTTACGATGCTCCAAGGGTTTGGTTCTTTTTAAACTTATTTCCAAATAATTCAAGTAGAATACTGATTAACTTACTAATTTTTTCAGAGATGGAATGCAAGAGTTAAAATTAATATTTTCAAGCTTTACGGCATGAAATCAGGTCATTTTAGTGCCAGGTGATATGTTCAACATCTTTTCAAACTTATCACTTTAAAATTCTGAGTGTCAAATTCTCATGACAACAAAAGCACCTAAGTTCAGTTTAATTATTGGAACCAGGCCAAAGGAATATTATCTATTTACACACAGCTATGTCATCAGACAAGCTGTTATGAGACCATAATTTATTGAAAGAGAACAAAACTAAGAGTAATAGTTTTTTATATCTTAGGAATCAACTGCTTGTGCCAGAGTTCCATGTAGTGATGTAAAGATTCCCCTCACATTCTGCTGGGGTAAAAAAAAAAAAAGAAAACCCAAAAAAATTATATAGAACCTAAAGATTTTATAGTGGTTTTGGATGCTTATAAGGTAGGTATTTGCTATTTAAAAGACACACGAAGATCTCTGACACTCAGCAGACAGCTCTGCTACAAAAAGGTTAGAAAGCACTTTGTTTAGATGTCTTCCATAAACATACCAAGATATGAATAACTGTCTGCATTGATTTACAGTGATCCATGTCTCCTGGAACTGAAGTAAAATTTTATTCATATGATCACAAATTAGCCAAAGGATTTTCTAAGTAAAGGAATGATGATGCTATGAGACCTGAACAGAGACACAAACTTCAATATTAAGCCTGGAGCAAATTGTAGGTGTGTCCAAATTAATAGACTGTACAGTGAAAACCAAATATGAAAAACTGAGAGTCCATATGAATGTTAAGTTCTGAGTACTGTGCTTATATTACATCAAGATTAGGGATTGCATCACATAATTACATCTTCCTCAATATTCACAACTTGGCTTTAGGACAGGCTAATCCCTGCATGTGTCATCGTAGCATGCACCTAACCAAAACCACCATCTCCTTGAGTTCACAGCGGTTCTTCTTTTTCAGTTCCTTTTCATGTTTCAGGATACAGAAATGGCTCTAGTTATACTCCAAATTTCAGTTCTCAGTTAATCTATTCTGGTGTATTATATCCACTGCTTGTTTGAAGACACAATATTGAAACGTAAAGTCAAAAAATATGGACCAGGACATAGAAAATACATTGCAAGTTGCACATCAAGATGACCAACTAGGACAGCTTAAGGAGGACATGGAACTGCTTGAACAGGTCCAGAGGAGGGCCACAAAGATGATTAGAGGGCTGGAGTATCTCTCCTCTGAAGACAAGTGGAGAGAGTTGGGATTGTTCAGCCTGGAGAAGAGAAGGCTTCTGAGAGATCTTATAAAGGCCTTCCAGTACCTGAAGGGGGCCTACTAGAAAGCTGGGGAGAGATTTTTTAAGAGGGCATGTAGTGATAGGATGAGGGGGAATGGTTTTAAATTGGAAGGGGGTAGATTTAGATATTAGTAGGAAATTCTTCATTATGAGCATGGTGAGGAACTGGAACAGGATGCCCAGGGAAGTGGTGGATGCCCCCTCCCTGGCAGTGTTCAAGGCCAGGTTGGATGGGGCCTTGAGCAGCCTGGTCTAGCAAGTGGTGTCTCTGCCCATGGCAGGGGGGTTGGAATTTGATGATCTTTAAGGTCCCTTCCAGCCCTAACCATTTTATGATTCTATGAACTTCAAAGCAGCCAATTTTCACAAAACCCTAGGACAGTTAAGGGAACATGCTTTTAATCAATAAACCTGTCTGACACACTGCCCAAGATATGTTTTGGACTTACAGAGGTTTTGAGAATGATTTGTAAACATTTTGATACAAAAGTATATTTTTAAAAACTATAGCATAATCTAAATACATGGAGAAAAGATTCAGAAACACTTAAAGTACTTCTCCAGACAAAGTAGGATAGGAAAAGAATTAGTTCCCCGAAGCTGAGACCAAATTGACCAAGCATATCTCAATGTTCTCCTACTGCCTGCTCTGGGCATTTGGAGCAAAAAACCAAATCACCACCCCAGATATTCACACACTGACTGAGCAGGAGGGGAGGGAAAGAAACCCAAGGTCTCATAGTCCCTGTCAGTGTCTTGGGCTGTGAAAGGATCCTGAAAATAATTAAAGGTGTTGTAAACAAAGTTAATAAAATCAAGTTTACTGTTATAAGGCACAGCCACCAGTCTGACAGGCAGTGGATGGTACTGCATAGATGCTCAGCCCAGCATACGTATCAAGGGACTGTGTGACTATCTAGGAAACTACTACTCTTATTAGCATGTGCATGGCAGAAAAAGCAATTGCTAGCAACCCTTAAATACACACATCATGCAGTAGGGGTAAATGGAAAAGATGTCCTCTAAATAAAGCTGGGCAAAGTTACATATAATACTAGAACTGGGGGGGAGGGAGGAGTAGTGGAGAAGGGGTGTGAGAATGGAAAGCAAGGAATGCACCAGCCTTCTTTTACACACTTGATATTACTGTAGTCACAATATAATGTCCTCCATTTCTTTTTCTGACTAAATTTAGGGAAACTGAATTCTGTCCTACTCTTGCACATTCATTTAGTTCCAGCAGTCAAATAAGGTTTCAAACATTTCAAAGCACAAGTTTTAACTATACGGTACCATAACTAATCAGGTAAGACCACCGAGGTAAAGCAGATAATAGTCTGCAAGCACAAAATATCTGCTTTGCCAGTGAACAGGCTGTTGAGTCAGGACCCAAGAGCATCAAGTTTTACTTTTTCTTCTGCAGGTGGCCTTGGGCAATTACTTTCCCTCTCCCCCACCTCTGCAAAGGAAAATGATCTGCTTCTATCAAGAGCTGCAGACATGCATATATTCTGTAACTGTAGAAGTCATGTAGCCAGGTAATGACACCTACTTAACTGACCCTTATCTCCCAAAGCAAATACTCTTTTGCCATTAAGAAAAAAAACCAATAAACTGGAAAAGGCACCAACAAAGAGGCTTTGTTAACATGGAATTAAGATTAGCTTTACATTCCTGAAGTTTTTCAGAAGTACTCTGCCTGCTAGGGAAGACAAGTTACATGGCAATGTAACCTTAACTCTGTGCTTACGGAGAAAATCAAACACTTTGTGCTTGCAGATTACACACTTTCTAATGCAGTAAAGAGTCCATGATAATTATGGATTCCCTTTTGAATTCCCTCTTCCTTGAAAAGGGAGAAGCTGTCCAGCTGAACCTACTGAAAGAAGTACCTGTCAGTCCAAGTCCCTGGCTTTTTCCTAGGATCACCTTCACCCCCTCTCATGACCCATTCACTGTTACCCCATGCTGTCCTCTCATGCCTACCACTGCACCTACTAACTGCAAAAGTATCACAGAGTCTGAGCCACCCAGCACGGACCAGCACCTTCAAACACACACAAACACAGAGCTTGACCAGTAGCTGCTGGCACAGGCTTCCTCATCTCACACAAACGCTCTTTGTCACTCCCTCAGCTTTGCCAACAGCTACTTTGGGCAAAGCAAAAGCAGCTTTGTGACTGCAGGTAGACACCAGAAATTATCACTAGTATTGGATGTAGAAAGAGTCTGCATGACATTAGCATTTATCATTTGGGCATTTTCTCTTTTTCAAACATTTGAGTATCATTGCTGGTGTTCTGCAAAGGCAGATAAAGCCAAGAACAATCTACCTAAACTCTACCTAATGAACTTGTATTAGAGAATAAAAGAACCAGTCTGTGGTGTGCTCTTTTAAATTTAAGGTTTTAATTTTTTTTTTCTGATAAGAGCAATGGCATTAAAGCAAAGTACTGAGAAAGCGGAATTCACAGTTATAATCAAAATTGCATTTTTATTGGTAAGCTAGAAAAAGAACAGAGTCCATAATATCATATTGTTGGTGTGCTTCCAGATTCACTGCTTATTTATTTCCCCAGAGCCTAGGACGTTTTTACTTTTGTCAGTAAAAAAAACAACAACTTCCCTCAACATCTTCCAGGTCCTAGAATGTCCAAGTTGAGGCCATCACATGTTGGGTTTTTTATTTATGGTGAATTGTTAGCATTTTTTTTTGTTGTTGTTGGCTTGGGGGGGAGGGTGGGGTGGGAGCAGGAGGGAGTGGGGGCAGGTGCAAAGAGGGAAAGGGAACAGCATTTAAGAAAGAATTGTATAACTGATACTACATCCTCTAGCTGTCAGTCAGTAACTCCTCAGCAACAAATTCTACATCCAAGACACTAAATTTTAAATGAAGAATTAATTAGCTGGTTTAATGGGGGGGGGGGAGGGATGGGGGGGAAATCCAAATGCAATTATTCCAACTTTCATAATTAAATATTAAGCCATAGTATGATTTAAGGTATCCTGTTCCAGTTTCAGCCTGGTCACGTGCACTTCAAGAGATTTGTATGAAACCGGTACATAAACATTAGCAATTTCTCTTCATCCATCAAAAAACCATAGAAGTCTCATTCACATCAAGAGTGGTCTTTCTGTGGTTCTTTCCATCTATGCAGCTGACAACTGTCATGTTCTGGAGCTTTAAACAGCATAAAGGCTTCACTGATACTGTATCTAATGGATTCACGAGCTTCTGCATTCACATTAATATTTACTGTTAATTATTGTTGTCAATACAGAGTAAGAAAATGAATTGTGGGATTCATCTGAATTTCTGAGTGAGGACAACACTTCATAGCAGTATCTTAAAACTTCAATAGGTCCCATGAAGCTTTATCAGCCTCATGCCATACAGCATAATGGAAATAAATGCCAAAGGCATTAAAAATATACTCCTGCACTTCTCTTTGAAAAACTGGCTCTATGATCACATTATAGCATAGAATGTAACTTTGTACTTCAAATATTTTTAGTTTCTGTCTGTGTGTATGAGTGCATTGATAAGATAGTGAAACATAAAAATAAGATATAACTGAACAGCTTTCCTGTATGTGCAGCTACGCAAGTTGAAAAGATCAAAATCAGCAGCAGGAGTAAAGCAGCCTAAGGAAAAAAAAAAAAAAAAAAAAAAAAGAAAAAAAAAAAAATCACAGTTTATGAAGGTCTTATGGGAAGATTATTGCATTACCTCCAGCACAGAAGAGATACCGATCTGATTTAAACTGATTCCAAATCCATTTGGCCTTCAGAATAGTTTGGAATGGTCTGTTTTGCTCCATTTTGCTGCAAGAGCTCATCTTTAAACACATATCATAAATAATAGCGTTTCAGAGAGGCATAAAATACCAACCAGCCCACTGTGTTTTTTTTTTTTCCCCGGGCAGAATCATCCCTACCTAACTATTGACTAGAGCCACCCACCACAGAAAAACAGCAGTGATGTAATTTGGGCAGCATCCTCCAGCCAGTCCTTGTAGCACCTGTCAGGGACCACACAAGGAATCCTGCACTATAGCAAGTCCTACCTGTGACCAACAACTCTGGACCATGCCCATGTCTTTAAACACAGCATGTGTTGTCTAACATGAGATGCTGTGCTCTGGTAAAGTAGACCCAATAGGGCCTGGATATTTACAGGAGGTGATAGTGATCAAAGACTGAGCTGGTCACTTAAAGCAAGCAAGGGCAATTAAACAAGTTAATCCAATTTTAAGAAAAACAAACAGAAAACTACACTACATCAAGGTTTTAAATTGAAACATCTTGATGCATACATGTTATCCCATGTTTCCTGTCAAATTCGATGAAGTTTAATCACTAGCTCTCACCTAATTAGCTTTCTCTTTCATAACTCATTTTTCCTCACTTCAATTCCCAAATCCTTCAGTAGAGAGAGATCTATCAAGTGGGTAATGGCTGACATGCTTTCAGCTAGGGGAAGCAATGTCAGGTATGCATTACTGATCCTCACACAGATTTCAACTGCCAGCTCACCTTAAGAACACTTCAAGAGTAAAGTTCACTTGCATTAAGTTTATTAATCTGAAATTGACTGCTGAGCTGAATGTATTACTGCAGCAAAAAAAGCAAGTGATCAAAAGAGAACAATGATGTTTCCTTCTCTTCTTTAACAAACACAGCAGCCTGCTAAAACCATTCCTGCTGAAGCACTTCTTATCCTGAGAGGTTCACAAATAGCAGGTTTTATTCTCTACGCTCACAAGTGACAAGGTGGTTAGTTTTCAGATTTCACCTTTCCAGCAAGATAATTTTCCTTAGTGATTCAGCATTTTGGTATTTCATTTTCTCTCAAAAAAGGGGAAAACACAGACACACAATTTTTGGAGACAAATTAGAGAAGAAAAGGGTCAGACACTTTCTGTTGTGCCACGGAAATGATCACACTAGCTTTATTTAGTCATAGTGCAGCTTGCAGTTTTTCCATTAGAACTGACTTGCTCTTAATTACATTGACTTTTGAAAGCTTTGATAAATTATGATAAAGGTTTCAAGCAGAGAGATGATTATATCAGATGACAACTACTGGTCCTTACCAGTTTAAGTTACTGTTTACAAAATTTTATGTCCCATAACAAACTAGAGATAAAGCTGTCACTAGTAGGATTGTAGATGCTAAGAAACATTTAAACTAATCAAAGAAGTCCATGATTGCAGAAAAGTAGCAATTATTTCTTTCTTTATTGTAATTGGTGGATCTGAATGAAGGAGACAAATAATAGATTCTGGGTTTAGTCACTGGAATGAAAACAAATCAGATTAAATACATGTATTTAAAGTAAAGATGGATTTTTTTCTCCCCCATTGGAGTGAAAAAAAATGTTCAAGTTTCTTTTTTTTTTTTCCCCCCTCCCATTTTGGAAAATTCATTATCCATGTGGGAGTTGCTTTGATCCCTACACTGAATTAAAGTGTCTGAGAGCCTATGTAAACTGTACAGACAGTCAGCTGCTTTGTGCCTCTCTACCTCATTTCCATCAAAACGCTCAGTGCCTTTTGGAGGTTGGTGCTAGTACTTTTTGATATCTATGACACTATCATAAAAAATGACACACTTTCCTGAGTTGCATAAGAAAAAATCTGCATTCAATTCCCCAAATAGCCATAGAAAGTTTACATGTCCTTGAAAGCATCGCTTCAAGTAGGATGTATTGAAACCTAACTGATAGGCAAGCTTTTCAATGGCTTCAGGAAGTCAACAGAGGAAAATCAAGTTACCCTCTGCAAGTGCTGTTGTCTCTTCAGGAACTACAGGTGGAAGCTAGATGACAAGGTTAGACTAGATGCAGAAAGTTAGAGGACCTGTGTGTCTCTGTCTCATTTTCTACACCTTTAATTTGGTAATGGCAGCAATTCCCAGGGCTGCTATATAAGGGCATGCATATTCATTAACATTTTAAGTCCTGCTACTAATGACAAGTATAGGTGGAAGATTTAAGAGAGCGACACTCTGGCTTCTTGACTGATTTTGCAGTGCTGATATTTGCGATTTTTTAAATCTTAGTGTTGCAGCTATTCCCATCTTCTCAATGTATTTTGTCCACACCCCTCTGATAATTTATAGTATTATTTTTCTTCTTTACCTACAAGTCCTCTTTTGTCATCACTACAGTGATTATTTTCTATTTAAATCCCTCCTAGAAAAATGCATCCTCATATTTTTTCCCTGATAATCAGGGAAATTATATCTAATTTTAACGTTACTACTGTAACCTGCAGTACTAGTTTCAAGACTAAAATATAAGCCTATTTGAATTAGCTTTATGTGATATTTTTCTTTGTCACTTGTATGGTTACCCCATCAACCTTCAGACAAAAGCTTAGTGGGAATATAGTACTGTTAGCTCAGGCTTCTAAAACTCTCTGCTAGAATTTCAAGCTCTGATTAAATCTGAGCTACTCCCCAACTTTTAAACTGCTAGTGGAAAGCAGGTCAACTGGGGAAGAAAACAGTATCTCAGGAGAGCATACATCAGCAACTTTGGGGGTCAGGCAATATAACACAAGAGACACAGAGAAAATTCAAGAGTCAGCTCATGATGTATTGCTTTCCTTACTGCCTTCAAAATGGGGTTCTATCACAAGAAGTACGGTGATATATTGATGCTGCATTTTTCTTATCCACCCTACCAACTCCCCTCTCTAGATCTGACGTGACACTTGATCCAAAATAGAGCCTACATTTTTTTCTAAACTAGTCTCTATTCACTCGGGTGTCCCTTTAGGTAGATTTTAACACTAAGAGTTCAAGTTCATAAATTCAGCTACTTGCCCTCACTGGATTTTAGGGCCAAGCAGTCACCAGACACTGGAAAAATTAAACAGAGTTGGTGTCTTGATGGGAACCATAACTTCAAAGGCCTTATAAGACCAAATGGCACATTTTCTACTTGTACTGGTGTAACAAAGGTTAGATGAGCACAACTAGTAGGCAGCCCTATGGGTTCTTCAAAGGCTGTACCTCAGACACTAATTACAGAGTACCAAAGAACTCATAGTAGCATCAGTGTGGGTAATCAAACCAAGAGACACTGAGGGGAAAAATACAACCCACCAAAACAAACAACTCTCTAACAACCATCACTGAAAAAAATCATATTCCACACTTCAAGTCATAGTCACACACACAGCTTTGCAATCTGACATTTAGCATTAAAGAGAATACTTGTTATATACATACTCTGCATGCAGAAACACCTGTACAGGGAGCCAACAACAAGGAAGCACACATAGCCAGTGAATTACAGAAATAACAAGAACAAAAGCAAGGACATCTAAGTGAAAGGAGAACCCAAACTTCTCTAAAATTAGACTTTTCCCTCACTACACAGATATTTTTTTTTTCCACTGACAATAAAGCTGTAAGCAACTTCCAAAAATTAAGAGGCACAACCTTTCTTCTACAGTCTCAGCCATGGGAATAAGATTTACAATTAAACTACAAACATCAAATATAATTTCAATGAGCATCTCAACAAAGACCAAAACTATTAAAGCTTAATTATCTATATCCTTGCTTTAACAGTTGAAAAACAAAACCTACCTCTCTTCCATCTTTCCTTACATAGACCTTTCTCAGCATAGCACCCACCAGCCTGCCTCCTTTTCTCCATTCCCTTTACCAGAGGACAGAACGGGCTATTTACAGGCCTGCCCATGCTGATTGCTTGAGCAGCTATTTTCTCCCGGCCACCACGTGGGTGTTACATGCTGCAGTTATGTGGAATATATTGCACCTGTTGTAACAAACAAGCCAACTTTCCCTCCTTTGGGCAAATTCATACAAACTCTTCTGCTTTCTCTCTGTAGGGTAATAAGGCCAGAACAGAGAAACAAAATGAAAGCACTGAAGGATGACACATCCTCAGAAGTACTAAGTCACAAAGACTCCAATGATTGTGGAAGAGGCAGAAAATGAGCTTTTCCTGATAGGAAGGATCTTCAAATTACTGCTCTAATTAAGCATTTCCCAACTTGAACCCAGAAGTTCTTAATCTGAGATAGGAGTATGAACTTCACAGAGGGCTACACTACAGCTGTATCAGAAGAGTATCCTCTCCGGCTTCTGTGTTGTGGCTAACTTCACTCACTCTTCTCCTAATAGTTATAGTTCAATTGCTTTCTATCTGTGTCACCAAAAAGGCAACTTTCACCACTCCCTCTTAACCCACTTCCCTCCATTTCTGGACCAAGGCAAACTTATCTCTAACACTTTGGCATTCTTTTTCCTTTCTTGTGAAGTTTCTGTCATGACTCTTCGTCCTTAACTCCTCTGTCTCAAGCCTCTGCCACTCTAACATCTGTGACAGTTCTTTTCAAAAACTTATTATATTCTCATCAATACCTACCTTCAGTGTGACACTTTGTAGCCACTGTAACAAAGACAGCACAAATGACTAGACTCCAGAGAACTTGCTTTGGATTTGCACAGGATTTAGCATAGTGAAGTCTAGAATTGCTCCCCCTCTGTGCTACAAATGATGATTACACTGTCTTTTGTCTAGGAGTAATTTATTTATATTTTTCTAAATGATCATTAGTGAAACATTATTGAACTCATTATAAAAAGGAATGAAGGATAAATTCTATTCTACTAACAAAGACACAGAGAGAGATTCATGTTTTTCTATTTTGCATCTTACATCCCCATTGGATTTACCAGAAGAAAATTTGATGTAACATGTCGTGAAATTTTATTTACAACCTACACTTTAGCATATATATCCATGCCATGTAATCTCAGAAAGGAGGGAAAATAAGAAAAATATATTAAACAGGACTGCAGCAGTCAGAGTAAAGCCTCTAATAAAATACTGTAAAAACCTGGATTATAATGGATCTTAGAATTAGAACTATTCAAGATTTTCAATTGATAATGAAATTTCACTGCTAAAAATCAATCTTTTCAGTTGGCAAAGAGAATTTGATGATATTTTTTGTAAAATCTTATTCCTGTTTTCAGCTACTTATAGATCTGTTTTTACTTTGTTTTTAGCTTCTTATAGATTTTTCAAATCGCTTTCAGATTTCAAAAGGAAGAGAGGGTAAACAAATATTTTTAAATCAGGTATGATTTGCTCCTTTCCCTCAGTCAGATCTGTTTTCTAGAGATAAAATAATTTTCTATTATCTTCATTACATCGTTTCAAAAGAAGGAAAATAAAAGAAAAACCCATCATTTTAATACAGGTGAAATATATCAAACCTGGAAGGACTGAATAAACACAGAAGAGCAAGAACATACATTTCCCATTCATGAAATGCTTAAATCATAAATCTGCCTATTTGTTTTTATTTTTAGCTTTTATCACAGTAGAAGAGAATATTTTTTTCCAAAGGTCTTTTAAAGTTATATATGTCATGACAAGCATCTTGACTTTAAACTCATACGACATAGAGAACGGCAGCTTAAGATCTCAGTTCCTATTTTAGCAGTCATATTTTGCACTATTCTTTGATTTCAACTCAAGGTAGCTGACCTTTGCAACAAAACCAGGACAGAATCCATCCTAATGCATGAAAAGTTTAGTCTTCTCAACCTAATTAAGGAAGAGAAAACCATATACCTGAAGGACTATTTGAATAACCAGCACCACCAAAGCTTGAGGAGATATTACTGGGCTGTAACCAGTCCAGATCTTAATAACACCGTCTCTTCAGCTGAATCAAATTAAACAGGTGTTTTGGTTTTTTTATATTTAGAGAAGAGTACTGTTACTTGACAGTTCCTTTTATGGCGCTATCTTCTTTTTTACAGCTACCTATCTAGATTGGTTTCTGTAATTTAACTTTTCTCAGAAGCTCATTACTTTCTGATTTTTCCCCTTATATCAGTTCAAATTTATTTCAGAAATTCTCCTAAGATCTTCCAGTTCTCCTTTCTATATGCTGACATAGTCACCTCTTTTGTGGTTACTTTCTTGCCTCCTGGGAGTCCATTCATAGCCTTTGCTGCAAAAATATCACAGAATGACAGAATGACAGAATCACAGGGGTTGGAAGGGACCTCGAGAGATCATCGGGTCCAACCCCCCTGCCAAAGCAGCTCCCTAGCATATATTGCACAGATAGGCATCCAGATGAGTCTTGAATATCTCCAGAGAAGGAGACTCCACCACCTCCCTGGGCAGCCTATTCCAGTGCTCCGTCACCCTCACTGGGGAAAAGTTCTTCCACATGTTGGTGTGGAACTTCCTGTGCTCCAACATGCAGCCATTGCCCCTTGTCCTGTCTCCACAGACGACTGAAAAGGGGTTGGCCAATTCCCCCTGCATCCCATACTTAAGATATTTATAAACATTAATTAGGTCCCCCCTCAGTCTTCTTTTCTCCAGGCTGAACAGCCCCAGCTCACTCAGCCTTTCCTCATATGGGAGATGTCCCAGGCCCTTAATCATCTTCGTAGCCCTTCTCTGGACTCTCTCCAGGAGATCCCTGTCTTTTTTATCCCAGGGAGCCCAGAACTGGACACAATACTCCAGGTGGGGCCTGACCAGGGCAGAGTAGAGGGGGAGGATCACCTCCTTAGACCTGCTGGCCACAGAAAGGACAGAAAGGACTGAAAGATTTAGTCTCTTTTTCACAAAACAAAATAATGCATTTTCTCTATTTTCTTTGAACAACTGCTTAATCTCTCAGGTCTTTATCATGAGTCATCTTGAAAACACAACTGGAAAAATCACACAGCCTGACTACATCTTTTCCAGGATAGCGTACTGCAGATGTGAGGTTAGTTCAAACAATGCAAGTCTGCTCACAAACAGGCTTTATCACTATCACCAGGCTTAATTCCATAATTTGTATACATTAGTCACCCATGGGAAGTTCCATTTTACTTTTCAACCATGATCTCAAAAGAACTTAACAGCATTGGGAGATTTCATGTCACTACTCATCTTCCTGTAAATTACCAGCCATGGAGAGCAATGTGGGACCTTGACACTGATTCTTCTATCTCTTCAATTGTCAGAAATTAGTTTAACTTGGTGGAATTGCATTAGTGGAAAACCAGATAATGGTACTAATTCAATAAGGCACATTATTTGTTTGCTTTTAATCTGCCAGTCCCATTGAAATTAACCAGCCTTGACTATATTCCAGAATAGCAAAGTTTTTGAATAAGTATTGGAATATAAAGCTATTTAACCTGAATGCTTCCCCCCTATCCTAATGTAGAACAATATGTTTATAACAGGAACCTATGATTTAGGACAGAGAGAGAGGGAAAAAAGAGCTGATGTGAATAAATTCGTTATTATGCCTGTATGTAGAGGACTTGCTTAGGAATGGAGAAATTTTATATAAAATAGCCAAGTTACCAGCCAGTGTTGAAGGAAGAAGCACTGAGAAAGCAGGCTCCTAATTGGGAACATCAGTTAAAGATTTGTAATTAAGCAACTGGAATTTGGACTGCTGATCATAAAGTGACTGCTAAAAGAAGATATTAGGCTGTAAAAGAGACTCTTGGGCTCAAACCAGTTGGGGTAAGTGAATATTTGGTATGCTTTAAGTATGTAGTTGATTGACTAACACATGTGGTATTTAGTGCACTTGTGAGTTATGATAGTGACAGCCACAAATCTACTGGGGATTGTAAGAGTGAATTTTGTGGATTGCCTGTGGGTAGAAATAGCGAGCCTTGTGACTGCTGTGGTTGCAATAGCACCTTTTCTGAGTATCTTGTGGCTACAATAATGTAGTCTTGCTTTTAAATGGCAGTGGTGCATTTCCCTCTTGTATCCGTAAAACCTGCACCAGTGGTGTATTGAATCTGTATGTGGTGTGCAAATAAATTGTTTATTTGAACCCTGCAATAGAGTCTCTCTTCATCACAGGAAGGTACTCCATCATTCATTTCAAAAGAGTAAGCCCAGCTCCCATTTGCACCAGTCCAAATCTAACACACCTCAAGTAATTAACCAGAAAAGTTAAATGTGCAGTCCAGAGCAAAAAACAATAATCCAAAGAAACTCCTAGTCTTCCTTAGTTATTCCTGATCAATTTGAAAATTCCTTTAATTTTATCTCCAAATTAATTGTCAATTAGTACTAAACTAGAATCCCTATGGACAGGAGTTCCCTTCCACAGGTTGGTTCATTTGTCTTATAAAACAAGATGTGTAGTAACTGCATAAAAACTTGAAGACACATGAAGAATGGTATTGTAAACCTTCTCAGACAAACACAGCTGACTGGTTGCCTTATCTCTAAATACTAAGACTATAACAAATTGATAGTAATTTACGTAGGTGTCCAAATAATGGGGTATAATGAAAAGGAGATTAGAACGATGTAGAAACTGTTATGTACTATTTTGAATTAACTCAGCCTCAAGACAGATTACCAAATTAAAAGGAAAATGTCTTGATTGCATTCTGTGTGATCAAAATTTTGTCTGCTTTGGAAATGGTGAGCAGTTAAACTCTATCAGTGGCAGCTAATTTGTGGAGGAGCTCTGAAATGATATACACACACAAAAATCAAAAGCCTGCAAAGGTATATGCAAGGTTTTCAGATCTGTCTTTGAAGCAGGGTAAACAAAAGTATCTTTATACTGTTGCCAGAAGAAAGTCTGAAGATTTAGTAGTCAAGTTCACTTTTCCTAACCTAAGGCCTTCTTGAGGAATAGCAGATCTTTAAGAGCACAACTGAATCTTTACCACAGGAGAAGTTCCTTTAGGACAGGTGGAGGATGGTTTGGTCTTTGCATTACAACTTTTAAGACAAGTTCTCTGCTTCTTGATAGACTTTCTCTATGACTTTAAGTTTTTATCTCTTATGCCTTAGTTCCCTATAGTTCACTATTTCTACAATAGGGATAATAGTATTTTTCTGCCTCTGAGGAATTCTGGGTGGATCAATACAGTAAGAATGGGAGGCATTCAGATATTGAGGTGATGTGGGTTGTACATCTCCTAGATGGATGGCTGCTGAGTTTTCAGTATATCAGAGGTTTATTATTCTGGTCCTTAAACAGTGTAGACCCACATGAAGAAAATGTGACCTTGAGATTCTGAAACTCCTAGTTT
Source organism: Porphyrio hochstetteri (assembly GCA_020800305.1). NCBI lineage: Eukaryota > Metazoa > Chordata > Aves > Gruiformes > Rallidae > Porphyrio > Porphyrio hochstetteri. Next base: position 6,272,417 of record CM036909.1, read on the forward strand.
GATTGCCTCAGTGCCCAGAAAAAGACTGCAAATTAACCCAGACCCCCTCAATTTTCTGCTTCATTTGGGATTTCCATTAAGTGACCATCCACCTGCACTGACCATTACCCTCTTACACTGTTAGGTAAAAGGGAGAAAAATTATCATCCCCTTAATATAGCCATGCACCTTTGCCTGATGTGATGACAGAGATTGTAACATCAAGTGCAATCTGATGATATTCTGAATCTATAAAAAGCTTAAAATCCCACACAAGAAATAATTTTCACCTACACAGTAAAATGTTATTCCTCATACACCAGTGACTCTCCTAAACCTTTGGCTCTCAGTTCACCATAAGCTAAAGAAAAACACATTAAAAAACCCAAACCTTTCTTTTCTTCTATCCCACCTTCCTGATCCATCAAGATATTCCAGCAAAAGTCTATTGCAAATGTTGAAAGTGGAACAAACTTGTGAAAAAAGAGGGTTGTATATGGTCCTACTTGCTTAAACTTTTTCATTGCATTTCAAAATGTTAAAGCAAGTCTACCAATGTGACCTACTAACTCAATATGTGTCTAATCAGAGAGAAAATGGGAAAAACACTCTCTTAGAGTTAGAGAACTATTACAGGATTCAGTTCAGGGTCAGAAAGCAGAATTCAGATCATTGTTTCCTAAACATATAAACTAGGGGTGGGAATGTAAATATCCAGAGCTGGACATCCAGAAATATGGCTAGAAGCAGCAAGGAAGAGCAATGTCTGAGGGCAATGTGTTAGCAGGTTTTCTATTCCTCATCTTAACACTAGGGAGGAATTAGGAAGTGTTCTTTCTTTCCTTCATTCACAGAACATGATTAAAATGCCAGAGATTTTTTTGTGTTTTGCACTGAATGAAAGGAAGCTATAAAGGTAAGTAGGGTATGGCATATATTCTGATCTTAATTAAACCCTTTCTCATCACATCCTCAGTACAAAGTTAATCTGCTGTCACAGAAATATACTACCAAACAAAAGAGAAATTGAATGAGTCAAAGTGGCTGAAATCTCAGATAATACAGCATGGATGGTTGCTAGATCCATATTCTTCATATAACAGCTAATGTATTCAGTGTTTATTGATTCACTTGACCAATACTTATGCTATATGCATAACAAGGTATGAGGGAAACCAATATATCATTGTCTCCTATTTATGCATAGGCACTCCAAAAATTCTCACAAAGCCTTAATTTAAGAAAACTTAAGCACTTACATAATTTATTATAGTCAGGACTAGTCAGCTTGGCTACTAAAGCATTTATGAAACAAACACATAGAAATTGCACCAAAGGATTACTAAGGTCACAAAATCAAACCCATAAAAACCAGGCAAAGTGCTCCAGTGTGCATTTTAATATATTTTCTAATTACAGGAGCTCATGCTAATTCTTTTTTGTTGTTTTCCACAGAGTGGATAGTGCTCAGTTTCCTCCCGAGTTCTTCAGTGATGCTTATTACTATAGCAACCAAATGTTATGTAAACATGAATTCATTTTCAAAACATTTCTGTGGAATGAAAGCCATCTGGACACAGTCCTGAACTGGCCTGTTTGGTGACCCTATTTGGACCAGAGGTCCCTTCCAACCTCAACCATACTTTTATTCTGTGAAAACTACTATTGCCATTATTTTTTTGAAAGGGAGCTGAGGTAGATGGACATAAAGACTGCTATCTTTGGACTCCCCTCTCAAAATACCTCTGTGTAATGTTTTAGGCATATTGGCATTTGTGCCTTCAAAGAACAGCTCTCTCCATCTTTAGTATTTTTGCAGATGAAATAGTGTTTTTCCTGAGTACCAAAGAACTGACAGTCTCAAAACTGCACCAACACTCACAGAGGTGGCAACTAGTAACCTGTCCTAGCATTACCTGAGGAGTTCTTGAGATTTTCTCTGGGCAAATCCATCTCCAAGGAGTTTTTAACCTTTTTTCATCACGAAACAGTATCATCAGGTCCACGTTTCATTTAGTAAATCTATCCAGGAAGAGCTTTGGGTTAATTTTAAATCTTGCACATAAGACTTTTCTATACACGCAATGAATAAAATAATAATTATAAGAAGGTGTGAAGGGGAGTGTCTCCATGAGTTCTATTCACTTGTAATTGTGGTGTATAAAAGCTCAGAAACAAATTTAGGGTTGCAGAGAAAACCACTGTACTGACAGTTTCTGATTGATGTGCTTGAATTAAGACAAAGGATACCTATGTTGAAAAATAATCAGTAAAATTTTTCAGTTTTCTACTGTTTAAAACTAACTGTAAACAAAAATACATCCAACCTCAGTATAAGAAATTATGCTGACATCCATGGCTCACAAATGTGTTTGATGACTCATTTCTGTCAGACAACTCTGCTAAGTAAGCTAGCAAAGTTACTGATAACACTAGGGGAAATTCATCCTTTACAGGAATCAATAGAAGAGCAGAATGGACACAGTGCATTTCTCAGATATTTGCTGAAAACAGAACTTTTTCCTCAGATGAGGTTTGAAACCATGCTGAGGTGTACGATGCCTTACACCGCTGGATACAAATGTGTTTGTTCCCAGACTTGAGTTTTTCTTCTATGATCTCTCCGTTTCCTAAATCTTGAAAGTTTCTTGACACCCTGTTCAGTAACCAGACCATCCACTCCTATTTTCCCTGTTTTCATTTTCTCCTTCATCTTCCTTAACTGATTATCTTCCTTTTCTCCATCCAGCTCCTGCTTTCAAGTGTCCCTATTTAGCTCTTCAGGAGTTTCCAGTCACCATTCTCTGTCCAAACAGTCCATCCCCAATCCTAATACTAGCGAGTGCCAGATCTTTTCTTTTTCCTGAGACCTGCTCTCTAATTCTAATCTATTAACTACTAAACCTAAGGCTATAATCCTGTTAAGGTGCTTTTACCAGATAGTTTTCTCTAAATTAGCATGTTTACATTTTGATAAAAGGCAGAGACTTCTGTGAGTGTCCTTCCTTCTTCAAATACAACCCCAAAGAATTCAGCACAGAGAAGTCAGTGGGAATAGAAAACTTCAGCTCAAAAAATGACTAAATCCTGTAAAGTTATAAACAGCTGAACAAATAGCTTTACAACAGGCAGAGTAGGGAAACAATATTATTGAGTCACTAAAATATAAAGCAATACCACTTTTATTAAATGCATTTCTTGATTTGTAAGTGGGTTATACATCTAAGTGCAAACAGTACACTTACCAAATTTGATGAGGGTAATATAGTGCCTTACTGGCATGACTAAGCCAATTTCTATCCTGCTCTTTCTGCTTTCTATATTGAACTGAACTTGCTCAATCCATAGCACAAGGACCCCGTGCTAGAACCATACCTTCTACAGAGGAAAAAAAAGGAAAAAACCAAAAAATGAAGGAAAAAAAAGAATAAAATAAAAGAAATCTTAAAAGGGGGGGGGGGGGGGGGGGGTGTAGGAGGTTATTAATTTTCACCCAAATTGTTGAATCCCAGATGTGGAAATGTGGTTATCACTTTCAAACAATTCTGACACCAGAACACCAATTTATAACACCAATCTATTGAATTTGAATTAGAGTTCATAGGCTCAGCTGCTGTGATAGAAAAAAAAAAAGCCAAAGCCAAATCAAAAATTTTAAAAAGAGGAAAAAAAAGCCCTTAAAACAGATATCTAAAAATTAAGAGTCCAATACACACAGAAGAAGTTTAATTCACAAAGCATCTAGCTACACTATCTTCATAGTAACCTGCTCTTCAGATAGGTTACAACTTCTCCAAATTAAGATAGGATTTTGTACCAACTGAGCTTCAAAGGTAAAAGGAGCTTTTTGGGTATGAGCTTTCACCTAAATCTTGGCTTCCCTAGGTGGAATTTTAGGGGCTAAGGAACTTTTTCTTACCTGACATCACAGCTGATATTAGACCAAGCAATTCAGGGACTGACAGAGCCAGGCTCCCAGCCTAGGGTCAGAGTTAAAAAGCCAGCATAAAGCAAGCTTCAGTGCTGTGCTGGCTTTTTCCAGCTAGGCAAGGTTTTGCAGGTAGCTAGACACCAGTGTCATGCAACTCTAGCCATTTGGCAGGCAGCAAGCTACTTCACTAAATTAGTCCCATTGAGTACAAATCATTTAAACAAGCCCTCAGAAAAAGCAAGAGATTAGCTGTCACTAGCTTCCAATTTTGTTATTTATAGCAACAATGATAGTCAAACCATGTTCTTGGGAGCCTGTATCCTAACAGGCACACTTGGTTTTTTGGGTTTTTTTTTTTCAAAATTATGCTGGTGTCAGATTAAAAGTGCTGTTACAATAAGGAGAAAAACAGGTGGGTTTCCTGTTAAATTTCTATTTTTCTTTCTAGAACTTTACGATAACTTCTCATTGTACCCCCTTTGGCACCACCACCTCAGCTTCCAGCAGGCCCACATTCACACTGGAAACTCCAAATCCCTATGACATGAGCTTTCCCATCTACCAACCTCACTGGAATGTGAGGACAAATTCCACCTACTTTAACACTTCTTTCTGCATAAAGCATATAGCTGGGTCAGGCAGGCAATGTCTGTGCAAACAACCTGGAAGGATTTAGCAACTGAAACCAAAACAGCTGATGACATCCTCAATATTTTCTCAGAGTGCTGACAACAAGCTCGTGGTGTTGAGTAATAAAGCCAGTAGATTAATTAAATGCTGATGAGAGTCTAAGAAGCAGGATAGATATCACTACAGCAGGAGAAGAGAAATACAGAGTAAACTCTATTTTTTTGGCTCTTATGTCCTAGATTGATTGTGTGGAACACAGGCCTTATTGACAGTAAAGCCTCTAGAGCATCTTTTCTTCCTGCATTGTCGCAGGCATAAAAGAAAAAAAATCAACATGAAGAGAAGGAGTAAAAAAGTTTGCACCCAGTAGAAAAATTAGTATAGAAGTAGCTAAAAAGAGTCAAAATACTTTATTCCTTTACAGTGTTGTATCTATAGTGTTAGCTGAATACCTCCCATGCTGATTTACTGTCTACGCAATGGACTCAGTCCTTTTTCATCAAGACCACTCCGTGCCCATCTTTAGTACAGTCTCCATGGGATCTTGCTCAGCTCATGTTGTTTCCCTTTTCTTAAAGTTATTCCTCTCACAGAAATGCCATTGTTGCTCCTTTACTATTTACTATTACCAGAACTTCAACATTAACTTTACTATTCCTTCTGTGCATTTAAGCACTAGGTATGATATTCTCTGCCCATCTAGGTGACAATTTCTCAGCAGCAGTTTTGTCAATGTCTCTGGGTTTGCATAAAGTTAGCACAAGTTGCCATATTTTTAATGGTAACTATGAATATAACACAATATAACAAAATACACAAACCATGGAAGGAATACTTCAGGATTTAAAATAAGAACAGTCCTAGAAGTAAAGCTTTCAAGTTGGTTCAGTCTTGAAAAAAATTAGGGATGGAATTTGTGGCATTATTTAGGACAGTAATAAATGTGTCCAATAGGATCCTATATCACTTTAATTTTTTTGACTAGCCATGATCAATTTTTTTACTGTGCAAAGTTAGAGTCTAGATAAACCCAGGCTAAGTCTGTGCTTTCTTGGAATGCCATAGAATTACATTGGGATACGGCAAAGGTTTGAGTCCTTTCAGGCTTGAGGCTCAAAACTTCTCTATAATATAAAGTATGTTTTGGAAATGAACTGGAAACTAAGTGCAGTTTCTCCTGGTTAAAAATTTATGTCATATATGTATTCAATGGATGCCTTTTAAAAAACCCTTTTGAGACAGACAAGCTTTATTATTCCTGTTTTATAGAGAGGATTGAGATACAGAGAGAAAAGCCTATCATCATAGTCAAAATCTGCAGTAGGTCAAAAATTAAAACAGTGGTACTGTTCAAAGCACAAGACTATGCTTCAAGTACAAATTGCTAGACAATAACCATTTTCATGAAGTACTAATTGATTATGCAGTACTGCTAGATGTTGCTTTTAATGTACTACAGATGTTTGGATACTTTACACACTAGATTTCAAATTGTTCATAAAATGGATGACCAGGTGTACAGAACCTCATAAGAATATTTAATGTCTCTGTTTTCTTTTCTTGCAGTTTCATGCAGTGATGTTAAGGATAATATTTTAAATTTTCTTTCTTCTCTAATGTGTCTTTATAAGTTATTTAATTGTGCACACGTACACACAGAAATATAAAATATATGCATGTGAAAAAGAGCCCTGTGGTATCATAGAATGCTAGTGTACCCTGCAGCTTTTTTATTACTAAGCTGTGAATTGTACCTAGAGAGGCACTGAGACTAGTGATGCAGAAAGCAGCACTTCCTCAAGGTAGGTCTATTTTTTTAATAGTCTACCTTTTTCACCACGTGGTAAGCATTAATCCCTTCTGCTGTCATGTTTTTTTCTCCTTTCAAAATGTCTTTGCTGCTCTCTTACAAATAATTAAACACCATTCCCATTTGGGGTTTTGTGCAGTTGCTTGCTCTGGTGCTGACTTCCTAGGTGCCCTTTTACTTACTTCATTGTATATAAGCATTAACATTCCCAAATAAATCTCTGTATAACATCAGTTTACCCAGTACACGCTTTTGGGGTAGGCAATTTCTTCAATAGTCGTGTGAGCTGAAACTGGGGAGCTTGAGACAATCATCTCATCCTGTTGCTGTTGTGAAAAGTGACAGTAGAAGACATCAGAAGATTCATCAAACCACATGTGTGGGATCTGCTAAAGTTTTATAATGGATGGGTATTAACAGGGAGCCTGTTTTTGGTTTGCACATGGATAGGTGAAATATCACTTCTGATGTTTCGTAGACAACAAGACCACTCATGGGTAAAGGAAAATGAAGAAAACCTCCAAAACTGGAGAGAAGACATATGTATGCCATCTTTGCATTTTGCCCTGTTTAGATACTGCACAGAGATATGGATGAAGCAAAAGCATTACTAATAAAACACTCCTCCTTCAGGTTAGGGACACAGGGAAAACATCTTTTTTTGAAGTTTGAAGCTGAGTAGATATTCCACAGACCTCATTTGCTCCTGGAATGTAGGATGTAGAACCAACACACCAATTAAGTATCTAAAGTCATAACTGGATCAAAGTGCATTTAAGAACAGAAAGCAAATATTTGAGTCTTAAGAATTCAGAATTTTAAATAGTGAATATATATGTATATATGGATTAGAGAATATATATAATTCCTCCACATATCCTAAGGAGCTTTCCCTGATACCATGCATAAAATAACTGCCTACTGTACAGTATTTTGCATTATTTGTCAGCCACCAACAAGCACAATATGCTGAAGTAAATGAAACTTCAAGATGTGGCCTGCTTGCAATTCCTCTTTTCCCATGAAAAGTTGTGGTTTTGCTTGGCAAGGTTCTGATGGAGGAGCAGGGTCTGCAGGGGTAGCTTCTGCAAGAAGAGACTTTGGTGGGCATCTGGCCTCCAGCCAGGGTCAAACCTTCACAATAGAGCAACCCAGATAATACAATTCTTGCATTTCAGGCACAGGTATTCTAGTACCTGTATTTATGCATTGTGGCCAAAACCAGATAAAGACTGAACAGAGATGTAGAACCCACATAAGATTTTAATATAATCTTCTTTTCTGAAGGTTTGGAGATTAAAAAAAAGATCTAGTTACATCTTAAGATGAGAGATAATTATTCCATTCAAATAATCTAAATAGAAGCATGCGATTTTAATTATTATAACAGGATGTAATGGTGACTAAATTGAGAAGTTGATTATTCACAAAATAATTGTGCCATTCTTCTACAAATAAAATAGGACAAAATGTATTTTGTGGTTCAGAAGTTTGGCTAATACTAATGCAGTCACTATATTTACTGATGTGAATCTTATTCAATAGTCAAGTGAGTTCCAATCAATTTTCTCATATAAGCTGCATGTACGAATTTTAACTGGCAAATTAGATAGATGTCACCTGTTGGGTCTTTTGGGAAATAAGAAATCCCTCTACAAGATCATCAAATTAGTTTTCACCAATTGTATGAAATGATATGAAGTAATACCAGGCTATGTTTTATTTATTCAAAAGTCTGCATCAGGAATTGATAAGTCAAACCCAGCAAAACAATCCCAAGTGTAATTTTTATGAAAATGTCTATTTCAAACCATGGAGTGAATGTGACAATCTTTAATTACTTGGGTACATGTAAAACTCAGACACAACCTCTGTAACAGATGTGGAGACAGAGCTAGATTTATATCCCTTATGAACCACTAGAAATTCAGTTATCTGGAGGTATAACCAGGCATAATCTGTTCCTCCTTGATGGGAAGCACCAGATTGTGTTGCCATTTTAAATCATCTGATGAGGGAGATCACTACTTAGCAGTAAGCAATAATGTAGGGATGAGATAACCACATAGATCTTGACAGCAAATTTTTGCATCATATACTGCTGCTTCTAAAATTCTTGAATACCTGAACTAAAAATAGGTCAAAAATTGACACCTTCACAACATCAGCCAGAATTCCTGACTATCCCCTTTTACATCTCACATAGAAACCTCGTTTACCAAATATGGTTACTGTTAGATATATATTACCATATTTATTAAATCAAACTGTATCTATTTAAAAAATACCCAACCAGTTTAAATGACAGTAGAAGTTCTTTTTCTGTGAAGATGGAGTAAAATTTGAGACTTGAGTACTGCAGCTATCAATTACGAATGAAAAAGGAACTCCACAAATAAAGACCCCTAAGCTGAACTATGTAATGACTTAAGCTGAAGGATGGTAGATTTAGATTAGATATGAGGAACAAATCCTTCCATGTAAGGGTGGAGAGGCCCCAGCACAGGCTGCCCAGAGAAGCTGTGGCTGCCTCTGGATCCCTGGCAGTGTTGAGGGCCAGGTTGGATGGGGCTTTGGGCAACCTGGGCTAGTGGAGGGTGTTCTTGTCCATGTCAGGGGGTGGAATTTGGTGGGCTTTAGGCTCCCTTCCCACCGAAACCATTCTGTGATTTTAAGAATACACATTCAGACTATTGTTTTTAAGGCCTTGAAAGAAAATCTATCTATAACATTATGAACAGTTCTGATAGATCATTTAAATATCTGGTACCACTTACAACTTTCTATGTCTTAAGCAGTTCCAAAGAATAGCTGGGCTTTTTATAGTATGCATAGGAAGGCACTATTCCCTAAGTGTTTGTAGGTGAGGAATGCACATCTGCACTAGTGCTATCAAGGGACCCTGAGTACAAGTACTGACTAGGCTCAAAGAGGACAGGGAGCAGGGGACAGAGTGTGACAGAGCCAACTGATGTAGCAAGAGAAACACCCAGTGGACTGTGTTCCTCTATGAAGGCTTCAGTTAACTTTTTCTATTTCTATTTTATGCCATTCCCACACAGAAAAATGATATTCACTGTGAACATAATGAATGCATATTGAGAGCTAAGTATAAGTAAACATATAAGTGTTTTCTAAAGTTACAGCAAAATTACACAAACAGTACAATAACTGGGAAAACAAGAGCTATAAGAGGAAATTCTGAAATACAGTTAATCTAAATAAAAAAAAGCTATTTTTTGCAAAAATTTGGGGTGTACAGTACATAACCAAAGTTCCTCAAATAACTTAAATGCCATTCTGCCAGAATGTTCTAAAGGGGGATGACAAGCAAACAACCTTTTAAAGAGTATTTATCTGAGACAATAGATAATAAGTAGCAGCAAATACGACATTCCCATTATTAAACTATATCACTGTAGCCTAAATTAGTCAAGGAGATATGACTGGTAAAACACCGATAGTTTGTTTTAAAACATCTAATCTTTGTGTATAGTCATTAATTCTAATACAGGAAATTAAACCTGTATGGCATACCATTTATTCAATAACCTGTGATACATAACCCATCTATACAGGGTGAAATTAATCACAAAACTCCCACTAACTTCAATGAAGATACACACACACACACACACACGCACACACTATGTATACATAGGTATAAACCAGCTTGTATAGATAGCCAGAATATAGATCTGTAAATACAGGCTTGGTACAGAGACAGATAGGATGTTTTAGTCTTATCCTCCTGCATAAGGCCTAGGAAGATAAATTTGATGCCACCTTCAGCTGGATTTAGAAAGACTCAAGAAATTGTTCTGGCATAACCCTTGAAGCTTAACTGTGTGTAAAAGCTTCATATTCTTCACTTTGGCAAAAGTTACTTCTGCTTGCATGGATTTAGTGACGCAGCAAAATGTCACCGAGTCTTCTACTTGGATAATGATCCAACATTTCAGAATGAAAATCAGGCTGCGCTGGAGTCAGAAGGAGTTTTGCAGTGTGTTTAAAGGGAGTCAAGCTTTCCTCTTTGCATTTGAAAATCAGGAATGAAGGCAAACCACTATGGCTGATGACTAAACCCTGGCTTGAGGTTAGGGAAAAAAAAAAAGGAAGCCCTGATACAATTGGCACCTACTTCATAGCATTATACATTCTGCAGAGAAAAGAGTGGGTAATCAATAGCAAGTTTCATCTTATTAGGATACAGGTTTAAACTCATTTAAGCTCACTGAAATTTTTCTAATGATTTTAAATTATTTGCCTTAAATTTTTAAGGTAACTGGTAATGATCTCCAAAATATTCTGATTATATCTGACTGTAAAGGTTAGAAAAGTTATGTCACATTTCTCAAATAATTTCAGTAGAAAAAGTATGCTTCAGAAAGGCCAAATTTATTTTTTTAATACACACAAAGCAAGTGTTTTCAATTTTGCATTATATTCCTTTCCAAAATCAGCATGAAACAGTTTAAAAGAGGCTACTCATAATTAGTTATTTTGAAGGAACCAAGCAAATTTTATTTTATTTTTTTGCACTGCTCCAGGTATGAGTTTCATCTTCAGCCAGCACTGAGAAGCAGGCTCAGCAGAAGAAAGAAATTGAAATGAAGAAACAACAACATTCTCATCACCATCCTTCCAGATCATTCCAGAAGTATACAGAAGTTTTTTATGCCATCGTCCATGCAGTACTTGCCTGCTTTGTCATTAAATTCATAAATTAATCATTGCAGGTCCTGAATTTGCTGGAAAATATTGGTCAGTGGAGTTATGCCAGCTCAGAAAAAAATGGCCTGTTGACTTCTCCCTTCCAGTGACAAAAGTAAATGTTCTCTCAGTCACAGACAGAATTGACAGCCTTTTCCTGTTGATTATAAATGTCAAAAGTCTAAAGAAAAAATATGGCAAATGGACAGAGAAAAACTATCTTTGCTAAAGAGCCCATGAACTATCACTGGCACTGACTGCTTTGCTTTAGTTTGTATTGACACACTCAGCGAGGTTCCTAACCACCTTCTCCTTGGCCTTATTTATCCAATAAACGTAACGATATATTAATGATGCTGACTTATCTCTAGCTACAAACACAATTCCAAATTTGAGAGCCTTAATCTGATCTTCTGGATCAATAAAACATCCAGAACTTGTTTCCATACATCAGTACAGAAGCACAGTCTGAAGTACCACTCTCTGCTTGTACTTTCCCCAGGTCCTTTCTGAACAGCTGTGATGGCCTCATGCTGCTTGCACCAGATGAGGCACCAGTGATCATCCTCTCCTTTTATAAGGTGAACTGATAGTACTTTGAGGGTAGATCATAGCTTTTTCCTACAGCACAGCAGTAGGGAGGATGCTGAGTACTCACCGGAGTCCAGCCTTTTTAAGTGGCCTCAAGGGTGCAGACTTCCCATCACTTTTGCCCACTACCTCAACCATCACAACGCTACTAGTGCAGATTTCTGTAACTGACTCTTAATCCTTACACTGTCTGTCCTTCTGCCTGGATTTGCCCCCAGCATCTCCACACTTGCACTTTAGTCCTGGTATACCTCTTTACCCAGTCTGACAAGACGCTATGACAAATACGAACTGTAAATTGTCTTTCTTAATATTTTGAGACATTCAATTGGGCCTCCTTGTCTTGTACCTGGGGAAGCTGATAAGCCAATATATCCTCACAGACCATCAGTACATGTATACTGGTAGGCCACATAAGAGTGTTTATTTTTAAACAATGTTTTGTGAAGCTTTCATCTGTTGTTTTTGGCTTGGTTTGTTTTTTCTTTATACAGCTGCTTGATCTCATTTCAGTGCTAACCCTGTGTAGAAAGTACAGTTGCAATCCCTACCATCCCAGCAAGGTTTCCTGGGAGCACAAAACCAAATCTCCTTAAGCAGATCAGTGTATGTGCAGCTTCAAGCACGCGCTAGTTTGAACTGATTTATTGATGCCACCATCTCACCCTGTGTGTGGCAGCAGCTGCCCCACTTTAAAGGATTCATAATGTGCCAACAGGGGTAAACGGCTCTGCATCCTAACATCCCTTTCCTCTTCCGTGCTCCAGGCACTATCTTCTGTGCTAGCCTCTGGGCTCCCTGATCTCAGGGAGCAAAACTATGTCTAGCCTGGAGTAGGCTCTCCAGGGGGAGCTGGGAAAGCTTGTTTGCACTTGTCTCCCATTTCCCTAGCACCCACACAGGGTCAGGCACAATCAAGCCTGTTGTGTTTGAACAACTCTTCTATTCATTTTTCTCCCCCTGTGAGTTCACAGCTTGAGTAAGAGCTTATCTTTTATCTGGATGAAAAGAATACCAGCTGAATTTAGCAGCTTTTCTTGCATCAAGCTTGCACTAGGGGGTCTGATCTGAAACCTATGTCAGCTTTTCCAGTTACTTGAAATAGATTTGGACTCTGCTTTTAACAACAGGTTTTTCTTCTGGTGAACCTAATTGTCCCACAGATGCTGATGAGGTGCATGTATAGCCAAACTGTCCCAGGCTGTCATCGTCACTCACGAGTTAAGCTAGGTGGCCCTGTAAGTACATCTAAGAGAACGAAAAGGGTAATGTGACATTTTTCAAAGTACTGTGATATCAGCAGCCAACAGAAGGGTTATTCTATTTACTCTGGGTAAAAAAGCCAGTTACTGATTCAGTGTGAACTGACTCAGTAATTTATTTCAATAACCTCTAGATTCCCTTACCACTGCAGAGATCAGTAAGTAGAAACCAAAGATTCATTCAGCTTGTGCCATTCAGCCTTCTTCTAAAATCTACCAATAATTATGTGTAAATAGCCTGGAGATCCCTGTACACTATGCTACACTGAACAGGTAAGTCTTGATTCAAAGGCCATTTTTAAGAGAGACACATTCAAATATTCTGTGGTTTAAACAACATATTTTAGGAAGATCAGATGGCTTCTGATTCTTTCTGCATATGTAGCAGAAGGGAGAATAACATTAAATTTCTTATACATCCACAGAATACTGTCCTGTTTTAACATTTGGATGCTTCAGCCCAGAGGTCTGAATCAACCTTGTGTGAATGACATCTGTTTGGTGACAAATTGGTAGGCATTTTCACATCCATTAGAATAAAAGAAACCATATAAATTTAGCTTCATTTTAATGAAGGCATCTACTTTTTACTGAAAAAAAATTAGTTTTTAATGAAAAAATAACGGAAAGAAAAGAACTAGAATTATGCAGCCATGGACCTAGAATATAAATGCTCAACCTTTTAAAGGGACATCTATTCCTTTTGGTTTCTCCTGAACTCCTTCAATACCTGAAATCGGCTTTGGAGAGAACCTGGCACAGAGAGTGTTTACCAAATCTGGGACTAAGACTGGACCTAGCCACACCAAGGCTTCTCTCTGAGAAGATGTTTAGAAAGTAAGGGGGTCCTTTCTGAACAGTGTGACTCAATGGGAGGGACTCCCTCAGTCACACATCAGTCGCACCCCTTACATGACAATCCTATTTCACAGAGCCTTTCACCAGGCAATACTTCCTGTTCCATAGTGCCAGTACGCTAAGATTCCTGTAATTATTTCAGTGATTTTGAGAGGCATGAATCTCATTGTGGAGTTTTTACCAGATTTTTTGAAGGCGTCTGTCTAACAGGGCACATACAGAGCTCAAGAGATTTTTCAAAGGTATCTGCATCTTTCTGCATGACTTAGATAGAATCACAGAATTACAGACTGGTTTAGGTTGGAAGGGACCTTAAAATTCCAACCCCCCTGCCACGAGAAGGGGCACCTTCCACTAACCCAGACTGGCCAAAACTCCATATAATCTGGCCTTGATCACTTGATAGAAGGAGTAACAATAAAGTACCTGACGAACATGGACACCTACCTGCTTTTTGTCATCTTTCTAGATGCCTATTTACATCTTCAGGGACCCAAACATGTTGATAACTCAGGTCCTTTGTTATTACAAATAGAAAACAATGTAAGACAGAATATCACAGTATGATGTAACTATCAAGATACTATATACAGGCATAATGTCCATTCACTCTGACTTTTAGTTCACCCAGACCAACCAAAGGGTAAATTACATCATATAAGCAATGTTGTGCCCTTCTTAACTTGGGATGTAGAATTTATAATTTGTACTCTTTTGGGCCCAAAGAAAAAGAAAAAATACAATAACAACAACAAAAAAAAATCCCATAAACAAACTCACAAAATTATCTTCAAAGTATAAGAAGATATTATTATAATTACATAATATACCATAATAAATGCAAGAAATGCCAAAGATAAACAGCTTCGGAACAAGCCATTCAAGACCCATAGCTGTAAGAATCAGATTTAGGGATGTTCTTGCAAGCAAGTACATTCTTTCAGATTTGTCATGGCCATCCATTTTCCTGAATAAATAGCTGTGAAATTCTTACTTCCCCAAATTCAGTTAAAAAAAAACCCAAACATGTCCCGGTCCAACTCAAGTGTACTGCTGTTATGTGACTGAGTTGCACAGCAATTTTGTTTCTTTCCAAGTCACTTGCACAGCAATACAGGGAAGAAATAAAAGCATTAGGTAGCCTTGTACTTCTGGTATCTGTCAGCAGTGGGAAGCTTCTGGTTTGTTTTTTTCTTTACACAGAGTAGAGCATATACATTTAAAAAAACTCCACAAACAACAGCCACATTAAGTATTGATTCCATCTTGCCAAAACATCAGCTAGTAGAGCTAAGACAACCTGAGAAAGCGTGTAAGAACTAAGCCATGCCAAATAATGAGCTGGCATGGTTTCCTATCCTCCAGACCAAGGATGAAGCAAGGACTAAGTTTGTGAACTTAAGGATCTCAAATTTTGGATGCAGCTCTGCCTGCTGGGCAGCAAAACTGTGCAGAGCCTCTCAGTAAAGTCTACTAGCTGTACCTGTACTTTGATTAGCAGTATTTAAAGGTGTTTTGTACCTTTACAACCCAGTAGGCAATACCAGCTTATAGAAAGAATAGGTATTATATTGACAAATCAAGATGAAAACAAGATAAACACCAGAAGATTTATGACACATTTCCAATACACTGTGACCTTACATTGGAAAGACCAATGACAATGCAATACACTCTGTTGGTAAACAATAACTCTGAAAACTGAAATGCTTCAGTCTTAGGAAAGGTCAGGTGTGATCCTAAAACAGCAGCTCACATATACTAGCACCTACATTTAGAGGATGAGACTGCAGTTTCCCTGTACATCAAATACACCAAATTTTGCACTGAAGTGTCAAGCTCCTGGGCAAGAAGCAAGACTACTCAAAGAGACTGAAGGGTTAATTACATTGAAATAAGTATTATTATCCATAGGAAGAGGAAAGTAGACCATGTGTTATTTTGCATACCAGCAGCTCCTGATTTCGAAATGCCCCAATTTTAGCCAGAGTTGCTAGTGACATGAATTAATATGGAGATGGACAAGTTGGCTAAGGTAAAAGAGTTGGCTTATTCGTCAGTAGGAATGCCTCATAAGATTAAAAGGTCTCATGCCTACTAAACCCAGAAATGTTGTTAAAGGCCAGAGAAAGCGCAGGAGATCCCTTTTATTTTAATACCCCTTTAATTCAAAATGAAGGGTTCAGTTGATACACACATATGTGCTGAATATTATCTTTTGCTGTTAACTTTTATTTTGTTGTGCAAAGAATAAACCCTGCATACCTGCCTAATCCTGATCACCTTTCTAGTCATATTTTTTTAATCAAGTATATTTATTTTTTGCCCCCCTCCAAAAAAAAAAAAACCACCAAAACTTTCATTTGCTCTCATATCACTGTTTCCTTTCTTGAATTAACATCAAACAGTTCGCCTGTGAAGACAGTCACTCATCAAAATCACTTGGAGTAATTTCAATTTCACACTGATCACACAGATCTGAAACCTCTCCAAGCAGAGATTTTCATCATAAGAGAAAATTTGGTCTCCTGTTGGGGTTCTTGGTATTTCAGGTCTGTCTCTTGTTAGCTTTTGGAATAGATGTGTCATGGGAGCTTACTTACAAAATTGAATTGATTGCAACAATGATTCAGGATTAAACAAGATTATTGTGTTTCTTTCCAACAAGCATTTGTGCTGCATCTTTTTCTTTTTTTTTTCTTTCTTTTCAATTTGAAACATGGACACTTTGGACAGTATAAAACAAATTTCTGGTTTTGTCCTACCTTCTTACTGTGTCTTTTGATCCTATTCTTATGTTGGTTGTACATTATTAATTATGTTGCAGTTGTACCTAAAGTCCTCAATCAAGACCAGAAAAGCAGTGCTGAGAGGTACTTCCCAAATTGTGAAGACTATCCCCACAGCTTTCAAATACAAAAACAAAAGCATAAAAAATGGAGCAGAAAGAAAAAGCATTTTTTTTAGGATCTATGAATGTGTCCCAGATCTTCTGGATTATTTGGCCATGCTCTGTTTATGTCTTGTGTTGTATATTGGGCAAATGCAGATTTGTGACTGTCTTCTGTAGACTGGAAGATTATGATAGTAATGAAACCTGGTTTTTGCATGTATGCAAGCTGCTATATGAATACAAATCATTAATTAACCATAGAGGTCAATAATTAGGGTGACTAAATTTTAGCATAAGAAAATATTTACTCCTTTTAACTAATTTTATAAAACTAGCCCAAACCAGCTAAATATGTTGATTGTGAAGACATTATTGACAGATCAATTCTTCAGAATGCAGAAAAAATACATGCTTCAAATATTATATTCATATGTTTGATATTTCTTCAGGTTTCATAAAAGTATTTTTGTTTACCTTAAAAAATTTTTGACATGTGTTTGAAAAGAAATACATTAGATACTATGATAATGAAGTATCTGAAAAAGACACTGATGATTAAGTCAGAAAGACGAATCTCAACTATGTTACTTTAGAAAAAAAGAAGTGGATCCTGAAGACTAAGTACAAATATTCATATCTCTTCAAAATCCTTCAAGAATTAGTAAAGATAAACAGCATATCCATTTACCCCACTTTTTTGTGACTTTAAGTCTGGCACAGGAACTTCAAAAGCCAGGAAATTTATTCACTGTTATCCAATTTCATGAAGTCTTACCTTCTATTTTATACAACTTCATACTTCAAGGAAAATCTTCAGCCTCTACTATATTCCAAAGATCCGGCTCTGGTGAGTGTTTTACCTTTTTTGGTAGTTTTTGGGTTTGTTTTGTTGTGGGTTTTTTGAGGGGGGATAGTTGTAAGGGTCTTTTCTGGGCATGGATTTACCTCAAAATAAAGTTTGTGTTATAGTCAGTTCTTATTTGGCATTTGATAGTACTGCCTGGAAACAGAGAAAATACTGAAAAATTCTGTAATCCTCTGGAAGGTACATCAATGCAGATGGCCTGTAAAGGTGTCTGAATCCATTTAGATAAGAATTACAGGGGATGAAGCACACTGCTGGATCCAGATGGTGTACAACCTACCAAGCCTTGTACTCTTGAATGAGAAATGGTCCTATGGGTAAGTATCCCTTCATTACATGACTGTTGAAGGTACTGGCTACTCATCTATCTTCTAGCATAAATCATATATCCCCTCATCAGATCACATCCTTTGGGAGAATAAGTGCTTGGAGAATAAATTAGGAAGATTGTCACTGATTGGGTTTCTAATATTGTAAATTAGAGAGTATCCTGCGGATCAATATAGGTATGTTCAAAACTACAGGCTGAGGGTGATTATCATAAATTGCACCAAGGGAAATACCAATTGGATATTGGAGAACATTTTCACCATGAGGATATTCAAATATTGGAAGAAGTTGTGTAGGGAAGTTGTGGAATCTCCATCCCTGGAGAAGTCCCCTGAATAATTGGTCCAACTTAAAATTTAAATGCAACTTTGTTTGGCCTGGTCTAAGCAGAAGGCAAATCTCAATAACCTCCAGAGGTCCCTTCCAGGCTTCATGCCTCTGAGTCATGGACTCAGTTTATTCTTCAGCTCTTGCTTATATCCAGAAAAGAAAATTGTTTCAGTTTTTCTTTAGCAGCTCAGAATTTAGTGCACTTAGCCAGAATTTGGAATACATGCCTGATTTACTCTTTCCCTGGGAGGATTCATAGCCATGTCTTCCTCCAGGAGAAAGCTCTAACCACCAGACTACAAATATTCTAGGATGAAAAGCAGGAAGGAAATCCTTGACCCCTTTCTTTTCGGTCTGTTTCATTCCATATAATACAATTAAAGATTCATAATATAAGGGGGGGGGGAGGGAGAGAGAGAGCGAGCTAGAAAGATTAAATCTCTAGCCTAGTGGTTGAAGACTTGTTCTGGGAAAGTTCTGGTTTGTGTTTTCTGCCTTACGGTCTGTATTTTATACAGTTACAGTTTCATTGAGAAGACATCATCAGTCTTTGTGTTTACATACTGTCAGGAAGAGGAAACAAAGTTATAAATAATGTAATTACAGAATTTTTCTCTTCTTTCACACTCTATGCTGCTTTCTCTTTGTCATATGGAAAAGTTTCAAGACTTTAATCTTATGTTTAGGTCATGGAGGTATGAAGATGAAGAACAGAAGGGATATAACTCCCTTTTGTCCACAGTGTCTTAAGTACCAAGGTGCACACTAGGGGTTTACCTTGTCTCCACTTATCCAGTGGTAGGCAATGGTGGCTACTGTGACTTCGTTAGATCTCAAGATATGAAGCGAGCTCTTAGCAGGATGACCTTATCAGGGCCTTTGAGCAAAAGAGACAAAGGAATTCCTCCTCATTTCTGACTTCTGGTAGGACTCAGACACTTGGATGTCTGGTGACAGACACTAGTCCCCTGCAATCCTTTAAGGATTGATTGAGCCTTGGAAAGGGAGCTTGTCTAATGCTACCCAGGAAATCTTTGGAAAAGTTGAACCCCACTTTTTCTAGACCCACATTAATACCATCACCAGTGAACTATCCTTCTATCAATTTCCTTCTGAAAAATGCAGTGTATGGAGGTACAAATTAAGAGAACAGTGAAAGATGTATATACTTAGTTTAAAACTTCAGACAATTGCTCACATCTCTGTTGTATTTTTTGTGACATACAGTTAATTTCAGCCATATGGATAAAGCAGAATATTATACTTCCTATTATCCCTCATTCAGAATACTTGCATACCAGTAATGTTGCAGTATAAACTGTTAATATATGCTTTTCTTCTTTCCCATATGACCAGAATAATCTTCAGTAACAATAACCTTAACAACCACCCAATCTTCAAATGGCATCTCAAAATTATTTGACTTCCAGTTGAGAGCCTGTTATACCACTGAATAGCGTGGTGAACATGAAAATATTTGTATGTGTATTTGTTATCTATAACACAAAATATTTATCTTCCTAATCCTTAAAGGTTAAAGAATAATAGATACAATCAGGAAGAGAAAAGCTACACCAACTTAGGTTGCAGATGGAGACATATTTGTCCTAGAAAAATGCAGAAAACATACTAGGAACCATACGTTGTTTTCAACGGGTGAAGTAAGCAGCTCTTTAAATGCTGGCATAGAAATCTCTTCTTTTTAATTTTCACACTCCTCTCATCTTTTAGAAAATATTGCAGTAGGAATTGCTGGACTTACTTAAAAAACATTGCAGTAGTGCTAATCCTGGCCTCCTTAGCTGAGGAAAGGCTAGAAAAAGCTAAACTCTTCTCACAAGATGCAATATACTTTACTCATCTATGCGCTCATCAAGCTTAATTTATCCTTCTGTGGAAGAGTTGATACAAAGTTCATTTTCATCTCAAAACAACCTTGACAGTCAGGAAGAACCACAAGAAAGAAATCTTTTTAGTTGTCTTATTTCTTATTTAAGATAAGGCATTCTGACTCTCTCCTTACTCTCATAAACACTATACACTAATGCATAGTCCCCTCTCCTGCCTATGCATTCCCTAATGCTCTCTCTTACAGTGGGTACAGATTAGGATTCACTTTATACAACTCCTGATCAAGTTACTTCAGCCTCCCTTCTTTGTCAAAGGACAAAAATAGTTATCTTACAGTAACCTCCATGTTTTCTTTTACTACAAGAGTCTTTAGTGACTCACTGTAATAATTTAAATGTCTGCACTGTAGAGGTCTATCTTTTGTCAGACAAATCTTTTATCCCTGACATCAGAATCATATAATGCATTTTTAGCTTGTTAAACTCTGATTATTCTCTGGTAATTCAATTTTCTTTCGGGGATGTCAAGACTTAATATGTTAGACACAAATCATCCAGTTACATACTGCATTTTGTGCAATGCCTGTTGCACGTGTATCCTTATATACTCTCACTTTCACTTAAGTCCCCAGGTAATTTGAAAAAAAAAAAAAAAAAGAAAAAAGAAAACACAAGAAAAAAAAAAATTAAAAAGGGGGGGGGAAATAAAAAAAAGGGGCACATATAAATCTATCAATAGCTTCCTTTTCCCAAAATGCCACGAGACTTATATTTGGAGAGGACTGAAACTCTCTGACGAATCAGTCCTGGTGATGCCAACACTTGTTCATCTCCCCGAGGAACATGAGATAATAGCAGCTGCTGCGTTTCCACAGTACACAGAAATAACCAAAACTCTTCAAAAGAGGACAAATCAACACCTTCTTCATAGTGCTGCCCATGAGTGCAGCACAGAGAGGTTATTCACTTTAGAGCCTCTTATTTTTCTCAATAAGTTGTTAGCTACTCCTCATTGTACAGCACCTTTGTTACAGGGTGTTGTTTCATCAAATTGCTTTACATAGTCATATAATCTATTCCCATTTCTTTCCATAAAAACAAGCCCTGATATGTCTTATGTCTAAAAAGACCCCTCTGTAAGAATATGGGGTTTTCTTTCCATTTTTTTCCTTAGAGAATTTAGATTTTTTGTGTACTCCTTGTCTGCAATGAAAAGCTGAGCAGAAGAGTCTTTTGTCCTCAAGGATGAATCTTATTTCATCACTACTGACAAGTGTAAGATTTTCATGACTGGGTAGAAGTGGAACATAAGACAACAGAAAGAGGTCTTTCTGTGGTCAAAAGTATGAGATAAAAATTGCAGGAGAATTCAAGGAGTGACTGTTTAATGGAAAGTTAAAGCTCTAATAGCAGGTCATAAAACGTCTTTCAGCATAACTAGAATTTTGTTGTCACACAAAATTGCACAAACAATTATGACACCATCAAGGGAAGTGATGTTGTCAGAGTAGGTTTGAAAATTTAGTCCTCAGTGGCTTTTACTTCTCCACTCATGTCAAAGTCATTGAATTTTTTTCTTCTTATTGGCTTTTCTCTAATGACCTGTTTATTAATTAAGCAAGACTCTTACCCTTTTACTTTTTTTTTCTAATTGCTGTGATTGTTGGAGAACCACCTATTTTCAGACACTGTTTTAGCTTTCTCTAAGCTAAAGACTGTAGTTAACTCACTTTATATTACAGCAATTTTACACACATCAGAAATGTCAATAAAATAAAACCAGCCAGTTATAAGGTACCATCTGTTTTATCACACGCTGTATCCATGCACTGTAAAAGGTGTTCTTCCTTGTAAGAGCTGGAAACTGATAAGTTGCTGACATTTAAAGAGGAGGCTGTGTGGTCTGGGAAGAGATATGCTTTCAATTTAGAAATGTTGGTAACAGAGACCTCTGAAGCTATGCACGGAGTTTTTTTATGTGTTCACAGATTGTCAGTCGCCATTAGAAAAAAATCTGAGCCATCTAAAAGCATCTAAATTCAACAGATAATTCTATCAAAATCTCATCTAAAAGATCCGTTCTCTCTTCAAGCCAGCAAAGCCATTACTATATTTTCAAACTTAAACTTAGGTGATGTATACATCTTCACAAACATTGTTCTTTGAAACTAAATTTCAGATAGTTTGCATGGTCAAATGATTTGCAAACGTCAGAGGCAGGAGCTGTTTGATGTAGAGGAGCATTTTGGAAGAATATGAAAGGCTAAGGGTAGTCAGAGGGATTTGGGCTGTTGGAGTTAAAGGGGACATTGCTGGGAACCAGGGATTTGACTGCTTCTACTACCCTTCTACAGTGGGCATTACCTGCCCATATGTGTAACTGCAACAGTATTGGATCAGGGAGGTTTATACTGTTTATCATCATGAAAACACCACCTGCATGACTTACGTCTCAGAGAGGTCCTTAATGTCCCCTGAAGTCCTTGACAATGGCATTATGACCCAAAGTGGTGAAGCCTTATTGAAGACTTTGTAAGTACTCTTCAGGTATCAAACACATCCAGATCCTGGCCACAAACACAACTAATTTAAATTGGCACAGCCCAAGAAATAAAATAATTTTTAAAAAATAAATGAAAAAGGAATAAAATCAGAATTATTCTACATGGGGCTGGATTTAACCTGAGAGCACAGTGGTGGTTCCCAGACATTCTCCTTCAGTGTTTCTAAACTGTGACATTTTACTCCCATGATCACAAATTAATTTTGAGTCAGCACTGTACATGGGAAATTAAAAGCAGCACTACTGAGAAGGGATTCCTCTTTGAAATTTTCCTGCCAACACACAATTGCAACCTGAACACTGCTAGCATTTGCTCATAGACAGCAATATCAGAGCCTGGATAGATAAACTGGTAGATTAAATTGAAACCAGTGAGTTGAAGCTAATAGGAGCTGGAATCACTTTTTAACTGGCAGAGGCCTTCAGCAGTTTGAAGATTCAACTGCAGAAACTGATATTGATTCCTTGAAATGAATACCAGTAATAAAAAATAAAGAAAAGTGTACAAGCAATCAGACAGGATAGGAAGCGGGGGTGGAGCAGATGGGGGATAGGGTGGAAAGAGACCATCTTGAGCAAGAACAAGCAGTTCTGAGGAAGGGGAATGCTAAATTATACATCCTCAGCTAGTCTGTGATGTCTGATAGATGTTTCCTGGGAGTTATGTAACATAGTAATTGCTGTTATTTTTTTCATACCACACTGATTTTATTAAACCATTCAGCAAATGCTAATTTCAGAGGAGCTTTTCCAATTAGTCACGACATTTCATGGGTATCTCTGCTAGCGAGCAGATTCTTCAACCTTTGCTCCTGCTGAGAAATGTTTTTACCCCCTCAAATAATTCCTTGTGCTTCTCAGGGTAAAGGTGTTAGAATCTGCCCTCAAGACTTTGCCATGTACAAGTTGTTTGCTTAGTCTTAGGGCCCACGGAAAAAAAGATTACTCTTGTACACAATAGTCTTCATAGTGAATAGGAAAATTATATCTCAATCTAAATTTTGATAGAAGAAAAAACTTTTTTTGTTTATAACTGGTAGTTAAAAAAAACTAAACATTTTGTGGGGAAGGGGAGATAAGAAATTAACATTTTTCTGTGTTAACTAGTTTAGATGCAGCTCTTCCCAACATGCAGATTTTCTTCTGAGAGCTGAAAAAAACCCCTTGATAATTGTCACTCCCAAAAAAGCAAACACCCAAAACACCCTTTTTGTCAATTGCTGAAAAACTTTGTTTAAAAAGACATATCCAGTTAAACATTTTCAAGCAGCACTACTGTGTATGGTTACAGCATGCCATTCTTTTTTTGCAAATAGATACTGCACTGAAGAATGATGACTTCTTATCTGGCACAAGGATAATGTCTGATCTATTGTATATTTTAACAATTCCTAGTTTGTTTTATTTAACAATGAACATTAATTTCTTTACCTTTATGATGCACAATATTGTGGAAATAGCATTTTATGATACATGACTTTCAATCATCTGTAATGTACCTGACCTCAATTTCTCTAACTATAAAACAGAGAAAATGGTTGTCTTTTTTTATTATTATTATTTTTGCCCTTTTTTAAAGAAATAAAATTCCACTGATGAGAAGTGTTACATCAGTACCAAAGTTCTTGCCCCTGGAGCATTTTCAGTATAATTGAATTTTGGTTAAAAAAAAAAATTAAAAAATAATAATGATTGTTTGCAATTATTGCACGACAGGTTTATTTTCACAAGTGCACTGAACACATGAAATTTAGGGATTTGAAGTGTATTTTCCTTTTTAACATCCCTCAACATAAGTTCCAGTAGGTGATCGTAAGATAAATCTTAGGCACTCATTGCAAGCTGGCCCAGCTTGGTTCCTTGCCATATCACAAGAACTACCTGACAAAGAAATTTGTATGTCTCAGGGATGGAAACTCAGGTGGTCAGCTTTTGCACAGATATTGTTAATATGTAAACTGTTTATCTCCACTGATGTTCTCCTTTGAGATCTCATTGCCTCCTTCCAGTGCTCAGAAAGTTTAAAATTTGATTTAAAACTTTCCTCCTTTTCCAGTTGCAGGAGAACATTTCTGAATCATTTTCAAATTATTTTAATAAGGAAAAAATATTTTCACAGGGTAACAAAATGTTCTAAAAAAAAGTTTTCCTTATAGAATTCCACAGAAAAAGTGGTCTAATTTTATACTTTGACTGATTTCTAGGGGCTCAGGACAGAAAACAAGCTAATTATTCTTGTTTCACACCTCATTCACAGAACAGGAGGGACAATGCTCTCTTAATCAGCTGCCAGTTGATACTCTCACCTTTTAGTTTATTGGCCCTTCCTTTATTTACTCTGCCCTAGTCAACTCCAGCCTCAAAAACATAATTATTAATTTCTTCCTGAACCTTCTCACGTTCTAATCACTAGAGAAGCCAAGTACTTCATAAATATTAATTAAATTACCTTTGCTGGAAGTCACCAATATGTCCATTCTACCAGCAGGTAGCTAAAGCACAAAGATATTAAAACCAAATATATATGTCCAATATATATGTCCAGTCTGAAATACCTGGAATGTTATCTTTTCAGTGTAAGTATCCCTATATCACGTTTTTTACATCTACAATATTCAGTAACTTTGGCTGCACTGCAAGGAGCTCAGGCTCCTGCCAGTCATTACCTTGGGTCTCAGGGTGAGAGACCAGGATAAGAGGAACACTCTATTAATGACCATTTGTGCAAAGTTTGCTTCAAATGACCTGCTGGGTATCACACAATTTGAAGTCAGAGGTTGAACTGTAATTAACTCCCTAGAGTGGCAAGCAGCTACCTCTCCATGAGGCTAACTCCTCTTTCTGCAATCCTTTGGCTTGCTCAGTACAGTTTCTGTCAGAATGTGAGGACGAAGTCATACAGACACCCTCTACTATGCAGTCATGATATACCCCCACAAATCCATCATATATATGCAATAAGACAGGATCCTGTGGAAAAAAAGAATAAAATAAAAATTGTCCATGCTTAAGTATAATTAAAGATTCTATCATAGTCTAGACCAACCAGGGAACAGAAATTTGTCTGTGTAAGACAGCAGATAGTCAGATGTTTTAATTTTCAGTTTTGCCTAATTTTATGATGGGAATGATGTGCTGTTAGCTAAGGATTGCATGCATACATCTGTGGATTGCAATTCCTCTTGGTAGTCACTAATTATATTACATTTCCCTAAGAAACACTGTTCAGCTGATAGGCTTTGGTTTTCTTTCATTGTCATTTACTTTCCTTGAACAATATTTAATTTGAGAAGTTGACAGCATGGACACCTATGAGCAAGTCATCCTAAACTGCCTTCATAACCACTGGTGAGAAATAGGCATTTCTGAGGGCTCAGTTAATCTCACACATTTCATGATTATATGTTAGGACATAATGAACTGCAGCTCAGCTGTATCTAGCAGTGTCATCTTTGACTGCAAGATTTACATATCCACGTTACGCCAGATGAATGTGTGTGGTTTCCAATCTTTGAAAAAAAATAAATCTGAAAACATGGCAATCCCACAGCAATCCTCTGTGCCCTGCATCCACGTTCCAGAAAGATTGGGTTAGTATTTAGATAAACCAAGTAATTACAGACACATCAGCCTGACACTGGTTCTGAGGAAAATAATGGTTGACACAGGATATATCAGATAAAAGACTTAAAGGAAGGGACTATAATTCACATTTTATTCTGAAAAAAAAGCTCCTATTGAGATAATTTGATATCTTCTTTCATGAAGGTATCACATGACTTCACGGTATGATGATGTTTTCTTGTGGACACCAGGGACAGTCTGAGGAGTATAAAGGATTTCAGAGTCCTGGGAGCAGCAGTTAAGGGACTCCAGAGCACAGGTAGTGTTTTCATCGGTCATCCTGAAGGGATGGTATTTGAAAAGGCCAGTTTAATCTGGCAAGTTAACAAATGGTTACAGGACTGGTGCCACATCCAACAGTTCAGCTACTTAGCCCTGAAGTAGTTCAGCTATGAAGGACTTGCTTCAAGAAATCTGGTCTACTGGGGGCTGATGGGGTCCATCTGTCAGAAAAGAGACTGAGCATCTTTGTTCCTAGGTTTGCCAAGCTGCTGAAGAATATTTTAAACTAAAGTTGTCAGTTGAGGGGAACTGCGACCCATCCCACTCTTACTAGCTTGATGCCAGTGACAGCAATTAGTGTCCAGAGCACCTAAAGTGCAGCACAAAGGAATTTCAGCCACTCCAGCCACTCACCTTCAGCTAATTTCAGCTACTCACCTTCAGCTAAATCTGGTAGCACAATCAAATCTAAAGCTAAATCTGCACACACAACTGCAAGGCTATGATTTCATTGGCATCACAGAGATGCAGAGGGATGGTTCCTATGACTGTACTGTTGGGATGGCAGGATACAGGCCTGTTAAGAAAGATAGGTAGGGCAGGGGATGTCACCCTGTATGTCAATGGCCAGCTGGAGTGCATGGAGCTCCATCTGGGGTCAGCACAATCAGGCATAAGCAATCTGGAAAGTTTCTGGAATGAGTTGATGATAAGTTCCTTCTCCAAGAGACAAAGCCAATTGGGAAAGGTTGCCATGCTGGACCATGTTCTCACCAATATGGAGGGGTTGGTAAGGTATGTGGGGCTCAAGGGCAGAGTTGGCTGCGCTCACTGTGAAATGGTGGAGTTCAAGACCCTCAGTGCAGTGAGGATGGTGCACAGAAAGCTCACTACCCTGGACTTCTGGAGAGGTGACTTTGGCCTTTTCAGGGATCTGCTTGGGAGAATACCATGGGACAAAGTCCTGGAGGGAAAAGGGTCCAAGAAAGCTGGTTAGTATTCAAGGATCACCTCCTCCAAGCTCAGGAGCAATGCATCCCAACAAAAAGGAAGACCAGGGGAACTATAGACCAGCCAGTCTCAGCTCTGTGCTTGGCAAGATCATGGAGCAGGTCCTCCTGGAAACTGTGTTCAGGTCCATGGAAAATAGGGGTGATTTGTTGTGCCTGACAGATATGGTGGAGTGACAAGTGTAGTGACTTTAAGATGAAATAAGTTAGATATTAGGAAGGGATTGCACTAGACAGTGGTCCTCAGTGATATCCACTGGTCACAAACAAAGCAGAACCAAGGGTGGTGAGTCTAGTGAAGAGAAGAGAAAGAGTGAAGAGAAAGCCTGCTCTCCAGGGAGACTGACACAGTTTGTGTCTACTCAGAGCAAAACAATGCATTTTATTTTTTTTCCCCACCCTCATCCTCATATGGAACAGAATTGGTCCAGCTAATTTTTTTTTTTTTCCAGCTGCTTCATAAATACTCAGTGCAGAAGTTGTCAGTCTTAAAGACTGTATTTTGACAAAATGGCCAGCATCCAAAAAGTGGGTATTTTAAAGGCATGTATTGTCTAACTGTTCAGTATGGTGACCTTGGTGAATTCTGCCTTTAATGATGCAAGTGAAGAATGCAGTAAAGCATCATGTTGTTAAAAACCCTACCAGGTAATAACTTATAAGAACTTAAAGAGATTAACTTCTGATGTCAGTGGGGCTATTTGTGATTAAATCAGATGAGGATCTGCTTTGTGGAAAAGTCTCTGATTCTCTTGAAAACAGAACTACCACAGTAAAAAGTTTGTTCTTTTTTTCATAGAAAGCTTTGTTAGATTTAAAATTTGACAGCAGGAAGATCAGTTGCTTACTGTAATCCTTCAATGCCTCAGTAAAGATTTTTCTAACTGGGAGTGGAAATAGATTTGGTATTTTGGGAAACTATAGTTATTGGATTTTTTTTTTTTCCCTAAATGAAATGCTCAGAAAATATTTATGAAATAACATAATAAATAATTTTCCTCTGAGAGTAAATACTGACAGTTTCCTAGCCACATCAGCTTGAAAAAGATGCAATTCAAAGCAAGTAATATTTTTTGAATGTTTGTCTTCTATTTATTTCAAGGTGGAACTGACAGTGCAGAGGGAGAATTTTGCTTAAGGATACAGTGTCAAAATAAAGAGGTTTACTCTCAGCTTTAGTACTGCCCTTCCTTCTAGGAAGATATGGAGCACAAAAATCTCTCAAGCCTTGGATATATTCTATAAACTAAAACTTTCACCAGTAGCTCTTAGAATCTTATTGCAACATTATTCTTCCTTTCTACATCAGAGGTTTTGATAGAGCACATAATTTGAGTAATATCTTATTTCTTGTCCTCCTCCAGAAATGAATATACAGGCTGTGCCCACTATGGGCCAGAGATCATTAGACAGAGAACAGAATTGCCAATGGCTGTTTCTTACGTGGAGCATCACAAGTCTCTAACTGAGTTGGAAACACAGAGTAGTAAGATACTCCTCAATTTGCACTGAAATGTTACAAAATACAGAAACCCGATTGTTTTCAGACTTCATTTTCTCCACCTATTTGTACATTTCCCCTACTTGACATTTAACTCAGTTGATGTCAGTGTTCTGTGTTTCAGGAGTTATTCTTAAATACTCCCACTTTAACATGGGCACATACTCATTAGCTACACAGTTCTCTGATTTCCTTTTTAGTTTTATGATCAAACAGAAACAGTACTGTGCCTTAGACTCGTGGCATGCTTGTGAGTGTAGGTTTAAATGCCTGCAGCAAGAATAAAACCTCTTTGAATAAAACCAGAAAACTTGGTGAAGTCACAGTACAGTAATAAAAAGATACATGCACGAGGACAACTGTAGTCAACATTAAACCCTCAGCCATCAATTATTGATTAAATGTTCTCCTTGTTCTTGCATAACATTTTTTGTCAAGATCTTATTATATAGAATTATTAGTGAGAATTCATCAAATAGGTGCAGTTTCCTGCAGTCTGAATACCTGACTTCACCAGAAACTACAGTTATTATTGTTGGGGTCTGTTTTAGTTTATCTTAACTCACTAACCTGCTGCTAAAACCAAAGTTGTCTAAACATTGTGGTCTTATGTGCATCAGGAGAAGTCTCACAAATTTATAAAAATGTACAAGTTTACAAATCGTAAAAATAAGATAAATAAAAAATATAGTACATAAGACTGACTCTATTAGTCTTGCTCTGACTCTGCATTAGTCTAGTTAAATATCAGTAGTTAGTTAGTTGCCCTGGAGAGGGGTTCAAGAACAGGGCTGAGTAATATCTGAAGTTGTTTTACATATGGAGAATTCAAAAGGCATAAGAGTTGGTGATCTCTTCAGAGAGACATTAAACATTGCCAGCACAACAAGGCAGGGCAAGAATTTTGAACATGTCAGGAATGTCTGCCATGGTGCAAAACAGTCCTTCAGCTACTCCTACCCAACAGCTTCCCACCTGCTTACTCTGGTGCTTCTTTGGCTTCTTGTATAATATGCATTAGTCATTAGGTTACTTAAACTTGTAACAGTTCTCTGCCCAGTAAGAGCAAGCAGCCAAGCTCCAGTGGCCAAGCATTCAGAGAGCTGCCTGTGAAAGATGCTTTTTTTTTTTTACACAAAAAATAAAAATCCATTAAAGGTATGACTGATTTCCACACAGGTAGCAAGTTGTCATTGATTGACATTAAATTGATAAAAGCACAGAAAGAAGCATTCCTCCTTTAAATTAAAACAAAAGGAAACAAAACCCAACACTGCTCTTGGAAAAGAAGTCCTTGCTAGTGCAAATTTATATCTGGGTGAAATCGCTGCTGTTAGACAAATTAGATGTATAAGAACAAGATCTTTATTCGGTATCAGCATATTATAAACTAAGCTAATTTAGGGCTGAAGGGTCATTGTGACAAAATAATTATCAGCAATTTATGCTAAAGAGAGAGTATTTTGAATTTTCTTCTGTTTAATTTGTATACATAGGGATATAAAGTCACTTTAATGTTACTGAAAGAATCCGCAGTTACCAAGCATTTATATTACAAAATGATACATGGTTTCTTAACAGAACCTCAGGCAAAGATAATTAGAATAAAAGATGTTTGTGACAATTTCAAATAAGATTATATTAATCTCCTGATAAAAATTCTTCACAAGGGGCTGCAGCATTAAGGATGTGACTCATTGCTTTAGTATTAGCCATTCTTTACTGGCACCTAATCTGCGCCAATGTATGGATTTTAATATAGAATTAATTGTGGATAGAAGACTTTACATAGCATATTTCTGAAGTTCCTGTTCATTTTGTTATTTTTTTACCTAGATATATTAGTATGACTTCAAAAGTTGGTCTTTTGCAATTTCTTGATCACTCACTGTCAAATTTAAATTGGTTTCTGAAGCTTCCTCAGGCAGAGAGCTTCTGTGCTCAGGTGACCTCATACAGACATGCAGTCAGATCATTCAGGTTAATAGGACAGGAAGGCAGAAGTGAGAATAAAAGCAAAGCAAACAGGTTAAACTTTCACCAAGATTCATGCTATTATGCACAGGCTGCTTGTGGCACCTGACCTGCTCGATCAGCTCTTAACACTCTTTGCATTGCAGTCATGGATTTGTTCTGAATGCACAGACCAAACAGCATTAAAAACTTCAACACAAAACTTGATCATGAAAGGCAACCCAAACCACCTCCATTTAGAAGTTCTAATTATTTTGAAGGGATCAGATTGACTTATCTCCCACCTTTACTTTTCAGTGATGGTTTGGTTTTCATTACCACCTCCACCACTAGTTCCCACGTCTGCCAGACGGCTGTTTATTTTTTAAGCAATCTGACACTTTAGGAAAGCATCTGGAAGCTTAGTTGCACCTCCAAATCCAACCTAACACAAATAACTATGTATGTTAGATGTCCAATACTGTCTATTATGCCCTACTTGCAGAAAGCAACCCAAGAGCATTGCAGAAAGCAACCCAAGAGTGTTATTCAGCACACATTTCTATACTGCAGACTGCAAGCGTATTTTGTGAGTCTTAAAAATGAAGGCATTATCCTAGAAACAGTGTCAATCAAGTGACTATGACAAATACAACAGCACTTCAGGGTCTGTCTGTCCTTACAAAAGACTAAAGGCTAGAAAAAAAAAATAAAATATAAAGGCAAAAGGAAGCTCTTGCTAAGAGGACCAATACAGGGTACTTGGTGCTTACAGTAAGCTGTACCATGCAAGGTACATTCAGTTCAGTAGGAAACCCACGTCCGTCACATAAAACACAGAAACCAATCTGTCTCATCAAAGCTCACTTAGAGAAATTGCACCTTGACAAGACATCAACTATGTGAAATTTACTTTTTTTTTTTTTTTTTTTTTTTTCAAAATAATCCAACCCCCCCAAAATTCAACAAAAGCAAAGTGAGCCACAGTCCAGCTTCAAGCCTGAAGTAGCTGGGGAACGGTGTCCCAAAAGTGTATAGCATTATTGCTAAGAAATGGTAGGCTTCTCTCTTCTGACTTTATGCTTGTGGTCCACAGTGGGGAGCTCCTCAAGTATTTTCCTGGGCCATCCCAACCAAGTTACTCTCAGTTACCCAAGCAGCAAACTGAATCTGGAGGTTTAGTAAAGAGGGTATCAAGAATCACCACTGGATGCATTATAACAAGATCATACAGAGAAAACTATTAGCCCTTTTCTCAATGTAATCACCACAGAGTATGTAATCCAGAAGGAACATTTTCCTTCTGACAATGAACACTTTGAAGATTCTCTGGGGTAGCCCTGCTTTACCCATAGTTCACATACCTGTGACAGAGAGCACATCTTCACCCTACAACAGAGCATGGGCTGCCCAGAGAGGTGGTGGATGCCAAGGGAGCATTGTTTTCAAAGAAAGGCACCTGTGTGATGCAGGTAGCAGTTGTGCAGTCCAAGCATTGAAGGAAATAGGAAAGAAGATTCTTTGAGGACTGATTTTGCTACAAGTCAGAAAGAAGATGATTGATGGAAACTAAGCCTGAAAATAAAGGACCCAGCTGCAGTAGTAGAGTGGATGAAGGTAAAACTGTTTATATTCCCTTTGCTTATTATTATGCTGGAGACACTTTTACATTTGGGTTATGTTAAAAAATATTATGGCATATGTTCTGATAAATCTTGATATTTACCTTTGCTTTGATCTCCTTTGGAATGAGTACTACAGAGAAAAGACATGTCATTTCTCTGTTGAAACCCTGAATAACTTTGGCTTCATTCAGCCAGTCTAATAATGCTGGTTGTCAGGGCCTTACTTGCATAGAATAGGGTTGTGATGCAGTTACATTGCTTCTGGTTTCAGATGCAACTCAGGCACAACCAATTTGTTTATCTCCAAGTCATGCTCTCTAGCACAAAATAGACACAATAAAGAGCCTAGACCTACCTGGATGGTGCAAGAGGAAGATCCATAAGAATTTCCTGTGCCATCAAAACCTCTGTCTTACAGTTAGTCCAAGATTTCACTTGCAGAAATGTACGATAAAGATGTTTGACAACAACATTTCCTGCATCTTGGGTGACTGAAAAAGCTTACTGATGCTGTCACAGGTGGGGTGTTTTAAGATCCCCACCCAATTAGGTCAATGGAAATAATGATGCTTCCCCCTGAACACAAAATACTGGGGGAGGAGTAGGGAGAGAGGAGAAAAAAAAGTCACAGTAGCTATATTGGAGACAAAATGCTAGAGTTTTAAACCCATAAAATCATCAGTAATCAAGTATTTATTTAAGCAACAACAAAGCTTTCAATAGCTTGACTGCAAACCTAAAAACCCTTGGCTTTGGCAGGAGTGAGAAGAATCTGAAAGCAAAAAATTAAAAACCAAAGTTCTCTGCGTGATCGAATTAATAATGTAGAAAAGATTTCCTGAATAAGAAACACCAATCCTGCAAGGAAAAATAAAACTTTTCTACAATCTCAAATAATTAATCAATAGTCAATGTAATTCACTTTTGAATGCATTCAGTTAGCTCATTTTTTCCCTTGAGAACTGCTGTGGATAAGAGTAACCTTGGTCATATCACAAAAGGTGTACCCTGCTTTCCAGCTCAGCTGTATCTCACTATCTGATTATGAGCCTTTGAAGCCTCTGCCATCACCTTTGCAGTAAGGAAGTCCACATACCAAATAGATTAATGTGAAAATATCCCTTGCCAACAGCCATACCTTTACCACACATTCTTATATGGGAAGGACCTTTCATTCATCTAAGTAGGTTTTTACCAGAACACCCTCAGGAGAAGCAATTAAATTTGATGGAAAGTGTAATTCCTAAATAAATCCATCTCTTAACCAAGACATCAGGAAGCAAAGTCCAACTTACCCTCTGCAGCACGCAAGAAACACTGAGACAGTCCCACATCAACTTTAGCATTTCCATTTCTCTTTCTGTATTTAATTTATGTCCTCATTTCCTAATGAGCTGCACTAAAGCAATAAGCCTTGATGAGGCAGGCATTATCATGAGACAACTTAGTATGCCCAACACATGATGTTCTACAGGTCAATTATAAGGTCAATTAACAAACCATATTCTCAGTCAGACATTTTTGGTAGTGGGAACAGTGTAAATTAACAGGGCTTGGAACTGCCTTAGTAATTTTCTTTTTCTTTAAGTCTGGAAAGCATTTGAGAAGGAGATTAAGGAAAAAAAAGTTATTTAAGTAGTGATTTCTTCACATCTTCATTAAAACAAGGCAGTAGCTTCTGAAATGAAGAAAAATTTCTATATTACCCTTCTACAGTTATATTTGAGCCTGGAAGCAGCTTTCAGCTTTATCTTTCTTTAGCTGAAGGGAAGAACTTAAAAATCATTGTGACTAGCAATACACAGCTACATGATAGGGGAACATGAGTCAGGTCACTTCCTCTCAACCCAATTTATATTTTCACCTAGATTCAGCCTGGCCAATAAAACTCCAGCTGTGAAAATCTTTACCCATAAAGTCAGTTTATATGTATCATGTAATTTCAGACCTAAATTTGAAAATTAACCATAATCCACAAAATTTATATCTGGAAAATTTAAAGAAATTTAACTTTGAAAGATGGTGACCTTTAGTCAAAAGTGCAGCCCCTTAAGGAGGTGAGTTACAGGTGTTACATTCTTGGTTTATGGTACAATACCAGTAGATCTGATAGCTGGAAAAATCAAGGCATGACTGAATATATATCAGGGTGTGATTTGAGTTTTTAATTGTTTTTATTTATTTTTTTGTTTTTAAAACATTTTTAGTGGTCTTTACTGACTTGTGCTTGATATAAAAAAACCACCCAAAACAAAACACAAATGAAATTGCAGTAGATAAATAAAAGTTACCTAAGGAAGGTTATGGTGATAGAGTAGGATATAGTAACAATGCAGATCTGAGGATCCAGCCCACAACAGTGAAAATAATGTTTTCAGTGATGAAATATGTTTAACACAGATTACTGGTTTACATGTGAGTATCTCTGTTGGTACAGGCTTAGATTAATAATTGACATTCAATTTTGGTGTTTTTACCATCAAATGGGTCATGCAATGTAAATGGGAGTCTCCCTTATCTACTTCCCATTCAGGGAGACAGAAGCCATGGTGGTTCAGGACATTTTTAGACTGAGAATTTACATAAAACCTTTGCAGACTTTTTTTTTTAGTTTTATTTTCTTCTTGAACAGTAAAACATAAATGTCCTGTCTGTAGCTGACTGACTGAACGCAGGTCTCTTCAAGGGGTTACAGCCTTCTGCCTACAATGTCCTGACACTACATGGCCACATGCCAGCTATAGGAGTTAAGGCTGTTGATGTCTACATTGAATAAGGTTGGTCCAGCTCTAAATGCCTGCAGATGACTTGCAGTAGTGATGCTGGCATCTATCCAAATCCTGTTCTGTGGACCTGTGGTATTTACACAAAGTTGGATAAAGAACATTGCATCAGCCTGGGCAAGCACAATGTACTTGTCTGAATACTGATACCACCATGACAGGTCCTTAGGACAGTGAGAAAGGGTGGAGAGAGACACTGAGGATTCATCAAAACCTTGTATTTCCTACATTGTTCCTTAAGGTTTATTAAATTTTAAATTATAAAGCCTCCATACACCTATACTTCTCTTTAAAATTTAACATCAACTAATCTGCATCAAACTAAATAGTTCTTTAAAGTTATTTTACTTTTTTCTTCTTTTATTTCCAAAGAAATAAATAGGCATTTTTTTACAAGACCTTGACACAGCTTTGAGATTACTATACATGTAATTTCATATTTTATCTCAGGATTTGTTTTTTTCAGGCTTTGTTACAGAGTGACTTTTCAGAGATGCTAAAGCAAAATCACAGAATCACAGAATCACAGAATTGTAGGGATTGGAAGGGACCTCGAGAGATCATCGGGTCCAACCCCCCTGCCAAAGCAGGCTCCCTAGCTCATATTGCTCAGATAGGCATCCAGGCGGGTCTTGAATATCTCCAGTGAAGGAGACTCCACCACCTCCCTGGGCAGCCTATTCCAGTGCTCAGTCACCCTCACTGTGAAAAAGTTCTTCCGCATGTTGGTGCGGAACTTCCTATGCTCCAACTTGCAGCCATTGCCCCTTGTCCTGTCCCCACAGACCACTGAAAAGGGGCTGGCTGATTCCCCCTGCATCCCCTGCTTCAGATAATTATAAACTTTGATTAGGTCCCCCCTTAGTCTTCTCTTCTCAAGGCTGAACAGTCCCAGCTTACTCAGCCTTTCCTCATAGGGGAGATGCTCTAGGCCCTTAATCATCTTCGTAGCCCTTCTTTGGACTCTTTCCAGGAGATCCCTGTCCTTTTTATACCAAGGAGCCCAGAACTGGACACAATACTCCAGGTGGGGCCTGACCAGGGCAGAGTAGAGAGGGAGGATCACCTCCTTTGACCTGCTGGCTACACTCCTCCTGATGCATCCCAGGATCCCATTGGCTCTCTTGGCCACCGAGGCACACTGCTGGCTCATGGCCAACCTGTCATCTACCAGGACCCCCAGGTCCTTCTCCACTGAGCTCTTCTCCAGCAGGTCATCCCCCAGCCTGTACTGATACAAACAGTTGTTCCTTCCCAGGTGCAAGACTTTACACTTGCTTTTGTTGAATTTGTTTTTTTATTTTTTATTTTTTTTGTTGAATTTGTTTTTATTCCTTCTCCTAAACACAATTATTTAAAACTTTTCAAGGTACAAAGCACAATAGTTTTCACACAAACACTGTCATACAGAAATGGAATAAAAAATCCCTTTCACGACTCTTTTAAATATAAAAATATTAGAAAAATGAATTGTGTTGATTGTGCAAAACTCATATACCAGCCCTAAAATTTTAATAGGTGAAAGTTATCTAAGTCTCTGTATATCATGAGACTTTCCACTGTTCCAGTCTTTTAAATGAGCTCTCCTATCCATAACACTTGCATTTACACTTGAGCTACAGCTTCTTCATGCTGAAGCGATAAAAGTTTATCTGTAAAAGAGAGAGAATAGGTAGAGATGGATCAGTCAAAACAGAGAAGAAAACTAGAGAAAAACAGAGAAAAACAACAAGCAGGGTCTTACCCAATACAGTTTTTGAGTCAAGAAAATACCCATGATTTATGAACTTATATAATTTATCCCCATTCTTATAGGTATTTCTTTCATATTATGCACATGAAAAATAGGTGCCAAGATGTAAGTTAATTTTCCCCCCACTTGATCATTTGACAAATCACTGTTGTAGCTAAAAGAAAAATAAAAATGATTTCTATTAGCTGTAGAAGATTCACACATGGAGCAAAGCTAAAATTTCTTCCTGTCAGAGTGACTAATATTCAATGTGCAATATAGCTGCTGTGTTATACGCATGTAGCACATCCAATGATCTCAGGCAAGGAATGTTTCCACCAATCCATGCAAGTTAAACCTGCAGTTTAAGATGCTCATGGTAAAAATCACCTGCCACACTGTGTGACATCTAGCTAATGTGAATTTTAAGATATCATTGCCAGTGAAGAGACATCATAAATGTTCCCTTGCCCCCCAATGTACATGATTGTGTGAGCACCCAAATCAGCTTAGATCAGGGCTCTAGGAAAGCTGGTGGAGCTTTTCCTCATGGGGTCAATAAATGTCTCACTAAAGTACCATTGAGTTTCCCCAAGCTCTTAGCTCTGCATACTGCAGATTTAAAACCCTGTCTTAAGGGACAAATGAAATGAAAAGGCACATAGGCTTAACATAGCTCTATGACAAAGTCTAGTGATTATAATTTATTCCACAATTATGGCCCAAATAATGGATCTTCCTTACAGCCTTAGTTGTAGACTGGGGTCTAATTAATAATGAAAATTGTATATGACAACTAGCAGGGTCTCTGTTAGCTCCTGCAGGTTCCAGACACAGGGCTCGTTACACTGACTAATGCTGGGCAGTAATGCTGCTGGTAAGCTAATGAAAACAAGGAGCTAATGCTTTAACCGTACCTGACCTGACTTCCATACAGACAAATAAATATATATATATATACATGCACACAGATACACAAACACACACACACATACACATAAAAAAGTCAGGCATTGGGATCTTCAGAGACCTTAAAAACTCAATACAGCCCATAGAGAAGGTCTTGTGACAACCTTATGATATTCCAGCTAAATAAAGCAATACCTGCTTCCTGATGAATAGATTACTACTTGGTAGATTTTTGGCCATCTAAATGTAGCCCAGGCATTTTTGTGTTTGCATGTATGCACACACAAAGTACACATAAATAAAACCACATACAGTTAAAGAAAAATTAGGTTTTTTTTTTTTAAATGGATTTTTTTTCCCACATTTATCCTCCTGTTAGCAGCCAAATCTGTGGTTCAATGAGGAGACAGAGCCATTAAGACAATTCAATATGACCCCCTGGAAAGGCAGGCAAAAGAACCTTTTAAAAAAAAGTCTGTATGAAATGTTTCAGAAAAAAATAATACATCAAATACATCCTTCTAGCAAAGTCATTACCTCTGAATATTATAGGAGGCTTCGGAAACACTGCTTTATTTCTCTTTCTTCCTTGTATTTAATTTTTAGCAAGTTGGGATAAAGAAGGTAAGTATAAACATTTCACATTCTGCAAAGGGGCATCTCTTTTCATGTCTCCTATTATGCAGGAATTACCAAAGAACACTGGAGGTTTTAAATTTTACTCAAAAGGAGAGGCCAAAACTGGTTAGCAGCTACTCACCTATGACACCTCACCTGACATCATCAAAAGAAGGAAACATTGCTCAAGTAATTAAATATTTATTCCTTTAAAAGTATAACTAGAGCATGAAAATATATTTCTACCTCCCACAGCTTTTATCAAGCTGTCAAGTTCTCCATAGCTTGGTGTTAACTGAGTCATAAAGGGAAAAATATCTAAAGCAGGAGAAATGTGTGAACCCTTACTTGAGGATGCACTTGGTCATTCAGTGAGAAACCAGAAAAATTCTTGACTCTTCCTGATTTCTGCAGGTACAAGTCAGTAGTGAGCTCAGTTTGTGGCTTAACTTCCAAATAAATGATAGAATTCACTGATAAGTTTACATGGGATAATTTGTTCTCGGACACAGCTTAATCTGTGACCTTGCCCTTTTGGACAAGGTACTGATCTGGTTTAACCAAAAGACTTCTCTTTCTCTCTTCCAGCTTCCTAACTTCTCCACACATGTAGTCATTCTCTGCCTTGGAAAAATAACAACCAAGTGTGATCCGAAAGGTTCTTTGAAGGCATATTTATAGAGTGAAAGGAGATACATGGCCTTATTTCCATTATAAGCCTTTAATTTATATTCATACTGGGGGCTTCATTTAAAAAAAAACAAAACCAAAAACCAAAACACGCACCTCCACCACACTTTTTTTTGCTTAAAAGTGCCATTGAAATCTACATTTTTATATGCAGAAATGTCATTTTAAGCCTATAAATATGCACCCTCTTTATTAAACTGGAGTTTCATAGCGACATGGAAAACTTATTTTGGCCAGCTCTCATGTGGAGATTTAAAACAATGTCCTAGATATAAAAATATTGACCCAGTATTTTTGTATTTGTGGGATTGTTTCCCACTGCATTTCCACACCTTTTCCCACCTCTGTTTAAAACGTAGACCTGAATTATCGATCAGTATTTCACACTGTAAGGACAAAGTAGCAAAAAAAATGCTGGATCAAAGTGAATCTGTGCTGAGTTTTATCCCCGGCTTCCTTATTATCAAAGCATTTGTTCAACTTTAAGCATATAAATACTGTCATTTATATGCAGCCAAGCACTTAAACTCATGTATAAATTTAATGATGTAATTGAGATCACTGGGGATTAAGGAGAAGAAAGTGCTATGTACTAAGTTATTTTATTATACTCGGGTTTCATTTCTTTGCCCCATCCAAAACCTCCATTCCTTTGTAGTAATATGCCTTGCTCAGTAGCTCCTTGACCTCAAATACATATTCAGCTATTTTAACTCTTCTCACTTTGAAAGTCTTAATTTAAGAAATAAACCAGTAAGGGAAAAAAAAAAATCTTCTTATGAATGTTATCTTAAAGTTCTCAGGCTTTCTGTTTTCTCTGACTTCTTAATTCAGAAACTGGCTGCTGTTCTTGCTGAAAAAATATATTATAAATTGAAATATTTTGCTAGTCCTTTTACCATATATTATTACGATGGGAGACTCTTACCTTTAGTGTCTCTTTATATGAAAGCTATTACACAGTAATCTTTCTCATGTTTGCATGTACATTTCCATCCTACACCATTTCTTCTTCCAGATGAGTTGATTAAAAAAAAAAAAGTGAAATATTCAAACATAGACACATCCTTGAAGCATAGAATCATCCAGTATTTTCCTCTTGAATAGTAAACATCTTTTCATCAATCATAATATTCCATTTGCTTTACTACATGAGTTGAGCACTGAACTGGTATGTTCTGGGGTGTTGGTGTTTGGTCGGGGGTTTTTTTGGTTTGTTTGGGGATTTGTGGGGGGTTTTTTGTTGCTTTGGGGGGTTTTTGTTTTTATTTTCATATGCATTATTTTTCATTTATCAACCATAGATGGGTTCCCTCAGAAGGCAAATAATTCAAATAATTCAAATAATTCAGGTGAACTAAGTTGCCCAGTACCATTCTGGGGTTTACCTTTGTAGTCTCCAATTATCCTTATCATTATGCAGACACCATAACTATTTGACTGAATGACTGATAATTGGTTCCTTCCATTACAATCTTCCTCTTTAGCGTTCATTAGGGAAGAGTCTACAAGATATGTTCATAGATGTCATTTTCTGTATGCTTGCTTCTAATCATCTCTAGGTTTGAGATGCTTCTTACAGCAACAATAAAATTTTAAAGCAACCATTCAGTTAATCCATCAGAGTTTTACACAAAACCACTTCTGAAGTAGTGCTGTGACTTTTATTTCTGGTCAGCTGACTATTTTCTTTTTCCATGCACTATACTGGGGCATTTTTATTTGTCTGTTATTTGTTGTTCTTTCTTTAAACTCAGTATCCATCTATTGTCTCCGTAACTTCATCCGTAAAGATCCCAATTACTTTTAGGTAGCTTACTGGTACCCCAAGTAGTGACAGCCTATGTCATACTACAGGACATTATAGAGAAAGCTCTTCAGGGACTTTCCCACATTGTCTAATGTACTTTGATCACACTCTCCAGTTCTAGTTGAGGAACCTGTCATCATACAGTACAACTAAGGAAAGCAAAAATAGTAATTTCCTGAAAGGCCACTAAGAGTACATTTCTTTATAAAGCCTGTGTAGGATGGCAATAGAACAAAATTTAGTACTTTCCTATAATGAGGAATAATTCAGTGTATCTGAGACAAGCATCCAAACCTCTCTCAAAAACTCTGTAAGGGATATACACATCATTTATAGTGTACCTCACTGTTTATCACAGTGCTTCAAATCCCTTATGAGGTCATGAACACCCTCTTGTTAGTATTTAAGAGTAAGAAAAATAAATGTATGTTCATTTTATTTTCATATATACCGAGAACTTTTTATGAAAATAATACAATCTCAGTACTTATGCCAACTGTTGGGGCCAAAAGGGAATAAAAGTAGATAATTTCTTTATACAGTGTTTTTTATACACGTCTATACAGTCTGGCACAATAGATGATTTCCAAGGTTCTGAGATGTCAACCTTATAAGCTTAATAAATTGAGTTATGTTTATGCTGTTTCATAGGTAGTGTATTAAATCAATTTCATCCCACACTTGACAGATACGTCTCCTTATTGAGATTTAAATCTCTCTCAGATTTAAACTCTGGTTTTGACCCACTGACCATGTTTGGCTATCCTTGTTATAAAAAAATCAGGACATTAATGTAATGTCTTTCCTTCACAAAAAAAAAAAAAGGATGCATAAAGCAAAATTAATCACTATCTAGTTCAACTATGATGCAGGAGATATATGTACATTAAAAGAGACAAGACATTGAGGATTCCAAGGTTAAATGAGTTTATTTAGTTAGTGGTTACAATGGTATGTCAGATACCTGTAATCCAAGCTACACTTACATATTTGCCTCTAAATTCTCACACTGTCAGTTTCCGTGTCTCTAAACATTCCACCACCAGGTCTTCTATTACTAATATTATAATAATAATCATAATAATAATCATGATATAAAAGGCAATGTCAATCACCATATTGTGCTTCATACTCCACCATAAG
This sequence comes from Porphyrio hochstetteri, assembly GCA_020800305.1. Classification (NCBI taxonomy): domain Eukaryota; kingdom Metazoa; phylum Chordata; class Aves; order Gruiformes; family Rallidae; genus Porphyrio; species Porphyrio hochstetteri. The sequence goes on from CM036909.1 coordinate 6,314,642, forward strand.
GAATTCAATTGGCAAAAGTAAACCTCTGGTCATATTAATGGGATTAATTGAAATGTGAGCAATCATAACACTACTAGAATATAAAGAACAAAATATGGTTTAAAAGAAGCATTTTTAAGATTAATTAGTTTGTATCTGTTTTAAAAATTCACATACTATAATGAAGATGAATTAAAAGTTATATCATTTAATTATTGGGCCACACATTTAAGCATATTGGCTAGTACATTTTTGCACTGGAACAGAAGCAATACAAGCTTTATGGTCTACCATTACAATTCCTTTTTTTTTTTTTTTCCACTTAGTATACCTGCCAACCTAATGTTTCTTGCATGCATAAAAATTTCTGGGTTTAGACTTGAATTTATTATTTAATCCACACATACCCCTGTGATGCAAATTCTTTGGCCAATTAAATGCTCTAGTTTAGTTTAAAAAGTAAGCGTGGAGTAAGTCCATTTAACATCAGAAGAAAAATGCCCTAAATTTTGGCATTGCAGAAAGTTATTTACTTCAATAGAGTCTCAGGTTGCATGCAAATTGACACTGCTTCCCCCCCACCCCATGCCAGACGCATACAAGTCGGCAGGTATGCATACAAAAAGAATATAAAACCCTCCTGGTAAAGCTTAGTGGTTTAGAATGAATCCATAGCTTTAAATTCACTTAAGGCCTGTACAGGGGAAATATGTTTCTTCTGGGACCCTCTTCTCACTCTTGTCTGGTATTCCTCTGGTTTTTCTCTCTTTACTAGAGGTTTCTTCTCAGGGGCCTTCATCTTCCAAGATACAACTGGTGAGTTCACTGCAGCAGTACCATAGACCTTCTGATATTTAGTAGAAGCCACATATGATGCTTTCACTGTAAGGACCACAGCGTTCATCAGATTTTTAGCTGCCTGGATGAGAGAAGTGGCACTGTCCAGCTACGAATAGAAAAGAAAATGAAATACAGCAAGGTTACTTCACAACTGGATCACTGGAGCATTTCCTGAAGTGTGGGGGTACTTCCAGATCTCATTAAAGATGCAATGAATCCTCTCCCTCAGGATTAATCTAATTGTAGTAACAATTTGTAGTAGCAAGCACCAGCAACACCATGCACTGAACTGTAAAGGTAAGACAGTGGTACCTCACATTAAATATTTAAAAAATTCAAAGAAAATGCTTGTGTTGGCTGTTATCTTGCTGTTGATTCTTTTCCTATGGATGAAGAAGTTGCCTCTTTAAAAAAAAACAAAAAAAACCACCCATGACACCTCACACAAACCTTTAAAATTTTACTTTTACATGTGAGATACCACAAAACAGGCCAACAGGGATTTTTCCAACTGTTCAGCTTTGTTCTAATTATTCCTATTAAGCCCACAATAACACCCCCAATGACGTCTATAGGAACAGTGTGAGGCCAGTGCTGAGCTTGTTAGAGAATTCCATCTGAAAAGATGAAAGAAGATTTTGAAACCCCTGAAGAAATAAAAAGATGAAACAGTTAACTGCAGGTTTTTGTAGCTACTGCAATATTTGAGCTAGTTATGTTCACAAGGAATCTTACTTCATGGTTAGCAGGCTATTCGTACATACATATACCTTTGTGTTTCTCCCAAGAAAGAGTCTGCCTGAGGTTCCTGGGTCCTCTGGATGTTCTCACACCCAGTTGGCTTTAAGAACTTTGTTGAACTTCAAACCATTGGGACATCCAGTCAACAAGCTTCCATCATACAGTGAAATCAAGTGCATATTCCTGGCCAAAGTTTTCAGAACTTTTTAAGTATATAATGGGACTTCCACAGCAATGTCATGTTCCAAAATGTGAATTAGGCACTTGCCAAATCCAACTGGACATCCTCAGATCAGTAGGTATTAAAATACACCTCAGGTTAGTCTTAGGATGTTCAGTTATCCCTTTCCCAAAATATTGAAAAAATGGGATATACTTTTTGTGAGAAAGCCTTTTGGTTCTATCATGGAAGCTGCCTCAAACCTTTACGAGTTTTAATCAAATTTTTATCATTTTTTTATCAAATATTTATGAGTTTTTATCAAATTGTAGGAATACTTTTGAATGCAATATTATTTTAATTCTTTAATTTCAACCCACTTGCTCAGTAAGATCTTATCTATTTTTAATCAGCGTAAAAGTCTTGTCTCCCATCATTTTTTTCCCGCTCCATATTTTGGGAACATATGATTTCTTAAGATGAATTCTAAGTATAGTAACCAGGATAAATACTCATAAGACATTAACAAAAAAACCATATAATACTTCACCTCAAGTATTTTTAATCATTAGCACAAGTTCAGAAGAAACCTCCTTCTGAAGTGTCAGTTACTGATGTAAACAAGAACAGACATTACATAAAGCTTGTGTCTAGAACAACATTAATCTGTAGACTTACCTATTATTTTTTTATTTCCTCAGCTGTAGTCTTATACCCATTATGATTCATTAAATACATAGACAGCTACGTACAGTAAGGTGAAAAGCAGAAAAGCATTTTAATGATTTTCACGTACTTGGTGTCATTCCCTGAAATGAATAGTTAATTGGCTGCCCCCAGTAAATATTTTTCCTCAGGACTAATTTGTATCTTCTGTTAGTAAGAGAAACTAAGTTAAAAGATGGAAAATTACATTATATAGCAGAAACATGACTGTTCAATACTGAGTAATGAAATATAATTCAGTATAGTGTTATTCTACAACCACACTGCTGCATGATTTATAAGGCAATCTGTATGTTTGTTGGCAAATAACAGATCATACTCTATTAAATTAGGATATTCTAATTTACTGCAGAGATCTACAATCAAGCATTATTCATTGTTAAATGATTCTTTTTGAAGCACTGGTGGATTGATATTGAATATAAAGTGATACTGTCAAATAGTATTTAAGTCATAACGAATGTGGATAAACTGACTGGATCAAGCCTATATTGCACATTCCTGAATTAATTCTATTTGTTGAAGTTTTCTAGTAGCCTCACATTTTCCAGCATTTGTTTATGAAAATAGTTCTGGTAGCTATTTTACATGGGACATATATTAAGGAACAGAATGATTAAAGGAAGCATTCTGAAATGAGGCAGCACCTAGATTAGATACTTAAAACCATACAGAGGATGCAATCTACATCTTTAAACACATCAGCAATTTTATGGACTATATGGACAAAGGTGCACAGAAGCATATACCTCTGGAGGACTGGATGCAGATTGCAATGACGGCTTTTAGAAAACCATGTCATAGATTTTGATGCCACTTTAATTACCTTTGGTTTCAATCTGCTGTTACAGTAGACAGGAGTTCCCTATTTTCACCATTATCAATCACGTTTTAACATGCAAGTACTTTGTCCCTGCCCTTAATCCCCATTCACAATGTAAAAAGCTTTCACTTTTGGAATCAGAAAAGAGACATAAAAACCCCAGAACAGTATCAGGCTATGAGTGTTCTTCAAAATCTGCTGGTAGCCATCCCATGTATCCAATCTGGCTACCTAAGCACTCCCAGTGATTTTCTTACTGCCTCCAACTTCTTGCTTGTATTATGGATCAGTAAAGAAGATTTAAAATGGACGAACATTATTTCAATTAACATTTAGATCTTCCTAGAGCACTGTGTTACTTCAGGTTTAAGCTGTGTTTTGTAATCAGCAGAGGTACAGTGGCATAAAACTGGAACGAGGTGCCAGTGAATCAAGCCCTTGATGCGTTAATTCCTTATAAAATCTGGGCACAGAAACATGTGCACTTTTCCAAACAGATGATGTTAATAATAATTTTTAAAAAATTTAAAAAATTAACATTTCAAATAAAAGTACCACTAGGAAATTATTGCACAGTACAGAAGGCAAACTTCACTCCCTAGCAATGGTCAGGAAATTACAAATATAACGATAGCTTGCCGTGGTGACAGGTAACAGAGCCTTTGACTTGCTACACAAAGTAATCGTGTTCTGCTACTTAGATCTCTTTGCAAATACATTTCCTTCCACTTAGGAAAAAAAGCCTTCTTAAGCATAAGACATAAATTTAGGTTATTGGCCCATAAAACCTCAAGAACAGAGAATGCTGGTGAAAATTCTAAATCCATAAAGAACCTAAGAATCACTGCACTGGAGCCGGACACTTACCCAGGTTAAAACTGCCATATACCCAGGGAAGATATATATCATTAAGAAAAAAATTTTTAAAATACTTTGCTAGAAGCTAACTTTGTAATAAGTGAATGCAAAGTTAGAACACTGGGGCAGCAGAGACTATTATCTGCCACGAAGATAATTTCAGAGGTTTCTTCCCCAAAAAATGCATAAGGTGTTGAGGAGTTTTTGATTGGCTCATAAGCTGTGTTGCATTTTTCCTGCAATATATGCAGAATTTCTTGCTGCCTTTACACATACACATAATCTAAGTAAAATAACCAGAAATTACAATACCTGAAGAGCTAAAGGAGCAGAGAGAGAATAAAGCTGAAAAATCTTCTCCTTAACAGTAAAGCAAATAAAATAGATGTTCTCCCTGTGTTGCTGCATCGTTGCAATTGCGAAGAATTATAGTAGTTTTTACAAAGGAGAAAATTTATTTCTTCATATTTATAATCAGAAATGTACCACAAAAAGTAAAGGAAATAAAGAAAAAAAAAATCTGTATTTCCAGTGAGCAAGGATATAGTATAGGTGATTTTAAAAGACCTGGTTGCTTAAAAATGTTCTATGTCATTATTTTTGATTTTAATAAACCTTGAAAAATGGGGGAAGATTTCAAAAGAATTAAACATAGCTCCTAATCTTGAAATACTTGAGCAGAACAAATATAATGACCTGTGAAATTATAGGCCAGTTCAGTTGACAGCACTCCCAAATAAAATGATGCAATACAGGGAGGCAAGAAATACAGCTAATGGCAACCAAAAGGTTTTATAGGTAGAAATATTTTCAAAGTAACGAACATAATTTTTGATGTGATTAAACTTTGGACCTTTGAAAAGTGTTTTTCTTGGTACTACATGACAAAAAACCCCCTTAGCTGATACAAAATTAACAAGGCACATAAACAATGAGTCCAAATTATCTAATAGGTAAATTTCCAAATGTATGTATACACAAAAAAAACCATTGCTAAACAGCGACCTTTGTAGTAAGCTCTTGAAGAAACCATTTGTCAGCTTCATAATGTTAATATTTCTGTTAGAAACTTGCAAAAAAAGAATCTATTAACTGATTAAATTTGCAGATAACATAAAAACTGGGAAAATGGTCAGCCACAACCTGTGGTTGATATCTAATAAGCTGGTGAGAGTCAGAAATGTAGATTTCAGTTTGGTCAACTGATATCTACTGCAGAGGATACCTATCTATACAATAAGTAACTCTTTCCTATACAGAATCCTAGGCAATCTCTCCTTGAGTATACACAAGAGGAAGACACTGATGCTATATTATTCTCATCTTCAGTTTAATATGTGTCCATAGTTATGGAATACTACGTCCTCTTCTCAATGCAAGAACAACACTGAGGAACTGGAAAGTATTTAAAGAACCTCAAGAACAAAAAAAATCTCTTATGGGAAACATTCAGTCAGCTCTATTTTTTTCAATGATTAAAAAAATGAAACAGAAAGCTGATATTTTAAATTCAACAGATTAGACAAAGATATAACAGAACTTAATGGCTGAAGGGTGAAGCGGGTCATTTTAGTCATTAATTAGCTGAAAATTTTTAGCAGTGATATTAATCACAAGAACTCATGAAAGATAATGAGTCTATCTCTAGAAATTGTGAAATCAATATTGGATGTTTTTGCTTAATATGTACAATCTAGTTTAAACATAGTCATTGGACATACTTAATGCCCATTAATTCAGGGAACCTATGCATCAGTTACAGAGAGAGACAGCCTAGATGGTAACAATGGCCCATATTGACCTTGAAATGTAAAAATGCAAAAGATCAGTATTTAGTAATTATTGATAAACAGAGTTCAGTCTGGTTTACTTTAAACAGATCAGAAGGAACAACTGACATTTATTTAACATGCTGAAAAAGAACCTGTAACCCTGTGTATACTCTTGGCCAAGATTTAATTTGTGTGCCTTTAGCAGGTAATTTATGCATTGCCAAGCCCTTAAGGCTGTGAGTTCTGGGTTCATTCCCTGCTGCTTCTTTTCAAAGCAAGTTCATACTTTCGTGGACAGGTACAGTTGCTGTTACCACAAACCAAAAGTGAACTAACAGCCTCTAGAGCAACTACTGTATGAAGCAATTATGAATCTGGGTGAATCTGGAATATCATTTTCCCAGATTATGTTCTTATGTAACAGAACATTTTCCTTTCAGCTCTGCCTAATAGTAAATCCAGTCCTACATATGTATGTAAGATCTATGTAAGAAAAATACCTTATTCATAATACTTATGTCTTACCTTTCATGCATAAAACATGATACTCTTAGTGACAGCCAATGCAAGAACAGTCTATTTGCTATTCAGATACATCCATCTCTATGGTAGGACATATCTGCTATTTATCAGCACTATGCAATGTCCAAAGCCATATTGCACACCTTTACTTGAAAAAACACCTAAGGTTTCTGCTAGATATTGTTCAGTTGTGAGAAAACTATCCTTTCAATTTGAAATTCTGTAACAAACAAAATGTCATTATTTGGAATTATATGTGTTCCCAATGCTGTTAAAAATGGATGTGTGGCTGCATAGAGAATTCAGGGTTCTACTCCTCTTTTCCTAGCTATTTATTTTCACACTCGAATGCAATTAATTTACTCCTTTATACACATTGAATATTTAATTCATTCTGGGGGTAAATTCTGTTTTGCAGGTGACCAATATGCTAAATAACTGTCCTCATCTGCATGTCTTGAATTACAGGTTAAGAAACATAGGGATTCCGAAGACTTGTATTTAACAAGGGTTGCCATCAACAGGAAGCACAAAAGTATACCAAGAACTATGGGTATCTTCTGTCTTCTATGGACAATTGCCATTTTAAACCACACGTTTAATTTACAAGGTCAATAGGTTACTAACTGGTTTATGTCAGTTTGAACATGAGAAAAGACATAAAAATACTCCCAAGAGTGGCATTCCCAATAAAAGATGACAGACATAATGCATGGATTTGTAGAGATGCATTTATACAGTTGATTTTCTTATCCCAGGCTAGTTTAGAAGAAAAATATATATAAAAGAAATAATCACCGAGTCTCAGAATAACTAGGTTGGAAAAGACCTTTGAGTCCAACCGTACCTGTCCTCCATTAAACCATATCCCCAAATAAGCACGTCATCTACCTCTTTTAAATGCATCCAGGGTCAGTGACTCAACCACCTCCCTGGGCAGCCTGTCCCAATGCCTGATAACCCTTTTGGTGGAGATTTTTTTCCTAATGCATCTTGAGGCCATTCCCCCTCATCCTATCACCTGTCACTTGGGTGACAACGATAGCCCAATTCATTTGCTTTGAGAATACTTAATATGAAACAAGAAGCAATATGTAGATATAATCTTAAAATACAATTCAGCACAGGGTATCACTAAAATTGGGGACTGTGTGTTATACTTCATTCACTAAATGAAGAGGTAGTCTGGTTATGCTAAAATAAGAATACTAACCCTGTGAAGTTAAGGAATAGCACCTAAAAGCCCTCAAATGTATCCAGCAGGCTTGTAAAAAAAAAATTAGGTAGGGTTTTTTTGGTAGCAATATACAAAGACTATGTCACTACATCACTGAAACACCAGGAGCTCTGTATAACTTTCATTTCATGATCAGCAGCAAAATAGCAAGCTATGCAGTAAGTCAGAAATGCTCAGCTAGCAGAGATTGTACTTAAATTTCATAGTGGGCATCAGAAATCTTACAAATATTACTCTTTCTTTGAGGTAAAATAATCTTTTTGTCTTCCTGAGAGACTGAAACATGGGCTTCAATGACATGAACATTTGCCCACTTACTCCTCCTCGCTTTCTACTCTCTTCTCCTCTCATCAACAGCTACAAGTGGATGGATCTTTAACAAGAATTGCAAAAATCCTCACTATAGTCTGAAGGATACTGAAACCAGCTGGGTTTGTTCCAAGAGCATAGTACACCACTAGAGATATTAGACATCTCAAACTCTGTTGTCCTGCCAGCCCTAATAAGTTATGTATGGATTGAAATTGCTGGTCATCTAGAAACATAGTGAAGAACCCAATTATAAATCCTGCCAAAGTTTAGGATTTTGCTAGGTGTGATAGGCTGACAGGACCAGTTCTGATCAACATACTAGTATGCATAGTCTGGAAAAAAATATACCCAGCAAGACTATTAGTTGTGGAAATGCAGATGCTTTATGAGGCTGGAGTTTGACAATCACAGTTTAGGGGTGAGATAGTTAGCATGAGTTTTAGGCAGGACTCAGAGACTTATTTTCTTTATGTCATTCCATCTAGTTTTACATATGACTTGTTGTATTTGTGGAAATCACTAAATGTCCTTCTGATTTTGGCACATTGTAAGTATTTGTCCTAATAAGCTAGGATGAAAGCTCATATTGTAACAACAGAAATGGTGAAATGAAAAGTAAGACAATTGGAAACAACTAAAAGTTAACATCTTATTCATTTTGTGAAATGTAATTATTAATGTCTTGCCTCAGCCTGGCAGGTCACAAAGGTGAAAAAAATATTTTAGACTTTTTGAAATATATTAAAGGTTTTCTATTCATCAATTGTATTTCAGACAATAAATTACTTATCCAATTGGCATTACTGTTATAACACAATATTTACAATTTTTCTTCTAGATACTAAACATAATGTAGGTTATTTCCTTACTTTTCCCACTTTATTGTCCACAGCAAAGATGAAATTCAAGCTATACTTCACAAGATAGGCAAACTCAAACTATAACTAAGATTTTTTTAATGTTGCCAGGAGGCTTACTGAAGAAAATGAGTAAGAAGTCTGTCAAAGTTCACTATAAGGCCCAATAAAAAAGAATCATTAATCAAAATTTTATGTAAATGGTCTGTGCATTGCCAGGACTGTATACACCATTTTACACAGAGATTTATGCTTGAAACCTATACAATACACAGCATTGTCTTAACCCACTGTCACAGAGAGAAAAGCAGAGGGCTCTTTCAAAAGCATCTCAGTACAAATTTCCACTTTCATAGTCAACTGTGGTTAAATCTGAAAGAGGAAATACAGGATATCTAACTAACTTTGGTCTCCCTCCTCCTGACTTGAGTTCTGAGTTTTATGTAATTTAAAGATAGTTAAATTTTTTTAAAAGCCCAAAGTAATCTAGTGAGCTTTCAAATCAGGTTTTGGGAGCAAAACTTTTGTTTTTTATCTATAGAACCTGTATAACAAGAAAAACATGTCTGTCTTACAGTCTTACCTGAAAGAAGTCCAAATCATGTCTGGTTGGCTGGAGATTGTACTCTCAGTGACAAAATGCATGAGTGTTTGGATTTAAAAAAAAAAATAAATCAATAAATCATAGAAACACTATATTCTTTACATGGGAATGTGTTATGTCCTGCTAGTCATCCTGATTTTGTCACAATGCAAAGAAAAAGACCCATAGATTCACAGAATATACTAAGTTGGAAGGGACCCATAATGATCATCAAGTCTAACTCCTGACTCCACACAGGGTCAGACAAGTCAGAGCATGGGACTGAGTGCATCATGCAGACGCTTCCTGACCTCAGTCAAGCTCGGTGCTGTGACCACTTCCCTGGGGAGCCTGTTCCAGTAGCAGAAAAGCAGCATAATTCAGGATTTCAGACTGCAATGCTGAGAAATGTGTTTTCCCAACTTCTTTTTTCATTTGAAAAGTGTCAGAATGGTATCTGCTTATGAGTTATCTTCATGTCCTCAACTTTGAGGATCTGTCACATTTTGAGGTAAATTTGCTCCTTTAGCTAGCTACATATCTCTAAAATTATGCTTGTCCAGGTCATCACAGAGACACTTTGAAGATAGCTGCTCTACAGGCAGAGCTGGCTTTTCTCAGGAAAGAGCTGGGAAATAATGCATCAGAGTCAAAATGAATAAAACTAAATCCTCTTGTAGAATGGAAAATAGTACCAGGACAATTGTTCCTTGCTCCCTAATGTTTGCCTGCTGTTGTTCATGTATATTTTATGTCTCATACAACCAGATAAAGGGTTTTCTCATTCAAGATACTGGTCACTTCTGAGTTGCTAAAAGACTTTTACTGCCCTGGAGTTGAGGTTGTTGCTCAGTGAAAATATTCCTTTTCCTGTTTGATTCCTTGAGCACTTTCCAGGACTTTACAACAGAATACAATGAAATAAAGAAACAAAATTGAATTTCCACAGTAGTCTTCAAGAGAGAGCCCCATTTCAACTTTTCAGAAAACGCCCAGCATTGACAGAGCTAACTTCATAATATATAGCAAATAATTTGCAAAGGAAATTCCAACATTTTATTCAAAATACATTATTCACAATTAACTGTTCTATTTGTTTGACCAATGCAATCAAAGATTGAATAAGATTCGGTTCCTTCCTAGAAGGTTTTTTTTTCCCCTGGTCAATTACTGAATACACAACTTGTGAATACATTTGGTAGTGACAGTTTCAACTTTAGCTAAAACTAAATGTTATATAAACCAGCAAAACAGGTAAGAGTCACTGAAGATTGCAAACAAATAAAACCAGAATAAACCAGAACCAATTGTAAAGGCTGTTGCAGTTCACAAGAAAAGAACAAGCAAAGATGACAGCAAATTAAGAATAAATTGGAATGAGTAAAATCTTGCTGTGAATTGTAAAGGCTTGTTTAGTACTCATATTTTATTATGCAAATACTCATCTAGCCCAATACCTTGTTTGAAACAAACTGAATTAGATGAAGTGGCTCAGGAATTTGCTCAAATTCAGACTATGACCCAGGATGGATAGACTCCCACATCTCTGGAACAGAGGTCTCCACCCTGCACTTCAATTTCATGACCTTTGAGGTAAACGGGGTTTTTTTCCTTATAACTAATTGCTATTTCCAATGTTGAAAGTTGTGGATTTTGCCCATTTCCCTATCACTATGCACCCCAGAAATGCCTGTATGCGGTTCCTCTAGATCGTCCTGTTAGGTAGTTGTTAACAACAATATCTCCCTTAGGCTCTCCTGTATACAGGCAAATATATCTAAAAGAGTAGTGGAGATGATTTTTGGTGATATAATTTTCACTGTTACAAGAGCAAGTGTCTTACCCAAAGGGAAAAACTGCATAACTGTAGATGGGAGGAAAAAAATATTTAATAGCTCACTCAAGTTGATTAGGTCCTGTACTAGTCTCTTCAGAAAACATACGTGTTAGGAAATCCTAATTTTCCTTTGTGATCCAATGCTACAGACAGCATTTTTCCTGAACTACAAATGCAAGAGTACTTACAGCCACAATGATTCACATAACCCAAATGGTTCCTGTGCTTTCCACCTCAGGACAATCTTCCCTACACAAAACCAAATTAATTCAACCACATCTCCAAATCTTCCTTTCTCATCCAGAATTTATGTAAAGGAGATGAAGGTATAAACTCAGAAGTTATTTAAAAGAATAGTGAAATGAAAAAGCATTTGCACTGGCTTTTACCTGATATTCTGCTTTAGTCATGATTATCTATAGACTTGTCTGCCCTTACTTGGCATCAGAAAAATTGTGACTGAATGTCTCTTAGTGAGGATCCAAGAACTATTCATACCTGGTGGCATTAGAAGTCCCAGAAGCATTTTTTCAGATGACTGTAATTAAAAAATTTCTCAAGGAATGCAGGCAAGAGAAATAGGGCTGTTCATAAAAATCACTGAGACAATATGTTCAGTGACCTAGGCGAGCTTTTCAGAATTTACATTTCTTCTATAAATGAAGTCTTATCCTGCACCTAATTCCAGGTGCTCTACCAAGGCATCCCAGGCTCCTTCTGTAGTTGGTGGAGAAGACCAGGAACCATGGACCACTTGAGATCTTTCACAGGTTCAGTTTCTATGGAGATGGGCCAGAGTACCCCACCTTTTTCATATTTAGAGATCCTAAATTGCATATAGAATCCTAATGACAGTGAATCTGTGTAGAGATGCTCAACACCTGCAAAAAAAAGTCCTTCTATTTGACTCAGTAGTCCGAGAATTCAAAGAACTTCCTGAATATTTTTGAGATGGTGTTCCTTAATTCTTCTCTTTTGATACTTCAAAGTATTTCAATCTCTCCAACCTGCAGAAATTAATGAGATTTGGGCCCCAAGAGAGCTATTTTATACAGATAAATATTCCTTACAAAAATTTTAAACATTTCTGTCCAGAAAGTTAGGCAGTTTCCTTTCTCCAGCAGTTCACAGAAAGTTTACATCACTTACATATGAATATATGCCATCAAAACACACCTCAAGGCTAAACCCCCTGACTCTATGCTTGCCTGAACACATGGTCTAATTCATCTGCTCATCCCTCTGTCATTTTTTAGAATGATACTAATCTAACTACTTGTCAGCATCTACTTGAAACAACAATATCTGCTCTCTAGAAATGGCTATTGACCTCCAATAATTACAAAGGAAGCCTGGAGTGAACATCTCAGATACAGATGTTTACACTTGGCTAGATGAATCACTCTCTGCATAATAATGGAGATAATAGTCAAAAGCTCTTAATAATTCAAATAAAATCTTTCTGAATAATGAGTTACTCAGTTTTCATTGCACCATAGATAGACCTGCTCTCATCTTTTGCACATCTTGAGTGGAATGGCCTCCCCTTATTACTGCAAGCTTTCTTTCCAACTCTATCATTTTCAAATTGTACTTCTTAACTACAGCGAACTTTTTCTCCTATTTTTATTTTATTGTTGACTGACCATCCAGAAAAGCTGGTCTTGAAAATTATCTGAGTCTCAGATAGTGACCTAGTGCTTGAAACTCATCATGATTCTATAGATCTTTTCTGCCTTGAGTGTGGCTCTGTATTCTCATTAACAGAAGGGAAATAATGACAATATTTGCTTCTGTTTTCACTTTTACAAGAGTACACCATCATGTTCGCTTTGAGATACTCAGATGGGATTGATAAAAATCCAAAGGATTATCGTTGAACAGAATCATGTGTAATATCTTTAAGATGAAACTGCCTGAGAAAACAGAAAGTCCAGGGTATAACGGTAGTCCTAGTTTCCTCTAACCACTATAACTCAGTCCAAATGGTTATTGAGCATTTTTGTCGACAATTCAAATGGGCTGAGGTTGAAGTCTAAAAGGATTTCAATTTAAATCAACACAAACAGTCCTCTAGAATACTCTGCACAATGCTCTGCACTCTCATTGCGAATTATTTTGATTAAACAAGACTAAATCAAAAGTAATTCATTTTGAGTCAGTGGTGTTATACTAGCCTAAAACTGCAGTAAGAGAGGGCAGGGTGATGAGCATCTATCTGCCAGCTGACATGGTTTGTGAACAGATGGCACATTTCACAGCTCTCCTTCACTTCTCATATAGAAAAAGAAGGTAAGAACCAACCCACAAAGTTTTAATTCAACTTGTAAGAGAAATCAGCCTAGCAAATAGAGAAAATATGGGAATTTTACATAGCTATCTTAATCATGGGGAAAAAAAAATGTCAATCCCTATATGTGATCTTACATCAATAAAGTATTGCCCACACCTTGCCAGCATGTCTGAGGAACAAATCTGTAATTTAAATGCTGACCTGCTTCAATATATAGGTATAAATATACTAGTTGCTGGTTTCGTTTCAAGTCAATAATACACAATGTGCTTGCAAACATAAAACAACAGAATTTTTAAGAATGCCTTACCATAAAGTAACTTTCAGTTTGCAAAACACTTGTGAAGATTAAATTCATTTAAGTTAGCGTATATTGGAACAAGTTACTCAGATGTTTGCTTTCCAAATTTCTCATATTACACATTAAATAAAATCAGCTGAAATGTAGGCCTTATTATACCTCACTTTAAATTATGTACATGTAAATAATACATAGTGAAAAGATACATTGCAACCAACTGAATACACATTCAAGCCAAAGCTGTAAAATAATCTGCATTTTTGACATTTAGTTTTTAGATCTTATTTTTATTCACAGCTGCCAGTAAAAAAAAATATCAGCAGAATTAGCTCAATAAATGTAAAATTAGGCTATTTATCCTCCCAGTGTTAGGTTTTTCAGGCAAACCTAAGGTTGCATGGACAAAAACCTATTAGCTTTGGCACAGGCAGATTTCAGGTGAATTATATAACAGTTTATGTCATTTTGAATATCATTCCCTCTACAACCTCCCCCCTATACATATGTAAGTCAACTGCTAATTTGCTCTTTTCACAAGATGAATTTAAAGAGCAAATTTCTCTGGATTTACAGTAATCCACTGACATCTCTGTTCCATAATATCCCCTCAGTGCTGATCAGTATCTCTAATTCACCTTAATTACCAAATGATACCAACTCTGATTTCCTGTTCCTAATCCTTCTATTACTTTTTAAATTAATTTCCTTCTCTATGCCATGAAAATGCTTTCGTGCCATTGAAGTGTGATTAGGGGCATTGTGCAGTTGGTCCTTACATCTTACCTACTCTGCACTAAAAAATAAAAGTCTCCTGCATTATGTAAGAACAATTATGTGGAAAAACAATTTTGTAAACTCATCAACAAAGGATGTGCTTAGGTTCTAAATTAATTTTTACCTCAAAGCATTTGCCTCTGAAAAGAACCTGAAACCGTCTTTAACAACAGCAATTCCTATAAAGTTTTCCCAGTGAAAGACTAGAGATTTTGTTTCCTACTTTAAAGATCAAAGTTTGCTAGGGAAGCTAAATTTGCTGGACAAATTCTTGGCTCTGCAAAGGATGATTTGGGACTTCACTGTTTGGTTCAGTAAAGGAATAAGCAGTAGTAATAAAGCTCCTTGCACACATTGTTCAAAGCTAGAAAAGCTAACACCTGTCAGGGAGCCAATTTTTATACTCTGTCCTTATTTTTCTCTTTGACAGCAAGGGAAACAGTCATTAGTGAAAGTTTTGGTAGCTTTGTAAACAAGACTTTCATCCTGCCAGAATTTCATTCAGATCTCCTATGCGTTGATACAAAGAGCATCACTGAGTCATCAGGGAGGAATACCTATCCATCACTACTGACCAATCCCCAATACGTGCCAGTAACCAGAAGATGGAAGGCTCTGCATCCTATACCAAATTCCTCAAAGCCACCTAAGTCACCTGAAAATAGAAGTGATTCATCAATCAGACCATGGACCACCTCTGCTGAAAAGGCTGTGATTGCACTCTCTTTGCCTTTGATTTATAGGGTATGCATTGCTGCCTTTTAGTACCTTTCACTGAGATATGACAAGACCCCACGCAGAGCTGGTAGAGAGCTTTCAATGAACAAGAACAGCGAGATTTGCGGTATCCCTAGGGGTCAAAATCTTCATATGATCCTTCTTCTGCGCTTTAGCATGAGAGTTCTGACATCCTGACAGTTTTAATAGATACCCAAGAGGCAGAACACAAAAGGAAGATCTTCATAGTTCATCTTGTCTTTTTTAAAATGCTGAGGGATATTAAAACAGTGAAGGAGTAATACTTGGGGCCAAGGGAAAGAGGTAACATGACAGTGCTTTAAAGTAAAATCGTAATGTATAGGTACTGACACAAGAAAAACAAAGAAATTCAGTTAGCAATATCCCTGCCCATCTCAAGATCTTATCACAGAAAAAAAATAAAATGCTTTGATTTATAATTTCAAAGGTTAAATATCAGTTACATTTCCTGGGATTTAATTTCCTGCTTAATTTCACATCTTCCACAATTTACTTTTTAATTGTATATAAGCTATAAAATAGGTCTTATAATTGGCCTACTGTCAATACATAATTTCATAAACATTCTGGATAAAGCAGATAAAAACAGTAACAGAGAATATAGAAAATTAAAATCCTATCCTGCGTAAATAAGCATTGTCCGCAGTTAACAATGATAAATATATAAATAACATCATCTATCTTTAATCTAAAGAAAATGAATCTTAAAAATAATGATGGTCCAGCACTACTGTAATTAAATTAATGGTAGTTTAGCAATTGAGTTCAAGGGAACCAGAGTCTGCCTTTTCCCAATGCAAAATAATCACTGAAGGATCAGTTTAACCACCAGCAAACAGACCACCTCTGCAAAGAAACATGATCACTGCTTTATAGATGACATTAACTCTAGGATTTACAATGGGAAGGAAATTATTTTTCACTGATGACTGAAAGAAACACATACAATTCATTCTGTGAGCCCTATGGTTAATTTAAAAAGAAGAAAGCTAACAAAAATTTCTCCCGTTGCCATGTCTTCTCCCTCCACCCCCAGATCTATAGATAAAGATATAGATGAGACAGGTCGTTACTCACCGTCGAGGAGTCACTGCTTCCGGTCTCAAGTGTAGCTCCCTCAGCACAGGTGGGTGGGTGGGTAGAAAGTTGACTAGCCCTGCCCCCATCTATGACATCACACTCTACCTCATAAAAGGTAGTGAAAGTGCTCTGAACTCCAGTCTGATTTCCGAGAGATACAGAAAAGAGATAGTGAGAGAGAGAGCAAGAGAAATATTGTGCCGTAGAGTAGAGGTGAAGAGAGAGGAAAACGTGTGCTGAAGGAGCTATGCTTGGTCAAGGAAACAGGGACTCTTCCACGATGAGTAACCCCGCTGTCTGGTGGTTCCTCTCACTTGCTCCCATAGCACAGGTTAAGCATGCAAGCCCTACAGGGTTTGCTGATTGGGAAAGGGGATAAATTTCGGCACATTTTCATGAAAACCAGAAAGGACAGAAAGCTCTGTCATCAGATTGTGCATAAATTTGATAGACTTCCAAGCAGCATTATTTTGTGTATGGTTTTGAACAGCCAAACAACATAAGAATATAAACACTGATGAAAGCAGCTGAAATTCCAGTGTCCACAACTGGAATTACACTTGTGTTCACCAGCGATAAATAAGCATTACACAATCCAGACCTCTAAGCTGCCCCTTGTAGTGTAAGCAAGAGGGTAGGTCATCTATACTACTATGTGAAGGAGGTCAGGAAAGAATTACATTTTTTTTCACATTGAAAATAAGAAATGACAAACTGTGCTGAAAGAACAAGTGAGGGAAATATAAAAATTCTGGGCATACATTTATTTACAGAGCACACTTTAAAGTTCCAGAAAATATCAACAAAATTACAAAGAGGTGATACTTTTAAAGACCATACATTTTTAGACAATGACAACCTTATGGGCTGAAGCTCATATTTTTTCAAAAATACTTCCCAAGAAATGAAACTGGAGGGCTAAAATGGGATATTCATTCTATGTTATTGGAAATGGAATTTTTGTAATCTAAATTCTGGAAAAAAACAGGTTTGAGAGTAAAGATAATTATCCACTGGGATTTTCTTAATAACCTAGCTGTACACTAAAAGTAAAAAAAAAAAAAATAGCATATGCTGCTAAACCTAGCTCCATTAAAGAAAAATGCTCAGTGCTAGTAAAGAGTGCTAGCATAGGATCCTGCCTTTTGGAAGAGGAAATAAATGAATGCTCTTTAAATCTCTTTTAAGAGTATGTATTTTAAGCACACAGAGTTAATATTGAATTTTTCCCTTAGGCATTTTATTGCTACAAGGATCATGTAAATTGTAATCTAATCATGATTATTTCTCCAGTCTGAGTAAACGATTAATGTGTTTGTGTCTGCTTTGTTTGTGTGCTCTTTGTTTTTCTCTCCTTCTACTGAAAAAAGAGGGGGTGTGACTCATGTCTAGTACCAGTCATTTCACCTAACAACAAAAGTCAAGTATTTTTGTTCTTAACCTTCAAAACTTTTATCATAATGTAATCCTGCAGTCTCTGCAGATGCTACTTTAAGCCAGTATATTTGTGAATTTAAAAGTCAATATAAATTGGCTGGTCCAGTCGACTAAATGAAGAGCTATTGTGACTTAGAGTTAATATATAGCATCAGGAACACAATGCAAAACTAGGCTGCATCTGAATAATGCAAAGTGAAAATAGTGCTGTGAATTTCAATTCATAATTGAATTAAATATATCTCTCTCTGATTCCTCATTACATTGCCTTGACTTCAAGCTATTTGCATGTATGAAGAGAAGAGGAAAACCACCTCTGATACCCTATTTTGCATCTACTCCTTATTAGCATGTTTGTCTACTAGTCTGCCAAAAAGAAAAGAAAAATTCAACTTTTAAAAGCTTTTATGATAAAAAGTACCAAGTAGAATTCAGTTAACTTTTAACTTAGGTAACCTATGGCTTGACTATTGCACCACAGTTGTTTTTGCCAAATAAAGTAGGAATATATTTCAAACTCCTGTGACTACCAGACCTTATGAAGGCTAAGCATGTTTGCTCATTCTGATAAAGAGAAGGATGTTCAGAAGATATATACTTAAATATGAGAAATATTACACTTGTAGTTTCAGTTCTAAGAACTCCAAAAAAGAAATAAATTGTCTTCTATTGGAAGAGAAACATGGAAGTAGTACAATAGAATTCTGGAAGACTGAGCAAAGCCAAGAATATTCTCCAGTAACATCACAAGATGAGAAATATGGAAAAATATGGTGAATCCCATCATGATAATATGATATAAACAGTTCAATCGACTAGGTAGCAGATAGTACCTCAGATGGTATTTTGGGGCTACTACGGCTCCAATTGAAATCTTGTTCTGACCTTGCTTACTATAATATCTGTACTTGAAAAAGAGAAAATTAAGGGAAGAGCATAAAAGATAAGACTGATTTTTCAACATACACTAGAACACATTACTCACCTAAACAGAGAACAAATATACTTAACTGAAAACACTTTCAAGTGTTCCAAGGAATATAACTAAGATTTAATAAAGATTGCATGGAAATCCGAAGAGAGAGTAAATGAAGAATTCAATACTCTAAAATATTTTATTAAGGGATGTAAGTTAAGCCTAACAGCATAAGAAAACTATGTGAACACAGATCAAATCATGATTTAATTACTTGCACTCAAGCACTGGAAATCAAGTTTTTGGAAAAGGGTTGATGTTCAGTTTGACATCAAAGATCTGCTGGCAAAACACCAAAGTGCTTGCTTTCTTCAAAGATGATGGGGAATGGGCAGACACCACTAAGGTACAGTGGCTGCTGTCTATAAAGTTTGAATACAGCAAGCATCGGAAAAGCTGAGGAGTACCATCCACACAGAAACCTTATATGTACCATTGGTATGACTACACAAGTTAAAAATTGAGATATTTTAAGAAATTGAAACAACAGCTTGAAAAGGCCATGTAAAAATGCATGCTGACACATAAAAAAGTGAGACCTTTAACATAGACACGCCTCTGACCCAAAGATGTCCCCTTGCTGCAGTGGATCAGCCTGATGGATGAATGGAAAAATCTTTTTTTTTTTTCATTATCTGTCATAGCTAAGGAATGATGACATATGTAACATCCCATCTGAGACTGAGTAAAGCTGTGACTTCTCTAATTTTTTGACGGGATGTTGAATCTGGTTGCACATAAAAAAAAAAAAAATTACAAAAATGTTTCTGTAGTCTCTTGAATTAGATATTGATGCTCCAATCCAGTTTTATAGTGTTCTAATTTGGTCTGTGATGAGATTTAGGACAAATCACTCGTATGCTTCATATCATTTTCCAGTGATAATATTACCTACCTGGTAACCTGTTTCACAAGTTATTTTGATGAGGTGTTAGTCAAAATTAGAAAAACCTGATGTTAGAAAAAGCATTTGAGAATGTCTAACAGTAGGAAGTTGGGATTGATTTTTCTGACACTGGATATTTTTTTTACTTTGACTCCATACCAATGTCTTGAACACATTATACAAAACAAACCCTTTGTATTGATGCAGCTGCTTATCAGTTGTGTAAGATTAACGTTGCAACATGAGAATAGACATTTTTCCTTTGCTATCAGATTCAGGAATAATAACAGTAGTAATAATAATATGTTCCAAGTGTTGAAAAAATATTCAGAGGGCAAAGAGATAAGGTAACTTTTAACCTTCCCCACTCAGTATGAACTCTTCCTGAAGGCCATTATGACCTCCTACATTTAATGGAAATATATTCCTATTGTGAGTTTTATTTAATACTTTGTTGTAAGCTGGTTTTTTCAGTATTTCCAATTGAATCTGCTCAGGCTGGGAAAACCTGTAATGTTTTCCCTTGAGGGCATGTCTTCTTGTCTGCAAGTGTTCCTCTGTGTGTGTTACTCATCTGCAGCTCAGGTTGTCAAGAACTATAATTAGAGTGAAAGAAAGTGATGAGTCTGAAATGAAGTTGTTGTTATTTTAATATCTACAAAAGCAACATCTGATAGTACTTTTAGAAGGGAGATTAAGCCTCACCATTATCCAAATCAGGAAGTTAAATAATTGCAAAAGCTAAAAGATGTACTTCTGTATAAGAAATACCATCCGAAATCTCCTATTGTGTGCTAAATCTGTTATTATGTAAATTCAGTTCTCCATAATCCTACGCTCAAGAAACAAACCTAATTTTTATTTAAAATCTCAGGATATATCTGAGAATGCCCCAGGGGAAAGGAATTCTTAGATAAAACACAATGGTGAAGCTTGGTCCTAAACCACCTCTTCTAAAGGCAGCATGACAGGAAAAGGAGTGAACCTGATATAGCACTGATGTCCTCTCTTTCTTTACAGCAACTTTTATAGGAATAGTCCTTTAGGACCATATGTTAGTAGGGTGTGTTAGAATGGTCTCTAGGCCTTGTTAATTAATGCAGGGCTGGTGTGGTTTGTGTATCAGAAAGCCTCCCATCTCATTGAGCATGACCTGGAATAGGAAAAGAAGCTGGACTGAAGCCATAACTGCCGTAGCAAGCAAGCTTTGGATATTAGAGTGGTTATTATTTTTAAAACACATGCAATATGTAATGAAGCATATACATTGATATTTCCTTAGATTCCTTAATCTTTTTCTATGATCGTATTTGTTTCCAGCCTCAATCTTAAATCCATAACACTGTGCTTCATTCTCATGGAATTAAATGGCTTAACATTTTTTGGTATCAAAAATGCTTTTCTTTGCAGAAAACTCTTCTGATGAAAAATTTCAGTAAATGTGATCTTCAGAAATTCATGAATATTTGTTACCCAAGAAAGTATAAGAGCACATTCCCTGTAGCCAAAATGCTTCGTAATAATGATAAAAGTCTGACCTGTCTAAATTTTAACCTACTAAATGTAGACATATATACTGTGTGCATGCTTCTTGTCTCCATTAATATATTCTAATGAAGACAAGTTCAGTGTGACTTTGCTTTGCAAATAAAGTTCTAGGTAATATCTTTCCATGTATGCAGGTTATATTTTTTCACATTTATCTGTGTGTTTACATATGCATTTATATACAATGAGATATTTTCTTAAGTCCTGAAAGTAGTTTTATATCGAAACCCTGTAGCTTCAAAAGAACTGAGATTAATAATATTTTTTTTGCTTAATTTTTTGGTTATCTACTAGGTCATCTCCTTTCTTTACATGATGCAAATTTCACCTTCGTTCAGCTGCTTTGAAGAAACGACTTTAATGCTAACAGAAATAAAAGTCTCCTGTGCTGCTCTTTACGTGGATCATACCCATGATCCCCCAGATGCCCAAAGCTTATGATCTGTACTGTTGTCTAATCTAGCAACAACTATCAAGGCAAAACTATGTGAACTCACAGACATAGAAATAAGATCCTATGGGATCTCTCACTTGTCTGAATCAAAACAACATACAAATGTCATTTAAAAGAGACTTCTGGAGGTCTCTTGTACAACTTTAGATTTGAAATGAGTTGATTACAAACATTAGATCTGCTCAGCTTCTGAGCTGTCTACCTGGGGCTTGAAACCCTCCATGGATGCCAGTTGCATAAACTCTGGACTCCTGGGCCACACCACCTTTATTGGAAAGTAACAGGTAAGCTTCATCTAATGAACTAAATCTTTATTATTATTATTACTTCGTATTTGGAAGAGGTATTGTAAATGACTTAAAAACCACTACAGAGACATCTATTTATGTCTTTTTTTTCTATTTGTGTCTTTTTTTCCTATTTGTTGTTGAGCTATTTCATAGATAATTAGGATTTCTTCACTGTTTTAACTTTCAGAAAACCCTAAGACAGTGTTCCAAAAAATAAATAATATATAATGGATATATGACCATGAGGGATTTTAGCACCACTCATTTTGATTAACCTGCATAACTCACTGATGCCTTTATACTTCAGGAGTACAAAATTGACTCAGTGTCAGGATGACAAATTTTTTGTTACCGTATCACCAGGTAGTCCCTTCTTGGATGGTGAAATGAGGGATATAGCCTGTGCCAGCTGGAGCGGGAGACTCCTGTATTAGTCACAAATAGAAAAGCTCAAGCAATTTTTTCCACATAAAGGCTTATCAAAACTTGTATATTTATAAGTATCACATGCTTCATATAGCCATATATTTTGGAACAGCATAGACTTACAATGGCTTTATTTCACCCTCTCATATATCAGCATGTCTGCCTACAAACACGTATGCAGAAGTTACTTAAGTATATCTCCATCCCAAAAGGCACAGCTGAAACATCTCCCTGTAATTTTCATTAACTTCTTCCAAAGCAAATGATGTGAGCTAGTTGAATATACTACGTAAATCAAGGTTCCTCACTTCACCCAGCTAGCCCCAGCCTTCCTGTCCTGGACATTGTCTTTTTACAGTGGTAACTTCAGAGCCAAAATAAAGACCTAAGTTTTTATTTTTTCTCCTTGCTTGTTCTAATAGGAGAGTAGAGATTACTGTGGAGTGCAACAAACTTTACAGTCCTGGATTTACCTCAGTCCTTTTCCCTCACTGCAGGCCTTTGCTGGGGCCTTTTCTTCCCCTGGCCCTTTCATATCTCGTATTTCAAGTCCCCTGGTTTGGTTTGCTTCCTTATTATTTCCAAACTTGCCTCCCTCACCCACTACTTTAAGTCTCAAAGCATAACTCCTTTCCACCAATGCCACCCAAACCAAAAATCTTTCCATGATGCCTGTCTCACATTATTTTCACAGCATTGATAACATATACTGTTCATATTTGCAAACTCCTTTTTTTTCCATTCTAACATTTTACTACAATCTTGTGGAAGAAACAGTGACGAAATATGGAAAGCAGCTTGAAAAAAAAAATCCCTGAATTAAAAAAGAAAATCATAACTGTCAAATTATATTCTTAAGCGATTCAATAATTATCTGTAGGGTCCCTGGGTCCATCTTTCACTTCCTTTTACGAATTTGAGTATATTAAATTGTGTCATATGCGTGTTTCATGTATTATCATAACACAAATCCTTGTCTTGCAATGTTACCTTAGACATAGGACTACATCTCTTTGTGGCATGTAATTCTTTGAAGAACTGCTCTTACCCTCAGCGCCAAGTAAATTGAATCACTAGCAGACAAACCGCAAAATTTCTATTAGTGGTATCTATTAACCATTACGAAGAGCTGGGTCTTAGCTTGGGTGTTTTCTAGTGAAATTTGCCAGTCCAAGCAGCCCAGCCCAGAAATATCTGCAAACCCTGGTTTGTTAGACCGCTTCTTGTGAGTATACTTCATGTAGAATTTTTCTATTTCTGCTATAAATCAATAGTAAATCTTATTTTATTGCTAGCTAAATAACAGGAGCAACCTTTTTGCACTCCTGAGAATCTTGAAGAATAGGAACCCAACAGTTTTGTCAATTTGCCAAGTCTCCCTTCAGCAACCTTTCTTTTACGTAGTGTTATATTCTTACCTGATTCAGGAGGAATTAAACTACTTTATTTACTAAACTCCAAACCATACTCTTAAGCATTTTAAATGCACTTTAAATGCAAAGGTTCTCTCCAATTGCCTACTTGAAAACAAACAAACAAACCAAAGAAAAAACCCAGAAAGGCTTTCCGATACAGGGAAAGGAAATACCACATCAGTGGCTCTTAAGTAACTGCTTATGCACAAGCTCTTAATCTAAATTCAGTGAAAGGTGGCCTTAGTCGCTTTTAATATCAGATGAACTTCAAATTACCCGACTTTTATTTGAGTCTATAGAATTCATAAGTAGCAACTTGATAGTCCACTGTCCCCATGCATACCAACTTGCTTGTACAGCATAAGTTAGTTTAGGGTCGTTCAGCCTTAAATGAAAGAAAAGTGTGACCTTTAAACCATTTTGTTTTACTAGATGTAAGTTCCATAGCTATAATTGATAGGGAAATGGTTTGCCAGCTCACTTGAAATAACTGCTTGATGCACACTGTTATTCTCTGATAAATAAGAAAAGGCTCATTCCTTTTTAATGAGGACAAGCTATTTCAAATTACCTTACTCTTACTGCTGATCAAGAATAAACAATTATTTTGTAGTATATCCCACATCTGTTTATATTTTTATATATCCAACCTCCCAGGTGTTAAAGGAATTTTCATAATGCCTTGCCCAAAGTTAATGGGGTGGCTCCAGCCTCTTTGCCTTCTTCACTCCCCGCCCCGCCCAAAGTCCTCACTTAAATTCACCAAGCGAGAACTCCTAGGCAAAGTCACATTCTTAACTAAACGGTATTGTATCTTCAAAATGTTATAAGATTCTTTGTCTCAGTATTGTAGCTGAGCCTATTATGCTAAGATAAATGGGCCTTTGAAAATAATTGGAAATCGGACCCAGCCAAAGTATGTGTTTGGAGTGTGCTTTGGCTATTGATTCAATCTTTTTGGACAGTGTTCAAAGGCACATGGCTGTTCCTCTGTACGACACTGCATATCTATCTGGCTCAGGAGTTTAAGACTCTTTGGGCAAATTTTCTGATATTACAACTGATTATATCTGTAGAGTTTTAAATCCAACCTGAACACGATAGGGGGCTGCCTTGGATAAAGGATCTTAGATACTGTTCAATATAATCCTGCAGGAAAGACTGTAGCAAAGCCACTAACATAAACAAGAATTTTAAAAAATGCAAGCTCATAGCCTGAATGGATAGTAGGTAAATGAGCTGATCAGCTTCAGAGCAGCACTAAACAGAACAAGTGGATATTTATTCTAGAGGAAGAAATGAATATATAGATCTGTTTTATTGTAATGGCTTAGCTAACAACAGTCAGACAGGAATACTAAAAAAATAAAGCAGACCTAGACTTAGAAGTCCGAATTTTTATCCAAATAACAAAAATCACAGTTAAAACCAATTCTATTGAACAAAAGTAGCTATCACAAAAAGGCTCTCAATCTGCATGAGCTAAGTATATGTAAATGGCACTTACTTCGCTGAGAGTAGCATATGCTCAGCACCTCGGAGGATTCATTCCAATACAATGGTACAACTAATTATGGAGCAAATATACATTCCATTAAATAAACTAAACCAAGAGACAAAGAAAATTATTCTGAAATGTGTTTAGTCTGATTTTATTAAAGGAGGTTTATTTTTAGAGGGGAATTAGAAATCGAATATTCAAATTTATAATTAAAGAACTATATATATGTTCATGGACCAAGGACAAAGAGACTTTTATAAGGAACAAGGATATAATTTACACAGTTTTGATACACTTTTCAATATCTTGCACTTTTAAATTTTAATTGTTTTCTCCTTTTGTTTAAATCCCTCCTTTTTCTTTACTTTTTTCCCTATCATCAGCTTCATGTTTACAAGGCTCCTCACTGGTATCACCTGTTTTTTCCTTATTTTACTTTTCAAAACTCAATTGGAATCAGGAATTTAGAGTCTCACCCAGCAACGTAAAGGGACAAGTCAACAGATATTCTAAATTGGCATTGCTCCATTGACATCAATGAGGTTAATCTGATGTATTCTAACTCCAGATCTTACTTATCTGGTGAAAATAATTTTGCTATCTGCATACGGGGAATCTGATGGGAAAGATCAAAGAAAGAGCGGTGGGAAAAGGAGTGGAAGACAGACATGGAAAACCAACAGTGGGTTCGTTACTGAAATAATGGACACTTCAGGAGCGTGACATTTTCTTACTTTTTGATCTGTTTTTCTATTTGCTGAAAAGTCAATGATGCCAAAAAGAACCCCTTCATATGCTATGCTAATACCATATCAATCTATAGAGGAAAAAGCAAACAGCTTTATGCTTATTTTCAGAGATAAACCATAATGAACTACTGAATCCTGAGAGGAAAAAAAAGAAATAGAAATTTCACCAAAAGATACATAGCACATTAAATGTTATGTACACAGTATTTCTGAAGTTGTTGCAACACATTTTTCTCTAACAGCACTGTAAGGACTGTGGGGTGGCTTTCATCTGATTTTAGGTTTTAACTGGTTTTATGTCTCTTTCCTTTTTACATAAATATACATATGCCCACACATACATTCATATATATATGCATACATTCAATTTCATTTATAAATCTTGATTAATGTTCCTAATAATGCAAACCTTCAAGCAGAGACTGTACTCCCCATAATAGTTCTGAATCATAACTCATCTTTCAGATCAATCTGAATTATATTGTCATTCTTTGTAAACACAGTAGTCAATAATATTGTAATAATTGTTCTGGTGCTTGATCTTTACATCAAAACACTTACATATGGTGAACTCATATGAACTTACTTCTGTAGTTAGAGGTTGGGAAGCTTGAATTCTGGATTTCTACTGTACTTCTAGCATTGTACTGTATGCAAGTTGCCAAATAATGGTATTTCATTTTAATGCAAATAAAATACTGTTTATTTGTAATTGGCTATCCAAGAGGGAATGAAGAAGAAGATGGAAGCTGAAGCAGCAAGTAGACAAGCAGATGTAGATGCGTACTTGTATACCAGGTCTCTGGATAGCAAAGGAGCATACAGTACCCAGCATCTTGAAGATAAACAGCTTGGAAAATGCTATCAGGAAAACACTGTACTAGCTGTGTTGTAACAGATAATAAGACAATGCTCTCAAAAAGGGATGCACAGGAGTTCAGCTCTCTATATCACCTGTTCAGAGCAACAGCAGAAGCAGCAAGCTGGACAATGAACATTTTCTGCATGTCAGTACTAATGAATCTTTGAACAGGCCACAATAATTTCTGTGGTTGAAGCTAGTTTTGCCTTCATCTGCAACTCACTATAAAAACCCAACCAAACAGAAACACAATGGTGATGAAGCCTGGTAAGCAGCAGATGCTAACAATGCCAGACTGGAAATGATGAAGTCAAGCGATTTGGCCACTTAAATTTCACAACGGATGGTGATGTTCCAGTAACAAATAGATGCTAGAGATTCACAATGGCTTATTCAGCATCCACATACACTGAATAAAGAGACTTGAAAAAGAAACACACACAACCACAAAAGCCAAGCTGGTAGAAGCACTGATTTGGGTAGTTGTTATAGATAGATGAATATGACAACTCAATGGGTATGAAAAGCTGGACCCAGATGGCAGTAGGTAAGAAAAGATCATAGCATTTAATATGTAGCATAGCTGTCAGCGATACAAGGACAGATCACTCCATTACTATCAGGAAAATGGAAGATCTTTTCATTGCTGTGGGAAGATCAAGGTATTAAAATTACATACGCACATAGGTCAAGAAGCGAAGACCAACTGCAGGACAGACACAGGAACATTTAAGCAGCTCCTTTTAGAACTGCATATATGACTTCAGAATGTTTGATCCAAGAAAGCCTGGCAAATGGTTAAGACCTTCTATAGTGCTTTGCAAAAAATCAAAATGTTAAGTAGTTGAGAACATTTGCTCTGACTTCTGATATGTTTGAGGAGGGCCAGTGATTTCACTGGCTAATATTATGGATGAAATGATGGGCAGAATTTAATTGTCCTAACAATCTTCGTACTTGATTGGGCTTAAACAATGAAAGGGTGCTTTTTTAAAACCACATTTGAAAACAATCTTGTTTCAAGTATCTCGGACCTCACAAATATTCATCATTTTGGAAACACAATCAGGAGAGTGAAAAATATTATACGTTTACATACATACAGTCTGTGTTTGAGTTAGAATATAACAAAGGTGTCATGGGGCTAATTATAGTGATTAATTAAAAGAAAAAAACAGGAAAATAATGAAGAGCAGCAATTGCTACTACTTGGTTCTAGTAATCTCCCAGAGGCAGAGCCCAACATTAGGAGAACGAAAATAAAAAATTGTTTAAAAATGTAGAAAACTCATCTTCTATAATATTACTGCTGCTGCACGTTCCTTTCTTTATTTCTAAAAAAGATTGTGTGTAAGATTGTTTGTAGTGTTCATTGCAAATAACTGAAATAACTGGACAGGAATTAGAGTATATAATCATTGTGCTTGCCAATAGCATTTGAAAACAGCACGTGCATCAAAAATTAAAATATTTTGCCGGCCTTCCAGAGTTTTTGCTAAACCTAGTGTGCATTGGAACCTGAGTGAATGAAATCCCATTAGTCATCACCATCTTAACAATATGCACTTCATACAGAGCTGGCTCCCGCATAGAGGAAGGAAATTACCAGTACTAACAAAGGAAAGAAGATTTATAATGAGCAAATATACAAAAGCTCCAAATAATTATAATATTCACAGCTTGGCAACGACTTTCTAGGCTATGAAATTACTTTTCTTTTGGAAGAATGAAGATTTTACAAGGTTAGTATAAACAAAGGCTAATTGGAAAACCAAATTGCTCTATGCAAGTTATTGTAAGGTCTGGAATAATGGCGATAACATTTTAAAAAGCTTGCTTATGAATCACTGTATTTTTGTTTTGTACATTATTGCCATCAAAAATGCTCCCTTTCAAGTGCTACATGGGAAACATAAATGGCTAAATACAAATAGCAGCTTACCCCTGATACAATGAGTTCTCCTCCCAGGTTCTGAACTTCTGCCTTCACTTTGCTGCAGATATTGAGTTGGTGGCAGTAGAGTGCAATGCGCTGCAGATAGGCTAGCAGATCCTGTTTGCAGGCTGAGTCTGGGCACTACAGACAAAAGAAACATTTGATTAGATGTAGCTGATTTTATATGACTAGAGAGAGGTAATCAGAGGAGATAGAGGTAATGTGTCTGTATTAGTTGGATCCATTTCACTTCGTCTTTACATGAGAGATTTAATGAAATGTGAAAATTCACACTCTACCTTTTATTTAAGTCAAGACTTATGAATTGTCACCTGAAGATGGACTACACATTTTTGTAAAAAGAAGAAACCTCTCTGTGAGCCACTAATGGAAAACAATGAAACAATATGATTGCTATGTTTTTGGGGAAGCTTCACTTATGCTATCAGCTGGTACAAACAGAAGAATCTATTGAGCAGCCAAAAGACCAAGTTTGACCTGAAATTCCAGGTTGTCCGATGGGTGTTCAGGTTCAGATGCAACACATTCTAAAGTCAGTAATTAAGCACCCTCAAAAATACATTGAGGTAGTATGGTCCTTCTGCACATCTAAGAAGATGGAAACTGAGGGGAAGGCTACCTATGGTCCTGCACCATTTTGGATGCATCTCAAATGTCTCTCAAACGTGTTTTGATAAATTTTCATGATGTCAAATGTGGTAGATTCAGTGAACATTTTATAATCAGTCTAACTAGAAAAGGCCCAAGTACAATTTATTAATAGTCTGTGAGACTCTTAATAGAAACTGCATCATCCCCCACAATATCAACAGCATAATATAAAAGTCTTGTAGTTAATATTCAAAGTCTTGCCTGAAGTAAACAGACTTCAGTAATTCCCTGTGATGAAACATTGCTGAAAGGGTCCATTGCTAGCAGCATGTCTCCAATAAATACTCTTTGAGGTTACCCAACAATGACTGACAATGTTATGTGAATGTATAGCCTAGGAAACAAAGACTCCAAATATGACTTTTTAGGATTTCACAAAGTTATGTTCAATTTCTGTAAAAATACTATCAGAGCACACGAGTCAACAGCATCATCACCTCTGACTTGAGATGACTGCTCTAGCCCCAACAGCTAATGCTGGCAAAGAATACATTTGTAGTGAAGTAGTTGCATATACTGCTGTCTGTAATCCTGAAAAGAATCACTTTGCTTTTTTCTCTCCCTTTAAAGCTAACAATAAACAAAGCTGGAGGTTCATTGTGGCTGTTGGGTTTAATCTACTCTATACTTACGGCAATGCTATAATGCCTCTCTTTCTCAAACAGTTGTCACATCTTTCAGGCATGAATTCCTAAGAGACCTCTTCTCCCTACTGGTGGCAATTTAATACAGAAATATTTGCCCTACTCTTGAAGTCTATGAACTGAAAGAAATGAAGTTTGAAGCAATACTTCTAGAGAGCTGACAAGGCTTTAAATACAAGTACCTTGGAGTGAATGAAAATGTAAGATCTTTCTCATTGGAACAGTAATTAAAAATGCAACTGTCCATAAAAATTTTATATCGCATGAGTGTCTCCAAAGTTCTGTAAAATATCATTAAAGCACAAGCATTAAAACAAACACTTCATTCTCACAGTTATTAAAGTGTGCATGATAGTCTTCTGAAATTTAAAATGTGACTCGAGCCAATGCACTCTAAGCATAGCAAGTGTTTGTGTTGCTTTCCTTAAAATATTCCACCTTTGTGAATACTGTAGACTTAAGAGTTTCAGCAGCTGATGGATGGATTTATTCTTTGTTATGTAAAGATTAACAGATGCTACATATGAAGGATTGGAATGTGTTAACTACAGGAAAAATGCTTACTAATAATGAAGAAAAACCTAAAATTTCTGATGTTATAGGAAAATCGTTAGCTTCACTCTCCCTATATTCCCTGGCAGGATGTGTTACACTCTCTTACATGCTTACCTGAAGAAAAAATAGAAATGCTTATTTTGAAGAGAAAGGCTAGAGAGGCAAGGAAGTTATCAGTTCCCACTTCCAGCAAAATTTCTCCTGATGACAACGAAAGGACAGAAACTATAGGAAGTTTGCAAGAGAAAAAATTGTGACATTTAATCTGCTAAATCTAAAAATTAGCTACCTAGAACCTGGATTTGAAATTTGGCTCTTGACTTCTAATATTACGCTTTTTCTTGCTTTCCAGATGGGAAGATAATCCAGTCTGAAAGAAAGCATCTGAATATGGAAAGCTCATCTTTCCAGTTGTCACATAAATTTTCTAACAGGACTGTGGACATAGACCCTAAAACACAGGGCAGGGGGTTGGAAGGTGAAAGCACAATACTTTGATGCAAAGCAGAAGAAAGGGACTCAGGAAATCTTGAAAAAGAAAAGTGCCATATCAAGTGAAATTGCCAGAAGAGCAAGCTGAAAAGCATATAAGGATTCCCAGGTGTATATACATGTGGAGAGGGTAAAAGAGCATCCAAGTCTCAACTGCTTTCATGAAAGCAAACAGTCTGCTTCTAATCCAATCACCTGGTAATGATGAGTTTTAGAGAGACTCATTTATGACTTCCTTGTACTGAGAAACCCAAGCTGTTTGGTACAGAATAAACAACTTCTATTCAATGGGTAGATCAGTACCCAGGCAGTTATTTTGAACAGGTAGTTTTCTGCCATGTAAAGATAACCTCTTCCTGCAAAAGGTAACTCATTGATAGCGGTTACATTATATTTGTGCTCGTTTTTGTTGTTACCTGATCAGCTACCGCCCGTGCCAATTTGTCCATCCTTGATCCTGCCTCTGCAATTTTCTTCGCCGCATTAATGACATCGGATGTATTCTTCAGGGGACCTTTACCTCTGTGAAATACAATGCAATTATGTACAATCTAAATAAATCATGAAAGGAAAGAGTTTTGATGACCCTGTTTAGTGTTCGATTTTAAAATAGTAATGTGAATGACTTCTTATTTATTAGAATTTCACTTTTTAACTACTTTATCAGTACTGATGTATTTCCTGTCTCTTACAAAATGCCTCTCTAGTAAATTTAGTCTGATGGAATACCTTCAAGCACATGAACTATACTTACTAGTATATGCATTTTTAAGTGCTTATTAAGCTGACATTCTTTCTGGAATACACAGCTATTTTAAAATGTTATTCCCAAAGTAGTGCTAAACGTTAAGCCTATTATGTCCAGAGCAAGAATGTCACATTTTAGAAAACCTTTTTCAATAGATTTTTGTTAGAAAACAAAGATATGTGAAGCATAACAGTTATGTTAAACTTAAATGTTCTATTAAAATGTATAAAATTAGAAGTGTCTTTAAGTCTGACACTTCAAAGATGATGTCCAAACCTCTGATTTTAGTCATTAAAGTTATGAAAACATATAAAAAAAAAGTCACTGCAGGCTTTTTTGAGTTATATATATATATAACATACAAAAACATATTTCCATTTTTATTTTCTTTCCATACTTTCATTTCCACCTTAAACAGATGTTGAAATACAATTATCCCACTTGTGATGAACTTAAATTGCACAAAAAATCCATCAGAGTGACCTCATGTGCTCCTACTTTAATTACATCAGCAGATCAGACTGTCACAAACTCTATGCATTTGAAAGAGTAGTCTATTTTAACACTGCTGAGGTTACAGTCAACTAAAAAGGTGTGAAAGGCTTTGTTCTGTTTTAATGGAATATATTAAACAAGTTTTTATTGAATCTGATGTAGAGAGAGGTGCATTTTTATTTTTTTTTTTTTAATTCACTTCAAATGGAACTATAGTTTTCTCTCATTCTCATATTAGTTCTGTTCTTTTGATGCTAGAAAATGTAATTACTAAACTTTCAATTTGATGTTTAATGTATCAAAGGTTGTCCGGGAGGTTGCAGAATGTGTTCATATTCTGGGCCGTTGCTTTAGAACATTATTTCTTCCTTCCATGAAATGATGCCACTGTTTGGACAGTTGTTCACTCTGTTTTTGTGCAGAAGGATCAAAGACTCAAAGACAAAATAAATACAAAAGTAATTCAATTTCCTCTAAAATATCATCTTTCACAGGAGGTTCTACACTGTCATTTGCTATACAGGAGTGATGAGACTACAGCAAAAATAATAGTTGTAAAAGAACAAACTCAAATAATCTGAAAGAATAATTACTTGGAAAGAAATATAGTAGTAATCTATTAAAGTAAACAAACTTTCTATATGCATAACTAAATTTAGACTGGATAAAAATGTTTGCTGCTGCCTATTACCAATTAAATATGCAAGTGCAAATAGTTGAGTTATTTGCAAATTAATAGTATCTATACATACACACTCCCCTATCTGTCTGCAACGTATGCGTGACCTCTGTTTTGTCAATGCATAGACTGACACCTCTGAAATTGGTTGAAGGCTCCAGACCCAAAGACATGTGATCCATTGGACATTGAGAAATCAATTTTACCATCTCAGTGAGATGAACAAACAGATGTCTTATTTTAATTCTGTAGAAAAACATTAAGATTTTTGTCCGGTTTTGTCTAATCACATTTTGATAAATATCATTTAAACTTTTGAACTCCCATTAAAAATAAACACTGAAAAATCTTTAATTTATTACAGTGATCTGTAATTCAAAGAATTTTGTAAAATGTTCTCCCTGGTGTGATTAACAATATGACTATATTTTAAACAAAAATAATTGTGTTTAAATGATATCATTAATGGATGGCCTTTTGATGCTTTACAATTAGAACAGGACAAGACATCAATAGAAAAGAGAAATTAAAGGAAAAAAAAAAAATCATTACTGACAGGATCCAGTAAGGTATCAGATCAAAAAGGTTTTAATTTCATTTTGGATATTTTTGGAAAGATATTCAGTGTTCAAAATGTATAAATAGTTTTGTCATTATTTTTGATTGACACAAATTGTGTTGAACTGTTGAAAGTTCAGAGAGGCACGTGCATTTAGATGGGTACTAAATGAAATGTCAGTTGAGTGTCTGTAAGGTCACAGACTATATTTGCTGCTGAAATTTAAGATGATCTGCAAAGAAAACAGATTCACAAATAGGACAAAAATTTTGTGTGATTAACCCCATGTGGATAAATATCCAGAGCAGTCATGTGTAGAGAATTGTACAACCCATCCCATTATGGTATGATGTGGGTTACCTGGGCTTTGAATCCCCCAAAACACAGCACATCTCAATAGGCTATGAAATGCAACTAAAAGATGTCAGATGGCTGAAGAATTCTTCAGCACAGAGTATTTTGTCCTTACCTAGTAAAGTCTGTCATTTCCATCATAATCATGCACATCTGCTTTGCCAACACAATGATGTCATTACCACTGTCATCCCACTTGGCCACCTCCGCATCCAGTTTACTCTTTTCTTGGTGAAATATCTCAACCTGCTCAGCAATCTTAGCTTTCTCCTCCTGGGGAAGTTGAGCCATGATAGCCTGGAGAAAAACATGGGACAAGTTGGACTTGAAAAAAAAAGAAGGTAGAAATGATACATTTCCAGTGTATGCCAAATATCTACTTTCTTTTTAGGGGAGTTGAAGATATCAAAGGAAATCCAGAAGACATTTCATTTCTGTCAGGACAGGCTAAAAAGAAGAATAAAAATTACAGGGTGTTTATAGCTCTTCTTGTACCTTCAAGAATTTAAAAATTATATATGTGGTACCACAATACACAGATTATTCACCATTTGATACTGGAAGATTAAAGAAAATTCCTGTTAAATCTTAACTTTCAGGATGAGGTAAAGGAATGACATCTATGGGAAAAGGCAGACCAAACTGCTGGTATCTCCCCCGGTCTCATTCTCTGTCAGAAATAAAGGTTTTCTACTTAACACTGAAATGAACTATGACATGGAAGAGAATACATTTGAAGTGAATTGTAAGGAATGTACCTTTCAGTAATATTTAGTGATCTAATTGTCTTTTGGAAGCTATACTAAAGGGTGCTACACAGGTCAATACTAATCTGTCTCAACGTTATCAACAAAGCAGAAAGTTCTCTCCCCGCTGCCCCTGCTAAAAATAGAGAACAAAAGAAAACCCTAAAAAATTATAATAATTACTTTTGAAGATCAAATGGACCCTCCCAATAGTGGTTTTCAAGTTGAGCTACTATTTGGCTTTAGGGGTTCTGAAGTCCACATTATGCATTTAATGGGGTGTGACACATATTTAAGTGTCATTAAATTTTTTCTTGTTTATGTCACTTCCAATCAGCTGAAGTCTTTCTCTACATATTCTTAAAATGCTCTTGGCTTTTAAAAAATCATAATTGACCTTTTCTAAAACTGAAATTAAAAAAGGTTATAACAGTAGATCAGAAAATGAGGAATTTGCAAGTTAATCAAATTAAAATTCAACACACAAGTTTTAATTAGGCCTTATCAATGTAACAGTTTCAAATGTTAGCATTTTAGTCTTTCTACAGAAAAATGCAGTGTAAGTCAGGCTAATAAATAAATATATAAAATATATAAAATACACATAAAACACTATAACTTAACTGAAGTTAAGGGAATGTGATAGGAGTAGCAAAATTCAGAAACCTGATCTGTATTTCTTGCCTGTGGCTTCTTTCTGTGGGCATCTTCACCTGCACACCCATTTAACTGGTATACAGTGTTTAACACTTCTATTCCAGCTGCTGATGTATTTTCAAAGAAGCTATAGGCTATAGCAAATGCAGCTCATATATTCAAGTTTTATTTCTACTGAAGACCAACACAAGTCTTTCTACTGAAATGCTAATAGCTTTATGGAAAAAGCATATTAAACAAATCCATTACATGCCACAAATTAAAAAAATCCAGCTTTTATACAGAAAATGTTCAAATAAGATACTATTGCGCTTAGCAGGTTCATTTCAATGAGTCATTCAACACTGTGGACTGGGCAGCCTCTGTTTAACATGTTTTCATTTTAGATTTATGTCATTTGTTGCTTCTTGTGACATATTGTTTTCTACATTATTCAGGAATGGGACTGTCTTTATAATACATTACATTTATAGAGTGTGTAACTGATCAAAGTAGAAGGTTTTAAGCGCAGCAGTGATAATAACCTCAATCAATGTAATAGAAATTAAGACTTCTAAATCACTAGCTGAACTAGATTCTTAGTAAACCTATTACTGCAATCTTCGTTTTCAGATCAAGAAAGGATAATAACACTACCCAATCCTAGATGTGACTAAAAAATTTAAAAAGCCTGTGAAATAACTGTACTGTATCTCAATACTTTTATACCCGAGACATACTTTAGTAGACAATTCTTTGAAGATATCAAACAGAAATTTATGCTCTTTCAAAAAGTACAAAAATCCCTGCAAGATAGTCAACTGCATCCAGAACATCATTCTGTCATTGTTCTCAGGGAAGGTATCCAGGTATCATTCTGTAATTCTGACTGCATGGTTTTCCATGGCAGTTCCTGGTCACCCAGCTCACTGAGATGAGACCTACGATCCGTGTGCTTGTCATCTAGGTGATACTAATATATACATATATGTGACATGTCCTTGTTGTGAAAGGACAAGTTCTTTTGTCCTTGGGAAGCAATGATAACCCAGCTTTTCAATACATGATATGGTTTATTTACCAGCTGCATTCAGCACTGAGGGAAATTAATTTAAGACAAACTTATGCCCATTCCAAGTTACATATGTCTCACATTCCTCCCATACTTCTAAGTGAGCTTCATTTAGGTTTGTATTACTCTTTCTTTTCAGGGTATAAAATGCTTGTGTGAAGACCTAACATGCTGCGGGCATTCAGGTTCTCAGCCCTACAAATCCTCTTCCAGACTTCAAGGTCATTGTTCCAGTTACCAGCTTTTGCTGCAGGGTTTGAGTGTTCACTTTTAGCACTTATCAAAAGAAACCACAGACCTGTGCAAAACAGCCATGAAAATCATTCATGCAATTCCCAGTTCCCAACTAGTTCTCTGCTGGAAAAATGTAAGGCTTTTTTTAAAAAAACCCTTTCTTTCCAGTCAAATGTATTTTCATGATGTCATTTGCCCCCCAAATTATATTTTGATGTTGGTTTTTTTATAATCTGAGCTGAGAAGCCTATTTAGTAAAAGGTAAACATTTATCAGATGGTGGCTTAATCCTGAGTGTTAACAAACTTCATTTTTCCAACACCTGTGACCCCTGAAGCACTCATCAGCTTAATTTGCAATCCCCACGCACAAGCTGAGGTCACAAATCACAATGACTCGAGTTTATCATGATGTAATTACTCTGGTAAAATTACATTGACTCAGTAACAAATGTCTTCAATTACAATTAAATTACAGGGACTACTTGGTAGCTTAAACAGATCTTCTTGACAGGTTTGCACACTGGGAAACATGACTAATATAAGATTTCTCTGGTTACAGCACATAGTGCCCTGATGGGATTTTTAATATTTTTTTTTCTCTTTTTAAATTTACTGACTACTCCCACGGATTCAACACTTTCCAAAGCTGCAAGGCCTTCTCCTACAGCACTAGCAGGAGCAAACAGCTGATACAAGGCATAACATAAGCTTACAGAACACTATTCCATAAAGTCAGTGCTTTTCAAATAGGTGAGGCATAAAAAAAAAATTAAACATCTAGGTCAACTTACTTCCATCGTTTCTTAAGTGACCCTGAAGATTTTAAATCACTGCATCTGCTTTCTGAAGCACAGCTTTTTATTTGTAGCTATACAGACACTTCATGTAGTACGTGGGGTTTATACTCACCCTTGCGCTCTGGCCAGCAATAAGCTGGTCATCTTCAGTCTGAACACTTGTTCGGCTGCGAACATCATAATCTTCCTGTTCAAAGTCTGAATCATCTTCTAGCTCTTCAGGGGTCTA
This sequence comes from Porphyrio hochstetteri, assembly GCA_020800305.1. NCBI lineage: Eukaryota > Metazoa > Chordata > Aves > Gruiformes > Rallidae > Porphyrio > Porphyrio hochstetteri. The sequence goes on from CM036909.1 coordinate 6,352,490, forward strand.
GAGAGAGCGAGAAAAGAGAGAGGGAGAGAAAGCAAAAGAGAGAAGATGCCAATCTTACAAAGGATACAAAGTCCCATGTACAGTAAGCTCTTATTTCATTGACTACTAGCCCAGGAAATGCTCTTTCTCCTTCTTTTTAAATTAACTTCTCTGCCCAAGCAGTCAAGGACTGAAATTGAATTGTCTTAAAAATTAAGTTGTTTCAACTGTCGTTTTCTTGACAAATGGCATTTATCATTACCTGGGTGCAACTTTTCTTAACTCCATTAACAGGACGAATACAGTTCCAGGAACAAATATCCTTTGGAAATACTAAAAACTGGAATGCAGTATTTCAAAATAATGTTGTTTCATATACAAATGGATGCTGATACTATTATATTAGTGGAATCTACACATAATTTTCAGAAAGTAAATACCTTGGAAAAAAGTAACTAACATCCTGGAAGAATAAATTGTCACAGTAAATAAGAGAGTTGCCCGTGGAATAAAATGTAAATGATGTCAACTAATTATGAAACAAAGGTAAAGTCTATAACTTGCTTTGTCTCATTGGTCCACAAGGTTCTTTTCAGTTACAGATCTTTGGAATTTGCCTCATTCCCTAAACTGAGACCACATTATCTCCATTGCTGGTGCTATGAATGGTATAAGGATCTCTGTGCAGACGGCTTAAATCTAGTTATGTATGTGCTGACTTCAGATTGTTTAAAATGTTGGAGGGTCAGAGAAAAAAAAAAAAAAGGAGCCAACCAACAAACAACTGATGGCTCTTTTTGTTTCTTCTAGCAAAAAGTTAGAAGCAAAAAATTTCTTTATGTATATATGGAGAGCCAGCCTACTTGAAATCACTACTTAGTACTGTATTTAACATAGATGGTGCGAAACCAGAAACAGTCTTTAGAAGGATTATTATAGTCCATTTTGTGTTTGAACATCTTGCACAACAACCTTGCCATGAGTAACTTCTGTAGGTGTAACACATGAAAATGGTAATAGAAAAAGAAATCACAGAGACTATGCAGAGAAATCCTCACCTCACTGGATGCCCATATGCCTCAGTGTTAACCTAAAGGGCCAATTGCTACAGAAGAAATCATCCATGCTGGCATTTCATGTTTGGAGGCAACATCAAGTTTGCTAGCAGAGGTGCTAATCATTGCCAGTTGTCATTACAGCTCTGTCTTGAAGATGCTCAGTCACCAGGAACTGGTCCAAACCCTCTAACATAATGTAGAGAAGTCTTTTGGCAATGTTTATATTACAGCCTGGTTTCCAGCATGAAGTGCACATCACTGTTTGTAAAGGAAAATCAGCTGCTTTGCTAGCTACATGGTGAAGTGCACATGATGGGGAGAATAAAACACAGCCATCTTCATTTGGCTTAAAGAGTATGAATTAAATATGTGTTTTGATGCTGAGCACTGGAGGAAGAAATAACCAAGTATGACAGTATGGTAATGAAACTCAGGCTGCATCTCTTCAGAGATGCATGTACAAATAGTGTATATAACAGGATAGACAGGAGATGAAGGTTAGGTGGAAAAATGAATTAATCTCTTCTCTACAGCGATGGAAGGAAAAAAAAAAAGATTGGTACCCTTCATTATAACATCCAATGGTCTTGATTTCCAATCAACTTTGATCACTTTATTTTCTCTGCTCTGCTGCCTCAGGGCAGGATATGACTTTAAAATCTGCCATAAGCAAACCAGGTACTAAGAGAATCATAGAACTTCTTGAGCAAAAGAGTATTTTCTATTAAAGGGCTTGGATTTTAATCTGTTTGGGCTTTACTGTAGAAAACAGAAACCGTGTGAAGAGTTTCAACCCTTCCTTCAATAAACCAGCTGGCTCTTCCCTATCCTCCAAATCCGTTCATCTAGCCAGCTGCACTGGTCATGGTAAACCCAACACCTTTTCTTACCCCTAAGTATAGCTTCTTAGTTTCTTCTGTCTCTGCTTTTATAAATAAGACTATAAAGATAATGCATCCCTTTACCAGGTTTTCATACTTAGAGTTGCAGTAAAGTGAAGGCATAAAATTCAAAACATTACATCTCAACACTGTAACCATTAAGGACATGAGGATGTCTCTTACAAAGTTACAGTATTCTGAAAATTCTGTTTCAGGGATTTATTGTTAAAGAAATACTAAGAAAAAAACCACATTGCTATTACTGCTTGACATTCATAATCTTAAATTTTGTGGTCTTTAAAATGGGTATAGATGTTGAACTTGGAGAAAATACAGTGCAAATCAAAAGGACAGGTTAATACAACTGTTAACAATATAATACAAGCACAAGAAATCTCCATATTTCCCTTCTGTACAAGTGGGATATAATTCAAAGCTAACTTTCAGATTCACACTCCTAAGGATTTCAAGTGTGGTGAATTTAACACCCTCATTTTCTTCCCAAAATAGCTACTTGAAGAACAATAGTTAGCTGATAACTCTATGCTTCCATTTCAAACATGTTGTGTGCTTTTCACTCTTGCAGTTTGTTTTATCCAATCTCTTGGAGATGAAGCCCACATACAGTAGGGTCTGTGACTCTGACTTTATACAAAGGTATAAAAAAGAAATATATTGAAGTACCTTCACTTAAAGGCTTTTACTCTTAGCAGGGCCTTCTAAACATACCATAATCTCTGTACACAACTAACAGGATCTTGGTATTTAAAACCTAGTTTCCAAGACAACAAAGCATGGAATTTAATTTATCTGTGTTGGAAGACAGAAGGACTGAATCAGTTTTGCAGACACCTGAACCTATGGTCACACAGATGCAGGAAATACACATTTGAGATTGGAGACAGCTTTCAAACAAAACTCTTGACAACCATCAGTGTCAAGAAGAGCTAGGGTAACTTTGAAAATGAATAGATTTTAGGTTTCACTGAAAATGGACCATTTCCATCAGTTTTAGCCTGTCTGTTCTGTAGCATGGGCCATAAGAATTCCTAGGGCTACTTTTTTTCAAATACATTGTCTCTACTACACATAGAGCATATGCTTTACTTGATTAATCTAATGCAAATGAATTCTCCCAGTGAAGAAGAATCTTTCGCATTCCCAGATAAATCACCCAGTAAATATATATTTTCTCTTTTAAGATGCATGCTTTACTTCTAATATGAATTTGGTGACTTTCAGGTTGCACTCATTGGAATTTTTTTTTTTCCTTAATAACTCTGGCTGCTAGGCTGAAGATCTTGCTGTAAACAAAATCTCTTCCATCAGTATAATTTTATCTATTGTAACTGCAGTATAAAAATGTGAATTATGCATGTGTAAGTCATAATATGGCATATATATGCAGATTTCTAAATGCTATTTGTTTAATATTTCACCAATTCAAACATATTTGATGAAATAGAAACCCCACTATCCTATAGCACTGTAGCACTTAAAATTTTTCAGATGCAATTATAAGCATTTCAGCACTGTAAACACCAAGTCAAGGTAACCTTGTAAAGAGATGAAAGAAAGACTTAAAAGATATTCCCGCATTTTTTTACCATGAAAATACCCTCTAATTCTAAAAGAAGGGAAAAGAAAAAAAAGCACCTCAGAGCATGTCTTCAGCTGTTTAATTAGTTATAGTAAAATCTAACATGCTTAATTCAACCTGAGAATTAACAGGTAGCCAATGTAGTGATTTGATTCCAACTCAGAAACATAAAAGATGCTGGTACCAAGTTATTATTTTCTATCTTATTTTTATGTTCTATAATTACTTTCCTGAATTTATTTATACTACTTCTTGAGTTGTGAAAGACATTTTTTTCCTCCATATATATCATAAAAAATAGTCCTCAATGCAAAAATGAGTCTCCTCTCTCCTCCAAAGTAATAATAAAATCTCCCCTTTTCAAGGGAAAAGGGAAGAACAGAGATTATCCCCCTTTCCTTCAGTTTACTAAAAGTAATAATACCAACAAAAATTATTTTTATAAGTGTCTTTATTTTTCCATAGAATGAAGGAATCATCTCAGCTAAATTAAATCTTTCATGGCATGCACATAAACAATTAATGCTTGAAAATAATTGTTTGAGTCAGAGGCTTTAAAAAGGTTTCTTTCTTTTATTTATTGGTTCTGCAATCAATTTTCCAGCCTGAATTAAAGGGGTGCATGAGATTTAATAGATTATTAGATAAAAATATTCCAAAGACTGTCTTTTATAGCTTAATGCTCACCCTTCAATTATACATTCCATTTCAACGTGAGATGTCTGAGAATGTTACTGTGTCTCAATTTTGTTTTCTACAGAAAAAAATGTTCTGATTCAGCAAACTCTGATCTATGTAAGCTTATATGTGTGGATTTTCCCAGTTAATTCACAAGGATAATGAGTTCATTTATGTACTTTAGTTCTCTGCCTGCGTAAGGAGCACTCTATTTAGCTCCCATAAATGAGTTAATTGTCTGAATGCAAGAATACATCTTCTTAATCTGGGAAAGCAGAATTCATTAACTCCTATCATACAAGGAGAGGAAAATGGTAGTGATACAATGGCAAAAGTAACCTGGGACATTTCTATAGAGACTGCAAAGCCTGCATGCTGATCAGCTTTCCAAGCTAGTAGTTAATATAGCAATAACCCAGCAATGAAATAAGGGAATGTACCTCCAGAATTTAAAATGGTGCTTTGTGCTTAGCAGAAACATCTCACCCAGTATGGAAAGTCTCATAGAAACTTCTCTGGGACAGCCCTGATGTACAGGCAGGTGCTGGAAGCCAGAACTCTGTGTAGGGGATGGGAAGGCATGGGTTGATAGCAGATCCCACCTGATGATTGTGTCTCATGAAGCAATTTAAAATGACTCATGAGGGACTATAAAATATTAAAATGTGCTTAGAAGTTGTTTTTGTCCTAAGAGAAATCTGGAAGTTGTTGTTACTAAGGAACCGGATAATGAAAGGAAAAATGCAGATCTTTCATTTCCATCCCTGCCCTGAGAAGTTGCAAACACTCCAATGTTGCAAACCCAGAAAACAAAGGGGGTTTAGCCCCATCATCAGTCATGACTATAATTCCACTACCTGACATTAGCACTGGGCAGCGAATGGAATTTGGGCTTCAAAGTTATAAAATTAAGCCTGTCAAAAGCTTTTTGTATAAATATTAATACAGAGTGACAAATTACTAAAATGAAGCTATTCTGGAGTGCTCCAACTGCCTGAAATCTTACATCAGTGCCACATTATACTCACAACTACAAGTGTATGTTACCTGTTTGCTCAAAAGGATGAGTTGTTGTTTTAAGACTGCTATTGTTTCCTAAGTTTTTTCCATTATTTTCACCATAGCTTTATTTGTACGTGGCTTTCACTGGGGCAGATCTGACATATTTTGGAGTTAAAATAAGTTTCAGTTGTGGAAGAGATGTCCAAACCAAGTTCTGTTTCTTGTTTTCCTTAAATCTTTGACTGTAGACTACACTAAAATGCAAGATGCACATCTACTCTAACAGTAATTATGTTGTTCTGCAGAGCTTTTTTTATTTGCTTGTTATTTTAAAAGATGCCTAAGCAAATCGAATCAACGGGTTAGTCAACGTTGAAATGACACATTCTTTACCTCAGTAAACATTCAAACCCATCCCTGTAGAGGCTCATTGGAGCAGCAAGATAATTTATTTATTCATTTAGATTTTAACCAGACTTACCTCATATCCTAGGCAGCACACAGGCATTAGGAAATAAAACCCCCCAAATTCTACACAAACTTTGAAGATCTTAGCAAATTAATGTTATTACTATGGAAACAGTAATGAAGTTAGTTTCTACTGGTCGTTGTGATCAAATCTTCTAGGTGATTAACAAATTCATTGTGGTTCATCCGCTTAAATACCCTTATCTCTTTACTCACATATTTTTTGCTGCATATACTTTTATTTCAAACTTGCTTCAATGCTAAGTTTTCTGTCTTATTAGGAAATAAAGTTGATTCCAAGAAGCTTTTATATTACATTCATCCAATGTGATACTTTCTTTTAAGTCTCAGCTCTTAGTTCCCATGTGCCTTACATACCCTTATCATCAGAACAGCTTTCCTGATGTCACGAACTCCATCATAAACCAAGCGGGAGGCATCTATGAACTCATTCTCTTCAAATGGCTGTGGGACATTCGCACTCAAAGCTTCAATGGCAACCTCAACTTGTTCAGCAAAACGTGGCATAACTAGATTAAACAAAATGAAAGGCAGTAAGATTAGACACCTTCTTTCATGAACATTTTTCCCCTGCCCTTGGGCACAAATACTTTCCAGCAGATATGGTACATACTTTTACAACTTCAAGACTCAGGAAGGCTGATGGGGTGAGTTTGTACTGACTGCACATGCACAAGCATGGAACTAGCCATCTTTGTATTCTTTCCTTCAATTACAAAACAAAGTATGAAAACTTCCTTTAGAAAGCATGACTTACTAACTTTTAAAAGACTGCAAGCTATCTGAGCTATCAGTAAAGTACATTTAAAACCTTTACAACTTGGAATATATTTACACCAAATGATCAAAGCAAAAAGTAGCCTGTATGACTACTAATGCAGACAGCTAACTGCGGTCTAGTTTACATTGGATAATAATAATTGTGTGACAGAAGATAGTTAGAATGCAAAATCTAGCAAATTACTTTTGTGAAGGCACATAAACAGACCTGTTTTTTCACTTTCATCATGTATAGAACATAAAAAATAACCATAGATATAAGCTAATGTTATTATATGCTGTGTTATGAATACATATCTTAAAGCAATTATTTACTTATGTAAAATTTCTTGAAATAACCACAGGCTTCTCTTCACATTTTAGACAGGATTCCTTTGAAGGTATCATCACTTCCTGCATATATGCAGAAAGATAAACGTTCCCCAAAACAGTCCTCTGACAACTTAAACATATATCCTACAAACAGGAACATGAACATCAGGTCCCACTCATTATAACACACCTATATTCCTGTACTTAGTTACTCCAGTTCTTCAATATTTTAACATCAATATTGGAGGACTGGGCTCTCATACCACAGGAAAAATCAATGTTTCATTAGAAACCTGGATGCAAAATCCACTGGGATTAATTCTTACAAATTTGAGGAACTCGAGACAAGCTTAAGATTTACAGATAAACGTCTTTTCATTCTATATGCATTTTTGGTTTTTTGCTATCTTCTAGAATCTAGGTATCCATGTACCTTTGACTTTATAATGTTGGCATTATAATTAGAAGATCAGGAAAAGATGCGTCCTTACTCAGTTGCTTTTTTTGTTACAGTATCATCTTACTTTATCATCTTTTCCCTAGATCCCATTTTTACTACACTTTTTGGTAGCCTCATGAATACAAAGGGGAATCTCATGGTGTCATTTTCATCAGGGGCAGTGATAATCTTTCCTAGGAAGTAAACTGTCACTGTGGCAGGAAACCACATTCTCTTCCTGACCAAACACCCTATAGTATGCCTTAGTATCTGATTTAAAGTAAAAAAAAAACACAACAAAATATGATTCAAGACTAGTTTACATTTTGAAGAAAAAATAACAGAAACTATGAGCTCAACCTTTCTTTTTCTGGCATTAAAGTCCTATTCACTGGATGCTACGAGGGAATCCTTTTAAGGGATATATCCATTAAAATCTTGTTTATTTTGCCTATGTATATACAAACATACATATGTATATATACACACACAGCTTTGTTCCTGAACTCAGATGAAAGAACCGAATTGTATCTTTCATGTAGATGATGTTCACAAAGTGCAGTAAGTCCTTGGGATATACTGGAGAAAACAGGAAAAAGTGACAGCAACAATAGACTTAAGAAAAGTAAACATTGCAACAACATTGCAAGGCAGAAAGGAAACATTTTGAACAGAACAGGGGTTTGAGAGCTGAAATTTTGGAAAGAGTATTAAAAAATGCATATATCAAATTATCCTAATTAATGGAACACTTGAAACTGTAGTAGGAGACTGATATGATTGCATAAGGAAGTCTTTAGCCAGAAAATCAAAAAGCAATCATTAAATATACAATGAAAACAAGTAAACATAAAGAATATGTCATAAGATTTTTAGAGTCGTAGATATAAACCAGGTAAAATTAGAAATACAAAAATGGCAACAGAATATTAGGGTAAGAACCCTAAAATTTAGGGTCCTAATATTTAGGGTCCACTAGAGTTTCCTAAATAACAGATCTGGTCAGGTATTAAATATGATTTATAGTAAGTAAGCCAGACCTGAATTAGGAAAGGGCAATTTGGAGAACAGCTACATAAATATAAATGTATCTACTAAACATGTCTTCCAGTTAACAGAGCAAGGTAAAATTTACCCTCTGGTTCTTAAGAAAACAATCAAAGATTTCTGAACCATCTATAAGAATGCAAGAAAAACAGTAACAGTAAAATTCCAGAGATTTAGAAAAAGAAGAAAAAGCATGCAACTATTTTTATAAAAGTAGAGAAGAAGGAAGAATTATAGGATGCTCAGCCTAATTGAAGTACCCAGAAAGAAAATGAAACATGATGTAAGGCAATTAATGTTTAATTATATTGTAAATAATGAGTAGATGTCAGATGGTAACGGATTTGTCAGAATAGGTTGCATCAAGCTGTTAGAGTATTTTCCTTGTCAGGACAGCTAACCAGTGGGCTAGAGGAAGCGGCAGGTACAACACAACTTGACCTTGGTAAGATTTTTGACATGGCCACACATAGAATTCTTAGCTGCAAAGGAAGGGAAATTAAATTACTATAAGGTGGACATGGAACTCATGAGAAAAGCTCAAGGAATAATTTTGTGGTACATTGTCAAACCAGAAAGACAAATCAAATGTATCTCTGCAACGTGTCTAACAATGCAATGCTATTGTAAAAAAAAAGTTAAGATTCATCTAGAATTGTTCCAATATAAAAAAAAAATATTTGAGAGAAGATACTATGAAGTTGTACAGTGAGGCCCTAGTTGGAGCTGGAGTGCCCAACTGAAATTTCTGTAGCATGTTTACAAGATGTGAAAATGTTTAAAAAAAAAAAAAAAATCCCATATTTTGTGGTTGTATCCAGACATACATCTCTATGCTTCAACAACATAATTTAATTAAAATAACATAAATGTTTCTATATACTTTATCTAGAAGCTATTTCTGAATCATGTTTAAAAGACTCAAATGAAGGAATTTTACAGCTCCTCAAGGAAATTACCCATAGCCTGATAGAGTTCACTGCTCAGATTCCACCCCCCAAAAGAAGATAAAGATGCTTATTTTAGTTGATTATTGCAATTCCTTTCTGTTCTTGCAAAATATATTCTAATTTATATTTAACACCTAAAAATTTTATTTGGATTACAATTATTTTATTTCTTTTTACTTGACCTATGTATATGAAGGCATACAGCAAGAGCAGATAGGGTTTCAACATTGCATTTGTCATGATTGCCTGGTTACAAGCAGACCCTCTGAAGATCCTGCAAAATATGATACATGAAACACTCCTCACCAGCACACAAACATTTATTTTCTGTGAGCTGTTTTTAGCTCACACATTACTTAATGTTATTGGACTTCAAATCACTCTCTTCAGGGAATGAATGTAGAAGAGGAACACATAGGTAGAGGTCAAATCAAAGCTCAATTGTCAAAATTATCAGGAAAGCTGGAGAGTGCCTGTTTACAAGGACTACAAATTAGTCCTTCATTTACATTATAAGACATGAACATTATATACTGTTTCAAAATGAAAATAGCTTTGAAATATTAATTGTTTACCTGCCAAATGTATTTTTACATCATTGCTCAATTTTTATTAGACAAGCAAGAAAGGACATTTTAAGATAGTAAGATGCTACTCCTGATAGTTTCTCTAAGTGTATGTTGTTATATAATGCAGTAAAGTTTTTGGAAATTGAGTTAAAATTTGTATTATTCTCCAGTTCAGGTTACTGGGCCATACTTGAGGACCTCCATTACAGTGATTTATGGGGAATAACTTAGTTCAGTTGTACCCAAAGAACCTTCAGTCTATCTTATCTGTCATTTACTGTACAAGGAACAATATTCTTATGCTGACAGTGAAAGAACAACAAGTAAAGAGCATAAAATCTGTATTGGGTGTTGAAACTAAATGCATCAGATAGAGCATGGTTCATTTATTATGTACAAAGAGATTGGCTATGAATTTCAGATTCAGAAGCAAATCAATACCTTGGGGGAAAAATTAAATATTGTTTTCTTAGTTTGAGCCGTGGTCTTGAAAACAGTTATGCATACACTTAGACTGAATAATATGATCCATTAACATCTCTCAGTCTAACTACATGAATTAATTAGGCACCTGCATGAATGTTGACAGAATCAGGTCCCAAGTTAATAGCAACACTTCTAATTTACTGACTTTGTCATTTTAACAAATAAAGATTTTAAAGCCTTTCTGTAAATGAGTTTTCAGTGGCACTGAAAGTAAGATCACTGTCAACAAAATCTAGGGTGAACTGCTGCTGGAGAAAAACTGGGAAACAATAACGTTAAAATTACTTCCATTTCATCTATTGATTTTTATTTTTTTTAATTATCTGCATAATAGAAAAATAGCAAATCAGCATGGGTGAATTCATGTCTTGATAACGTGTGTGTTTTCTTGTGAAGCATCCTGCTCCACAGAAAACATTTTCTCTAAAGCTTGTCTTGTTTTTCTCCCATTCTACTCATATTTCCTATACATTCAAATTATCAAGTAATTATTGATTTTCTAAAAATATATTCCCTATTCACTTCTTCTCCGATGATAATCAGTCTGTACTGTGATGTTAGTACTTAAAAACCTAGCCACATATTTTGTTTAGTCATACAGGAACAATAAGATCACTTGATAGGGAAAAGTTACATTACATAATAACATTATTGAGAGTTTTAAAAATATGTCTGGGCTTTTTTTTAAATAGCATTAGAATATTAAGTTTCATTACATAGAAAATTAAATGAATGCTTAGCTAGTTTTATGCAGTTTTGTGGCCGCATTATTTAGGCATGCAAATTCCTCACAAACTCAAGTAGACGTGAATCTTCAATAACCCAAAAAAAAAGCAGTGAAAGTGAAGATCCCTACAGGTGCACAGATTTCTAATTCCGAATGATACCAATGGGAGTAAGGAACCTTGGCCTGGTTTCATGTTACTTCATGCATTTGATAGTTAGAAACCCATTTTTGCCTATGCCAAATGGAGAGCAATAGATGTCTCCAGTAGACTGTTAATCACAAGTATTTTAAGAAAGCGGTTCAAATTCTAATATTCCTCTGCCCATTAAATAGAAAAGGAGGATAGATGACTGGCATTGACCAGCTGTTTGCTTTGACAACCAAGTTTAGGTATCACTATTTGCCTTACACCAGAGGGTGCCCAGGAGAGCACTGGCTGAGTAACAAATGGCTACTTTCCATCCAAATCTCACTGAAACTGCAGGGTTCAACTCTGTGGCACTTTTTCTGGCCAGAAGACTATTTTCAAACAGCATCAGCAAAGCTGCTTCTCAGAGCTGCATTTTAAAGAGACCGAGCACCTACTTGACTCCTCCTAATATCCAGACTATCTTCACTAAAACCAGGTGCTCGAGTTCCAGAGAAATGACTGACCTCATATATACCCTGGTATAATTGGTTTTGCCCTCTGGCTCACTCTTGGTAGCTCTGCATTCATTTCAGCATTTGTAACCGCCATTCAGAAGTTTGATTTTCCCTATGCCATGTAACGTAGGTGCCAACCACATGCTCAAAATAACCCTTAAGGGGCTATTAAAAATCTGGTCTGATTGGGATAAGATTATTCAAGAATGACAGGGCAGTCTAAAGGCTTGGACTGCTACATTGCTAGAAGTTGAAGGAAGGATCCCTGAAAATCCCATACAGAGAATCTGGGCTTCCACTAAACATCACAGTTGATTATGTCCCATATCCAGAATGACTGGCAGTATTGGAAGCTACGGGTTATCCGGGAAGACCAATAAAGCAAAAATCCAAAAATGACCATTGCAAAAATGAGGCTCTGTAACGAAAAAAGCCCAAGCATAATCCAGATTTAAGAGGCTTTACTACAGGAACTTCACAAAGCTGTAGCTTAAAATTTCAGAGTTTTGAATTGTCTTCTAGTTTGTTTGTTATTTTAAAATTATTATTTATTTAACCTTTTGTTTACTTAACTGAGGAAAGAATACAGTCTGTTACTGGGAAGTTTAAGTATTTTAAACAGGTATTTAAAAAATAATTCCTATGGGATATCTGACATACTCTAGTGAAGACAACACATTTTCTCAATTTAGTTTGAAGGATGAATAAGAAATCAAACATGACAGCTTATTTAGCTTGAAATATTTGTCAAAGTCTGCTTCTGGAAAAACTGTAAATTCTTTTCCAGGAGAGTCTAAATATTTCATAAAATATTTATCAAGACCTAGTCTCATAAATTACAATATTTCACTCATGATTATTGTACTGATAATTAAAAAAAAATCATAAATAATATATGACAGTACAGACCAACTGATTTTCTAAGAAGCAGATTTCATTTAAATATTTTGTTCCTTGGGCTGACATATGCTTCTGTGTATCTTTGTAGCACACTGAGCATAGACATATCATGCATACACATACATATATTAATAATATTTTGGTTGTCATGGATGAAAAATGCCCATATGCAATTAAGTTGGTGTTTTACATTACTGGATTTGGCTTTCAGAGTGTTTCTCATTCTGTGCTCAGAGAAGTAGTCACCGACTTCTGCTACATCTCATCTCTAAAAATGTAAATCCTCATCAGTTCTGGACATCAAACCCTATGAATCTCACATTGATCACTCAGGGGAGAGGAAAAGCAAAATTAGGGCAAAATTTGCAGCATTCTGGTTTAAGTGCTATGGCATAGAAAAGTATGAAACATCACTGTCCAAAGCACAAGACCATCCTTTTTCTTCTTGCTGTTTACTGATTTGCTTTTCCCCCAAGGAAACTGTAAAGGATAGATGTGAAATAATGAAACCATATATACTACAGTATTTTGCAGTAAACACAGAAGTTTCAGGAAGAATCAGCCTTCACTGCCAATATGCTGCATCACTGGCTTAGTCATGGACTGTGGCTATATGCAACTACGTGGTAATGCAATGCTTTCAGGAAACGTTGGATTTCCTCATGTGGGCTATAGGAGAGCTGCACATTATAGCAACTAATGGGATGTCAGGAGTTGCATTACCAAGTATTATGAGATATGAACACAAATAAAATTTGAAAAAAAAAAACCCAAAATTTGTCCTGATTGAATTGTCATTTGCAAAAAGATAAAATGTCAAGGGATTGCCAAGGTAAGTGGTATCTGCAGGGAGGTGCCTCATGGCCAGCAGAGTAGGTAGTCATGTAATGAAAGGGTACATCACAAAGCATACAAAGAAAGATGACAAGTGATGGCTGCAGGGATATATGCATCTCACCAATTTCAGATGTCTCACTCATTCTCCTGTCTACTTGTGCAAATAAAGACTACATAGAGTGAGTATCCCCTAAAATATTATTACTACTAAACGGAACTCCCTTCTGGTTAATACTTCGAGTAAACCTAGCTGAAGCTCTTGGAAAAGTCCCCTCAGAAAATCAGTTGCATGATGTGAACAACAAAAAAATAAGCTTATATAAGACAAGCAAAGCACTTTATGGCTTTAGTTACGTTTTTGTATATCTGTTCGTAGGTGTGTGTAGGCACGGGGATGCAAGGAATGCCAGTGTTTTTATTTTAAAAATATAATTGTACAATTCGCACATATTCACCAAACATTCTGGTGGAATTAGTCCATTTTCACTGCATTTTTCTTCCTATATTTTCTAGACTTGGTATAAACTTTATTTCTACCTCCACTACCATCATCATTACTTTAAAAAATGGCTCTAAGCACAAGATGTTTTTGAGAAAAGATTTGAATCACTACTAAATAAAAATAAGTCTATGAAAATGGGCATTTCTATTATATTAATCTGCTATTCATTATCCAAGGTGCCTGGAGCATCCAAAAGAGATAATCCTAGTCCTAATGTGTTTCCAAATTCCCATATTTATTGAATTTTTCATCCTTATATCTTGACCTTCTGCCTTTTCTGGAAGTTCTTTAGGTTGTGGCGAGCAAAGCTGAAAGAACTACTTGGGGAATTCAGAGAACATCATCCGTAAGAAACAGGGTAACATCTTAAACACTGATGAGGGCTGTTGTGCATGGAAAAGGGATTATTGCCTGACGCTCCGTAATGACTCCATATTTTTCCTGATGAGATCAAACAGCTCGGAGCCTTCCTGTCAGGGTAGTCAATATTGTTATAATTGTTGAATTTACACAGAGAAATTAAATACAAAAAGTATTTTATTGTTGTCTTTCTGATAAGGAAGCTCTTCTATTCCCACCAGCCAAACCAGGATTTTCCTTTTGGCAAGTTTTGCTTCTGTCTATTCACCTGTTAATTATATAACACCGACCACAGTGCTGACCCCTAAAGCATCACAGGATTTATCTTTCTGCCTGCTGAGAAATGGTCATTTATGCTTTGCTTGTGCCTTGTAACCAGTTCTTAATCCATCAAAGGCCTTAACATTCACTCCATGGTTACCCATTTTCCAAAGAGCTGCGTGTGCAGGACTTTATGAAAAGCCTTTCAAAAATCTAAATCAATTACGTTATATTCTCCTTTAGCACTATAGTCTATTTTTAAACTCTAAAAGTGGAGAGAAAAAGAAATTGTATTTAAGCTTTTAGACACCATGGTGATTTATTCATCTCTTATGGTCTCATATTTAATTGTTTGAGAATATATTTCACATGATTTCTTACTGTATTCCTCCGCATATTGAAGGAAGTCTCTCTGGTTAAAAATTCTTTGGATCAAATCAGAATTGGTGGAAATATTGTGTATTCTCAGGTCCTTTTGTAAAACAGATTTTTTCAAATAATGCATTAAATGTTTGGGGTGGGTTTTTTTATGATGCCGTGACCTTTGGAATTCAGTTTAGCAAAACATTAAAGAAAATGCTAGAGTGCTTTGCAGAATAAAAGCCATAACTTCATCAAAACCCCTGGATAAATGATCTCATGTTCTCAGGATGATGGTACCCATAAGTTGTATTACAGCTATCTGGAATACCCATAAAACATGAATTTAACATCATTTATTTTTTAAATGGGCTCCATTTTGCAATTTTTAGCTCTCCCTCAGATTCAATGCACTTTTTTCTAGTACTGCTATGCTTAAATTAATCTTCTTGCTTCTGCATTTTGTTTCCTTTCATATCACTTCTGAAAAATCCATCTTTACTATATTTTAGTATTAGCTTTGATAATATCATTGAGCTGCCTTTTCCTAGTGATAAGTATCTTTAAAGTTTGTCCTACTCGCACTGATAAAACTCTCCCAGGCTTACTGCTGAATTGCCAGTAGTGCTGACTTTGAACTTTAGCCCATTCTGATAAAGACAAAACAATAAATAAATAAATAAATAGTCAAAACAGAAGTCAGAGAGTGACCTACTTAAAAAAAGCTAATTACTAAGCTACTGTAATTGAAAAAAAAAAAAACATGCTAAAAGATGAAACTCTATATTCTGGTCTGAATCAAATTATTTCAAATTTCCAATATGCTTCTCAGGAGTGAGTAACCCAAGTACTATGGCACTAGCTCTTCCAGGGTGGTTTACAGACATCCCAATGCAAACTGAAGGAGGAAAAAAATATTTAAAAAATTAGAAAGTTTTTACAGCCCTTTCCAGCCAGTTCTGGTCCCATTTGTTCTGCTTTTTCTCCTTCATTTCCCATTCACTCCCTTTCATTACAACCCTGCAAAGCCTACTCGAGTTCCTAATTTAAATTCAACCCTCTGAACTTTAAAGAATGTCACAGCTGCTTCCCTGCATCTCAAAAATCCTGAAAAACAATATTCAACCTCATTGCCTGTTACTCCATTTATTTCTAAGGACAATTCTTTGTACCTGTTTAGAAACTCATGCTTCTTCCCTTCAGTTGTTACAGCTTCTCAATTGCTGAGCAGACTTCAATCTCCTCTTTATCAAAGTCAATGGGACACTCTCAGCTGGGCTCGGTCACTGCTAGGACAGGGTGCTGAGCAGTATGAAAAATCTCAATAGAAAAATCTCAAATAGAAATTGTGTTCTCTGTTTTTTGTTACTCCCTTCCCTTGATTTTCACCTTTTTCTTTGCCTTTTCTTTCCCCTCTCTTTTCCTTCCTTTTTTTCATGGACCATCTGTACTAGGATAATTTTATACTTCTCTAGAAATGCTGAATACCAATATAACATTTAACAGGAGCCCTGCCTACTGATCTCTGGGCTGGTTCTGACTCCCTGTGGAACATCCTAGCCTGGCCTCAGGCCATCCCTGTCCCTGCAGAGGTGCCTGATCCTCACTGTTGACCCCAGGAAGACCCAGGCCCTTGGTCTTTAGGAAACCAAGTGAAGGATATTAGTAAACCTTCACAAAGCCCCCCAAAAAAGCTAACAAACAATCAAAAAAAACCCCCAAAAAACCCTGAAGTTTATTCCTGCACACAATTAACATCCACTAAAATCTATGAACTTTGCCTTTGTTCCCAGCCAGCCCATTAGACTCTGGTTTTCTAATTTCCATCTTGGATTTATAAGCAAATCAGCAAATGAGAGTCAAGTTCTTATTTTGATTTTAAAAGAAAAGTAGACAATTAAAAAAAGACATTAACCAATGTGTCTCTACCTAATACTGCTGTCAGAGGTAAGAGTCTAGCCTCTGCCAAATACTTGGCTGTAGAGGCAATCGGTTAGTCGAGCACAGGCAAAAAAGCACTAAAACACTGAAAAAAAAACCCACCCCAGATATTCCAAAGACTGTAAATTAAAGCAATAAGCAAATGAAACTTTAAGGTGAAAACAGTTATTAAATGTTTACATAGTTTCAATTTCTCAGAACATACTGATATTACTTTCATTCAAAATTAACTGCTCTCCCAAAAAAATCCTGTTAACAAGGTGTTTCTCTTTCCAAAACAGTGTTCTGCAGATCAAATCCAGTTCTCATATAACAATATGAAATCTCTGGAAAAGGAGGCTTAACAGAGGCTTTCCTTGCCTGAGTTGATAGTTAAAAGTAAATAATAATTATAAGAAAAATGTAATGTGCTTATTTTCCTTTCACTGTCATTTACATAAAATTTTCCCAGGTTTGAAATGCACTTCATGTAAAATATACTAAATAAATAAAGGCTCAATTAAAATGAGGAAGAACAAAGATGAAAGAGGTAAGACATTCATCAATGTATTTCACGGAGATTTTCATATGTGCATCTGTGGGTGGAGCCTGCCTAATAAATCACTCTCATTATTCTTGAGTGTTGGATAAAATTTGTGCAGGATCTCAAGGTGATGAAAAGAGTGAATATACAAAAATCTGCATGCATTCATAGATCTGCATGTGTCTATATCCCTAGGTACCCTGATGCATATGTAGACAGAGTAGTTCTAGGGGAGAGGGCAGAGTATAAAGGGTCACAGAATGGCATAGAGCGGTCTAAATTTTCACCACTTTAGGGTGAAGAAATGAGTCAGTAAATTGTACCTTTTTAAATCAACAATCATAGAGAAATAATAATCAATGTCTTTGTAAATGGCCTGAAAAGCTGCAGATAGAAATTGTGCAGTAATACTAATGATCCACATTCACGTCTGGCATAAATTGTTTTAGCTTCATTGGCTCCATTGAATTTGGGCCCATTCCATCTTCTGAACTTCTGTTGCACAATTTGTACATGACGTACAGTCCTTAGCATTTAAAATGTGATTTTTAAAATTATATTTTTATTACTCACAAATTTGCTTATTTTATAGAACACAAAATAAGTAATAAGTTAGGAAAAAAGATTGTCTGATGTACTGAATCCCAGCATTAACAAGTTAATGTTGTTCAAGATGCACGTCCAGAGCTTCTAGCACTTAGCTGTAATTCAAATTATATCAAAAAGTACATTAAATAAGGGATGTACTATTTTCTGTGCCTATTATTGATCTGTAAGACTGTGCTTTGTAGCTTTCAGTTACTCTGTTGAAAAATTATTAAAATTTTACAGAGCACTAGGTCAGAATTTTACTTGAATAAAAAGCCTAAAGATATATTTTGGGTGTTGAAGGCACAACTTTCTAGTCATAATGACCATTGCAAACATCCACACTTCAGCTACAGTTTCAAAAAAAATCATAAGGAAAGGTCAGAAAAAGAAGAAGCTTTTCATTTGGACAGTGGGATTTATCAGTTCAGTGAGAGCTTTGGGTCTTTTTTAGGGCTAAAATGTAATAAGCTGGGGATGACAACAACACAAGTAATGTTAAATCATCCCAACATTTTTTTAAGCTCATTTTGTTGATGTTTGCTATCCAAGCTAACAGAGGCTTCCATAGCTACAACAATTTTTGCATTTCTATCTCATAGAGAGGTGCCTGTTTCTTGGTCTGAATGCTGCATTTGCCGTGCCCTGAACTGGTGTGTATTCTCTTTTGTTCTGTCTAAAACAATCCTGATTTTAAAGCCCAGATGAGCAAGTGTGGCCCGATAGGAGAGGATCAGCTCAGACATTTTCAGACATCCACACTATGCATGTGTGGACCAGCATATAGACATGCATATATATACATATATATATGTGTGTGTGTGGAGGTCTGGTCTGTAAAGCTAATGATAGTCAAAGCAAGATTCACTCAAACAAACCACTGCTTTAAGATGAGAGCACTTGATAGTATTTTCTGCCCTGAATGATTCAATGCCTATAGTAACAGATAATGCTAAGTATAAAGGAGTCTGAAATGACCAGCTTAGAGGTAATCACCTACACTTACACCCCTGCACTGTGAAGGTAAAATCAGGTTAAAAAAAATAAAATCAGCAGGTTTTTTCAAGTCTATTCATCTAGCAGGCTTTTCTGATTTTTTATACTCTATTTTATAGATTTTATATATTTTATATAACATAGAAAACTTTGTATTTTTTCAATCAGGTAATATATTTTCAGATGCTCAGGTGTATTTTCAATGAAAAATTGTTTTGTTTAGAAACACAGCTTTAGTCATTAAGTATGTTCACCTGCACAGACCAGAGTTATGTTTGTTATCATTTTCTAGAGACACATAACACATAATCAACCGATTCAGAAAGAACTTTAAGAAAAGGCTGTGTATTATTTACTCAAATCATTGAAACTTTGATGAAGTAGACCAGCCTTGTGGTTTACTGAATCTCTTCTCTTATACGGCTCTCGTCAATACTACTTCTGCAGTAGCACCGAGTAGAGAATAAAAAAACCCACTCATGGTCATTAATTTGTTTATGTTTTGTTTTCAAGCACAGGTTCCCCTCTGAGTTACAGATTTCAGTGAACTAACTGAAAGTTTTAAGTTTTAAGGTTGTAGTGAGGCGGGGGTTGTCCTCTTCTCCTTAATTACCACTGATAGGACCAGATGAAATAGCCTCAAGTTGCACCAGAGAAGGTTCAGATTGGATATTAGGACTGTGATGAGGAGTGATGAAGCATTGGAACAGGCTGCCCAGGGAGGTGGTGGAGTCACCATCCCTGGGTGTGTTTAAAAAACAGGTAGATGAGGTGCTTTGGGAGATGGTTTAGTGGATTCATGGGGTAGGGATGACAGTTGGACTTGATGATGTTGAAGGTCTTTTCCAACCTTGATGATTCTGTGAATATTGAACAATATTTCAAGTAAGCTTACCAGTTTCAGAGAGCAGTTTGGTAGCTTCCAGTACCTTCTCAGTATAAACTCCAGTTTCATAGTTTTCCATCTCTGCATTAATGATGTGAATAACTCTGGCTGCACGGCCTCGAATGGCACCCGCAGTTCTGTCTAGTGTATCAACATCCCCCTCTTGAAGAGCAATCACACACTTATTCACATCTTCCAGAATATGGTTTTCTGGAATGTAGGAAAAAAATAATGAGGTTCATTTCATTTCATTCTCCTTCATAGCAAAGCTTACTGATTTGAGTAAGCAGCAAGTGTCAGTACAGTAAAAAATTTATATCTATCCTTATATAATAAATACCATTCTATGATACTATGCCACAAACAGTAAAAATCTCAAGTTTGATATTGATCTTTTAAAGGGACTGGACTATGTCCTCTCACCTATACTGGCAGTACCAACCTGTAATTCTTTGAAAAATAGTCACAACATCACACTGAATTCTATTACAATGACAGTGCAATAAAAATCAATCCCAAAAGAAAAGTGGTCAGATATTATGCAGATGCCTTAATAAATAGTTGGGCAATTTTCTGCAGATGAATTTACACATTCCTATAAACGTTTTAATATTGTTGGTTCAATTGTGACTAAATCAGTCAGAAAAGCAAATAAATCATTTAGAAAAGACAACAGAAAATGCTTTTTATAGACAGTAGGAGGCTGTGCACAAGCAGCTTATCTCCACTCTGATTTTGTCAGAGATGAAGGTGTGAACTTTTCATGACACTTAGGATAATCATATGTGACTGTGCATACTCTGAAATGAGTTGACAACAGTGGGTCTGCTCAGGTGATGTAATATCAAGTAGGTTTCCTGAAATCTTGGGAGGTTTATAATTTTTTCCCTGCTCAGAATCAGGCCATCTGCTCTCA
This sequence comes from Porphyrio hochstetteri, assembly GCA_020800305.1. Lineage (NCBI taxonomy): Eukaryota > Metazoa > Chordata > Aves > Gruiformes > Rallidae > Porphyrio > Porphyrio hochstetteri. The sequence continues at coordinate 6,373,202 of CM036909.1, forward strand.
CGTGATGCAGTATCACATTTTATGTAGTATCCTCACATACAGATAAGCTGAAAGGGTGAAGCAGATTTTTGACTAGCTCAGACATCATTTCCCTGTAGCTGGTATAGTTAAAAATCATTTCAATAATGAAAGTATGACTGAATTTCGTATTTGAATACACTCATTCTGAGAAACTCTTAACAGCAACTTACCTGTCTGCCACAGAGACATCTAAACTGAAAATGAAATGCTGTTCTTTGTAGTAGTAATAAATAATACAATGAAATCGGTTCACCAACTCCTTTTTGTTAATTATTCTTGGCCACAAAAATGGAATGACACAACAATCCTCACTGTTAAAAATCCCAAGGTTGGATCATTTGAGGGTTTCAGAAATGTTTTACATGATGTCAAATTTTGAACTGTAACAACTCTGAATGTAAAATGAAAGTCCCCTGAGCTGTGAATTAGAGTAAATTGCAAGGCAAAATTCTTTGTTTAAAAAAACTCTCTCTCCATATTTTAAAAAGGTTGCTTTGCTAAAATATTTCTTCCCTATTTCCTCCTCACATTCTCCATTTTCTTTACCATGGCATTATCAAATTTTGCCCAACAAAAAGTATTTTCTGAATATGAACATCTACTGCATTTGGAATATAAAGTGATTAAATTACGGTCAACCTTTTTTTGGTAGCCAACATATTAATAAAACATACCAACATGACATTCAATATGAAGAGGAGGAGGTGTAATTTCTGAGGTACGTTTAACCAGACACGGGCCCGTTTTGAATGCTTCACTGGTTTAACATCCAAAAATAAAACTACCCTGTGTAAGCTGAGGCTTCCAAGCTTACAGCTAGCAGCAACATGCATTTTGGATATGCAAAATGTTTTCCTATTTTTAAAAGAGATGTCTATGGACAGTATTAGAAAGAAATCTGAACCCAAAAGAAATACTACTTCTCAGCTGCCTTAGAAAGTTTGGATGTAAGTCAAGACTATCTCAAAAAAATATGTTAGAAGAAAATACGATATGAGAAAACAAAATGTAAAAATGTCATTTGTTCCAGCAACTTCTAATTTTATGGGTGCAAGGGCTTTGAGTGAACAAAGCCCACAGACATATAACCAAGTGGTCATGTAAGCATGTTTGCCATCTCTTTGGCTTGTGGACCAGTCTGCATTTTACAGCTTGGCCTGCCCTTTCATTGTAGAACTGTTGAAAAGGGTTTGTCAGTCTCAAATGAAAATTTATGTGCTACCAGATTTTGAAGTACCCTTTATTTTGAGAGTTCATTTTCATTTTGTTGTCATGGCTTGCAGTAAACACTCTAGCAGTGATGTCGAATTGCAGAGTGTAATTATGCAAAGCCAAACCATTTCCCTGTTACTAATAATAGCAGGATACAAGTAAAAAAAACAAAGGGGAGGGCAAAAAAGAAAATTAAAGAGTTTTTGAAAGGATAATTATTTTGTTTTCTTGAAAGATATTAAAATTTGTATTAGGTAATTTAGGAAGCATCAAAGAAAAGAATGTAGAATGAAACACAAAATTAAGATCTCTTGAAGTTTGTCTCTTCTGTGATGTTAAGAGTAAGCTAAGCACACCTGGCACACTCTATCTACATCCTTAGTCACAACAATGAAATTCACCTCTTTCAAACCATAATAGGAAAATGAGTTTTCTGCAGCAGGTAATTAACCAAAGACATGCAGCACTTGGCAGTTACATTACTCATTGTGTATGACTATGTAAAAACAATACACTCTGCCACAAGTCGTAGCACTTTGCATCACAGTCTTTTCTCCATCGTCCTTGTAGACAAAATCCTTCTCCTCTGGAACTCAGAAGTGCTTCCCAGCTCATGTCCTGACAATATACTGAGATGAGACTCACATGTATTATCTGCCTAGTTCCCTTCTTCCTACCCCTCCTCAGGGACTGGCTACCTGCCATAGATGATTGGGGGCCAGGACTGTGTAGTACATCTGCCCCACTGCTTGGACAGAGCTGATCTGAGAAAAGCTACAAAATAAAGTGAATCTTTCCTCCTCTTGCCCACAACTGCATAAGGACTCTAATAATTAATTTCTGCAAATATTGTCAACCTGTCACAGGTCTTGAATAAATTGTTAAATTACTAAAATCCTACCTTGTACCTGAGTGGAAATAAAATTTCTCTAGAAATAGATGCAGGCTATTTTCTGGGAGAGGAAAAGCTAACCATTGCTACCAGGGATTAACTGGCATGGTCTGGTTGCTCCTACTGAGGGTGAAGATCAGCATTCCAATAAAGGACTAAGAGACTAATGATACTTCAGTAATTGTAGCTTTTCTCTGATCCAGACCATTACTTTAATTCAGCAGTATATTTTTAGAAGAGTCCCTTGATCCCAGTACCTGAAACAGAGAGGAAATCATCCACCGAAGTGATGTCATCAACAGCTTCAGTGAGAACTCGCACTTGTTTCTCCCACTGATCTTTAAAGACATCCATGTTGTCCTGTGCTACTTTGCTCTGAGGTCTGGCAGCCAACGTGAGTGCAGCATTTATTACCTGTTATTCAAAATTATTTGTTACAGGGAATAGCAGAATTTTTTTCACAAGGGAAAGAACGGATAGATTACAGACTGTGTTAAAAATACAGCATCACACCCCATTTGATATGCAGGTCTCAAGATAAAAATGCATTTTTCACACTTCGTGGTAAGCAGGCAGCAATGTAATGACAAAGGAAAGGTTATAATCTTCATCCAGGCTGTTTTCTCTGTCTCAGCTAACGGATGTTTTTTAATGCCTAACGGGCTCTCGAGTACTTTTTTAACAGGAATCTTACTCACCTGTGGGCACAGACTATCAATCTGTGTTGCTGCCATACGGACTAACTTCACACCTTCTTCATTATTCGAGATTGAACAGGCCAGATTTGCAACCTGCAATGAAATCAACAGTATGACAGTCAAGTTTTAGGCAGATGGGCCATTTCATACCTTTCTCGCTTCTTACTGAGCCTTGCCTAGAATGAAATAATTGTATATAAGAGGAATGATACAGCATCTTCTGTGCTGGCTAACAGAAATCCACGCAGATTATTTCCTTACTGGCAAAGTGAACTTGCCATCTTCATTAGATTTTCTCAAAATTTTCCCTTACTGTCCAGTGTTCAATATCCTCCTCTATAATTTGAAAATAATATCATGAGAAATTATATAGAGAATATACAGCAACAATTATCTATAAGTTTTCTTTTTCCTTCTATTAACCACATCCAAAATTAATACTAATAATCAGGTTCATCCATATAATTTGCACTCTCCAAAATGTCTTTGATGTCCTAACACATGGAATTGTACTTTTCCACTTATAAACAAAACTCCAGTATCTTCAGTGATACTGGGAAGTTATGTATTTCTCAAGTGTATTCACTGTGTTCAGATCCTGTTGTTTTCACACATGTTAAAGCCCTTTTAAATCTCAGGTGAACCTTTGTATTTCTACATGACATTCTGCCCCAGAGTAAATGTCCATCAGCAAGAATAACATAGCTTGGTCATGTGAAATATCTCTGTGGAAAGCCTCATGCTGTAACAAATGCCTGAAGATCTGCTTCAAAGGTGTAGGTATCTGCTCTGGCACAGCTTTGGGAAGTCTGAACCTCACAAGACTGCAGGCTGTTTGGATAAGATGAAGACAGGTGAGACTTAAAGAGACACTCGAATGAGATGCGACAATCAGACCATGCCTGCAGCCACTACAGTGCTGCATCTCCACGTCTTGGATTCAAGTGGCAGAGCAATGCTCTTCCAGCTCATACTGTGCTTGAAAAAAAAAGGTTCCCGAAAGCTACCTGCCAAGTCCATGAATCTGCCATGGGTTTTCCAAACAGTAATTCATGTCACACCACACATAATTAAGCTCATCAGTGATATTTAAATCACAAAGGTACATTCTGGGAGGGGGAGAATACAAGATAATTTTTTTTAATCACCCAAAAGTATGGCTCTTAATTCTCATGTACATTAAAACAAACTTATACAATTTTAAATATGCTTCCTTGATATTACTCACTGTGCCTGGAGGCATAACTATCAGTTGGAAATGATTCATGAATTAGTTCAAATACCCCCATCTTTACAATTTTCCTCCAGTCTCCCCTTGTGGTATTAATCTGTTCTCGTCTCCAGTGCGGATCGCCACATTAGCCCTGGTCCATCTGTTCTGCATAGAACCTATTTCAGTTCACAGTTACGTAGAACGTGGTTTGCATATATCACAGTGCCAAAGCCCAGGGAAGAAAACAACCTAAGGCTTCAAAGAATCTTGCAGGCATTTCCTAGTCAAGATTTTATCATAATGTTGTGATTTTTATTTTCATTTCATGGTGAGACAAATGAGTTAGTCTGTTTGTTAACAGCCTTACAGCGCTCATGTCAAAACCGTTCTCCTAAGCTGACATCTTCCAATTAATTTACCATTTTCTGCAGTCACTTCTTTGCACACGTCAAACAGACCACTTTAATCTTCATGAGAAACAAAAGCTAAGCAGGATAATAATTAGAATGCATTAACATGAGTGGAAATTACAGACCTTAAAACATAGCAAATGGTATTAAGTTCAGCAAAAGCCATCTTCCTGTATTTTAAATAAGTGGTTTTTCAGATTGCCCTTTCATTATGTGATTATCATGATGAAAATCTTTCCTAAGGCTTCAGATGCACTATATATCTTGTTTTTTTCTTAGATAGTAGGGAGATATGTGACTGAAAGGGGCTGGGTGTCATGAAACAGCAATCAAACTATTAAGCAGGTCTTTGAGAAGATATTTTTGCAGCAAAATTAGTGAAAATAAAACATTGCTTCTCTGTTAATTACTCTTTCAATAGAATCTGATTAGAAAATATTTGGATATTGTAAAGTCTCCTGGTTTTCCAAAGAAGGGTACAGACTTAATCAAAGAAAGCTTCTTCTCTTTTTTTTTGTGAAATAATTTAGAGTTCAGTACACTTTTTGGAATATTACTATCAATACAGAAGTACAAATATAATTTAGGCTACATTAAACATGCATCAAAAGAGCATTACAGTTATCTGTTTAAAAATAATAAAGATACATATCATGTATAATCCTAATCTAAATAGTTTCTGTGATATATTTCAAGTCTTGCATAAATATAGTCCTGTATCTTCAGCAGTCAGAAAGCAATGTTACTTCCCCAATTCAGCAGGGAGTATGTCAGCCTGTACCATGGGAAGATCTGATTATGTCAAATCAGCATAGAGATAAGCAAATTCTGCAAAGGTAGATGCAATCTGAGTAAAACTGAAATACTATGAATTCACCCAGAACATACTTTTAAAGCATGGCAAGAAATAGACATTATGTGGTAAAGTCTGCATTTTAGGGCCATCATGTAAGCATAGATCTGTAAACACATGTTTAAAGTGCACTTAATCACCAAATACAACACTATCAATTATTTTGATTAACTTTGTTATCAAATACACAATAAAGTTACTATCAATTAAAATTCTTGGCACAGCAAGGTCCATATGCATGCTTTTAGTTGACAGAAACCATGAGGTAATTCAACATGCTTTAGCTTACTATAAATTCAGCAACCTCAGATATTTTTCCTACCTAAACAAAAGTGCTTAGACGCAATTCCACCCCCACTTAGCAGAGACACGTTGGTTAGGTGCCAAACTGATCTGTTTGGATAATGGATAAAAAGCAAAAAGCACTTCTAAGACTGTTTCGGGTCTTTGGTTGACTATCCCATCCTCTAGATGCATCTAGTTTTTATTTAAACTTAAATTATACCTGGCCCTGATGAATGCTGAAAAAGCTATTCCTGATATAAAAGAGATTTTAATGGTGCATTATAACTTGTTTTGCATGTGCATATTTAATACAACATGTTTTGTGAAGAACCCAGACTCTTCAAGGTTGGGAATTCATTCAATATGCCACTCCTGAGTTAGATGGAGCAGATAGCTTGTAAAGGACAATAAAAAGGCTGTATGTTATTGTAGCATCCAATTTGCCAAAGCTTTGATTTGACAGCCTTTACCTTTATACTTCAAGTGCTCTGTCTCCACCAAAGCATTGAAGAAGAGATTTCATGAGGCTGTGGAAGTAACCAAGTAATTAACTTTTCTTTTTTTATTTTTCCCCTCTGTTTACTAAGTTCCTTGAGCATACTGAATTAACTGATTGCCTAAACAGAACTTAAGTTTGTGTTAAGATCTGTGTGAACTGCCTGAGAAGTATTTATATGAATGAATACATTTTAATACTAAAATTAATGAACTATGAATCATCTTTGAAATGTGTGGAAAACTTAGTAACAGTGAAACTGCTGTGTAGATAAGCATTATTGTCCAGAATTTCTGGTCTGCTAAGCTACTCGTACACCATTAAAACAATTGCAAAACACCTTAAGCCCATCCTTTTGCCATGTATACCTGGGATGGAAATACTTTATTCCTGCCATAAAATTATATTTCACATTACTAAAGTAATCAAGGATCTTTCATGCCAATTTATTTTATTTTTACACTGATGAAAATTAGGTGTTGTTACCTTTAACTGTGCTTTTAAACTAGACTGCTTCCAATTTTGACTTAAGGCTTTTGTATTATTAAAGGTAATTATGACTATCAAAATGTATTGTCCTCTGGTTCAAACAAATTCAGGGATTTAATATGGTCACTGAATTTTAAGTAAGTGAAAATGTGCAAAAGAAGAAATCCATTGCTTAGAAAAAAAAAACATGTAAAAAAAAAAGGACCAGTATACATTATAGCAATGGAGCAACATCAAAACAAAGGCTGCAGAATATTGCTGCTAATGTACGTAGTCTAATGGGGGTTTTTTTTTGTTGTTCTTTTTTCTACCTCAGATTGCATAGAAGAAATTATACAAAAAAGCTCTATTCAAATTCCCCAACCATTTAACCATTTTAAGGTAGAGAATGCAATCTATTAATATCTTAGTTTTGTATATTCTTTGTAAATTTTTTTTAACTTTTGTTGTTCGTGTCTTTCCTCCATATATATAACTTTGTTTTTCACTGTAGTTTTGATTTAAATATTAGGAAAAAGATAATCTACAGCAATTTACTACTTTTTTAGGGAAACAGCATAACTTAAATCCAAGACACCGTGAAACATCCTTCTACACCACACATTTGAGAAAGTGAAACTGAGTTATTCAGCTTGAGTTGGAGGTGGTTTAAGTAAACTTTAGCATTCACAATGGACTAAAGATAAGCAAATAATGAGTTACTATGTTTCAGCTGATGACTGGTAACTTGCTGAACTGTGGTATCTTGAATACTTGTAATTATTTATCCAGCCACATAGTAATTTATCCAGATAATTTTACAATCTGAATCCTTCAAAATATTTACCTATATTAATATCAGTACTGCTGTAGGCAGTCCACTGATACTTATGGAGCCACAGCTAAGGCATTTTTTTTTACAGAGCACTGAGTTGAAGCTAGGTTACCCAAGATCTTCAACTTAATTACCCTCTATTCATTCAAACATTATATTATGTGCACATACACAAAAACAAGTGCCAAAAGTCAAAATATCACTGATAGTATTTATTGCAGCAGATTCCTCTCCAGGCAGTGCCAAGTTGTACTTCCTTGAAAATATTATCCTGTGGTCTGGTTCTCAGTACCCATTCTGTATAGCATGAGAGGAACCATATGGGATCACATTGCCCATTGTCCCTTATTTATATTATCAAGTAATGCATTCTTTAAACAAGAGATGTATTTTTAAGTTGTTCACATGTACATACATTTACGTGTGTTAAGAAAGTCTAACTGCACACTAGCAGCAAAAAATGCATTCCTTTTGCAAATTAGGAATGATCTAATTTAGTGATTTTGACATTTGCTGTGTCAAGTTTTTAATACTAAACCTTGAACAACTTAATATAAACTGCTCATACATTTACAATACTCTATACATATCTAAGCAGGTCAATAACAGCAGGATGTTAGAAAGCTACAGAGAATTTTAAGCACAACAGTTGAACTTTTTTTTTTCATGTCCCATATACTGCCCACTGAACCTGTGAAAAACTCTTTCCACTTCTCAAAAGGTCAACAGCATATTCACTCATACCTACTAAAGAAATAAGACTTTTCCACTCGAACTCCCTTGAGACTTCCTCCATATCAGATTTAGTTGAAAGAACCTTAAGAGATTTCTGCTTTTTGGTAAAGTTCACAGTTAACTCTGACTTGAATAAATTCAGTGGCTCTCAGAATGAGATTTTTGAAAGAAACTTAAGAGTCTTAGAAGCCTTGTGTGTTCTGCAGGTTCAATTCAAAATGCAAAATTCCTAGCTTTGGACAGTTTCAGAGAAGTTTTCTTAATGCAATGTGAATCTTCTCAATTTTCTAGGACCATTCTGGCACATGCCACAATTACTGCCTAAAGGATGGAATAGAAGTGAAACCAAAAATGAAACACTGTGAAAATTGCTTCTACTTTATTATTTTCATAACCTCACATTTTTTCATGTTCAATTATAAAGAATACAATAAAAGGTTATTGTACTACATCTGATTCTTTACTTTTAATATTAGACAATGATTTTAGATATGGACAAAAAAAAAAGTTACTCACCAGGAGTAAATATTATCTCCTTTTTTTTCCCTTTTTCTTTTTTACATGGAACTTGACCATACAAATGTTTCTTCCTGAAACTGGTCAAGTTCAGGAAACCTCTTAAGTTTTGTTTGTAAAATTCTTCAAGCAATGCTGCTGAGCACTTAGAGGGGAGCACTGCCCAGAATTATCAACCTGTGTCCTCAGCTAGAGCAAACAGGCTCAGAGGTGTTCCAGTTTCCAACCACAGTAAAGATTTAACATACATCTGTTAGGGGTTCTGCAGTCCACCAGATCTAAATAGCTTGAAATTCAAGGACTTTAGAAAAGTGAGCATGGATGTTAATTTCCAGAGCTGAAATCTCTCACAGTTACCTCGTTTAGGAACTACAGGTTCCTAAATCAATCATCCCACTTTTTCATAGAGCATGTTTCTGAGGCATTGAGCTGGAATACAATTAACTGATAGTCAGTAGTAGTGGGGAGGTTGTATACCTCCTGGCTGGCCGGCAGGGAGGGAGATCGGGACAGCTGAAAAAGGCTTCTCTCCGAAGTTCACTCCCATGGGAGTTGGGAAGTACAGTGGGGAAGCTTAGCTTCAGATACATGGGATCTTTCCCTTCAATGATTTGCTCACTACATTGATGTAATTTGCGAGTTTTCTCTGTATACATGTACATCCATGCTGAAGAATTATACAGCAAACAGGTGTGGTAAACCAAAAAGAGCAGGACCTAGTCTCAAAATCAGACTTTAGACCAGATTCTTATATTAATTTTAACTGATCTTGAGCAATACAGCATTTCACTGGTAAAATGCAATAAGCCTTTCTCCTACAAGAATGCAGTTTATAAATCTGTGGGGACTCAGTAGTCTATAGTCCATCTATTCAGGTGGACCGTGGATATCCTGTTCTAAGACCATATAGCTACCATGACGGCTGAGTCTAAGTAGAACAGCCAGAATTGATTCCATTTACTGGTTTTATGAGTTAGAGGTATAAACACATTTTACATTGTAATGGTACACATTTGTTTTCTTCTTTCACAGAAAGCAAACAAAAGATGTCCAAGAATTCCTGCTGTGTAGGTGAGAGACCAGTGACCCATCTCCATGCTCTTTTACCTCTGTTAGCCAGATCAGGGTAATTTTCTATTTAATTTGACAATAGGTAAAGGCTTTCTTACACCATTCCTCCATAGCTGGTTAATTCATACTGAAAAACAGTGAACAAAGAATATAGAGGAACGCCAAAACCTATGGCAACATCTCTGAAATGTCAGACCACAGAACCTTTAACCAACAGTAACTTTTATGCTCCAAAACACACAGAAATGCCAAAAAGGATTCCTTGGTTTGTTACATAAACAAACTAGGAAGAAATTTAGGGTGTTTGTGTATCAATCCTTTCTGGTCAATCTGCAATCAAGGCCAGTGTTATTCAAACTCATAATGAATTATGAACCATGTATACTGAAGTACTCAAGGAGGAAAGAGTTGGTGTTGGAAAAAAGGGATTTACAAGACAGCAACGTGTATGAGTTGATCCCATAAAGGAACTGTGACAACATAGCCCTGGCAGTGCTATAATTAACAGATATTAATATCAAGTGTTTACCAAAGCCATACATCTATCTAATAACAGTCCAATATTTTGGCAAATTATTTGGTAACCCTAGAACAAGGATGTGTGCCTGATTAGGTTGTGTTAATTAAATGCTAGTTATATTAGCAAGAAATTCTATTTTGATAACTGCTGAAGAAAAACAGAAGATTGTAGTGGGAACTCAAAAATTTCATGATAGTAACAGAAGTTTTGAAAATATTAACACAGTGTGATATCAGAAAACCTAGAGTATAAACAAATCCCAAATTATAATTACCGATTCCTAGAGAAACATAACTCATGAGTTAGATGGAATCAATTTTAGGACTAAAGATCTATAATGATCTATAAAAGCTGCTATTGATTGATAGCACAGGTGGGGACATCTTTAAATTTTATTTAAGTATCCAACAACAGTAACTTTTAGTTCACATGACAACCTGAAAATTAGGTACACAAAACAAGTCACTCTGCTACCATGCATCGTTATCTCCTAAATATCACTTTGTTATCATTAAGGGAAAATGTACCTCTAGTCCTTCTGCTTCATCCATGACCCTGCCTTTGAGGTAAGGCTAAGATCTGTGACCAGTTGTGTTGGTCATCCACTAACTGACATGACAGCCCACATCTGTGTCAAGATGAGCATCCCACTGAGGGAGAATTCAGCTTTTTGCTTTACTTGGCCTACTTGACAGCCTGGAAGCACTGGTCGGCACAATTACTTGTTCTGCCATAGCTTGTGCTGCATTTGTCCAGCTATCAAATGACATATAAATAGGAAACATAGAAGAAAGGTTTGAAGATAAAATCAGGAAATTAATGAGGATGAAAGGACATGGGCATACACAGAAGCTAGAGACATTGCAAAAGTGGAAATGGCAATACACCTTCACAAGGGCTGGAGAAAAACTGTAGGTAGTGCATGACAAGGAAGATTGCTAGTGTGAGAGAATTCTGAGATTATCATGGCATGTAGAATGCAAATTTATTTTTAAGAAACCAAGAGTTATTAGTTCCCTTGCTTGTAGACATAACCCTGGAAAACACTATGATTGTTGTCATAGGGGTGAGTGAAGAGATTTGTATTTAGAATAACATTTTAAAGGCTTATAAAGTCACATTCAGAGAAAGATTGATCTTACTTGTATCCAATTTTTGTGCAATAATGGTCTGTAAAATATTGTTACAATAACTTAGTAACAGCTCAACAGTAATGCAGAATTATGTTGTCTGCCCAAACCCAGAATGCACAGACAAGGAAACAGAACTAGAAGTTCCCTTTTCTATTCTCTCTGTCAGTATGCTTTAACCCTGGCACGGAGGGAACACATACTGGCTCAAAACATCATTTGGTTTACTCAGCTGCTTAGTAGCTCTTTTTCCTGCTAATGCATCCCTTTTTCTCTTGGGAAAGTCACATTTATGATAATTGGGTTTTTTTACAATATGAGTGTCTGACACCTGGAAACAGACACCCAGAGTAGTAAAAAGAAAAACAATATATGGATATATGATGCATTTTCCCATTTCTGTACTATATAAAAGTCAGCTACTCCTTTTTGTCCTATCCCTGTATAACCATACTTTTTGTGTGATCAGAAACAGAGATGACTTACATACAGATGTCTAACAGCAGCTGTAATTATACCAGTAAGCTAATCAGAGCCAACACAGACCTGAGCCTTTGCACACACTCATCCACCTTCTTCAACTGTAAACATAATCCTTAGTGGGAGTTCTAGCCTAAACTACCTCATCTATATAACACATGGTCTTGCTTATAAGTATTCAGAAGATGTGGCCAAAAGAATTGGCACTAAGAAACCTTACACCTCGATCTGTTCTTAAAGGTAAGTAAAGAACAATGAGAAGAGAAAAACTGCATTTATATTTAGTTCTCGCTCCACTTCTGAAATGGGAATACATTTTAAAAAACAATATTAATTATTCAACATGCTGGAATTGATATCCTCAAATTATATTTTTTTCTTAATTTAAGACTGCATTCTTATGGGTTTTTTCATACAAATTAATTTTTGTTATAGTGGAAATTTTCATCTCAGTTATAAAAACAATCATTTGGTTTATTTGATTAAAACCCCTTACATTCTGACGCAGTCTTACATATTTTCCCAGTTCTCACACATCTGCAGTTCCATGCATGAAAGCTGATTACCTTTCCACAGGATCATCATTAGCTCATAAATATCCAAACCCATTTAAACAAAACCAGGATTATTGCTTGTGCATTAGAGTGTTGTTTCTGGCTTTTTCTTTGCATCCTCAAAGAACAAAAATTGTCATATGAATGCAGCTCACATGCAGAGTTTTTAATAATGAGTTTTTATATCAAGACCTCTTCATGTGACTTTTGCCATTAAACTCGAAAGTGGAGCAAACATAATAGGATTGCACATATCTTTATTTCACTGATTTATTGTCCCCTGGGCATGTAGAGTCCATTGTGTCTGCTATTAGACTTAATGACAATATCAGCATGTGCTTGGGCTCCTTTGTAAACTTCTGATTCAAACCCTGTGGTCAGCGGGTCCAGGACAATGCTGCACAAAGTGTCTACACCAGTCCATCTTAATTTTTTAAGCTTTTGATTAGTTGAATTCAAAATAATATAAGTTTTTGTCTTAGTGAGAATTAAATTCCTAAATATCCATGAAAACTGGCAACTATTTTCAGGGGACAAAGTATATTAACCTCTTAATGCCTCACTGAGGAATGAATTTATCTGGTAGAACACACTGAGGAATTTGTGAGAGATTTCATACAATCTTTGGGAAAAGCTACAGCTGGATCTGACACTTGACCACCACATACAAATCTCTAAGAAAGCAAGATTCATCAAATCTAGTCTTTACAGAATTACTTGCCTAGTAAAAAGATATTGCTTCTTTCTACAAAACTACAGCAATAGTTGCACATCTGAAAAAACTTTCAACTAGGGAGCAGGAGAATGACTGTGTTTCTGTGGGGTTCCATGTTGTTTACAACAACACAGATTTCAAGTAAGAAGATGTTTTAGCATCCTTTATAGGGACTTCTGACCTTTGTGATACGGTTAAGCCCACTATTAACATCACTCCAGACATGCAAAACCTTAAGTTAAACTGAGGAGTTGCTCAACTCTGACTTCCTATTTCCATAAGAGATTTTCAATACATCAGCTATAAAATTAGCTACAGGTGATGCCCCTCCCCTGTGTTGATTAGGAAACTATCCTTCATCAAATTACAGGCCATCATGCAGTTTTCAAAGACCTGTTTACCTCTTTAATTAACTGATTCCCACGATATCATTCCAGAACAGGGGAAAAACATAAGGATACATAGGACGGAAAGGAGCATTATTGAGTCTCCCTCTCAGGCCTATTCCATGCTGTTTGAAGAAGTGGTAATTGCACCCATTAATGTGTCTAGATAAGGTGAGGGACCTTCACAGTACTTATTTTAACCCAAGGATTGTTTATCTGTGGGGCAGGTGAGGAAAAACACCTCCCTGTGTTCTTTAAGAGCAGGGCAAATCAAGTTTCTTTTAATGTTGGAAACATTCTGGCCAACTTTGATTTGTTTCATCAGGAGACTAGATACCACAGCAACATTCATTTCACTACACTGACATTAATACAATATTGCTACAAGTCATGGAAATTGGAGCTGAAAGCAACCCTGACAGATGATGCTCCTGTCTGAAGGCACGATCAGCTGTAGCTAAACCATTCCTGGCAGATGTTTGTTTCACTTAGTCTCACAAGCCTGCATTGACACCGGTTGTATGGATTTCTATTCCTGTACATGAAACATTTAATTAAGGAAAACAAATAGCAATAGTGTGTGACGAGGTCAGATTTACTAGAGCAACTACAATGAGTGTACACTAATCTGTGCTCAGGGCCCATTCTAAGCAATTGAAGAATGACAGCAAAAAATAAATAAAAGGACCAGCAAACCAAAACATTTTTCTTTCCTTTGCATGCATCTCCTCTGCAGACTCTGTTAGCTAAAGTCTGGATCTGAGCAATTAGACTTTTGTTTTAGAAAGGAACAAAGAAAAAAATCTACTGTACAGCAGTAAGGCTATTTGCATCCATTAGGACTACCTTTACATAGTCATAATAAAGTCACAGAACTTTCATACCTTAAAAAAAAAATTAAAAAACCCCAAGAAACTCTTAAAATGCAATCTACCAAGAAGCTTCATAAAGTATCGGTGACATTTTTAGCTGTCTTTTTTGTCATGTTCCTTTCTGTGCTTGAAACACCACCACAAAAGATTTTTGGATGAGTCTAATGAATTAATCTTGTAAATTAAATTTCCACATATTACCCAGGCTTTTACACTATGTTTAGCACTTGGAAAACCAAAGGGGAAAAAAAAGAAACAAAAAAAGAAAGAAGCATCTTTGAAGGATTTTTCTCTCTGACATGTTCTCTTCATAACAGGTGAGGTGCTGGTTCCTCTCAACTGTTTAGCACACTGCTATTGCTGTCTCTACTCAGATGTCTGTAGTATCTTAGACTCCCCAACTAATGCAAATGACAAAATTTCTGATCACTATTTTTCTTATTTAAAATGGACCATGGTCAACTCAGTTCTCATTACTTGAAAACCAATCCCTGTTCAAATGCTGAGAAATGCCAACAGAAACCCTGAACAGATCAAAACATGTTAATAAATTTTAAATATAACTTCTTTAAATTGTGTGTGTGAGAGTAAGAAATGGGGAAGGAGGGTTTCAAGTGCAGCTATAAACACAAGCAATTAAGCACTTGCACAGTAAATAATTGCAGATTACGTTCAACATTTCACTCGATAAAATTCTAAAATACAAACACAAGCCTAACCAACTCTAACATAAAAGGACAAAGCTCTTCATTTAATGCATCCAATGAGACAAAGCTGAAATTCCCCAACTAATGCACAGCAGCTTTGCTCCGCTTGAGCAAAACTTCAGTGATTTACAACAGGCTTGGACCATATAACACACTCTTTTCAATACACTGCAGCTTTGACAAACCAAAGTAGAAATTAATTCCATAATCAATCCATCAATGATCATGAATGCCAGTAAATGTTGCTTTGTTTTCCCTTCTCTATATGTACAATGACATTACAGAAATGTTTGCTGGACTCTATATAGAAATGTCTCTGTGGTGCCAGTCTGTATATAAAAAGTAAATAAAATAGGATTTTATAAGTGTGATGACTGATCACAAAAGTTTCTATTTCATTGGCATGAAAAGGACACAATTGCTTGATGGAAAAATGTGTTGTAGCATATCTATATATAAAAAAGTATATCTCATTGCTACCAGAAATAATGAATCATGCATTACAAAAACATAATGTTCCTATATCTTTTCATTCTTCTGACATGCCTTTTTTTAATGGTTAATTTATTATAAATTCATTGAACAACCATCAGCATATATTTCCACTGCTACAAACTGGAATTTATTCATCTAGCTGCACACTGGGATTTGTTTAGTTATCGGGGGTCAGCGAACATGTAACACAGTTTTATGAACTGATATTGAACAGGAAGAAACTGCATTAGAATGAAGCCAGAATGACAATAAGCCAAAGAGTCAGGTGAGTATTTCTTGCTTCAGCTGCTCTATACACACTTTTTTTTCCACTGTCAGGAAACTGATACTTTTTAATTTTTTTTTCTTTTTAATCCAACCTTTTCTTTCCATTACAATTTTTTTTAGCTGTTTAAACCCCTTGGCAGTTGCCATGATGACAGCCTCCTGCTAGCTAAAAGGGCAGGGAAGGAACGGCACAAGTGGTCTGACAGCGTGTGGCTGAACCAAGCATATGACGGGGTTTCATCCCAGAGACAGCGATTCCCAAACGGCAACTCGTGGTGCAACTTTTCAGGGCTAAAAGCTTTCAGCACTACTTTAACCTCTCTTTCTTCAAAAATTACAGTTTGCTATCAAACCATTGTTTCTTTCCATATATTTAGCATTATATGGTCCTCAACTTCAGTAGAATTAATCCTGATTTACATCAGTGTGAGTGACAGGAGAAATGAGCTCAGTAGTTTGAGGGTAACAGCTGTTGAAAGTGTTTATTTGCATAAACACAAGAAAAACAATTCCTTTTCTGAGTCAGTGGAACCATAACCTACCCTAGGCTGCTTCCCATCTGAAAAACTACCTCTTCTGAAAGAATGAGAGTCAACAGTCTGCAAGCTACTGCCTGATACCTATGATATTAACATTATGTTGTAGCCTTAAGAAACACATCACGAAATGAAGTAAAATCATGCAGAATTATGTAGTAATACAAGAGTGTTATTCAAATTAGTTCTGAACATGTTCCTGTGACATATGTTCACCTGTTTGGTTCAAATTACAAAAGATAGCATCACAGACACACATATTCATGCAGCTGTTCAGGATTATTTGATTATAAGAATTTGAAGAAAAAAAATCCATTTATGAATTGGGGCCAAAATTCCTAAATTTTCTTTTCCTAGGCATCAAAACTCAATAAAGATAATGGCAAATGGAGTTATGCTGAGGATATTTGAATAGAACATATGTTGAGAAAACACTGATGTACTTAAGACTGACTTTACTCATTTTAGAAGTTCACAGAAGAACAGCTGATTTTTGTGTTGTGCTATTCCCAGTTTAGGGAAGCATTCAGTTTGAGAAGGGAGTACAGAGGTGATTTACATTGAATATCTTGATCTCATTTGAAGAGAATGACTTAAATGCAAACACAGTCAAGTTGAAAGTCTTAATGTTCTACTTGAATTCACATGATTTATGGGAGGGGAAAAAATGCCTACACAGTTTCCACAGGCTGAGAAATGCTAGTTTCATCTACATGGACCAAAGGAACCCAAATTTAAACAACAGACACTCAAACTAACATTTAACACTCCAGCTGGCATTTGACACTGACATTCAAACTAACTTTCCAGCTAAGAATAAATCTTATTCTGAAAAATTCTAAATATAAAGTAGGGCAGATACTGCATTCATCTATACTGGTATAATTAGACATACTGGCCTGAATTAATTTTCTTACTCTGGATTTATGCACTGGCAATTGAAGCCTACCCTTCAGTCTTCAGACAAATGCCAAATATGCCAATGATTGCTTAAGTGACAGTTCTTTCTGCTTAGAAACGTTCAATTTGGAAGTAAGATGCCCAAATATGCCAGTGCAAACTTGCAGTATTATTGTGAAAGTTTCCAAAGAAAAATTTTATCAGCATTTTTATCTGTTTCCAGAATCACTCATTGGCTTTATTACTCATTGGCTTCACATCTGAACTGCACACTTGTATTCCCAAATAGCCTATAGGGGATTACTGTGGAGGGTTTTTTCTTGGTTAATACATAGCTCTATTTTTCAAGGGACAGCAGTCTCTGCTTTCTGGTTATATATATATTCATATCAGTATATGCAAAGGGACCACATGATGGCAAAAGTTGTTAATTCTTACTTGCACTTCTGTGTTCCCACCTCTGCAAGACCCCTACAGTTCCTTTGGTGTCTAGGTCAGTGTGCAGGAGTAGTTAGTCTCTGCCATGCTGTTATCATAGAATCATTTAGGTTGAGAAAGTCCAAAAACAGTCAAGTCCAACTGTTACCCTACCATTGCCAAGTCCATCACTAAACCATGTCCCTAAGCACCGCATACCTACACAAATACCTCAAGAGATGGCGACTCCATCACTCTCCTGGTCAGCCTGCTCCAATGATTGACAACCCTTTTGGTGAAGAAATCCATCTAAGCCTCCCCTTGTGCAAACTGAGGCAATTTCCTTTTGCCCTATCGCTTGATACTTGGGAGGGAAAAAAACCAACCCCCACTTGGCTATAACCTCCTTTCAGGTACCTGTAAGAGTGAAACGTCTCACTCCCAGCCTCCTTTTTTCTAGGCTAAAGAACCCCAGTTTCCTCAGCTGCTCCTCATAAGATTTACTCTCTAGATGCTTCAACAGCTTCACTCCAACACCTCAATGTCCTTCTTGTACCGGGGGGCCTAAAACTGAACACAGCACTTTAGGTGCAGCCTGACAAGTGCCAAATACAGGGAGACGATCACCTACTGGCCACAGTATTCCTGATATAAGCCAGGATACTGTTGGCCTTCCTGGCCACCTGGGCACACTATTGGCTCATATTCAACCAGCTGTCATCTAACACCCCTGGGTCCTTTTCTGCTGGGCAGCTTTCCAGCCACTCTTCCCCAGGCCTGTAGAATTGCCCTGGGGTGATTGTGCTGGAGCTGGGGCACCAAGCCTTGTTGAACCTCATACAGCTGGCCTCAGCCCAACAATCCAAACTGTCCAGATCTTTCTGTGGAGCCTTCCTACCCTCAAGATCAACAGTCCTGCCCAGCTTGGTGTCATCTGCAAACTTAGAGGATGCACTCAATCCCCTCATCTAGATCCTTGATAAAAATATTGAGAAAAACTGGACCCAATACTGAGCCCTGTGGAACAGCATCTGCAACCAGCTGACAACTGGATTTAACTCCATTCACCACAACTTTTTGGGCCCAGATGCAACAGATTTTTCACCCAGAGAAGTGTACACAAATCCAAGACACAAAGCAGCCAGTTTCTCCAGGAGAACGTTGTGGGAAACTCTATCAAAGGCTTTACTAAAATCTAGGAAGGCAACATCCACAGCCTTTCCCTCATCCAATAGGTGGGTCACATTGTCATAGCGGTAAATCAGGCTAGACAAGCGTGACTTGCCTTTCATGAACCCATACTGGGCTTGATCACCTGGTTGTCCTATATATGTCACATAATGGCACTGAAGATCATCTGCTCCATAAGCTTCCCTGGCACTGAGATCAGACTGACTGTAGTTCCCCAGATCCTCCTTCTAGCCCTTCCTGTAGATGGGTGTCACACTTGCTAACTTCCAGTCAACTGGGACCTTCCCAGTTTGCCAGGACTGCTGATAAATGATGCAAAGTGGCTTGGGCGAGTACTTCCCCAGCTTCCTCAGCGCCTTTGGTTGGATCCCATCCAACCCCATAAACTTGTGTTTAAGTGGTATGGCAGTTCACTAATCATTTCCCCTTGGATGATAGGGGCTTCATTCTGCTCCTTATCCCTGTCTTTCTGCTAAGGGGGCTGGGCACCTGGAGAACAACTGGAGAAAAGCAAAGCTAATTGCTCACATAATCAATGTAATGAGGACACACAGAGTGATGAGCTTGATTTCCAGACAAAAGCTACTATATCAGTCCATAGGCTTCCATAAAGCTCCCTAAACATGAGTGAAGATAGAAGAAATACTAACACCACAGGCATCAAGCAGCTCCCCAAGAGTCTACCTTTCATAAGCTGCCTAGCATTTATTTGGCAGAATAGAAGCTCTTTATTGAATAACTACACAAAGTCCTTATTTTCCCCATCCTAATTTTGAGGAAGAAACATTCCTTCATACAGTAGATAAGCCATTTAAATAAAAGAATTCCTACCCAACTCAAAAAAAATAAGTACTTTATCAAACTTGAGAACAATTTGTGAGGATTTGTTGGACTACAGGTTTCTTGTCTAGATTGCTGGTACACAGGCTGCTTTTTAAATTAACTAAGATAATAATCTTCCTTAATATGCACTGACAGAACAGCTGCTGCTATCAAGAAGTTTTCTTCTTTAACAAGTTTAAATCTCATGTCCACTGTGAAAACGTAGGTAGCGTGTAATTAACTAGTCCAAACTTGGAGAACACTTTAACTTAGCGTTGATGTCTCAACTCTGCCTTGCAGAGAAGTTATCCTTTGTCTGTTATCAAAAAAAAAAGAAAAAAAAGTATTTACAAAAGGTAACCAGAGACAATAAGCATTATAGGTTTTTGCTGCTACATATTTTTTCTCAGTTAGTTCAACCTGTCAGGTTGAAGGGCTAGGCAAGTTTGGAAGGCAGAAGCAGGGAGGGCTCAGCTTCTGTCTATATTAGGACAGATTTGAAACTTGGTTGTTACAGCCGATCAAAAACTTAAGTACTCAAATGATATTAACTTTTCTCTGACATTATTAATTTATTTCACAAAATCTAGACAACTACTCTAACTCAGGCCCCCAGAACTTAGCTAATCTACCATTGTTTTCAGTAGCCAAAGGAACACAAGTTTTTCAGCATTAGCAGTGAAAACTGGCTTAAAGATCTCAGAGCAGCTTGTAGGAAACCAACTTTACAGAATCTCAAGCTGGTTTTGCTCTCACAGCAGATGAGTGAACTAAGGGAAAAACCCTTTGTACCAAAGGGTCACAGCTGCTAATATTTTCCAGGAGGTGTGAATGTATGTCTTCTAACACTCTACCTTCCCAACAGCAGTGGTGTCTCCTTGATTTTGAAATATGTTAGGAAGATGTGTGAATATATTCCCAACTTTGTACAAGAACTTAATTTTTAGACATCTAGGACTATTTCCATTCTTTGCCTAAAGGTGTTGAAGCTGACAGCTTTAACCTCTAGAGAATGCTGAAACCACCAGGCTACAAAGCACTTACACTTGGCTGCCTTGGTACTGTTGTAACACTGTACAGAAAAACCTTTAAGATTCAGTGAAAATCAAGAGTAGGTTTTGTTCTGAACCCAAATACAGTTAATTCAAATGGAATTTTGAGTAAAACACGGTCAATCCTTACGTATAACTCAGGCTAAAGCAGCTGAAAGTGCTAAGGCAAGCAAATTTTAGTTCTTGGAAAAATCAAAGCAATCCTACCCGTTCGCTTAGGTCTGAAAAAGGAAAAATATCAGCATTTTTTTATTGGTGTATTTCTCCAACAGTTACTGAACAGGATTTTAAGTAAAGACAGTAGTTGCACATCATCCTTTATGTCTACAGTATATGGTCCTGCATTGAACTGTTGCAGGGTTTAGAAGTAGTACCATATGTACTTTTTCCAATCACTATAACATTATCTTAAGTTGGGTTCTTTGGGGTTTTTGTTGTTGGGTTGTGGGGGTTTTTTTTAGTAAAGATAATCCATTCCTTCAACATAAGTAAAATACATGTTTACAGGATTTTCTTTCTATCTCAAATTATAGATCATGTATCTCAGTCCACTGACTTCCATATAAAAGGAAAGGTGAACACAGGAAATGAAACATTGTAAATTGTTTCCATCTAATGGTTTCTTTGCTCCTGGCCAACTGTGGCTCACTGAACAGCTTAAAAAAAGAGCTTACATCAAGAAATAATCAAGATTGTATCACCCTGTTATACCACTTTTTTCCCGATCTATGCATTAAATATAGTGTGCAAATTAATTTTATTTTATTTACTATCTATATACTATTTTTCAGCAAACTTGCAGCTAATGTTTTGTCCTTTCCAAAAATTCTGGTGGCTTTTATAATTGGGTATATCAGCTGTTTATAAAAAAACCCCAAACCACCAACCTGTGCTCCCCCACCAAAATAAAACCCAGCAGTTTCACTTTTCAGCTTAAAGAAGTAAATGAAGAATATATTAACTACACAAAAATGAGGGAGATTGAGTAAAATAGTTCCAATAGTAATTAGTCAGGGAATTATGTTTGTTATTACACAGTACTGCAGGAAATATGACCACATTTCTAAAATATGTGAGAATTCCCACACAATTTCAAAAGATATTAATACATTAAATTATCCTTGTATCTTTCCTCCAGATGATTCTTGCTAGTTTAGAAGAACATATACATGGGTGAGGGTTGAGATTTATTATAAACATATGACAGATTCGGGAAAATTCTTTCATAATAGGAGAATAAAAACACAGGAACTATGCCAGACATACTATCTGTATGTGAAATGTGTGCCAGAATATAGAGCTGTTTAAAGATTTTTTTTTTTTCCTGTTCAATAGCTGCAATAAAAAATAATCACAAAAAATGATCTCAGGTTTATACCAAGTATATTTCTATTTGTCAAAATCAGTAAAGTTTCACAAATATTTTATGTTGACCTAAAACTGCGTTTCTTACCGGGAAAGAATAGGAGAAATTTCACAGAGAGTCTCTCTAGTTCCAAGTTTTCCCAGAGTAACTCAAGCTTGTAATGATACAGTATATACCTCTGTATTTAACGTCCCCAATGTATATATGGTTGGAGGACTCAGAAGACTTTGTGTTCGGCTGTATTGATTCACTGCATCACCTTCAGGATGGTTCCAGCTCTTACGATGCAAATAAACTTTATTATCAAGGCTATTCTCTTGGTGTTCAAATTAGCATCTGACACCACGAAAATGTAACGAGTGGTCTTATTTTCCACCAAAGAACCCTTTTCATTGAAAATTTCTATGAATTTTTCATGAAACGGATATTTTGCTGCACTATCCTCCCATTTTTCACCCTTACATGGGCACATGGTGTAGATGCAAGTATATTTATCAAATAGTTATCAATTACCTGAGAGTTTGAACTTCACAGACATTTTATGCATTCCCAAGATTTTTCAAAGTAGTGACATGACAAGATACATGTCAGTATGTTCTAAATAGTTGAAACTGCATAGCCAGAAAATGAGGTGGAAAAAGAGAGGTTTAGTCATTATCATTCTGCCTGTGCAGAATTCAACAAATAGTATTCTGGAAAAGAGCCTTTCTTTTCAAGAAGGACAGTCTCACAGTCTCCAGGCACAAAGGAATTTCCACAACTGATTAATTAAATGATCTCTGTTCCTTTAGATTATACATATGGTTTTGATAGATCCTTGTTGTCTTAATGTAACTCACATGTAACAAAGGGTGTGAATGGTTGCTTTAAGAAACAAACGTTGTGCTACATGTATATTGTTAAACAAGATAATTCCATTAAATGATCTCAGCTCTTGCATTAACTCTCTGATCCTCTCTTTTAGTCAGAATTATAGATGTAGCTACCAAGGCCAAAAGGCTTGGACTTAGCTCTCTGAGAAACTGCCAAAGGAACATGGATTACCTCAATCTCCATCAGATCAAGAAACTGCAGACCACAGAAAAGATTAAGCAGAAATAGAAATCATATTGCCTGATCAATCATAAGAAATTATAACAACTCTGACAGGTTACAAGCACAGATGATAATCCATCATGAGAGTCATACTTATGTAATCAATTGTAAAGACTAAACAGACCAGAGATAAAGTATCCAAGACACAGAAGCAGATAAAAATAATTTAAGAAAATATATTACATTTTTTGTACAAGCCATTGCAAAACTTCACTTAGCACAGTCATACCTGTAAGAGCAGTATGAACCACACAAGTATGAATTGTTTCTAGGAAGGCTGGGGAAACAGGACATTAAAGAAAGCTACAATAGCTTTTTACAAATGCATTTGAAAAAAAAAAAAACCCAAACAAATTAGTCTTTCACATTCTGGTAAGGTTTTCAAAATTAAATATAGAAGATTCATGATCATTTTGGGAATTAAATTCGTGAGTCATCTTAACAAATTGTTTTTTGACCTTAGAAATCTCTGTAATATACAAATTAGAAATTGTACTGGAATTAGAAATTAAATTATGGAATATTTAAAGAATTTGATCTGATGATTTACCATTTTTATGGTGTTTTTTGCACTTCATTTCTGTCACATTCAGCATATAGGCAGTGCCACTTGTTAAGGCTTCTCCCTTCTCCCCTCGACTTTACAGACCGCCTCCTGCACCTTGAGAGCAAGCATTCTGCTCTCCTGGCAAGTGCAGGATGTCATACATACTGTGAGAAGATTTTAAGAAAGTTTTGTCCTAAAAGTCTTTTAACACAGTGAAAGGGTCTCTTAATCATGTACTCAGATGTCAAAGAGAAAAAGATAATTATCATGCATGATGGAGATACAGAATGAGGTACAAACACAAAATTCCATTCAATCACAAGATCATCTTGAAGATGATTCTTTAAGTATTTGTATAAGATACAAATACATTAACTTTGCAGTAATGTTTCTTATAAAATGAATGTAGAGTTTCAAATCACAACACTCATTCTTTATTCCTCTCTCCTGCAAGCCTTCTACAAATCACCTCAATAAAGATTAAATAACTCCCTCTTGTAAGATTCAGATTTCTATTACTTCATGCACAGAAATAAAGATGGGTGCTTTTTTCCTGAATCAACATCACAACCAAAATGCCATAATTAAAGTATATGATCTGAAGAACACACAAGAGTTTGTTTTTATTTAGAATATCATGGAAGAAAAAGGCAAGCAGAAAGAATGTAAACAACTACAAAAGCCTGTACAGAAAAATACAGATTTCTACCCTGTATTATAATAACTTCTGTGAAAGACATCTTTATTATTTAACTGCAAAAAGTTGTTTTGGCCTTTTTCTTTGACAGCACTGGAAAAAAGTTAAGGCATTTAGGACTAGACTTAAACAGTGTGCTCACATTTGGTAAAGGAAGATCAGTTTTACAGTGTTTATGTCTTTAGATCATAGTACAGCTAAGGTTGTAACTATATGTACAGCATTTGTAGTTGGTTTAATTGAAAAAAATTCAGACACAAAGGTCCTTCTACAAAGCATATATTCACAGCAACCCAAAGGAAGCTAGTATTCAACTATGTTGCAGTGTTATCCCAGTCTTTCAGATTTGTTTTTTAAAAAGTATTCCATAAATACTGCATAATTGCAAAGCGTGTCAAACATTTTAAATATATATATATATATATATATATATATATAAAGTATTTGAAACCCCAAACCAGTGCTTGGCAAAGTGTGAGTTGACTCAAAGGCATCTGCATTTCAGCCTGACAAATGGGATAGGAGCTGGAAGGATGGACCCTAAATTCACATGTGAAAAATGAATTCCAAACATGAGAAGGTATAAAAATAATAAGCTCTAGAGATCAAAAACTGTTGGCAAAAGGTAAAAATTGCTGTCAGAAGCCCATGTGTATCAGGCAAACATCCTTTTTAAACATTTTTTAAATAATTACTATCTTATGATCTTCACATTGATTCTGTGATATAGATACATATAAACATAGTGCTTATGTTTCTTGAGGGGATGGAATCCTTGAGGTTTGCAATGGTATTCCTGGAAAAAATTCCTCCAAGAAGTGTCTGGCAGAAAATAAAACCAGGCCTGCTAAAGTTTTAGAGCTGTTAGCTGGTGTTAAGAGCTGCTGCTGGTAGTGTGGGTGCATGGGTGTTAGCATCCAGCCTAAAAAGGCAGGTAATAACTGGACAAAGTGGGCATCAGAAACCAAAAACACTCGAACAATGATACTAAAAAAGAATACCTTCTCAAGATAGTGAAAGTCTTGAGATTAAGTGTGTTGACCACTTTTGGTGCAGTTTTTCACTTCCCAATGGTGCAAGCACTCTTTCTCTCAATCTCTTTCCAATGATACTGAAAAAAATAACAGTATGACTTTGGAAACAGACACTAATGAAATCTCTGTGTATTACTACTAATGTTATTTTGTCTTCCTTATCTTAGTCTGAAGAAAACGTAAGTTTTCTAGGCATTTCATCCCTATGGTTCTCATTAAAGACAACGGAAGCATCTTTCAATCCCATGAAACTGTTATGAAAACCGACCTCTTCATCTATTGCAATTACAGGATTGCAACTGGCACTTGTTAGCTATTCAGCTTGGTCTACAGTGTACAAAGTTCTTGGAAGTTTATTTTATGGTAATAAAATCAGTTTAGCTATTTAAGTGCTGAAAGTAGAGGTCAGCCAAGCTGCACTGTGTCCCATCTGTTGTGTTAAAGTTACATGCCAAGATAGTTTTCAAGATGAAACATGAGCATCTTTGACAGACACTGCAGACTAAAAAAAATCCCAGAGAGCTCAAACAGGTTAGGATTCAATCAACCACTGGTAGTGGCTGCAGGACATTACGCTTTTGCTGCATCTTAAAAGAAAATATTAGAGAAACATATCTTCAACCTGCATGAGCTGGGAAATCATGATGTTACCCTTAGACACCTGTGCCACCAGTTGTCTCTTTCAAAGATACTTGATATGATGCTGTTGTTATAAGGGAAGAATTTGATGCAAATGAAGCATTTAGGACTTCCATGAGAAGGTAATTACAAGAACATAACACCCTCACAGCAAGTAACAGAGCGAAGAATTAGAAGTACATCACAGTGACTTCTGTGATAAAAATGTTTCACCCCAGACATGACTTTCATCATTACAGATAGAAGTTCACCCTACATGATTCAACATTAGCTGTCTAAAAGGCATTGATTGCCACCTAATTGCCTAGGATCGCTAGGAAGTGGCATAAGAGAGAAAGGTATCTTCAGAATCAATGCATCCCATGTATTTTGACTGATAGTCCTACTTTCAGATTGTAAGGAACACATTTTAGAAATACATCTTGCTACAGCAATGACCTAGAGGGTATAGACAATATCTAGGCTAAAAGCCTGTCTAATGAAAAATTAGGCAAAATGAATTTTATCTTCTACATCAGAAAGGTTCTAGCTATTTAAAATTAATCCTGGAAGTATACTATGTTTACTTTTACTGGTGTATATATAGTAAAGTGTAGGCTGTATGTAATGACTTCTAAATGCTCGAAGCTTTTTGCTCACTTGTTATTTACATATCACTTAAAATACAAGTATCTGAAATTCAAAAGATAACACAGACAAAATCCAGAACCTAGAACAAGGAGCATGAAAGCCTCACTGATGAAACACCGATAGAAATCACAGTAATCAAATTATTCTTCTAGATCTGCCACAGTTTCACAAGTACACTCTGGGAAAAATCATTACACCTTCTAGGGTATTGCCTACCAAGTGTAACTAATATTAGTGATTAATTTTAAGAAGCTTTTTGTTATTGTTGAATTCAAAATACCTCATGTAATACAGACCTTTGGTGGAGCACTTGAGCTCTAAAACTATCACCCAAATCTTAAAATAATCTGAGTTCGTGTAGTTCTACATTCAGTCAAATTAGAAGCCTTATATTTACAATTGGTTAATGACATTGACCAGTTTGCATTGACCTTGTGAAGACGAAGGGAAGTTTTATTTTATACCAACTGAGCATCTGGTTTTACATGTTTACTTACAGCTTCTAAAATACCAAACATTTTTGTATTAAAATATTAAAAAAGGGAAGGAATAAAATTTGCTGTTATTCTGTTTTGAAGATGTGGGAAATAATTCTTCCCCAAAAGAGAAGTCTTTATGAAGGTAAAGAGGCAGGTAAAGAGAAGGAATGTAATCACACTCAGCAAAAATATCAGGGAAGGAAAATATTTGTATTTGCAATTTTAATGCATAAAAAAGATTAATTCTAATGATTGCTACCAAATTGGGGTATATTTAGACATCACCTCCTTCATTTGTAAATTAGCAAATTAAAAAACAGGGAAAGTTTTTCAGCAGAATTCTGAGCTATTCTGAACATAAAACTGAAGATTCCACCCACCCCCCTCACCCCCCGCCCTGATATGAATGAGAAAAGCAACTTCTACAGAAAAAGTCCAAGACAGAAAGAAGTAAGGTAAGACTTGAGGTAAAACTGTACTTGGGATTGCACTCCAGACCTCCTACTGCTTTCTGGCTTTTGGCCATCTCATTCTCCGTACACCATTTCAAATGGGAAAACTGCTATCAGCGGCTTTCAAAAATGAAAATATATAGTGTGACTCACAAGTTCCTCTGTAATCCAAAAAGGGATAAAGAGATACCTGTGGTGAGGGGAAGGTGTGTGGAAATAACGAGTTCTAGAATATTACAGTACATTTGAAAGATTCATTAGCCTCAGTTTTAAATTGAGCAGACAGTAAATAAAAGACTGACAGAAAATAATCAGATTAAATTAATGATTTATGGTCTTAACGCTTTTATCTGTCAGTCTGTTAAAAATCACGTCACAAATTAGTATAATTACTATTTTGCACTAATACAGAGCCTCTTGTTCAAGGTTGCCAGTGATTTATTCATACTATATAGATCTACCCTTATTCAATGAAATGGGCAAAAATTACAGTAATATCGAGATATCTGTGTGCAACACAACTCATCTCGTCTTCCTTTCTTATAGACAACATTAAAGTGAAGTGTTACAGCTTCCTTCTTGTGTTAAGGGTTTGACTTTCTTTAAGCCAGCAGATGCCAAGCTAACTCAGAAATTAGTTCTAATACTATGTCAAATTAGAGGTTTAGTGTTACATAACATGGTATGTACGGTGGTCAGTAGCAGTTATTCCTACCATTTCTTGTGCACGCTTAGATTTTTATAACATTCACCAACAAAATTACCAAGCATTCCTTTGTTAAAGTGGATATCCTTTTATGTTATTATCCTGGAGGGATAACAGAAAGCTTCAGAGCTCTACTCTGCTGTACTGGCATCCCAGTAAAAATAATTATCCCACTGAGGAAGTTACACTCTGAGACAAAGTATTGTTACTGCTTCTTTCTCATTTCCCCTCTCACCTATCTAAAAATAATTTCCTTGTTCTTTGTTAACATGCATTGCTGAACACCTTCATCTTCCTTTTGACATTACAGCAATAGCATTTTTTGCAACAAAAACACATTCCTGAGACTTTTCAGTCACATCACAAACCGTGTTTTAAGATCTTAAAGCAGGTCTTAACGGTTTCCTTGGGCATGGTAAAATTTACAAGTCCATATAAACTATAGAACACTATGCAATGTCTATTGGAAAGGTAATAGCTGATCTGCTACACCCTCTGCATACCTATGGGTAAGAATTGCACTTATTTTTATCAAAAGAAGAATCTGAGTCGTTTAATTACTACCTGAAAGGATACAACTATGGAATTATGAAATACAAGGAGTCATGGAACACACTGGCTCAATGATAAAAAGTTCATCTTATAAAGCAATGACTTGACTTTCTCACCTTAGTATCATGACCCAGACATTAGAGTGATATCACTAGCCTGCATGCCACTTGCCTTTTAGAAGCAGGGCCTCTATTACACAATCCTTCTGACTTCAAGAAGTATGGTCATTGACAAAATCTTGACTTTTCCTCCCTTTTCTATCTTGGGATTTCAAGCATAAAGTATTTTAAAGATATTAAGGCTTATACAACCTCTTTTGAAGTCTTCAGGATCACCAAAACACAATTTTACCTGGAATTTTATAACCTGTGTACTGTGAAACTAAACTTTCTGTTGATATTACTCTTTCATGCTAAAATCCTGTTCTCAGCTCTTAAGAAGTTGTCCTCATTGTTGCTCTGAAGCAACAGAATAAAAAAAAAAACAACCCCAGAATAAAAAGTGAAACACACAATCAACTTTCTGGAACTCCGAAGAAAATCTACTTAATTATTTTGATTTTTGGACACCAAACATGGAAATAAACTAATAAAACCAATGACTTTTCATGATAAGCCATTAAGCCAGTTTTCATTAGTTATCATCAATATCTCAAAAGATTTTTCTACTGAAAGATGATTCATGTTTGTCATGTTATTCTAATAGTGAGGTAGTTGGGGATTTTTTTGAAACATCTCTAAATTAAGGTATAAACACCATTTAGAAAGCTTAGGAAACTGGTTATTAGGATTACAAGACTTTACTCAGTAATAACTATTTCTTTTTTGAACGAATTTAGCTTTTTTTTTTTTTAAATTAATAAAGTATAACCATGTTGCAGCAATATAGGTTTTCCAGTGACTTTTCCTTCATCACAATCTCAAGTTTTTATGATAGAATACTTACTTTCTGGATCCATATCTACATGAATTTTCTTGTTGAATCCATAGGTTGTCAATAAGTAAAAAAAATAAATCAGAAGTGAACTAAAAAAAATCTAGTCCCATACGTACTTGACACTCAGTGGCAGCATTACAAGCACATATAAATAACATCACTGAAAATTCATCCTAAGACCTACTCTACCCCCAAGAGGTCTTCCAAACTTATTTCTCACAGCTTACTCTGTGTCCATTCCTAGCATCACCCTGATCTCTGTTGTCATTTCCCTCATGCAATTTTGTAGCAAAAGCTTCCAGCAAGAGATGTAAATTTTGTCCAAACAACTATCCTTGGGGAAGCAAAGGCACAGTTTATCTGATTCTGCTGGTAATCTTGAGGATCTATTTTGACAAGCAGATATTTTAAAGCCACACAGGCTATCCAAGGCTTAGACTAGAGGTGTGAAAACACAGTAACCACAGTTATTGAACTTATCCAAAACGGCAAAGTGTACATGTCATTACTGAAAACACCTGAAATTCCAGGAAAAGACACAAAACATATTGATGTGACAATATTTTTCATTCACGTAAGGCCACAAAGCACTATGCCTACAGGTATTGCTTCTATCTAAAAAACACTATGGGAAAAAAAAAAGAAGTTTTCTATTTGCCCATAGACATACTAGTGAAATTGGTAGACAAAAAGGTGGCATTGTAGGAAGAGGTCAGAGAACCTCATTTAACATTTAAAGTTTGGGAGTTGTTGGATCAAAATTTGCAAATATCTATGTGGAGAACAGATTTTTTTTTTTTTTTTTTATAAGAAAGGTCTGTCAACAGAAGTGCAGATAAAATGTGGAATAAACTGTAAGGGCTAAAATATGAAATAACCATCTTTTGATTACAGATAAAGCAATAAAGTTTAGTACTGAGGGGAATTCACTGCTTAAGTTACTCAGCATAATTGATAACAGATAAAGTGAAAGCTTATCAGTGAAAGCTTTTTAATCAAAACTTGGGATGGAGGAGTTTTGGTTGTCTTAAATAATGAATACACAAGGGTACTCTAAATAGGAAATGGATTTGGGTACCACTATGAGCAATCAGTTTATTGCAAAGTTCCCAGTGTACCACTCTGCAAGAGGAACTTTGAATAACCAACATCACTGACCAGCATTACTTACCAGGGATACTTAGGCAGTAAGGTTTATTTTTACATTCATGCAGTACCAACTAAGCACCTACAGCCTTGGCACTGTAGAATAAGCAGTAGGATATATCTATAATGGGGGCATCATCATAGCCACAATGTTTGTAAGAATCTAGGTGATGGGATATAGTGAAAAAAACCAGGATAAGATACACTGTAACTCACACACTGAGTAAACTGAAGCAACACAGAC
This sequence comes from Porphyrio hochstetteri, assembly GCA_020800305.1. Classification (NCBI taxonomy): domain Eukaryota; kingdom Metazoa; phylum Chordata; class Aves; order Gruiformes; family Rallidae; genus Porphyrio; species Porphyrio hochstetteri. Next base: position 6,404,474 of record CM036909.1, read on the forward strand.
ATTCCTGTACAGCCCTAATCTACCTACAATACTAATATTTGGAGATGATGACTTCTGCTTTTTTTTTTTTATTATTTTATTCTTGATTAGTAAACTTTACTACTCAAGGGTCTACATTTGAAAGTTGAAAGCTGCAATCTTTTTTAAAAATCAAAGCTGCTATGACTTCTGTTCAAAATCATGACATTTATTTATTAGAAGTTCTTCTTTTACATCGGTTCAAAACCACATCATTAATCATGACATTCTGTCCTCAAGTCTTTGACATGGATTTCCCTTGTACGTCTGCTGACTTTTCAAGCATGTCTGAAAGCTCTACTTTATTTCTGACTCATTTTCTTGTAAATGCTCTTTTCAGTCTTCTCAGAAGTGCTTCCTACTTGAACTTTTGGCTTCTTAAATAATTCTAGCCCCTCCATCTCTGTCCTGCATGTTGGAAATTTGATGACAAATTCTCCTCTATAGTAATATAAGCTTTTAAAAAAATTATTATGTCCTTCTTTGTCATGAGTTTGGAATACTAGCATAACTTCTTGTAAGTAATCCTTTCTTTTATTCTCCACCACTCCCCTTAATTTTCCTAAGTTTCATGCTCTAATACAGGCTATTTGATTAAACTCTTTTCTTACAGTGAAACCCAAAATGCATATGTAAAAGCACATTCTTAATCACTGATTGAAATATAACCATGCTAATACACCACAGAACAAAAGCCAAGATGTAAACATTTTACATAGTATTAAAATTTTAATTTGAGTATCAAAAATTAATCCAAACATACAGCTTCTAGAGTATAGGTTAAAGTAAACTTTTTTTAAAGAAACACTGAAAACCAGCCATCATGGTTAGGGCTTGTTAATGATGGCAAAAATATGAGAGTAAAAATAATAAATGAGGGTAACTAAGTAGGGCTGTCTAGAAAATACCACCTTTAAATGGCCAACATTCCAGGTATCTCGCTCTCCCTGTCTTCAGATTCCCTTCAGATCCCCACATCTGGCAACTGGAAATAGGGACAATGCCTCTATTACACAACGTATTGAGGACAGTCAAATGAAATAAAGAAATCAAATAGTTAATGGATGGAAGCTATTCTGAATATTAAAAACACTGTAGGCTTCAAAACTTATAAGAGCCTTGCTCTGTGTTCATCTTGAAAACTTATCCAGTGGCCTTACTACATCTGAAATAGGTTGAAAAATGGGGAAGCTAGTAGAAATCAGTTGTGGAACTAGTTGTGTTTCTACCTGATATATACCCTTTCAGCTCCAACTGTTACTAGAGATACTCTGGTTTCTTGAAAGAGCAGCTGATGGGATAGGAAAGGGTAGTCTCAGGAATGATGCCCTGCTGACATACAAATGAAGCAATTCAAGCCATAGGACTAGCAGAAGGACAAGCAGTTACCATTTTCTTCTATTAACCTCTCTCAAAGGTTAGTATCACTTGATGAACTTCATACTTCCAATTGCAATCCATTTTACGGGTAAGGGATAATTTTCTTCCATGTTGCCAAAAAACTAATAGGTTGGTCAGTGCAAAATGCTAGTAGTAAGTTTTATCTGCTAAGTGAAGAGGTTTTCATAAGTCCTGCCTAGTGAAAAAACCAAAACTAAACAAAACCAACCAAATCCTCCAAACCTAAAAGAAACTGAAGGTTGGTTAAAATTCATACCTGCCAGTACTGATTTCTAGCTGCTAAATAGAGCAGGCTGAGCCATCATACAGCTGGGAATTTCACATTATGTTATCACACAGACGCTATGGGTTCATCGCGACAATTTGAGAGCAATACCTCTGATAACAACCAGTTTTACTTCTCTCATTGATGAGGAAGTAATTAAGGCAGGCTTGTATCTGCCTCACGAGCTTCTATATACTTTCAACTCTTTCCTAATGGAAGAGATTACATGTCTGAAAATGAAAATCATGTCTATCAGAAGTGCTTAAGTTCAAAGTAAAGGGACATTTAGGTTCCAGAGGGACCCTTCCACTAACAGGTTCATGTAATATTCACTCCCTTCAAAGCAGCCCTTCCTATGAAAGAGTTAGGAGGTGATTTTCAGCCTAGGGTTACGAATTTAAACAACTGGTTAGGAGGAGCTAAACTCATAATTTATATAATCAATTAATTACAATGGTACCAAGACCTCTTGATTGTATTATGCTTTTTAAATCACATAGACTGCTATATGACTGGCTCATATGAGACGGTAAACAAATACTTTACTGGAGTTTGTAGGAGACATTATTTTGGGGAAGTGTACTGCATGATTCATACAGCACAGTAGCATGAACAGACTGGAGTCACGAGTCCCTAGCTAAGCAGGTGTTATCCACTAGGAAAATATTTTTTAAAAAAATTACTCAGTGATTAAAAAGGGAGTAATTGGACTTCATCTCTTTTACAGAGGCTGCAAATAAACATAGTTAAAAGTTAATTATATTTAAAAAAGAAAGCAGCTAACTGGAAAATATTGGGAAATTACTAGGAATAAATTTTTCTGCAAGGAAAAAGATATTTCTCATTAAAATAATTAATAGATTATACAAAGAAAATGTGTGTTAAAGAATAACAGTAAAAAAATGGAAGTGGCTAAAGTACATTTTTGTTTGTAGAAAATTATCCAGCTTTTTTTTCCCAATGAATAAAAATGTAATAAAATAGTACACTCACTTCCTAATGAATGATGACCTATAGGAAATCAGATAGCAGAACCAGCACAGCACTGGCATTATGTCTACAGTCCCAAAGCTAGAGACGCATTAATTTGACATGGAGATTCTGCAGCAATTTACTGCTCCCTTTTTTCTTTTTATTAATTTTTTCATCTTGTACTCTCTTTCTGGGAAGGAAAAAATGAGGCATCATTACCCACAGGTTGCCAACTTTCTGTAGCATTGGCTTATTATGTACATTACAAAAAGATACATGAACAAATAAAATTATCCTTCAACCCTTTCGGTGTTGCTATGAGAGGCAGAAACTTAGCAGGCTAAGACTAAAGAAAAGGGACAAATGAATAGAAAATGATTACTCAAGATAACGCTAATAGCCTTACAGATTCTGGTGCTTGTTTACTTGGTTGTCTAGTAGCTGTGAGATAAGGAAGATCCTTCCATTTCACCCATCCTGGATTTTGTCAGAAACCTACTAGGGGTTGGTGTTGAGGGATCAGCATCCAGGGCCTTCAGCATTTGCTGTAGTCAAGTTCTCCTCAGCTAATTTTTTTTTCCCCCACCGATGTTTCCACATTAACAATGAAGCCTGCAAACCACAAGCAGGTTCTGCAACTGTTTCCTGCTACAACAAACTACATAAACCTCAGAGTTGAATCCATATTCCCTGAAGGCAGAGATGGCTTTTGGATGAGAGCAATCTTGAAAATTTAGACACTGATTATTTAATGCCTTTAATAACTTACCTTCTTTGGGGATAAGCACACAAGAGCCTCAAAAAAGTCACAAAGCAACAATTACTTCTATGCCTCACCTTTCCTATAAGACAATTTGATCTCATTTCAAGTGTTAATCTAGAAACCAGAAGATAAAACTAGTACAGATTGCCTAGATCCCTGTGGACTATCGATATCCAGTGGTTACTGTAAGTAAAAAAAGCCAGTGTAAGGAGTTCACCAATGACAGTATTACCAGAAACTTTCACTATGAAAGACTTGGAAGACATTTTGCCTCAAAGACATACACACCTTGAAGGTAAAGAGATGGGCTAACTAGATCTGTCTGCAGCAGGGACTTGGAAGAAATACATGCAAAGAGTTCAAGCTTTTTGTGCTCTCACTGCAGATAATTGGATTCGTGGTTTGAGCTATCGTCAGTATACTCATGATGTTTACTAGGAATTAAGAACATCTGTTGCCCACACAGGGAAGAAAGGCCTGAGATGGAAATTAAAACTAAAAAGAGCAGATGAAACGCTAGGACTCAGAGGTAGCACACAGCTTTAATTTCAAATAAAATCTCTCAACTTGAAGGGCTTGAATTAAACTAATCTATGACCTTAACACTCCTTGATTAGAGCCAAGGATTACCATCTTCTGCATAAAATTCCTTACCTAGCTTAATGTCCAATTAAATAAATATGCAAGTATAAAAGCTGATTATTTGTAAAAGCAAACCCAGGGATGTATATACATCTTTCATGATGGAAGTTGGATATAAAAGCTAGGAAAGTATAGACAGTTTTTCTGCATTACAGGAAGCAAAAAGCTACTTGTATATTCTGATAATGCAGTGACATGCACTTAAATTAAAAAAGAAAGAAACCCAACAAAAAAACCACAAATAAAAAAACCCAAAATCCAACCCAAGACAACAAAACAGCACAAAAACTTTTCAAGTACGGACAGTATTTGTGAAATATATTAGCAGGAACACTGTTTCTTGAACTAAAGTTGCAGAAATAAATGAGCCAATATTTTTCCTCTTAGGGTTCTTACTCTGGGTATTGTCTGTCTCAAATGAAAATCCAACTCAGTTCATGAACCTATACAATATTTACAAAAGCACAAACAAAACATTTTTATATATTCCCTATGAAGTTCACTAATACCTCCTGAAAGCAAGCTAGAGTGCCAGCTGTCTGAGCTCCATCAATCTCAAGTGAACTGCAAATTTACACCAAAGATCTTCACTCCCTAAAAGTCAAGCTTTACATTTCTTAGGAGCCAAACACCCTGTATACTTTTCTGAGAGGTATTTCTGGAATGAAAAAAATATAATGGCTTGGATATTAGTTGTAAATAATGATGTAAATCTAGATTAAATTCACATTCAACCACTATAGTAAAATTTCCTTTCACATTTTAGTCCTCTCATTACCAAATCAAGTAAGCACGGGTCATTGAGCAGGTCCAATTGCTTGTTTTGTGTGCTCTGTGTGCTACTATATCCTGTTTTTAACCCTCCTGTCTTCAATGAGCACACTTGTCTCCACATTTATGTTGGGAAAACATGCAACCATTCTGAATTAAGGAGTTTCACATAACGTAGTTCCTGGAAGGGTAGCCTGTGCATCATATCTTATAAAGAAGTTAAACCACCAATGATTCTATGAACTTTTCTTTTTCTTCGACATTGTGAAAGAAAAAAAAACCTAACCCAAGAACCAACCATAATCAACAACAACAAAAAAAAAAACACCACCAAAAAAACCCAAAATCAAAACCTCCAAACTCCCAAAAATAATCCCAGTATGCTCTTCAAAGTGATAATTACATGGTCAGGAGAAAGTTAATAAAGACTCCTGCAAGCCCAATGGACAAAGAGACTATAAAGCAGAAACAGAAATGCTACTGTTAGGCTTCATCTGCTACAAATTACTATCCAACCTTGTGATACTATTGATTTGCTTGCACTATATCAAATTTTAATCATCATAAACCATTGCCTAACATTTCTTCTGCTAGCCAAGTGTTCTTAGAAGATAAGTTTGATTATTTTGGGTATCTCCAGAAATCTTTTGTATGAGATGAAACTGATAGACACATGTAGGCTCCACAAATTTCTTCTAAAAAATTAATTCATACAAAATTGGTGAGGCACTGTCTTTTCAAAAGAATATTTATGGCTGTTTCAAATTTGGTGCTGCATCAGTTCTTGCTAAGAAAAAAATCCAGTTCATTCCAATTTTGTTGGAAATAAGTTTAAAGAAAGAGTAATGCAACTGAATTTAACTCTTGTAAAAGTTCACTGATCACCAAATGGTGAAGCTCTTCCCTAAAAATGTTAACCCACTCAAAAAAAAAATTAATCCCAAACCATAAATTATTAATGGAACCGTATAAATCATTAATAGAGCAGCATAGGTGAGGGGGACCTGGAGGTCCGGGTGGATAGCAGGATGGCCATGAGCCAGCAATGTGCCCTTGTGGCTAAGAAGGCTAATGACATCCTGAGGTGTATTAGAAGGGGTATTAGAAGGGGTGTGGTTAGTAGGTCAAGAGAGGTCCTTCTCCCCCTCTACTCTGCCCTGGTGAGACAGCACCTGGAATATTGTGTCCAGTTCTGGGTCCCTCAGTTCAAGAAGGACATAGAACTCCTTGAAAGAGTCCAGCGCAGGGTCACCAAAGTGATTAAAGGAGTTGAACACCTTCCTTATGAGGAGCTGGGCATGCTTAGATTGGAGAAGATGAGACTGAAGGGTGACCTTATTAATGTTTGTAAATAAGTAAAGGATGAGTGTCAGAAGGCCGGAGCCAGGCCCTTCTCAGTGATGGCCAGGGATAGGACAAGGTGCAACAAGTGCAAGCTGGAGCATAGGACGTATGTGAATATAAGGAGGAACTTTTTCACTGTGAGGGTGATGGAGCCCTCGGACAGACTGTCAGAGAGGTTGTGGAGTCTCCTTCTCTAGAGACATTCAAAACTCACCTGGATGCATTCCTGTACAATTTAATCTAGTCGATCCTGCTCTGGCAGGGGCTTGGACTAGATGATCTTTCAAGGTCTCTTCCAACTCCTAATGTTCTGTGATTCTGTGAACTCTCTTGGCCTTTTCTCCATCCTTGGGAGGATGGAAAGCCCGATCCAATCCACCGATTTAACTAGAAGGTTCTATAATCTGAATTTTCACAGTTCTCCAATGTATGTTTCCTACTGAAAGCAAACAAACAGCTTGCTATCATGGCTCTTAAGGGCTTACTGGCTACTGAATTTAATCTCCCAGAAAAATGGTTGGATTTAATAGTTTAATTTTACAAAAAAACCCAGTCCAGAGTATTACAGTTAAACCAAGGAAGCTTTGCTAAATAGAATAACAAAAATTAATTAATTAGATGCCACATAGTGCTTTGATAGATGCACTGAATATATCCAAGTTGATTTATTAGCCAAATGCCTTTGTGTGGTAAGTATTTGAATTATCTGTCATTAACCTTATGTTACAAATGAAGGTGCCCGGATACAGAAGTTAAGTGACTTCACAAGGTCATATTTGAGGCTGGCAATAGCAGTCAGGCATTTTCTGAATTTCAATCATTAGAGATATTTTTTTAAAAAACATTAAAGGGATTCATGTGTTAAAGATTATGACCTGGAAAGGCAACTTCACTTCTCTAACTTCAGTTTCAGAAGGCAGAAAAGTTCAAGAATCACTGCTGAAATGTAACTTGAAGGAGTTAGACATCCAAGTCTGGAATGGTACCATCATCTCTGTTTTATTTTATTATTATTTTTTACCTTAAGTCTCTGTATGACAATTTGAGTTATTTTGGATGATACACATCACAGTTCAACTGGGTCCCATTCTTGAGATGTACTGCCGTCTTGAACCCTGAAGGGAAGCTAAGACAAAAGGCTTCTAAGCATAGGTGTCACAGATTAAATGCCTCAAGTTTCAGAGGATGACACCTTACACAAGGTTTCACCCATAGACAGAACTGGTTGTCCATGAATGCCTACAAAAAAGAATTAACCTTTATGCTTATTATTCTCAAACAAGGTATATCATAGCAAATCAAATGAAAAGTCAAAGTGTTATAAGAGGCAGGGAAGGGAAATATAGAAATTAAAGAAGCTCTTAAGAGAAGATGTAAATATCCTGCAAGTATTAAAAAAGTTAACTTCCATAAGCCTCATTCTTAACAGTAGGTATTTTTGAAAAAGCATGGACTATGCAAAGAAAATTGTCATTTGTATTCATTGAATCACTGAATCTCAAGAAATGCCTTTTTTTTTTTTTTCCTCAGAACAGTAAAATATAGCTTTTACATAAAGAAGCATTAAAACGTGTTATTTTCCCTGACCTTTTGATAGACTTTCTATTGAGCTTGGTAAGACATCCAAGAAATTCAGATTCTGTTTTTTAAATTAATGATTAATATTACAGAATTTTCACAGTATTAGATTTCAGTGACAAATTCCTCTACCATAAGCTAGTGCAACTCCATATACTCCAGTGGAACTGTGTTTGCATATATTAACAAGCAGTTCTGGCCCTGTGCCTCAGAAAGGATCTTACTTTCCACAGCCACTTGATTATGTCTCATCTTTAAACTAGTTTACTATTTGAAAAATACTTGACCCATGAAACCATAGAAGCTCCTCTGCTAAGTTACAAGGTACATCGTTAAGTAAAAATGATAAAACTATTATAAGTGCAAAATCTAGTGTACAATCTAGTGTATTCCAAATATTTCCTTTCTATGCAGTGTGATGAATCTGAAACTTGGGTTTCAAAATTCCATTTGCATTAGAAATTAGAATTTCATCAAGACACTGTATTACCCAAAACAAAGAATCCTTACAAATCAGAGCCTAACATCCACCTAAAAGAATCCACCTTTGAAAAAGAGTAGAGGATGGACCCACAGTCTAGTACCAGATGCCAGAGACATACAAGAATCAATTAAGGATCAACCTCTAGTAGTCTGCAACTGCCTAAATAGAATAAAACTATTAGGTACTAGGGCTAAAATATCTTTAGGTATTAGGGCCAAGACATTGTTACTATCATCACTTTTATTGGTGGAGTACCTAAAAATGACCACTATTCAAAATAAGTACTGATCAAACTCTATTTTGGACTCAAATACAAGTCTAACATAATGCTAGGCTTGCAAACCCAAACTATAATCCCTCTCTCGTTGGGTTTCTTCCAGTTGAAGGTAGTTTTGTTTTGGTTTTTTTTTTAGGAGGGGGACTGTTGGGTTTTTTAACTATAGCCTTTAATTGGTATTTTTCCTCTTTTTATGTCATCACCTCATTATCTTTTTAAGATGATCTACTTAGTTATTTTTAACTTTTTAATAATGCTATTAGACCTGTAATTGCAAAATATTATTGCAAATCTGTGGAGGAGGGGACTGCTATAATACTAACCACATATGTTCATTGCATATTATGTATAAGGCTGCAGCTCTGACTGCCACTACAATATAACTATGTTTGGGGTTTGGTTTAGGTGGGTTTTTTTCCTCTCTTTATATAATGTCTATTTCCTTTTTCATTGCCACAGCTCCAGTCAACATGCAGCAGTAAGAAATCTTTCAAAAATTCAGAGGGGTCCAGACTGAAAGCTGCCAACAGTCCTGTGCTCCTCTTGCAGATAACAGTAACCTTACCCTATTCAGCACTGCACCGAATCCATACAGATCCTAAACCCAGCAACCTACGTTTAAGTGCCCACAAGTTAAGTACTGTAGCAAACATCAGACCTCCAGACCCTGAATGAGGTACCTTGATTCCCTGGTTTGTACAGGGGAAGAGTGAGATGCTCCAGAACAGCACCTTACTCCCACTAAAAATACCCGTTGCCTACCCGCCCTCCTCTTTCCCCACCACCAGGGAACTGTCCAGCTCTATTCAACAGTAAACATGAAACCCTTATTCCTTGCTACAGCTCAAGGACTAAAGAATTAGAACAGTGCCTGTTTTAGGAACAGAAGCCATTCAAAAGTATAGTTCAATACTCATCAAACCAATAGTTCCCAAATAGCATTTTCCTTTGCTAAAGTACACATAGCATGCACATAGTATGGCTAGGGAGAAAGGGTGTTACAGAGGGGCTACATATTCTTCAAAATAATGCCAATACAGAGAAGTCAGTAATGCCACATAATATCAAGCAAACCACTGAGTAGCATTTGTCTTCAGGAAATACAAGCAGTTTTCATAGTTCTTGATCTTTTAAAGGGCAAATGAAGATGAGCATCATCAATACTTTATTAAAAGTCCATTCAATGAGCATCCAGATTTCAATCATGTTTTATACTCCTTATGGTAGAATAGAACTATGTCAATGTCATCCCTGAAGACCTGAAATTATAATTTGACTTTACACAGCAGGTTTCTTCAGAAACAGAAGATACTATATATGTTTGTAATATAGACCTCTCAAGAGTAAATATCATTTTAAGGATATGCCTTGTCTATATGCCTTTTTCCCTATAATTTAGTTCAGCATAACAAGCTCTTAAGTCTAGAGTAGCCTTTGGACAGTACCAGATACAGTATGAAGCATAAACTCGGCTTTTCACTTGCTAAAGATTAAGATCTATTGTACTGCTAGTAAAGCTGAACTGAAATTTAATTTTTGCTGCATATGACTTTTGACAAGATACCAGAAATACCATTTCTGGCATTTCTTTAATAAGCTACTAATTACAGCACATGCTTCTCTCTGCCAGTCATCCAGACATTTGTTGTGCAATCACGTGGATAAAGTTGATCAAAACTCTTGAAACTTGAATTACAGAAATGCTACCTCTGCCATTTCAGCCAGTATATATGGCTTTCCTCACCTCTCCTAGAGATGCCAGATGAAAATCTATCTGTGTCAGTACGGTCACTTACCTCAACTAACTTGTTGGCGTGTTCACGGAAGACCTGAGCATACTCCTTCACTTCCTTCTCATTACCACTTTTTGCAGCTTCAATGAGAACCAGTAATGGGACATTGGTCTCCAGGAATGAATCCGATATATGATCCATTACTGCCTTCCTTAGCTGTGAGGAAAGAAAGCAGACGAGTAAATAAAAGGAGAATTATCAATATACATGTCCACTCTCTTCACTGGCTACTTATATTTAAGCACTGATGTAGTGCATTTTACAGTGTTGTATGGGAGTTTGAGCTTTTCCCTTCTTTCCTTCAAGTTCTATATTTGCAGTAAGCTTACAAATATCAAACACTTAAGGGCCTAGGCTCTCCAAAACTCTCCTGAGATTCATGCTGACTCGCACATCTAATCCTATTGGACTGAATGGATCTATACAGGACGATGCTGATTACCCACATAAAATATTGCAAATTGATGAGAATTGAAAGCTGCACACTACTTTAAAAAACAGTTCAGCTCACTTAAAAGCCAAATATGGATTAAGGAGCTTAACTTCAAGCAACCATTAAAAATGTTAGCCAGAACATTTCTAAGCCTCCTCTAATTCCTGCACTGAATAGTATTGCGCGCAGTCATGAGTATTTCGTTTAGCACATGTCTTGTGCTTCGTATTCTTGGTCAAAGACCACCAACAGGTATAAACAGAAAACCTTTCTAAGCATTTTCCAGGCAGTGTAGAAAACACAGTACAATTTACTCTGAAGGAAACCCCCCCACCCTACAAGTTACTGAAGATTAAACACCTGGTATTTCATAAAAACATCTGTTTGAAACAATATTACTGTAAGAATGAGGTCAATAACCTTGCTAATAACCACTAATTAATGTCAAACTTCACTAAAATTTGAAAGACAGCCATAAAGATGACTGAAAACTGTGTAATTCTTCCTGGAAACTTAATAGCTTTATAGGAGCATGGATCAGAAACATTTTTACCTTGCTTTCTTCAGCTTTTTGATTGTTAAGAATGAAAAACTGTGGACTCAAACACAAGCTGGGAGCTATTCAGCATAGAGGTCTGGCTAGCCATTAGTCTCCTTAAATCATGCATTTTCAGTTAGATGAAACATCAGGAAAGGTAATTTTCTCTATTTTGCAGCCCAGACAAGAAAGCTCTAGCTAGACAAGGTGTCACCAAAACACCCAATCATATCAAAAACTGGTATATTGTTAGGCACTGTAAATACATGATCCAAGATGCATTTGCAGGTTGACAGCAGCAATTGTCAGCTCTATTTGAATAGGGAGAAAGCTTAACTTTGAATATTTCCTTCAATCCCCGAGTGGTGCAGTAAAAACAATCAAAGCAAAATAGCATATCTGTGCTTGCATGCAGTATTCCTTTTATTTCTCTTAGAACTAAAGCAGCCAATGTATTAAGAACAGCAATACTTAATTCCCCTTAAAAATTAATTTGTCTCAGATTCTACCTAGAAAGTGTTTTTCCACTTTCAAAATTATTAAAGGACTTGGAATAGCTAACAGTAATACATACAAGCGGGGGCAGGAGGAAGACAAAGAAAAAGAATATATAAAAGAGACAAGCCAACAGTTGGGAAGCTGGCATGTGGTATCTACTACCTATCACATTGTCACCTTGTACTATTCCTTTTTTTCTCTCATCAGTCTGCTGATATGCACTTGCTGACTCATTTTATTCTTATATTGAGATCTCCTCCAGACTGTCCTTTGGGTCTGTTTTCACAGCATCTAGTACAATGAGATCCTGATCCATGAATAGTTTTCCAATATTACTGATAAAAGATAACCACTAACAGCATTTAAAGCATTGCAAAAAAGAACAAACTACTATAAGCTGTTAAGTTTCAGAGAACAGTGCTAGCACTCTGCATTATATGTCTGCAAGACTGTACATACAATCACTATGTACATCGATCCTTCCCTACTAATGAAGTGTTTCAGCTACGTAAGCATCAAGGGAGGCATACTGACAGAGAGGAATAGTCTCACATTTGCTTAATCACCCTTTGAAGATGTCCAACTCCCAATATTTGCTTGGAAATGCTGCTGCCAACTTAGATGCCTCACTTTATCACCTACAATTTTTGAAGTCCGTTGTGGTTGTGTTTCCAAAGGAATGCATAAAGGTTATAAAATTCCCATCCCATTCTCAGCAGAAATTCGTAAAAATCCACTTGTCCAAGTTAAATACAAGTGTCAATAAAGCCTGTTGTCCACTGCACTGCAAAAAGCCTTTAACTGTTACACAAACACTGACATTTTTCTGTTTATATCATTCCATAAGGAGGAATCTATTTCAATGTATTGTGTTCAATGAAAATGCAATTCAATTTTTATTCAAGGTTAATGTGGTATCAGAGATCCGATTATAAAAATATGCCCTATGGAACTGTTAGAAAAGTCTCAGGATGTTTAAGTATGCAGTTTACTTTCATTGGTATTAAATATCTTCATTCTACAACTACATATGAGAAATAAATAAACAGAATAGTAAGAGCTAACCGGCAATTTGGGGTTTACCATTGCATATATATATATAGTAAACTTCCAGCTGAATCAAAATGAAAGAATAAAATGAATATCTCATTTCTAATGGCAACTGTGTGTTGCCTTCTGCAGTTCAGAGTTGAAGCAGCTGAAAAAAAATCTGAATTCTGACTGTCCCAGGTTTGATAAATATAAAATTAACAATTTCTATTTTCCTATCCTGTGTTAATCATAGATGTCAGCAGCATATTTCTGACCTTTCTTGTAAACATGCATTATAATTTCTTTAGAAATTGGTTTTAGGACGCCCTTGCATTGAAGTTGAAAGGTATAGTTAACAGTTTTTATATACGCAGGAGACCACAAATTTTGCTATCCATCACCACAACCGATAAAGAATGACTTGACAAAATCATTTGTTAAATGTGACAGGAGTATGAACATAAGACATTTATCCAATAGCTCAAATGGATACGTGACAAGGTAATATTAATTGCACAAGACAAGACATTTAAAAGTATTAGCTCAGCATTACCAGTCTATTTGATTCGATTAGGGCTATTCATCAAGGTAAATAACTACTGTAAAACTCATTTTGTATTTTCCTCTGCATATTGCAGCTAAGTCCAGCCAAAGAGATCACTTGCATATCCAGAGATTTAATTTCATACAACTAACCTCAGAAGGGAATGGGAGAAGCTTGTGACTTGCATTTAAATGGTCATAGAGCAAGCAGCAAAACCATGTCAAGTCTAAAAAAAGCATGAGAGACTGCACTCTCACATACATTAAAAAACATCTTTGCTGTACCTTAATTTGCCCTGCATTCTGATGTAAATATTATGACACAAACTATTACTTATAAGACAATGCTTTAGCTTCCCCCCACTGAGTTTCAATGTTACAGGCAACTTCAAAGTGTGGGTAGCTTCCACTACATGAAACTTCATTTGTTAGAAAACACATTAAACACAGGTCTTGCTTAATTCAGTTTGTTATGGATAAATTTAATTAACATATAGCTATAAGAGCAATAAGTCTGGCAAATCAGCACAAAGATGTAAAAGGAAAACATCAAGACCTGCAAGTATGAATGGTATACCACATGGCAGATTTAATGTCTTTCCAGTTCAGTCGATTTAGTCAGTTTATGGTGCACAGAGTCAGTTGCTGGGTTTGATAGCATCATGTTCTACTGTTCCAAGCACTATTTAGGGCTGTTTTATCATTGTCGATTCACAGCTATAACTGAGCTCAAAGAGGTTAAACTGCCCACTGAAATGATGTTTTCCATGGCTATATAACAATTTTAGAACCAAAATGTCTCAGTGCTACTTACAGTCTAGTAAAGAATTAAATGTCTAATTCTGACACTGGAAGGTAAAGTCACAGCAGGAGATTAATGACTAACAGATTGTTAAACTTTATAAAGACTGACAGTATAAAGCTATCTGTAACAAAAGTTTACCAAGAAGGACCTTATTCACCATTTTCTATTGAACATATATTACAAACTGAACCTAACTCCAGTTTGCAGCTGCAGAGAACTCCCAAACAGGCATTAATTTAATTGAAAGAGATGAAAATAATGCCTCCTCCGCTGCAGTTAAAGTGTCTCCTCCAGTATATTGTGAAATAGAGTTCTGGAGAATAAGACAGTGACCATTAGAAGCTACTGTACATAGTGTTAAGGAGAAAGTCTATTCTGCACACTACAGCCTATGAATATGCGACTAAAGAAATGGTAGCTTGGGAGAAGTGGACACTGATGCCATCAACTAGGTCTTGAGATATTAAATAGTGAAAGATTAACATTTAAAGCCTGTACCACACTGGGTACTTGAACCACAGATTTCTGGAATATACTCCATAAAAACATTCAAGATTCAAACCCAAGATAAAAAGTCAAGAAATAATGCTGTTACAAAGACTGTTCATACTTCAAGTATTTTTCTCTGTGTGAGCTTTCTTCTCTCTAGAGAAAAGCTTGCCTAGTCAAGAAGAAACCAAAGATGAATTTACAGCAACTTGAAGCGACAAGTTTTGACCAGAAATCTGAAAGAGAATAAGACACACAAAAGAGTTCCTCGTAGTTTTAAGACACCATAAAGTATTAAGATGGTATATAGCTAGAAGCATAGAAGAATTTAGTAGTTTGGTACTTAATCTATACTGATTTTTTTTTTTTGGGGGGGGAGGGTATATTTTATCATTTTTTGTGACTTGTAAATTTTCTACTGCCTTTTCAAAAACATATCTTAGCAAGGGCAAGCCTCAGGCTTACTAAGAACATTAGGGCAATAACATAAAAGCTGAGAAAAATGTATAAGCTTGGATGACAGACATCCATATAGAGCCCACTCTCCCCCCCATTCCCCCAATATATATTATCAGGGCGAGAACTCTGTCTTATTTCATGTCTGGATGGAATAATAAAATACTAATGCCAGTTGGGTGCTAGGATAGCAGTAAATATTTATTATTTCTCACAATAAAGAACAATACAGGTCATTAAAGTGTAGAGGACCACATAGAGATTCTATAAAAAGTGGTGGAAAAACAGGACAGAAATACAAGTAGGGATTGAACAGCTAGTAGAAAGCATTAATGAAGTAAAAACAACCCAGAAGTAAAAGACAGTGATTAAATTTTGTATTATGTATGAACTGGGAGGGCAAAGTTCTGAGAAGAATTTGGACATTATACATAGGAAGCATTTAGGAGGTTACCCAAGTAATGAAGAAGAGGAATAGGACTTTGAAAAACATCCTTGTGAAAACTGAAGAGGAGGCCTGTAAAGTGTCAAAAATGTCACCAAGACCACAAGCCTAGAGTGGCTGATTGGAAAGAGGAGAAAGGTGTAACAAAAGGCAATGAGGAAGAATAAAAGTAATGGATTAAAGATCCATAGATTAAACTGAGAACCACAATGCACTGCATCTTCACATATTTTCTCAAGCTCTGTTGAAATATTTAGATCAAGTAGAGTCACTTTGGTGTTTAGGTTTTTTATAAATACAGTAAAAAAAAATATTGGGAACAATTCTTGGGAGATTAAATAAATATTTGGTCACAAATGGATGACAAAAATAATCAAAGGGCTGGAGTACCTCTCCTATGAAGAAAGGCTGAGAGAGTTGGGCTTGTTCAGCCTGAAGAGAAGGCTACGGGAGGACCCTAGAGCAGCCTTCCCATACCTGAAAGGTGCCTATAAGAAAGCTGGAGAAGAACTGTCATGAGGGCATGTAGACATAGGACAAGGGATAATGGTTTTAAACTCAAAAAGGGGAGATTTAGATTGGATATAAGGAAAAAATTCTTCAATATGAGGGTGGTAGATCACTGGAACAGGTTGCCCAGAGACGTAGTGGAGGCCCCATCCCTGGTGATATTCAAAGTCAGGCTTGATGGGGCTTTGAGAGACCTGGTCTAGTGAAGATGTCCCTGCTTATTGCAAGGGGGTTGGACCTCTAATGGTCCCTTCCAACCTTACACATTCTATGATTATATGACAGAAAGTTGTCTATGAAAATCTATAATGAAATTATCCCTTCTATAATAACTATGTGTAGTAACTTCACTTAAAGCAGTTTTATCCAAAAAGCTTCAAAGGGTTCCTACGGAAGTGCTACACATCACATTTGCATTCCCACCTACCCCAGCTGCATGAAGAAGCTGCCATACTAAATACTGTCATCAGCTTCTCTAAAACCTAGAGATTTAACCCCAATAGAAACTGATGACAACTGTCTTTGGTATACCTATCTATTGGAGTTCCAGGCAATGGCTGAGACAAGATTAAAAATTGATTGTGTTCTGCCAAAATTGATTTCTCATCATCCTTTTGAAGAGTCACTTAAGTCACAAACTGATCCTGCACCGTGGACAGAGATGACTGATAATCTCATACTATCAATATCCATGGCTTTCAAAACAGCCCTTAGGGCAGGGAGATTTTTCTTTATTTTGGTTTGGGGTTTGTTACTGGTTTTGTTTTGTTTTAATTTTGTTTAGGCTTTTCTTTCTTCTGCTTTGCATCATTTTCTATCAAGCAGTAACTGAAAATAAAACTTTTTATATTCCTGGTTGCTTAGCAAATAACATTAAAGACATTTTATAATACTTTAGAAATAATATTACTGAACATAATTAATGTCAATTAAGAAATAAATGCAATGTTGGAATCCCATTTGGAAATTAAATTCTGTGTCCTTTGCTATTACTCATAAATCCATTAGAAGCACAAAATTATAGAAGAGCGTGGAGAAGGACTGTGTTTTCCTCTACATTTATAGAGCTCCCTATCTCATGCTACTGTACTATTGATAATGAACATCAAAATTCAAAGCTGTCTTTATGAATCCAAGCCTCAGAGTTTCTTTGGCTGATGTGATTATGGTCATTCTCTAGCTGACACGATGGAACAGTGAAAGTGTCTTTGTGTCAAGCCATCATCGATAGAATGTCTTGGAATATGGTTTTTGGATTATTTCATTTTTTGTTTGGTTATATATGTTTGTCGAGCATCTCCCACATTTACAGTGTTTCTCATTAAAAAGACTTTCAAAAACTCCATACTTGTTTTTCTACAGTGATTACAGAGCTAGGCATCTTCTAAAGTTCCTGAAGCGAGTACAAAGATTTTTTGAAATATGTGAGCTTTTAAGAATACTCATTATTTGAGGAATAATAGACAAACAATGTTCAGTAATGTACTCTAACATAATATAGCTGTCACCAAGTTTTGCCTTGCAGTTCTTCACAAGACACTTTGAAAGGCCATTCCACTGAGCTTACAACTTGATTTTTTTTTTTTAATTAATTGTTTTAACTGAAGGAAGTCCCTATTTCAAAAAAGGAAGGCAGCTATAGCTACCACAATCTTTGGGTTTTGTCAGACAAATCAATCCATCATGACTATTATGTCCCAGATCAAGGTTTCCTTTCTGTGATGAAAATGTTACATACTGTAGCTTTATACAAAACTACCTGATATGGGTATAGTTTCCTGAAATATGGTACCATATGTGCATCAGTAAACATTACGTGTAGAGTAAATTAAACTGAGCCTTATAATTAGGCAGTAAGGAAATTACTGCAGACCTGAAAGAGTAAATCAGCGGTATTAAAACACTCTCCATTTCCTCTGAAGCACTTCAGAGCACCATAAAAACCTCAATGTCACAGTGATAAACATCTAGAAGAAACGCATTTCAAGGGAGACAAAGACACATGCATTCAAATAAGTTCAAGTCAAAATCACGATTAAGTGCAATTTAAATAACAGTTCATTGCCTCTAACTTTTTAGAGCAGATTTCTTAAACATTTTTCTAAAGCTCCTTTCCTAAAGTAAGTACGACAGTTAGCCTATCAAATGGGAGCAGACAAAAAGTGGATGCAGTATTGAACAGCATTCCAAGAGCTTCTATTTCTTTCAGTTCAATCTGGTGACACTCAGAGTATGCCTACTTCTGTTGCTCTTAGGAGTTGCTATAAATTCAGTGGAATATCAAAAAGCAGATGACTTTACCAAACAGAGCATTACTATCTCTGCTTTATAACCCAGTATTACCTAAGTCTCTTGTCTAGTATCTTTGTACAAGCTGCCAAAGAAACCCAGTAAAGATGTACTGACATACACACAAAGTGGCACACCCACATTAAAGGAATACAAGAAATAAACATGTAGTGCTGGCACAGAAATAAATCTTTATTAGCATTTGATAGACTGCTTTCAGAAAGCCAGCTTCCAGATTTCAGTAATCAAGAGCACTAGAGTCACTGCAGGTGAAAACATAACCTATTAAGCAACAAGGAAAGGTGATGAGTTTCTAATGAACAAGGGCTGATGCCGCAGGCGGTGTTATGTTCAAAGACATTTAGATTGACTTATGGCTGGCTCCCTTTAAAAAAATGCCAGCATTATGTCAAGAAGCATCTTCATGCAACAAAATGAGGCAATATCCCCAATCACACTACACTTTCCCTTGGGAACAACCAGTACCTCATCTTCAGTAATATAACACAACCTTAGTAACACTCCCATGGATCTTCTATTTAAGTATGACCTTGCTTCAACTTCGCCTTCACAAAATAAATCTTTAGTAAACATTCATGTAAGACTACTGGATATTCTGCTACTACTTAACACTTACATGAAGTTTCACATCTTCAAGATGCTGTATCAATGCTCATACAAATTCTCAAGTATTACACGAGCTAGATAAGGTCCTTGACCCCCTCTCTCTAGGTTTTTAGCCTTTCTTAAATTGTACAGAACTTGAATTAAAAAAAGCTACCTTCAGCATTTATAGCCTTAACCAGTACCCTGCAACAAAGGGCATGTCAGAACCTACTACTAGAGTAATGGGAAGCAGAGCTTTCTTCCTCAGCCCTCCAAGAAATACACTTAATGCTTCAGTGTTGAACAATTCTATTGCTTGAAAGTAAAAGGATTATGCGTAGAAACCTACTGTAAAGCTTCTACCTTTTTGGTGCCTAAATTAGGAAACAATTTGTTCATGACTCCCTGTATAGAAAGACAAGCTTTTGCACAAGTCCTTGAAACCCCAAACCATCCTCTGAAAGTGAACTCAGCAATCAAAGACATAGAAGGAAAAGCAGCTGCGTTATAGTATCACCTAGTTTCCATACTTGACATCAGCTGGTGTGAATTATCAGGGTTCTCTTTGTTTTTTTCTTCCCCCACCCCCTCAATATGGGGTTTTATTTCTTTACATGTGCTGTTCAGCTTCTCAAAGGAACTGAAAGTAATTGGGTATCTAAGACCTATTAGGTTTGATTAGAATTGGGTACACTGTTCTCTTCCAAAGATCTTAGTTTTGTGTTCTGAGAACTCATGCTTCCCTCAGGCTTTTATCTTAATGTACAGATGCTGTGTACCTCTTCAAGCTGGTACAACACAGAATACCTAAGTTGAGGCAGCTTCACCTTCAAAAGCAACTTTATTTTCCTGTGTTTCAGATTATTCATCTGAAAACTGGACAATAAATCCTGCTTGTCTTCATAGAGCATTTTAGAAGGGAGAGACGATAAACAAAAAACCTAAGCCAGTAAATCATGATTCAGGGCAGCAAGATTTAATTTCTAGGTGCCACTGGCCCTCCCTACAGCAATTGACAAGTCATCTGGTCTGTATATGAGACAGTAACTTGGCTGCAAAATGATGATAAAATTTCCTCTTTTGGAGGGGATCCTGTGTTTTCTTCAAAGTGTTTACATGCTGTGAAGCAGGAAACTATGCATATACTCGATGAGAGAGATTTAAGTCAAAGACTGCAAATATTATATAAAAGTCAGAGTCTATCCATAATAAAATTTGCATTCTATGGTTTAGATGTGATAAAATCTTTTCCAATGAAACATGTTTTTTTCAGTTTTAGGTGTCCCTTTAGTCTAATTGCATGAGATAATATTCCTGTTTTTTATTCTGAGAGTCTCTCTAGAGCCTACGTCAATTTTTGGCAGGTTTCAAAGTGCTAAACTATTTTTTTTTTAACTGTAAATAGCATTCATAAACAGTAGTGATACAGTTTAATCTGAGTGGAAGTGACTGACATACAGAACAAATGGAGATATGGTGTCTCTCTAGAGCCAGAAAAAAAAACCATGACAAATAAGCCCAAGAACATTATGAAGCCTATTATCTAATTCAAACTGCTGTAACCCATATTAAAGAAAGTACACCAAACTGCAAGTACTTTTAGAGACCTTTGAAGTAGGTAAAAACTGAGTATGATCAACAGTTTCTCTCTAAGATCTTCATTTTACAATATTTGCATAATAAATTACAGGAGATATTTTTCTGATCTACCTTTAACCTTTTAAAAGTTTGACGTGCAGCCTAATATAGCTACCAAAAGAGCAGCATCAAGGACTAAATGAAGTATAATAATTGCAGCTGTGCAGTTGAAGGGAGATATGCTGGAGAATATGGCTGAGAACAGACTAATGAACACCATGTCTGTAGCCCAACAAATGTCTAGAATAATGTAAATGACAAATCAAAAATATATAAGGGTCATTTGAAAACATGCATTTTCTATGATACATAAATAATTGATTACATATATAGAAAGGGCAAAGATGACTTGGATTTTTTTCTTTTCTTTTTTTTTTTAATTTAGGGTGCTGCAAAGTACATTACTGACAAGTCTGAGTGTGTGGTTGATGGAAAGACACCATAAGACAGTCATTATTAACATTAGTTTAATGATAAATGGCTAAGCTAAACCTGATCCTGAACACCTAAACCTGTGTCACCATTCCTAGGGTGGCTATTGGGAAAAAGCAGACACCAAGAAGAAGCAATCAACATCCTAAGCTCCATCAGTATTCATAAGAAAGAGGGAAAAACTCAGACAGACCAATACAGAAATTGTGGCAGAGCCTATCTCAGTTTTCAGCCTACAAAGCAGCTGAGATTAAATAACAAACTTCTAAAGGACAAAACCAGCCACACATGAAACACATTCTTGGAAAATCATATGGGATAACAAGCTACATGTTACTGTAGAAATCATATTAGAGGATTTATTTATGGATAATAACATGCTATAGTTACACAATACCAGTCTTATTAGCAAAGTTGCACAGTAGGAAGTCCACAAATTAAATATGAAAATTTTGAGTGCTGTTGCATATAACAGAGTAAAACAGAACAGGACCACATAAAGGCTATTGTTTCTAGACCTGTTTTCTGAGGAAATGAGGCTCATTACAGTAACTCTGACCATTTTTTCAAATGCATTTTAATCTATTTGCCAACCTTAAAACAATCTGACAGACAGCAAAGGTCCTGAGGATACTAAATAACTGAAGTTTGATGAAAAATTGTTTGTGTAGGAGAATGGTGACCCAAATTAGAGTCCTACAGAGGGAAATTTGTTATGTGAAGTTAGTAGCTGGCTACTAACATTGGTACCAGCTGGCCAGTTGGCAGAGGATGTGCCAAAACCAGCCTCACATCTTGCATTTCACCCACCAGCCTGGAGTAACAAGATGAGGTAGCAGCAGAGAGGGGAAGGGTGGATGTGACAAGATGAGAAGAAATATGAAAATCAGAGACCATCAGGGAGAACCTGAGATTATTGCTACACGAAGCCCTATACAGACACTGCAATGCTATGGATAGCAAGTCTTTGTTAATTCAGCTGTTTGCAATTTTCTTTTTCAGTACTGTGTCTACACAATATGTATTCCCCAGGGGTTTCTAAGAAGTTGTCTGGAAAAGACCATCAGAGAAGGGGACAATTTTGAGAAAAAACAATGTTAAGTCAGAACATTTTGCCTCAGAAAGTGGACTTAGAGCTACAAAGAGGATGTTGATGTTATTTTGCTGTTAGTGGTACCTGCCCCACAGGCTGAACTGGATCACACCAAACAACATATAGTATAAGGTTGCTAAAAATAATTAGATGGCAAACAATACCTTTTTATACGGCACACATAGACACGGATATCTAACAATTAATTTCAACTAGACATCCACCCCATTAAAACAAAAGCCTGGAACATCGGTCTAAACATTCAAAATACAAAATGTATTAATTGAAATGCAACTGGTAATGGAGTTATGGCAGGGCTTTGCACTTCACATCTCCTATTAATATATTTTATAATAAAGTTTTGTTGCCTAAAACTGCAAGGAGAACCAGAAATTCAACTTTAAGAAAAATACAGTACGTTTTAATTTTTGCTTTATTCTATTTTGGAACGAAAAATGAAAATATCAAAATGCCTTAAAGCAATGGAAAACTTTCTTGACAATTCTGAAAACGTGATTTTGATTTCCAATATTTATTCATATATATATATTTCAGTTTTTTAATGTTAAGCTAAAATAAATTACTAACTTTCAAAATGAAAGTTTGAAGCTAATGAAAAAAATCCAAATGAAGCTTTTCAACACTGTCAGGAATTTTTGTCTATTTTCAAACTTAAATTTCTGGATAATTTGTGATCTTTTTCAGTTTTGAAAAATCTTTTTCAGTTTTGAAAAAATGATAATTTTCTGTTCAGTATTCATTTCATTATGTATTTCTAATTAGCTTTACTAATGACATAAAAATGTATATCTGCAGGAAGGAAGTGAATTGTCCTTAACAGTTATATGAGACCATCATTTCCAGTATAAACTGAGAATCACCCGGGAAGGGGGAAGGGGGGGCGGGCGTGTAGGGTGGAATCTTCCTATTTGTTTACAATTCCTTCCACTTGGAGGCATATGAAGTATTAGCCTACATGAATGGACAAAAATGAAGAATTATTTGATTTCAGTCTGCTCTATAGAATACTGCAGACGAGCTGCTCTGTTAAAATTAATAGCAGTACAGATACCTGCTCTTTAAGAGAAAACTAATGGCTTTGGTTATTACACCTTGCAGGGAACCTGACTGGCTAATACAGACTGAACAAGCTCAGCTGATCAACTGGAACAGGACATGAGGCAAAGAGACGATGGCAGCAGGGCAGGAAGCAGCAGCACTGACAGGTGGGACACCAGTGGTGGTGACAGCAGAACAGCTGGTGCCCAGCTCATACAACTCCAAATGATCTATAGACCGCCTTAGTCCTCGCTAGGCATCCAGTTTGTGTGTTAGCCAAATTCTTTGGTGTGTCCTTCCTGCTTATCTTTGTTTCAATGTCAATGCAGAGTTGCAATGCTTGAAATAACGAGTGTGTGTGATGCTTTATGAGTAGCCATAGTATTTAAACTATAGGGGTTAGCATTTTTTTTTCCCCTATGGAGATAAAACAAACAAAGAAAATAACTGGCAACAACCAGCACCCTGTTGCTGATCTAGCTTGCTGTAACAAACTGTGAAAGATATTTTTCTTTAGCTTTTAGGCTTTGGGTTCTTTCTTGTTTTGTTTGTTGGTGTTTGTGTTGGGTTTTTTTTAATGACAGACTTGCATACCAGGGGAGAAAAAGACCCCAAATGCTGCCAATTGGCACAACTTGTTATTAGACACAGAACTCTGTGCTTTTTCCAAATTCTTCAAAATAAAGTAAGAAATGGCAGCAGTAAGCTATGGGCTGGTGAAACTTTTCTTCTTCCAAGAACTTGTTCAGTCTGACTTCGGCTGATGTTGTTGGCAGTTTATATTAAGACATATAATTAGATGTCCATAATAGTTTTCCAATGCCCAGGAGTGTAACAGATGTAATTCCATCAGAATAGGAAATCTGATGGGACTGTAACTCATGAGATGGAATTTTAGCACTGTGTATCCCAACCACAATCATTTCATATGTCTCCATGATCTGTAGATAATCAAATAAAATCTCAGAAATAGAAAGCTAAGTAACTGAGGGAGAGAGAGAAAAATCAGTCTTAGACTGGACTACTGAAGCCTTGCAAGGGAGCCTGACTACCAAATGAAATATGTATACCTTCTTCACTACCAAAACATATTTTGTAGTTTGTCCAGTTTTATAGCAGGAACACTAAGCTTCGTAAATCTGACAAGGAAAGCTGCTTTAAAAGAGATTAATTAAAACCAAAAGGCATTATGGTACTCAAAGTTGGTTGCTTCTCCCATGATTTAGCAACACCGCAATCTCAACTATGGTTCATTTGTTCATTTTCAAGCCCCTCCTCAGACACTAAACTAAGTCCTCAGTGACATACTCATATTGTGAAATTTAGCAGAGGTCATACAGAGAGGTCTGGGTAGGCACACACATGTATACTGTTGATTATAAATGTGATGAAGCAGAACACTGATTATGATTCTAAAGGGTAATGACTTATAGTAAGAATGCCCATTGTTGAAAGCAGAGACTCCACCTCCTATTATGCTTGTGCAAACCTAGCACAATTATGATCTCATCTTGATTAGTTTACTAGCAACTGCCAAAATTTAATAAACATTATACGTATGTGATTAACTTTCATAAATATCAGAAACTATATTAAAAGCTTCATTTCCAAGCAGGAAAACATTTATGTATGTGCTTCACTTTACCCACACATAGAGTTCCAACCTTTGTGAGATTGAATTCAACACCCAAGGGGCCGAATATACACGAGAAGCAGACAGTTTATTAAGAAAGGTGCCACATTTATATCACATTTCAGAGTAAATTTGGCTTTAGAGATGAGTAATTCAGGCAACTGCTGAGAGCCTCACACAGAACAGCAACTCATGTGTTAGTCTGCTACTTCCTTCAAGCAATAAGAACAGAGGTGGGAGGCAACACATGATACAAGCTCCACTGCAGAACCTAGGATCCCACAGATTTGGAGATCAGAACAGTGGAGATCTGTCATTAGCTGAGCAAGAGATGTGATGTTAGGCTTTATGCAGGAGAGTCAATGATTCATATTGTCTGCAAGTCCGTTGCAATATTTTTAATATTTGGAGAAATAAGCTCTGAGAATATCATCCTCAAACACATTTGCTGACAGTTAAAGGTGCGATGAAATGAGCTGTTTTAGCAGTGCAGAAAACTGATTTAGAAATGCCTGTAGGAGCCACTCTTTCTGAAACCATCTTGTTCAAACAGGTATCTGAAGACACATTTAAGCCCTTCCCTGATCTTGCAGCTACATGGCTTTCAGATCACTTTCACAGAGGCAACTTAGGGGTTTTTTAAATTGATTTTACAAAAAATGCAGAATTGAGATAATCTCAAAAATAGCAAAAAACAGGTAAAAATAGGTAATGCCACCTGCCTCTACTTTAAAAACGTAAAGAGAAATCTATATGCTTCTCCCTTTCATTTTCCAATCACCGTTTTAGTTTTTCCACCTCAAGCTTGCTGAACAAATTTTTAGCCTTATTATCAAACAAAATGATAAATATAATGTAACAAAGTCAGTTTTTATGGTTTAAACTATGCTTTACTGTTATTCATAGTATCATAGAATCACAGAACAGTTTGGGTTGGAAGGGACCTTTAAAGGTCTCCTAGTCCAACTCCCCTGCAATAAACAGGGACATCTTCATCAGGTTCCTCAGAGCTCCATCCTCCCTGACCTTGGAATGTTTCCAGGAATGGGGCATCTACCAGCTCTCTGGGCAACACATTATTTATTAGCCTCCTCTGGATCTTCATCGGATCTTTATTTAATGCAATGCCTTAGAAGTTTTCTTTGAAAATTCTGCTCATACAAACTTTTATTCTGTTCATCATTCCTGTTATTTGGACGAAAGTATTCAAGTAAATACAAACAAGCACATATGCCAGTGTTTTTATGACTGGGGTTGCTGGCCTGCAAAAGCAGTGAAGGTCTGGCCAATCTGTCTACTCTCCCACATACTAAGACCATTGGGAGTTACACTTTCAGTCTCCCTTTCCTGGCTCAGGAATACTAGTCTTTAATGTCAAGTGTAATGTAGTGTCATAGCTAAATAAAACCACAAATTCTTTACACCTCTATAGGTGGCAAAATCACTCTGAAGTTGAAAAGCAATGACTTCCTTGGAAAATCAAGAAGCATTACAAAAAAGCAAATATTACCTGTCTTCGAAGATCTCGTGTTTTCTTGGTCATCTTGTCAATAGCAATATTGAGTGGGTCTCCTTTCTCCTTCCTTCCAGTCTGTTAAAATTAAATATTGGAGTTAGAGAAAAACACTCCAAAAAATATACATTAAAAAAAAAGTACAGATTTATCAAAGAAAATCTCTGCATCTCTTTTTGTTTGCTTCCATCAAGTTGTTATTTCCAATGCAGTGTTTTTAACATGTTTACGTGCAGGGGGCACAAAGGATTATTTTTAAAACAATCCTAAAATGATAACAACAACAACAACAAAGAAGATTAAGGTGACTCACTGGAGAGCTCAGAACTTTTCCACCAATAAATTATGTGCATATATTATAACCCATGCTCCCAAAATCTGGGAAGACCTTTCACTATAAAACGAATATTAAGAGCTTCTAACCTCCATCCTGCCAGGCACTGGGAATGTTAAACATGATAATAAGCAGCAACACAGCTTGAGGACAGAAGGAAAATGGTCCCTATGCCTGTAACAGGAATCATATTGGCAGACCTTAGGTGCAGTATAAAGAAGACTTCCACTTAAAACACTTTCCTGCAGGAAGTCTCAAAGCAAAAAATGCTCACAAAGATTAAAAAGGGGGAAAAAGGCTTTTTGTGGCTCATAATGAATGAAAAAAAATATTTTTCAGGTTCAATGGCACAAAAAGCAGTAAGCGACTTTGTCAGCTGTATTACCTTTCTCTTAAGAGAAAACTGCTTCTCTAAAGATTTGTCACACCTCTTACCACATTGAACTCTGTTTGATAGCTTTTCATCAAGAATCAAAATGATCTTCCATTCTTTCTGGTAGTACTCTTTCCTTCCCAACTCTGTTTTCAAATACTTGTATTTAGAATTGTTCCTTGCATATGATTAAGAGCCATTTTTTTATTTCCAGCTGAGCTTAATAGCATATGTTTCTGGGAACTATTAAGTAGTCCCTTTTGGGGTGGGATGGGGTTAAACACACCCTTTCAGTAATGATCCCTCAAATGTACAGCACTGTTATCAGCTCTACATGGCCACATTGGCAAGTGCCCCATGTCCCAGGCTTCTGCTTTAAGCATTCATTTGAGGGAACGCCTGGTTTCTATTATTGTGTGTAATTCTAATTACGACATGAGGCCAATGCATTCATGATCTTTTAGATATCTGTAAAACCCATTTTCTTATTTTATTTAGAAATTCAAACATAAAAATATCAAGCACCACCAGAATTTAATATAAAACATAAATTTACCTCTTAGTCTTTTAAAAAGAATCAATTACAAATTCTGGAGTTAATCATACAAATTGAGACCAGAAAATAAAGAGAGAAAGCATTTCCTATGATACAAGAGGAGGCATCTGTGTAACCCGCTGATATTTTTATCCCACTTTTCTTGCGTTCATCCTTTGACTGAGTTTTCCTGGTTCCCAGCTAACTATGGCTCTTTAGCCTAAGCAATTTCAGAACATGCTTTTAGTTTTGTATGTCCTGAATTCAGTCCCCGGTATTTTGTTCAAGACCACAGCTGTCATATGTGCACACAATCTACAGTTTTTCAAGCTGAAATGTCAAAATAAAAATGAGGCGGATAAGTTTGGTAAAGGAAGCCTCTCCTAACTGCTGAAACGGTACAGCAGGGACTGCCAGATGAGACAGTCTCAGCCAAGTTCCTAGTCTGTCAGACTACAAAGATATATTCTAAGAAAATTTTCAATTACTCCGTCTGTGTGCCATGTACTAGCTGAATCAAGTATCCTTGGTGACATTAGCGTCCTGGGATGCATTTATTTCCCAGTCAAATAATTAAATTTCTGTAGTATTGCTTAAATTCTCCTCTTTCTTCTCACTGTTTAATGCACTGGCTTAGAAAGATACATAACCACACACATTTTAAAACATTTTTTGCTGTGGCAAAGGCTACCTTATATTTTTTTTTCCTTCCATAAAATCAGAGAATAATTTGCTAAACTCTGCAAATTGCAACAAATACTAAGACAATCAAAAAGTAAACACCGTGGCACTTAAGGCTTCATTGGGATGGTATTTTACAGTTCTCAAACAAAAGAGCTAGTTAACAATTCTTCACTGATCTCATGCAGGGCAGATGTATTTTGTGTTCACCACTGCCATGCAAGATTAAGCACTTAATGCTTGTCACCCATTTAGTGGATCAGAAAATTGTCATGATTAGGCACTTGGGACTACTTCCAGGGTAGTCAGCTACAGGATACAACACTAAGTAAATTAGGCACCTGATAAACCGCCCCGTTTAGGAGCAAAGGCTTCTGACATTCCCTAAATGGTCACTGGGAAAAAAAAAAAGGTAGAAATTTTGAGATTTACTTAGAAGTTTGTACTTTAGGTTCCTACCTTGGGTGGTTTGTATTACACATAGGAGAAACACTAAGAGTAGGCCCATGGCAGCCTACATCTAGCAGTTCTCTTAAACCTCTCCTCAAATTTATCTTAAAACTTTTTAAGTCAAGTTTTACGTTACATAAACAGTGCCCCTTAAGGTACATCCTATTGTGAAACACAAGACAACTGGAAATCCTTCTGTGACCCTTAGGGCACAAAACACAAACTGGCAATATCCATCTGGCCAGCTCCAAAATGGACAGAAGCTTCATCTATATTGCTTACTGAATAAGGCCTTGCTCTGTGAATTGCCCAAATCATGCCCACACACTGCCTGAGATGCTAAATGGCACAAACCAGCGTGTGCTGGAAAACAGGCTACCAAAACAAGTAGACAGAGATCTGACTGAGCACTCTCAATGGTAATATTTCCAAAACACATATGAATACAAAGAAAGACATAGAGATGCTTCTCATGCTCTACAGAGTCTTTGCTTATCTGGGAATTCTGAGTGTCCCTCACCTATCATTAAAATGGTTACTGCTTTTTAATCTGGATAGAAAACCCCTTCTTCACTATATGATTTCAAAGAAGGAAGAAATTTGTTTAGTAAACCACATTATTGAAAAATAAATTGCACGGCATGTGATGTTGCATAGCTTCAGGCAGGTCTGTCAAACACCATCTGCTCTGTGCCGAAAATATAAGTTTATTAAAGTTTATTTATTTAAGTCCTTAAATACTCTTATATTAATGTTGCTCTGTGATAAATTTTTGGCCTTCATTCCTAGAAGGGATTGAAAGGAATTTAGTGGTTTCCTGTGCTTCTGGGAAAAAAAAAAAAACAACCCACAACAAACCATAATGCTTGGTATTGAGCCTCATAGCGTTTCACTGTTAATCTTTTTCTGCGAAGGAAAGATATTTTGGAGATGGAATAAAAAGGAAGTAAAAATTGCTGCTGGCATTGGGATAAAAGGAATAGGAGGAGAATTCCTTGAATGCCAAAACACTAGTATTCAGACAGAATGATGTATACACATGATGTAACAGCGAGAACTTTTAAGCATGTTTTGCTACCTAGCATGAGAGGTTAAGTAGTTTTTCAACACATTCATGTCCAAGCAGTGGAAGAAGCCTTGGGACTGTCCAATTCTAGAAAACGACACCAGTTGCAACCACTGTCAACAATATTACTTGACCAATAAAACAAATACAGGATACAGTCACTGCATTCCTTATATTAAGAAAGGTCTAAAAAGCCTCACAGTTAAAACTGCATAATAATTCCCCTTAGGCAGGAAACTTCAACTTCATTTAGTTAAGAAGAGAAATAAAATAATTACAAAAAGCACTTAAGGATGCTAAGAGATTTCAGCATCTGCTACAATGATCTCTGCCAAGATATACCATTTTTCCTTTTGAAAAATACCCTTTTCTCTCCCTCCTTCTTTTGATGAGCTGTTAACAGTTTATACTGGTGGAGTAAAATAAAAATCCCCAAATTATTTTTTGCAAGTATTAAGGACATTTATATCCCACAATTTACTCACTATAGAAGTCTATTGATCATAATGAGGTACTAAGACACTCTTGTCTAACCCTAGAGATTATCAGAGAATCAAGACACATAGAGTCAAGCCAATCAGCCTGGAGACAGTGTGTTTTGGAAGAGACACAGTCAACCTTGGAAGAAGATGCTCCAGACTGGAGCTGTGCTGATAGTTTAGAATAATTCATAATACCACCAGTATGGAAATCAGAAACTTGAAATTTTAGCAGACGAAACAGATAAAATTGTTACTACAAAAATTATTATAAAGAGGGCCTAAACATTGTGGACTATCCTTATATTGAAAAGTTAGGACTACTTACAGTTGTGTGAGATGTGAATACACTATTTTGAGCATATCATTAAAATAAAAATCAATGCCATATGAACATGGCTGACAATAGTAACCTGTTAAAGAAGGGGATGGAGTGCCAAGGAATACACAAAACATGCAAGAACTGCAAGCCTACAAGATGTCACAGAGAAAAAAACAATATACATGACAATTAAACAAGAGAGGTTAGAAAGATGTATTGTCCTTCTTTTTTAAAGTGTATAATTTAGAAGTTCAGTGATTCAGTTTACCAATAATGATACTTAATAATAGCATAAAACCATGTAAGAATTTTTCAGACTGTTTTCACACATTCCCCTGTCTTCTCTGTTGGTTTAGATATAAGCCAAAATACCTGGGAGAGCTCAGTCCTCTAACATAGTACGTGTTGCATATCCAAGACATCCTCACTGCCATTAATCGAGTAATTTAGCCTCCAGGAGACAGGTGGAAAGATTATCTATTGATCCAAAAGCTACCAAACCTTGATATACTTTTATATTTTCATCATCTCCTAGGTAGATGGTTCCATTATTTACAGTTTATTCAGAACTTCAATATCACAATGTTTTATTAAGGCGTAAATTGCTGCTCAAAACTATATCTGTCCTAATATTTTATTTTAAATGTTGAACGACATCACTCTTTAAAAACTATGCTCATGTTCAACAACCCTTTTAAAAGTGATGAAGGGGAGCTTAGTACTAAGAAGGAAAACATTTTGAACAACACACATAAGGTGCATCAGTTCTTTTAAGCAGAAAGCTAGGTTTAAACACGCCAATATATAGTTTCCTTCTGACAGGTTAAGACGACTAATTTTGGGTCAGGAAAAGGCTAAGCTATATATCCTAACAGAAGTGAGGAGAGAGTAAATTTCACTGGAAGTTGAAAATTCTAGCTATTAGCTAGGGAGATGGGTCAGGAAAACATATTTTAGAAAATCGGTGTGCTTCCTCTATGGACGAGATGCTAAGTACATCTTAGATTAATAAATTTTAAACTAAAACTAAAATGCAATGGTGAGAAAGCCCTTAGGAGCACGGTGTGAACAAGATTTTCTGTTCTACTCATCTTAGCGATTTTATCCATTCATTATGTTTATTTGTATAAATGATTTTGGTTTTTAGAATTCATTCTAAGTAACTTGTTTAAGAATCACCTCATATGGAATAAAAATGTGTAAATTTCCCTTTCTTCATAATCATTTTTATTTCTTGAGGAAAAAAAATGCATAAATGGGGGGGAACAACAACTTGCTTAA
This sequence comes from Porphyrio hochstetteri, assembly GCA_020800305.1. NCBI lineage: Eukaryota > Metazoa > Chordata > Aves > Gruiformes > Rallidae > Porphyrio > Porphyrio hochstetteri. Next base: position 6,436,315 of record CM036909.1, read on the forward strand.
GATATCCTTTTACTACTCAGGTTTTTTGTCAATTGTTTATGCAGTTGCAAAGGAGAAAGGCTCAGTCCCCACAGAGAAAGGGCAAGACAGAAAGAACCCAGTATGAATGCCATCTTCCCACTTTGCAATAAAATACTTTCAGGCTTTCTTCAATACTACTCAGCTCTAGAATGCCATTCACTACATAACTTACCACATTACAGACAAGAAGGTCTCTTAAAACATAACAATTGCTTTCAGCCCTTTTAATTACTGTACAAAATTGTGACCAGAACACAGTAAGTGTAATTGGTTCCAGTGTAGCATACATATTCAAAACTTTGAGGTAAACTGGGTAAGCCACATCATTCCAATACAAAATAGTAAATAAAATCAATAAGGTATAAATGAACCATGAGCTAAATGTTATATCAGTACCTGAGGTGTGCAAATCTTGGCCTTGGCCTGGATCCAAGGGAGATTTATCTAGATCTTTAGAGAATTACAACTAAATATGTAATGCAATAAAGAGATTATGAAAACTGAATATGTAAATAGTTGAAGAAGAATGCAATTTTCTATTTTTTGTATGTTTCATGCAGTCTGCATTACCTAAATTGCCTTCAAGTGGTGATTTGGTAAATTAACCGGTGTTTTTACTATCAGCCACATGCAGTTCCTTCTCTTACGTTCTCAGAGAAGGAAGAACTTGTGCGTAGGGGAGTATTTTACTTTGGTTGGTTTGTGGCTATTGCTTTTTTCATTTTGCATAATTCACTGCTGTAACTACTTCTTGTCTTTCGGCAATAGTCAAGGATTTTCAGGATTATCAATGACAGAAGTTTGATGTGTAAGCCCAGTTAGGTCTTGATCTTACTAATTCCCAAGTGAGAGCTGCTTTCCATTAATTGATATTTACCCATAAATGAGTACTGGCATCTGTGCTTCCCCAAAAATAATTGCTTTAAGAATTTATAGTGATACTAAAGGTAACCTAATGTGGGGATCTTTTTCATTTTTGAGAATGAAGGCAACAATTTGTTGTTTGGTTGGGGTTTTTCTTGGGGGGAGTGGTTGGTTTGTTTGCTTTGGGATTTTTTTCATTTAATTCTTGTATTGAATATTTCTGTATTTCTCTGCATTTTTGAACAAGCATTTCCAAGACCACTGTGGTGAATTTACAGTCCTTTTCTTTTAGTGACAAGGCAAGACTGGATTTTACAGCATGCCAAGGTACCAAAAATGCAGAAAAACGAAACTGATGGGTTTTCCCTAGTTACAAGGCAAGTGTAACATGCAAATCTCATTGAGTTTTGTCAGGTAAAACATATGGACTATTTTTTGTTGGGATTTCTTTTTTTTTGGCAAGGGTGGGGGGTGTAAGTCATACAATCTTTAGAAGTTCTTCCTCAAGAATATCTTGCATTCGTTTAAGAGCTGTGTCATTTAACTAAATTCAGATCATAATGTAGTGCACATGGCCATTTGAGAAAGCAGTGATAGTTGTCAGGGTAGAACCATCCCATTTAATTTTACTATCTAGAAATACTTAATCAAATTTAGGTATTTTAGCTCCTTCTATATTCAATATATAGTGAAAGGCATTTTTAGAGCACCCATCTGTCTTATATTTATCTTAATATGGGATGCATGTCACTACATGGTGTTGGTTCTTTCCATTGACAATGGAGAGGGTGTTGTGGTACTTGATGATTAATTCTTAAACAACCAATAAAACTCCTTCTTAGTAACTGCACATATTGTCCAGCCCTCCTAAGGATCAGGATAGAAACTGCATCTTGGACAGATTATGTGTGGTTTGTCTTATTTTCTTCCAGATAATTTAACAATATGAGCATCATAAGAGCACATGTTTTACAAGTGTCCCCAAAATACATTCCTATATTTCCAGGTTATGATATTTTGGGGTCCTATAAGAAATTCACTTACTTCCTGCTGTCTAAAAGAAACAGACCCCATAAATGTTAGATGAGGCATTGGATCTTGACATTCATGCTTGTTTCTCCATACTCATAGAGAAACTTTCACCCTTACAGATACAAACACAGACACACAGAACACTTTAGTACTTTGGTCATCACTACCGATGGCCTTAGGACAACGCTGTGTAAAACCAGTTTCATATCTTTTAATTCTAGGTGTGATTATAAGAGACAAACAGTTGCTGGTCACAGAAATATTGCAAACTAACTAAAAAACCAAACCAACCAACCAAAATGATAGCTGGATTTCTCTAATCTGAGCTTTTTCAGATAAAGGCATATGCCAACATTACCCTAATTTGGAAATTAATTTTGCCAAGGATAGGGGAAAACAAGGAGGTGCAGTCAGGGGAGACAAAATTGATAACCTGAGACAGGTTTTCTGATATGTCTGTCCTCAAGTAATCTCTGCAATACACGTGTAAAGTGATCTATATGACTACAAATGCTTGGTGATGGTGCGAGCATTAGCATGCAATTGTACATCTCATCCAGGCTTCTGTCCTAATGTCCTTGAGAACTGATGTCGCTGAAGCTTCCCCTCATTACTTTCTGATGGCAAGGGGTGCCTTTATAACAATATGTACTTCAACATTGACCTGCAGAATATTTCTTTAAAAGAGCATTGTTTCCTTTGCGATAGTTACTCAGAGGACTCAAAGAGGAAAACATCAGGGTTTTCATGGAATACATGACATATTTCTATTCAGAACATGTCAATATACAAAACTGATGCCTTTACACTTAAATGCATTTAAAAAATAGAATTTTATAGGACAGAAATGTGGATGTTGCAAAGTGTATAAAACTATCAGCTTCACTGAAGACACACTAATTTACACCAGCTGAGAATGTCCCTACTCATCAGTTAAATGAAATCTTGCAGATGCTTCCATTTAGAAGGTCAGAAATGTTTACTCCAGAATTTGAAATTATTCTAATTTCTTGACAGACATCTGCCTGCAAAGGGTCCACTATAAACTCCTCATTTAACTACTAACTGCTTTCCAGCTGTAAATTGCAATCTGCTTTTAAATTGCTTCTGGATGGCTCCTCTTAATCTAAACTAACTGGTGGAAAAGGAGATAACACATATTTTTCTTTCCCTTCAGATATGGAGGTCCACAGTGAAGAACTATGTAAATAAAAACTATTAAAATTTACCCACTTTAATGCAAAGTCTTGAGAAAAGTCTGTTCTACTGTTATAAGCATAATAATTAATGTAACTAAGCAATTAAGCAGTTATTAATAAAGCCTTCTATCATATTTTCTATTACAATGCTATCTATTAAAAAGTTTAATTCATAACAGGCAGCTAGAAAAGAGGAGTGGCAGAAAAGTGCAGGACATGTTAAAAATACATAAAACCCAATACTGAATACATCTAAACTCAGAACATTTATTAGGTAAATCTTTGTTATATCTCTGCTACAGATTAGTGGCAATACTTGGTACAACACTTAATGGAAGTGATATCGGTATCTGCTATGACCAGCCTCAGTTTTATGTCTCATTCACTAGAAAACACTTCTAGCCAAGCCATTCCTAGTGGGTTTTAGATTAAAGGTATATTATGAGTCACAAGGATGCGTGTTATTCACTGAATTAAATACAGGATTTTCTAAGACATCTCAGAATCCCTTGAAAACATCCCTTTAGTATTTTTCAGGTCTCCCTCTTAGGTGGAATAGGAGAATAACATTATGTTATTTGGTTGCATGCAAAGACCTTTGACTTTGTGTATTTAAGAGACAGCTCCAGTCAGTGACATATCTGACCATTACACTGGTTTCTGTAGTGCAGAGCTTTACGCTTTTTTTTTCAGCAAAGAAGCTTTTTAAACAAACAGATATCTCTGACAAATGAAGTGACTGTTGGAAGTACATCAAAGAGTTCACAATGTTTCCAGGTATTTCTAATGAACACATTGAAGTTCTAACTATGCAAGTCTAGTTATATGAAAAATTCTTGTTAATGGCATAAAGACAGGTATTATATAGCCTGAGAGTTCAAACCCCCCAATTCCAGCCTGTCTACAGGAGGCACAGGATTGTCTTGACTGCACTGATTATCAAATATAACTAAAGAAAAGGATTTTGACTATCTGGTTGCACTGGTCACTATCTAATAGATCTCCTTATGAGATTGCGTATCTTTTTAATTGTATCATGCTTATATTCCTTAGGCGATCCACGAGGCAACAAGGTCTTGTTTATTGCCTATCAAAACCGTGTTCATCAATGTATGCAGCTGAATGTTAATGCTAATTCAATATTTGACCTTATAACAGAGAATTAAATGCTTTTTCAAATTCATTGCTACTTTCATCCCCTCTATCTTGCCACTTCCCTCCAGACCACTGTGGTAGGTTTCCTTCTTTGTTTTTTCCTTTCTATCTTCCAACCTGTTCTTTCAACTACAGTCTACACCGAAACAACATTTGAAATGATTTCAGATGATGTTTCTTGCAGCCAGTGAAACCGCTGCGACTTTCCAGCTCTGACACCCTACTTGGCAGGGTAGTGTGCAGCCTACACAGTATCAGGTTAGTGCATGTGTCAAACTTTCTGAGGGCAGTGACGTGTGTCTGGCAGCAAGGCTTTACAGTCTGGCACATCTCCAGTGAAAACCCCACCTGCAAGCAAACAATGCCCATGAGGTTTAATTGAACACATACTGTCACTTTAGGTATTGTTATGAATGAATGGAGAGAGAGAGAGAGGAAAACCTGAGAAAGACAATAACTCAATCCTCTACAGTAATTTATTGGTCACTTTGAGTACTGGCTTCTTTGTGTCCACATGTTACTCTGTAGGACATCACAACCGTGATGCATTACTGCTGAAATAAAAGAAATGAAACTGAAGTAAAATAACTACTTAAACTACAACCAAACATTCAAAAGAATGTAAGAGCAAAGGACCATCTCCTTCTATTTTTAGAGTAAAGCCACCATCTATGCCTGTCACCACCTCAGATCAATGTGTTAAGTGATATCCATTCAAATTACTTGTTAGGTTAATCAGAGGAAGTGAAACACAATTACAGGGCATTAGCGTAAAAGCCAGCACAAAATAACAGTGTCCATGTGGGATATCTGAAGCAAAAGCGTGTTGAAAATAACTCTGTAACATTTTCATCAACAGTCTTTACAGAAAAAAAAAGAAACAAACCAAAAATGAACCAAACTTTTGTAAATGCTATTACAAACTAATTAGGCATAAAATAATGCTTTAAATCTATAAACTGATTAGAGTCCTTATTTCTCCTTGTAGATATCAGAATACATTTTTGCTTTACCCTAAAAGCATAAAGATTACTTGCATTTACAAAGCCTCTCTGTGCTCCCTCTCAAGTCAGCAGGAGTTTTACCATTATTTCCATTGACTGATCTGAATATTCACTTTTCATGGACACTCCAAATTTCCACTGAATACAAGCTGTGTTTTTGGATTAAGCTGTGGTTTTGGATTAAGTGGATGTAAGTGGAGCAGGGAAGGAACTCCTGTGAAGGCAGGGAGGAAAGACTGGTGGATTCCAAAGGACAAAGAAATGCAAACCTGCCCCTGAAGCCTTGCCTTGAGTGCTCAGTGGGGATATCCTGGTGTAGGCTCTGGGGCCTGGAGTCCCTCTGACCCTTTCATCCCAAACTGCATCACAGCTCTGTTTCTGTGGGATATGTAAAAATATACACTCAATTCAGAGTAAAAAAGGAAATAAGGACTCGTGAATCCCCACAACAGGGATCAGACAGGCCTCTCATTTCCTGGGTGATACTCAACTGTTAAACCTTCTCCTTCCAGCCCTAACTCCAGAAGGCATGGGGGCTCAGACTCTGCTCCATTTAATCTCTCAGTTTGAAGTGACTTCACTTTTTGTCAATAGTCACAATGCATAGCCCAAGTCCTTATACCTCTGTGGTAAAAAAACCCACTTGAAACGTTCCTGTTTAATTCCAAGATCACAAACTCTGAGGTCTTCTATATTCATGAGACAGTAATTAATTTGACTATCCCTGCCTGGTCTACAGGGTAATTGGATGAATAGCTCTGCATATCCACATAAACGCCTCCAAAAAGAGTTATTACTATGAATGTCCAATATGACAAGTTAACTTTGCTACGTTGCTAATGATGGCATTGAAACTGTTAATCTAAGTGTCATTGGAGCCCATTTCATAGCTAATGGAAATGGAAGAAAGTATATGAATAGGTAACACACAAAAAAACCCACCCCTGTACAATTACACTCTGCTTTGGCTTTAAAAATAAAAATAAGAAAAAGTTAATCCTATTTTTCAAATTTCCTTGATACACCTTCATCTTCTAGAACAACTAAAACCCCATAAATATTGCAAAAGGGGTTAAAAGCAAGATAGCTCTTTTGGTAGATTGCCACAAAGACTTCTTGTAGGAAATGAAGTGTAAAACATTTTAAAGAATGTTAAATGAAATCACAGCAGACTGAAACCTGTGGTTCCAGTGCAAGATCTGAAATAACTTTGAAACAGATGCTAATTGGCACCACCTTCATTCTGATGTTCATAAATGAAACTGAACGAGCCTTCAAAGGTGCCAAAGGAACAGTAGCTGTCCAAAGAACATTAAAATGGGCTTGGATTTGGTTTGTCAGCTCCAAAGTTATTTATATCTTGCTAAGCTATTTAGATGCTTTTGAAATTTCATCCAATGAGACAAGCGTCTACATTTTCAAAAGGGTTGAAAGTCTGTGGAATTTCAAATCTTAAATTACCCTGGATGTGCCTGCGTTAGCAATTAGCATTGGCTTTGGAGGTGAACTACTGATCTGGATTTGTACCAAGTTATTCATTGCAGGAGATTTTTATTTTTTTTTACTGAGCAATAGTTGATGGTTTGTACCAAGAAAACATAGCAGTGTGTTAGTCTCAGTACCAATCATGCACTATCAAAAGTTATCCAGAGCCATCTGCAGCTGCTTCGAATACCTTTTAACCACAGATGCAAATAGAAAATAATTGCAAGTAGTAAAAGTGCCAACTGACTTCTACATCTGTTTTTCTTGTTTCCATCCTAAATAACATAAAGTTCAATGTTCCAAATGAAACCTATTTTTAATATATATAAGGATATAAACTATTTTTAATAGTATTATTCTAGTAATTCACTAATTTGGCTCCACAGGGACTTCTATAGACATTTCAGTAGTACTACAATGTAGCATTCCACACTTCCAATTTATTACTTGACTGTTATATGCAACACAGTATAATTTCCTTGGTGTAATCTATAAAATTATATTCAGATAAATATTTCCTATAAAAATCAATGATTTCACTCATACAGGAACACTTGTGGAGATTCTGCATGTTACACCTAGTCGTGATGTACATCAGCAAGACAGCAACCGAATCCACAGTCTATGGGAACTAGGCTCTACTTCCAATTCCCAGCCCAGCTCAGTTTCTAATAGACTGTATTTTAGAGAAGTTTTCTTTAGTACGGCAATTAGCTTAAAGGGTGAGTCAATTCCATGATGATCAAATGCCTAAAGAAATTTTAAAAAATAAACTAAAGCCCGGCAGGAGAAGCTCTGCAGCTTTCCACACCACATGATGCCTTTCACTTCAAAACTACTAAGTAAATTACTGAGAAAAAGTTACTGTGAATAAAATGGGCTGCACGGTGTTAAGTAATTATTTCTAAAGTGTGAAATGGGTAGGAAGTATCTCATCTTAAAGTAGTGCCATGATGCATATTACCTCTGTAGTATAAAGTGAACAGTCTTTTTTTTTTTTTTTTTCTTCTTTATCTCACAGGAGTAAGTACAGGAATGAAAACTTTAGTTTTCTAATGATCTTTTATGTGGGAGAGAAGTGCAAAGACTCAACCTGTGAAACTATGCTGTACTCTCCTATTTGTACAGCACTACTGTTTCTGGAAGAATCTTCTAGAGTTTCATGAGCTCTCAGTAAATGATAAATATATTGGGTTAATGGTCCCCATTGAAGGAATGCATGATCTCCTATGTTAAAGACCAGCATGTCTGGGAGAGTTAAGGGATGCACCCCAGATGAGATTTAATTTGTGAAGTAATGCAGAACACAGCTTGCCTTTCAGTGTATCTTGCAAGTACATTGTGCCACAGACACATTCTGTGCCTCAGTCTTGAAAAGCAGTGGTAAAAAAGGTCATTTTAATAGAAAAGTTATGAGTGCAGCATAGGATAGGAAAACACCCTTATGATGCTTCTGGAAGAACAGAGAGGATTCTTGCAATTAATGAGTCCCTAGATGCATAATAACAGCTTATTTCACAAAGGTTATTTTTTTTTTCTTCTAGTTTGTTTGGGGTTTTTTTTGTTTGGTTTTGGTTTTTTTGACCACTGTTATTAAAAGTTGCAAGGATTGAGGAGAATAAAGAGGAAAACCACACCAGAATTAAAAAAAAAAAACCAGCTTTCTTCAAGACAAAAGATGACACAAATTAGCAGTAATGGATTGTACATACTAGTTGGATAAAATGATGATGTCCATTTAAAGGATAATTATACACACATAGCAATATTTATGCAGAGTACAAGTGAAATTCAGTCCCAAATCAAAAGCATGAGGTAGGAGAGATTAAATGAGAGTACTAGTCTGGGTTTAATGGCCAACAAGCACAATTTAGAGAAAATATTTTTCCGTTCTAATTCCTTCATGCAGCTTGCAATACAGCCTTTTGTTTTATTTTCTTCATATACATAAGAGATTAATTCCAAAAAGATCAGAAAGGGTTATTTTCTCAGATTAAATATCATATGGATATCCAAATTATACTTTGTGAGGGCAGACTTCTGACCACACACAGGGTCATTGAGTGACCTGCTTAGGAGAGAGAGCAGAAGTGTATCTGCAAAGTGTAAACTCATTTTGGCCTCAGTCCTGAAACTATCTATGAGGTTTGACCTTCAGAAGAACTTCACATAACACAGATGGGTTGACTAAGGTTGGCCACAGGAAAGCATTTAACAAGTCAGTGTTGCAAAGCACTCTGTAACGATGCAGAACAAGCCTCTAAATATATCAAGTGAACTCTTCTCTGCTGAAATATCTGTATGTAAATAGCTTGGTCTCTGGGATCAGGAAGTGTTAACTCCAGGAGGGGAATGGATGGAACACAATAAATCCAATGTAGGGCTATTTGAGTATAATATTATTATATTAAATACATTTAATATAATATTATACATTTTATTCTCTCAAACTGTTATCAATTTAATACTGAATTAATCTAATAATTTAATAATTTAATGGAATATTTTAAATAGTGTAATGCATTTATACTTGTAAGGTGGGCTTACTCTGTATTTAGAGGGAAGCAGTGGCCAATGCCAAGGAATTTGGGAAGCTTCCCCACAATGTAGGAAAATTAGGCAAAGTCAACAATTCTACAGCAGACAGTTGTTCTGGACATCATGTACACCCACCAATGGTTGTAGCCCTGGTGTGCATGGACACACTGAGGAATGGCCAACCTCATATCCATGACCAGGCATCGTTCTTATAGACCTTTCTGGTAAGCCTGTTTTACTAATATCACATGTTCACATGAAAGAAAAGGCACCGTGGTTGCAAAATTAATAGTTCATATGCTTCTCTTTATACAAAGAGATCTACTTTAAAAAAAGAAAAAATATTGCCTTAAATGCACAACTGTGTGCACAGTTCATAGATATTTGTATACTCAAGGATGAACAACTTCCTAAACAAAGATAAGAAAGTCAATCATATAATATATCTAAAGAGTAGAAATTTTGGGTAAGAGTGTTTTTTTCTTAAAAAAAATATGAGATTGGCAGAATGTCTGCCTATGAGTGTCCATTCTGACTGATGAATTCCAGAGCAGTTTGCTACAACAAATAGCATCTCCTAGTAAAATTATCTACTTATAATATCATTGTGCTCTCAAAAAACATGTATTTTGACATCAGAAAAAAAAATTGCACCAACATGCAGAATGAGCTGTTGCCTTAGAAAACTATTTCCACATAACTTGAAATTTTATCAAGACAAAAAGAAAGCAGCATGACATACATTTAAGCATTTGTGTGTGTGTGTGTGTGTGTAATACTTATGTCGTTTGAATCTACTACATTTTGCTTTTATGCCATCAAAACAAATAAAAAAATAATCACAATAACCATGAATTCTTGACTGGCATATTTAGTATTTTCAGTGCTAAGAAGGGCAATGCCCAATATTAGGCATTATTTAAATGTCTTATTTCAACTGTTACTTATTTTTTTGTGCCAAAGATTTGTTCAAATTGCTGAACCACACACTTGAAAATAAAACATTAGTATTACAGCTGCCTGCTCAGCTAGAATTTCCTGGTTTAATACACACATGTTATTATACAGTCCTCAATTATATGATCAGATCTTAATTTTTCCACAGGAACTCTGCTGATGTGCACAGGATAGATGAGCTTCGTTTGTTGTTCTGTTGTTTAAATATCTAAAATTTGTTGTATGCAAAATTAACATAGATTAATATAGCATGCTAAAAATGTTGCTGGATATTTCAACAGTTTCTAAAAAAAACAAAACCCACACTGTAGCTGTGAGAAGACATAGTACTTATTATTGGCATGACAGAGGAGAACAACTATTTCTTTTGAAATTTCAGAGGGAATGATTCTGTAAGCAAATTTGGCATTAATATGCGATTTACAAAGTTATGTGAAGTTTCATGGGGATGTTGGGCTATCGGGTCTGTTCTGACCTGTTTTCACTCAGAACAACAACAACAAAAAGCTTCCTAGGAGTGAGGAGAGAGTTAAGCTGTAGTGAGGCTAGAATGAACAGTTTCTGAAAAGCATTTGAAAATTATGAAATTATTAAATTTATTCACAATTAAGTAAACATTTGCAGAGAAATACTGTAGCATAGCAAAACCTGGTGTGGGAAAATATTTTCTTCTGAATACAGAGTATCACAAAAGGTTCTGGCATGGTGTCCTCATGACTTGTGACTTAAATTGACAGTTGAATTATACTGACTTAAGTGGTTTTGCTATTACTTCTGATATCTTATTAGAAAAGACAAATAGTCTTGTATTTCATTACTGTTGTAAAGCCTGAATCTAGCTCTTTAAATGTGATGACGATTCTTCCCTTTGGAAATAAATGCTAATAAACCAACTGCATTTCTATCAGCCTAATATATAGTACATTGATGAATATAGAACAATTTCCCATTTCTTTGCCTAGAAATCACAATCATGCCTAATCTCATGTGCCTGACCATAAGTTTATGATGGTGAGTGGAAAAAAAAACACTGACTTCAGAAGTCACCGAATGAGTTCACAAGCTATTTTATATAGAATCATAGAATCATAGGGGTTGGAAGGGACCTCAAGAGCTCATCAGGTCCAACCCCCCTGCCAAAGCAGCTCCCCAGCTCATATTGCACAGATAGGAGTCCAGACAGGGCTGGAATATCTCCAGAGATGGAGACTCCACACCTCCCTGGGCAGCCTGTCCCAGGGCTCCCTCACCCTCACTGGGGAAAAGTTCTTCCCCAAGTTGGTGTGGAACTTCCTATGCTCCAACTTGCAGCCATTGCCCCTTGTCCTGTCTCCACAGAGCACTGAAAAGGGGTTGGCCATTCCCCCTGCATCCCATACTTAAGATATTTATAAACATTAATAAGGCCCCCCCTTAGTCTAATAAGGCACAGTTATTAGTTAAAAATAAATAAATTAAAATACAGTAGTAAGAATAACAGACAAATACACAAGGTTTTTTGAAAACAAAACAAAACTTTTTTTTGTGTCTGTTATATTTGTCTTCCTTTTGCCTTTATGTTTTTAGGAACTGTGTTTCAAACTTTTCTATGCATGCCTGGCATGGTTTTGGCTGGGACAGAGTTAACTTTCTAGCAGCTGGTACAGTGATGTGTTTGGGCTGTTAGGATGAAAATAACATCGATAACACACTAAAACTTAGTTGTTGACAAGCAATTAAGGACTTTTTACTTTCACATACTGGCCTGCCAATGAGAAGGGGCGCCCAAGAAGCTGGGAGGAGACACAGCCAGGATAACTGACCCAAGTGGCCAAAGCGATATTTTATACCATATGATGTCATGCTTTGTATATAACTGGTGGAGTTGGCCAGGAGGTGGAGTAGCATCAGCTCTGGGTAGTGAAAAAGTGTGATGTGCATCACTTGTTCTGTATATTCTATTAATATTGATATTAGTAGTAATATTGGTATTATTCTTTATCCTATTAAACTGTTTTTCTCTCAACCAAGAATTTTTTCTTTTTTTCTTTTCTCCCCCAGCCCACTGGGGAAGGAGGGAATGAGCAAACAGTTTTAGCTGCCTGCCAGGTTAACACATGACAATGCCTATCCTTTATTACAACAAAATTAAGAACATTTTGCATGAAAGAAAGACATGGGAATATAGAGAAAAGTTAAATATTTGGAGATACAGAAACAGAAGAGTTAGCTACAGTAACTACAAAACATAAACAATATTTGCAATCTTAATTATCCTCCTACTCTCACATATCATCAAACCCCTTCCATGTTCGAGGGCAGTAACCACCTACTCCCTCTAAATCACTTCAGCAAAGCCTGCAAATGCTATCTAACATTTATTTTCTGTTAGACAAACATATGCAAATGCTTATCCATATGCATAAGCACATAGACACACCTCCCGAATAAAACTCAAATCCCTCCATCAAGGTCAGTGTCCTTAACTCACACCTCCCATCTGAAAGAGTCTAATTGAGATGTGCATCACAGTGAGTGAGGAAGGACAGGGTGAAGGCGGATTGGTAATATTAATATTATCATAGAGGATAGTTAATTGTCAAGCTACCATGCCTGTTAGTCATTTGTCGTTTCAGTTCCTAGATTCTTATAACTCTTCTACTTTTTCTTGCCCACATCAAAAGCATGATTCAGGGACTGCTCCTCTCAGAAGCCCTTGTTGTTCATTGTTTAACTTTCTATTATTTATTGTTTAATTTCTTTCCATAGAAACGATCTTAAATTGAGTGTCTAGTTAGTGTTACAAGTAATTTTTCTTACAACATAATCAAAATCATCTTCACAGTCCTTTTCATAATTTCATTTCCCCCTTTCCATATATCCACTAAGGAAGCTGGGGGTTGTTTGTTAGACAATACTCTGCAGAACACCTATGTGTGCTCAAAATTTTTTTTCATTTCCACAACAGGGTGGTTTTGTTCCTTGAGTAGAGATGCTACTATGTCTGAGTGTGCTTTCATACGACTCCTTGCTCATCCAAGTCCTTCCTTTTCGCCCATGAAATAGTTTCTGGGCTTGCAACTTGCCAACATGTAAGGGGCTCACGAGGCTTCAATTGAAACGCCTCCTGGTTTCTTAAGCCAGAAAAAGCAGTCCTCAAAATACCTCAGTTAAAACCTCTGCTCTGCCTTCTTCCTTTTTTTTTTTTTACTTCAGTGGTGTCCCAAATTTCTGGAGCAATTGACTATTCAGCCTTCAGTATCTCCTGCTGTACAGTATAAAGACAGAGAGCTATTTTGAATGGCAGGCTTGAATGTTGTTCAATGAGAAGCACAACTGCCTTCATAGATAGACATGAATATAAATTAAATCTGGGAAGGAAGCAAAAAATGTATGGGAACATTTCACATGCTAGGGAAATATTATTTTAAAAACTGAAATTCTCTATATTCTTTTTCCAGTGATTTAGTATGGTTCTTAGTGAAAAACATATTAGAAAGGATTGAAACACAAAATGTTGCAAACTAAACAAAATAATAGCATCAGTCATCTCTGATATCATTATCACACTTGAGAAAAATACTAAACTTCAAGCGTATGGGACTTTCCTAGAAATTTCCCACACACTTTTTAAAGACATCTGTTCACAGCAGAAATGTAGGGTAAATTTTTGGAGGTGGAAAAAAACAAAAAATCCCAGTATCTTTTTTATTCCCCCTATATAAGATTACACAGTTTAGATCAATTTCTTTGGGGCATTATATGACCTTTTCTGCTTGTATGAATTTCTCTGGGGCTCAGGAGCACCCAGGGAAGCTCTGAATCAGCTCTATGAAGCTTTTCAGAAATGGAACAGAAATGGACTTCTATCTTGGCCTTCTGTGTCTACAGACACAGACCCACATTTAACTAATTTGCCCCATTTAAATCAAGTGCTTGTTATAAAGGGACATCCCCTACCACTCACAGGAACCCGATGCTGCCTGCACTGTGAACAAATTTCTTTCCTATGCTGATATAAGGATAGCATATTGCACTGATCAAAACCATGTTAAACACTGCCACACTTGCAAAGAGAGGCAAGAATTTAATTTAAATGTCATTTTAACTTTCCACTAGACTTCCATTTAGACTTCCTCACTATTACTACTCGCTTTTTTTTCCCCCTTATTCCATAGCTACTGAGTATCTTTATGTTCACAGATTTTAATTTTAATTGCATGCTCAACTATCCCAAATTATTAGGCAACATACCAAGGTAGCTGCAAATTGGCATTATAGTGTTCTCTCCATATGCTGAGCAGGTCAAATTATATCACCCATATGCTATATTCCTCTCTGCTGTCAGTAAAGCCAATGAATATCTTCTTTGTATCTCTACAACACGCTGCTGAATTGCTTCAGCAGATCTTGAGGTAAGAGCACCAATCTTTTTTCTCTTAAGATTACCAAAACTACATTACTAGACATGTATATTCTTATACCTTTCGTCTCCAAAATTAGTTTCCACCAGTCATATGAAATTCCAGCAACTTTCTCACAATATCAGTACCAGCAAATTTATGGGGTTTTTTTTTGGCCTTTGTCCAATATTGTATCTCTCCATATCAATAACTTTCCACTTTAAATCCTTCTGAATCAATTCTGCTTTTAGTTTTTCTCTTCTCTCATTACTCACAATCTCGGCCACACAAATTGGCAGCCCGTACTTTCCTGCCTTTCAAAGCCAGCTGTAATTCCTAACTCTAAATTTATAAGAGGTGCTTTAACCCAGCTCCTCTCAAAGAGCCAAGAAGCATTGACTACCTTGGGCTTATTCTGGGCACACAAATGTCTGAGATTGGTCAGAGTGTTGTCAGTGGTGTCTGCCTTAAAATTGCCAATTTACAGGTGTTTTGTCTGGTTCCAGCTCTGAGATCCCATTTTGTGCTGAAAGAGGAAGATCACAGGTTGCCTGATTTAGGAACAAAAATATGGGGCACAGAAAAAGGAGCCTAGAGAAAGTACTGAGGGAGAACACGTAGCCATAAGGAAAGACGTTCATGCCCAAAATACACATTCATCTGCAGGACAAAATGGCCCTTTTGGAGGCAGTGGTGGCACAGATCCCCTCAGCAAAGCCTTTTCCATTTCTGTGCCACAGCCAGGTTCAAGCAAACGAAATATGGTGCAGAGATTTGCTCCTTTACCAGTAATCCATGACAGCAAGCAAGCGCGAGATGTACAAGAAAATACTCAAGTGCCATCCAGGAACTGGTCTACCTACTGTTTCTAAACCAGTCAAGCAAGACATGGTGCAGCAGGAGACACACACTGCATTACCTGTTTCAAGGGATGTGCAAGTCCCAGAGGTACTGGGATTGCCATTGGCAGCTTTTGTATAGATGATGCTTGAGTGTAACTCTGTGTAGCTGTTGGCATGTGGTCATTTTCTGCTACAACCCCCTGCCCCCAACCAAAGTAGGACTGGCCTATGCCCTACAGGAAGACGTAGCAGCCAGATGAAATGAGAAGAAAACCACAGTTAGTAATAGAGAAGATAGATTTTCCCACATTGGGAAAATTTTAAAAAAACCAAAACAAACCCACAAAAACCATCCCTTAAGCATTTAATAAGGGACATGAGATTTGAGGCTGCACTGGATGAAATGTTACACTATACAGAGCATTTAAAACAGTAACATGATTCAGTAAAATACTTCTATAGAGATTTTAAGCCTCTGATATCAAAAGAATTGAGCAAAATAGCTCTGAGTCAAGCTGCTGCCAGCCCCCATGGTGGAAAGGTATGCCTAGCAGGCAGCAGGACTTCTCTGGTCTACCAAGGGCTGACAAGATAGGGCATGATGGGGCCTGCACGTTGGGATAGTCAGGAACATAACCCACATGTGACAGCCAACCTCTTCTGAGAGGCAGGTTTTCATGAAACAAAACCTGAGACAAACATAAAAGCATGAGAAATACAAAAGAAAAGCCAGCTCTGGTTAAAGGGTTCTTTTTTTCTTTACATGCCTGACTAAGGTAATAAGATCTTGGCATGAAAACCAAATCATTATGTGAGGACGAGCTGAGAACAACGTGTTTTATGCAACGAACTCCAGAAGAAAAGGACTATATGCCCTGGATTCCAGCTTGTGACCTCTGAAGCACAAGCTTTCTGCTTCAGCACAGGATTCCTGTGTGGAGTTTGAAATGTTAGTTTAGTCTCTGTCTACCTTCTCTATCAATTTATAAGAAGGAATATTTCAAAGAGGTATTTTGAGGATAAATGACATAAAGAAAAATATTGGATGTGCAAAAAGAGTATTGCACTGGAAGCTACAGAAATACTTTAGATAGCTAGACGTGTCTGGAGTATCAAACAGTGTGTCAAATAAATTTAAAACAATAATATAATAGATTATACCACATGAGACAAAGTTTCATGGAAATATCATTTAGGTAACAAAAAGTCCTATCAACTTGTCATCTGTTGCATGTGTGGGGGCTTGTAAATAACCATCCCAATGAAACCAAACAAAAAATCTTTTAGTATGTTCGCAGGAGAAAAAATACTACTAAAAATGTTACAGAAACTTTATTTAAATTCAGCAAACCAAAGGTGTAAAAGAGACATCCACATGATGGTCACTAACTGGGATGATATTGAAGTGTTATAGTTAAAGCAAATATACATGCAGCTCAATGGATATAATGTAATCTGGGACTTTACTGAGATAGTTAGGACCTTCGAGAGTCCTCAGGGACATAGCTGTCCATGAATTTTTACACATAATGCAGGTAATCAGTAACTGAAATGTTATGTCCACCTCATAGAGACAAGATGCATCAATGTAGCGTGTCTTCTCACAGAGATTTGACAGCTAGAAATGAGAAGATGCATCTATTTCCATAGTAGAATACTGAAAAGATTTTTTTCTAATCTTATTTCATATTAAAATAAAAGTTAAGAAAATACTTCATACAGTACAAAGCGCTTTGTGCATTTCAGTGACTATCTACTGAGCATCATCGAGCTCTACAGGAAAGCCTGCTGCACAACTGAAATGGCAATGATGGGGGATGCAGAAGGAGAATGAGAAAACTTGTTTTGTTCTTCCTGTGTCCTGCCAGGGAGCCTCCAATGGTAACAAAGCACAGTCAGATAACTTCAATTAGGGCAAAAATTGAGAGCAGAAAAGGAAATCGCTCTGTAGGCGAGTTCTTCTTCTATCACCGCTGTTAGATGTGGATTACTTCCTTCTTTTACACAGCTTCATTAATATAATATAATTATCCATGACATATAATGAGCCTGGTACCTAAAAGCAATTCTTTGACTCACATAGAAATGACACAGAATGGTCTTTTCTGGGTCCATCAATGTTTCATATTGTCATTAATGACCTAGGTGATAGAACACGGAACACATTAAATTTGGAGGTGACACCAAGCTGAGAGGCACTGAAAGTACTCTGGAGGACTGAATAAAAATTCAAAATTATTCTAACAAATTGCACTTATGTCCTAAAAAAAAAAAAAAAAAATAAGAAAAGAAAAAAGAAGAGATGCTATGCAACAGGGTCATGTGCAAGATGTTCACTCAGTCAGGAATAACCAGCTACAGAACACAGAACAAGTAGTAGCTATGTAGAAAATCTGCAGAAAAGGTACCAGGGGCTATTGTGAATCACAAACTGAACATGAGTCATCAGTGTCACCCAGCTGCAGAAAAGGCAAGCACCATTCTCAGGCAGAAAAACCCAAACGCAGGCTGGGAGATGCTGTTCTCTCAACTAGCAAGGTCTCAGCGCCAATGCGACCCAATTTTTTTGGCACCATGCATCAAGAAAACACAAATCATTTAGAATGGATGCAAAAAAATCAAAAGCAGTTACCAAAGATGAGCAAAACAACCCCCCGATGGTAGAAGTTTGGATGCACAGGACTTGTTAAACTTGGTTTAATTTCAAATTTGAAAAGGGAAGCGCTGGAATAGATTTCCTTGAGAAGTCTTCGGTTCTGGGGTTTACAGGAGGAGCAGGTATGTCAGGAATGACAAAGCTAATACTTCACAGAGCACAAAGATGGCCCAGGTGTTTTCTCAAATCCATTGCACGGCTATGAACTGAGAGGTTTATGTCTCAACAACTTGCCCAGCTATAACCAATGGAATCACCCTAAACAGAGAAGAGGGGCTTCATATCTCGTTCACAGAATCATAGAATATCTATTCTTCTTTAAAAGGACTGGGTTAGATGGGAACCTCCAAGTAAAAGACTATTTATCAAGAAGCTCCAAAATACTGTTGGGGCTGAGACTCAAAGTTTTAAAGATATTTAAAACATCCACACCCCATGGTTTTGGTGAGAATCCGCTTCAGCGCTGGAAGATCTTTAGAATATGTGATAGGAATATGTGTTCTTAAACTCTGTCTATTCTCCATAGTCTAAAAAAACCGAACACTGAAGTCTAATTTATTTTAAAGTAAAAAGGTTTTTAAAAGATAAAAGTAAAATAAGCATCTAAACCAAACTCCATTATTGTATTAGACCACTACTGTTTAAAGCAGAAACTAAACAAAGTTCATGCAAAAAGGTTTTGTCTTGTATCTTGACCAAAGCAGCATTTTTTTCCTAGGGATTAAATGCAATTTAAGAGAAATTAATCATAGGGACATAGGTTAGTGGTTGGATTTGGCAGTGTTAGGTTTACAGTTGACTTAATGATCTTAAACGTCTTTGCAAACCGAAATGGTTCTGTATGTAATGCATCAAAACATTTTCTATTTCTTGATGTTTTCATTAATCAGACTGGATTAAAAATTTCATGTGAAGGTGTTTTTTCTTCCTACTATTTAAAATGTCACTTCAACCGTATAAATGGTCAAGAAAAACTTATTTATATGCAGAATTTACTCAATCAGCATTGCTACAATGCTGTCTAAAATGGTATTCTCTAAAAATCCAGCACAGAATAAACACATTGCAAGAAAAAAAATGGTTTTTTAGAGTCTCCTGTAGTTGCTAAACTGATCTACTCTGTTTTGTAGAAACATCTGGAAAATCTACTTTGGAATGAAAAGTAACTAGTGTGGTGTATAGTATATAGCAAAAGGAGAAGAATTTTTTTTTCCCCCAATTCCTGCAGTTGTCAGGCTAGAAATAAACTGTGGAAATGGTTATAGGGAAAAATTCACTGTATATGTAAAAATAATTATTTATATTTAATATTGGGCTACAGACATAGCAGTTAAAGTGCAATATCCATCATAACACTCACTGTTTGATTCAGATTTTAATGGCACCTCTTAGGTAATGTTGCATTTGAAATGTCTGAACATAGCACTCAGAGAAAATCCAGTCAGCAAAAAAAAAATAAGATGAGAATGTGAATGTGCTTGTGAGCTATCCAAGTAATGCATTGGAAGTCTCTGACCTTGAAAAGCACAAAGGAAAGCCAAACACCTGAGTGCTTATTATCCATTACCAATCTCTTTTTAATATCAATCACTTCTGCATTTCAACAGATACTTCTGCCTGTGAAAACATGGAAAGAGAAAAAAATGCTTCTGTAATTCTACATTTTGTAAACTTCACCTGATAATTTTTAACATCATACTGGTAATAGGAAAGCTAGCAGTTTGGTTTTGGGATCATAAATCCAGTCTTTTCTAAATCAATATTTTACCTTACCATCAAAATAAGCAGGTTTTCCAAAGTAAAAAAACAAAACCAACCAACCAAAACTCATCTGTTTTTACTTACTGAGGAGCCACATGTTTCAGAAAAAACTTTCTCATATGAGTAGTATAGAAATTTTAGTAAAGACATTTTTTATCATGATGATGGTAAAACCCTGGCACAGGTTGTCCAGAGAGGTAGTCGATGCTCCATCCCTGGAGACATTCAAGGTCAGGTTGGACTGAGCTCTGAGCAACTTGATCTAGTTGAAGATGTTCCTGTTCACTGCAAAGGACTAGATGGCCTTTAAGGCTTCCTTCCAACCCATGGTTGGTCTATGATATGCAATTTTAAGCAATGCTGATCTTCACTTATGAGCAAGGAGGAATGGTATTTCCATGCTATCCCTCTCATAAATACTGCAGTCATACCAGGAAAACGACCTGTAGGATTTTAATGGCTTTTGCCAGTAGGAGTACCACAGACATTATCTTGATGCTTTATGTGTGATCCATATTTTAATTGGATCTACATTACAACCACCTCTCTATTGCATGAGATCTTCAGGATACATTTCTAAACCACACCTCCACTGATGCATGTGGCAATTCAACGCATTTTTAGTGGAGAAAAATATATAGCTGTATGGTTTGGGTGTGGAGGAAGATCTTCAAATGTATGCTCTGCATTTACTAATAGGAGCACAAGGTCTTTTCAATACTGGAATAGAATTTTTGATGAAGTGCCTGGTGGCAAATTTGAAATACTAGCCTGGGGGCCCCAATGAGACATAATTCATTCCAGTAGCAAGAACAAATCTAGCTTCTACATCCATTCCTCTAAAGTCATTATTGACCCAAGGGAAAATGCTAGCCTTAAGCAAGTTTTAATAAAGACTCTGGTGGAGTAGTTTCTGTAGCACTAAATGCGATAATGAGAAACAAGCCACTTAGCTGCAATAGACCCAGGACCTGTATATAACCCAAAAGTCAGTTTCCTGAGGTTCTTGGGATTCTTTCCAGAGATGAAACAGGCATCCAAAAGAGATTTAATTACCTTGCTCACTAATTTGTTACATAAAAATCAGTCAGGCTTAAATGGACCAATATTCTGCTTGTCTTATATGAGCATAATTTATTTTAATACTGTTTCTGTGAAGCAAAAATGTCCACAGACTAATCAAGTCTGGGTTGAAACCCAAGATTTTTTACTAAACTAATAAAAGTATGAACATCTAAATCTGGCCTTAAACATTGCTCTGCTTTAGAACTTTTTGCAGTGCATTTTAAACAATAAATGTTAGCATCTGTCTATGACTGTAAGACCCAGTATCAAATAGCATCACTGACACTACAAACTGTGGCAGGTTAAAAGTTTCTTATGCAATTACTGAAAACACTACTGATGAAGTGAGTGAACAACAAAACATCAGAGGTAGAATGTACACTTCTGAAGTTAGATCTGTATTTAGTTTTTAGAAAATAATAAAAAAAAAAAAATAAATATCCCTCACTGTGCTGCTTTTTAACCATCAACTGCAAAATAAAACCTTCCTAGACACGGTGGAAGTGATTTGAAAATTAAACTACAGGCTTGATACAGAGAGATAGAGAAAGGATCCTTTGTGTGACTGTTATGATCATTAGACTACATCCCAGGCAGAGCAATCACAATCTTTTGTGCCTGTTGTTGATGTCTGGCATTCATTCACAGAGAGATGCTTTGTTTTATATCTTCAGATTCTACAGGCAAGTATTTAAGTTGTGAAAGTCAGCAGAGGAAAATGGAGAGATAGACTCCTCGCATTGACGCTTTGTTGATACAACTGATGGGTCTGCATAAAAGCACAAGGAAGATAGGCTGGATATAGCAGTGCTCTGGGCAAGAGAGGAAATCTGAGAAAATTCTCATGTCTAATACAAAGCAGTAAAACCCCTGGTCCTACTCTTCCCCTCGCCCAAGCCAATCCACATCTAGGTACATCATCACCATGAAACTTTTAAAAAGTCTGATCAAGTATTTACTGTGCATAGCAAAAAAAAAATACTTTAACATTAAGGATGGGAAGGTGTGGACTATACACTTTGCAGTCAAACCATCAAACTTAAAGCCAGTATGCTGTATTTGCAGCCAACCCATTCATTTACTTGGAATAAAAAAAGAAGTTTGGAGTACTAATCCTTTTTATGAAAGCTCCTAAAATATTTTTAAACATTACAGGGGAATCAGTGTGTGCTTTATGAGCCAGAAGGATTGGTGCTTACCGACCTCTTTTTTTTCCTCCTCCTTTTTCGTACAGTTTAAGTTCAAATAAGATACTATGTGGTCATTTCAATAAAACTACTGGCCGTTTATATAGATGAGATGAGGGCCGGGGGTGGGTGGGGAGGGTGCAGAAAATTATTTCTAGTTTGAATGGAGATTAAATGTCAAGAAGACTGGAGTTGCCATCTACTGGAGTGTGCAAAGAATGACAACTGACAGGCAAAAATCCTGAACAGAAAGCATTAGTCACTTAACACTCTAGGTACTGTATATATTACTCATAACTGGGGGGGGGGAGCAAACATAAAAATTAACAAAGGAAATCTCCAAAGACAAGGAATTATTCCCCAATCTTAGCTTTTGAAAAGTCAGAAGATGCACAAGGAGGCTGTGTTAAAACAATTTCACTTGCCTCTGTCATTTACCCACATTCAGCAAAAGATTGTATTTATCAGTTCTCGTCAGAACACAGATAATTCCACTTTCCAGCTTCAAAAGCACTAAATAATGTCAGAATCTGAAAAGAACAGTAAATTCTTAAAATGTATGTGGCTAATCATCACTGCATTTTTAAACAACCGCTTTGTAATGCTAGATAATATTACAGAATATCTTCAGTTGATGAAACACTGACAAGCAACAAAAATCTTCTTAGAATTGCTTATCATCAGAGACAGTTACTCGATATTCACTGTGCTGTTCCAATAATGTGCAATAAGTTCCTATGCAGAACAAAAAAAGTATTTACTTTTATGTTTGTAGGTGATCTAATGTAAAGCTTCTATTTCCTACGTATAGCTCGTGCAAAAGGCCAATTATTTACTTAAGAAAATTAATAAAATCAGTGTTTAAAACTGGAAGGGCAGTCACACCAGACCTCTCCAGAGCAGGAGAACATAAAGGAAAAAAAAATCCTTAAAGTTATATGAATTAAATTATAAAGAAATAGCAAGAGACATGATGTTAATGACTGCTACAGCCTAAAAATTCTGTGCGTTTGCAGCCACGAGCACCAGACCAAAACCTAGTTAAAAACTACACAGGCACTGGGATTTTTTGAAAGCACTTTAATATTTTCTCATATTTAGTGAAGATGTTTATTAGTCTCTCACTAACTGTAGAGAATGAAGTGACTGGACAGTAGTATCTGACATGTGAACTATGTTATTATGATTAATGGAGTTCATACATAAAGGGTTATTTCTCTGGAAAACGTCAGATTGAATAATTACTGGAATTAATCCCAAAGGGCTTTAGAAAATTTTCTGCCCAGTTTCAAGTCACATTTTTGTCACATTTTTCTTATGACTAGAGGGCGATCTTTAATTGCAGTTTTAAGTAAAACAAGAACTGTAAGCAATTCATCAAACATTATGAAAAATGATGCATTTCTCTAACAGTCCTTGAAAGTAGCTAATTCACTTTTTACCTTCATCTCTAGGCAATATAGCAAAATCCAATCAATAAATAAACTGGTTTTGTTCCTTGTCTGAAACAAAAAAGCATACTGTCCCTATTTCTCATGCATCGGGTTAGATATAGAATACTCTAGAATTGATATATTGGAATATTACTGGCAATATTATTAAGATAAGTAGGGAACAGATGATGGCATTATTTGCTCTCTTGGATTTCTTAAATCTAATCAGTATTTAATGGATAGAATGGTGCCAGCAAAACCAGAAAGTCAGAGAACACATCTCAAAAGACTCAGATGAATGTGCTTCAGGCAAGTATCCCAAGGTCAGTGCTACTTCGCAATACATCCAACAGGCTCCACGGGCTGGCAGACTGAGGACCAAGAAAATGCAAGATGTATCAAATGAGGATTTTTGTTGTTTGTTTGTGGGTTGGTTTTGTGTAGGGGTGGGTTTTTTTTTTTCGTTTTGTGTTGGGTTTTTTTTATGATAAACGTTTCTATAAACATTTCTAAACCATCAATATGGGGAGAAGGTAAAGAACGAAATACATCCCAACTTCATCCCTCTGGCACTAGGGAAGCTTCTGCCCACTACAACTGCGATGTCTTCTGGTGCTCATGGCCTTCATGGCCTTCATGGCCTTCATGGGCTAGAGGTGACTTCTGCTGACTTAATGTCAATGCATGGTCCAAGCTCAGCTAATGAGAGCAGCTGCAAAAAGACAATGTGACCAAACCTCAGTTGGACAGATGACGTATCCGGGAGTACTGTAATTCACTCATTTTTGTCCAACAATTATTGCCTCAAACACACAAGCTGTGCTGATTATTGTCACATTCATTAGAACATAGAAAAAGGGAGTCCATGCTGGGCATTATGCAGGACACAGGAAGCGACAATCCCTGAAATGTAGAGCTAGAAACAGGAAAAAACCCCATAGATATCGGAAGAATTAAGGCATAGAACAAGTTAAAAAAAGCAGATAAATATGTAATTAGAAGAAGGAAAGTGAGGATCAGGACACATGTTTTTGCTTCCAGGATTATTATGTCTTTAAAGATAGGCATCTTTAATGACTCTCTCACAGACACTGCTAGTTCCAGTGTCTTTAAGCATAGAAATGATGCCCATTTGCCATTCTGACTCTCCTTCTGCTCTCTGTTGGCACATTTGGCAATCACTACGGTAACTTGCTTCATCACCTTTTGTCCCCTACTTGCCAATTCCTCAAACAGGCTCCAGCTGAGCAACGTACATGGCGATGCCAGTACAGACTCTGGGGGCTGAATGATAGTGCTGAGGAGATCTGGGGAGCGTCTCCTCTGCCCATCATCCACAGGGCTGGGGGCAGAATGGGAGCACTGGGTACAACAGTGGGACAAGTATGACATGTCCCATTGGACATGAACCTTCAGCCAACTCATGTTGCACACCACTGATTGCCCACATCTTCAGGACTGCTGTTAGGAACATTACTGACGTAATAATGAAAAATGGTTATTCTTCCGCAGCCATATGCAACATACAGCATCCCCTTAAATACATAAACACCTTTTCATAGACAAAAATCTCAGAATAATGGGAAAAGAACTACAATATATCTTGAGCCACAGGCATTTCACAGATACTGACCTTTGATTTTGATTTAGAGGCTCTAACTAAGCTTGGCTCTACACCAAATCTGAAGAAGAAAATCAAGCACTCTCTTGTCAAATTATAATTAATTTGCACTACAAAAAAAGAGCAGAAGTAAGCCAAGTGTTCTTTAAAAATTGTCTCTAGAATTCAAAATACACAGTAAAATGTTGTATATCTTGAAAATCAGGTTGATCTTTTCCTGTCTTTTCAAGCTGATTACGCATATTTCCACTCATTTAAAGTATAAATTGAGTCTTAAAAAACAATAAGCTCTTCATTTTACAGGAATATTAAAGATTCGGAATTACAGCAGTAAGAGAGGAAATGTGATTCTGAAACATATCTGAAGTAAACTCTACAGCTTTGTTACTATTTTCCCTCCAAATCTTTGAAAACATATAGAATGTGAGGGCAATTTACATTCATATTATTGTATGTATATTGAGAACATGGTTTGCATATGCTTTCTATAGCTTTGCAGGTAAATTCAGAATTTTAGGGCATGTTATTAGAATTCATTATATTTTCTATTCAGTTATTGAGAGTAAAGAAACACCACAAAGTTTTGATTACATTGTACATATCTTCCTCATAAGACATAAAAATGTCTTTAGCACAGTTACATAAATACTTTGAAATAAAACCAAACAAGAATCAGAAAGGCACATTTCAAAGACTGCCATTGGATCTCACAAAATTAAATTAGCTGTTGAGCAAAGCTGGGTTTCTAAGATTATACATGCACCACATACAAACCACCCCCACCATATTGAAACTGTTCAGTATTGCCTCAGTATTTTTAAGTTCTTTTTTAAAAAAAAAGGTCAGGTTATTCTCCTTTTTCAGAAGACATGACTATCTTTTGTTATGCCTTTAAACATGTCCTTCTGAGACTCCTGACCCGTGATTATTGCTCTTAGACATTACATCAGTTGCAAATAATACGTAATGAAGCCATAAATATTTCAGGTAGTCAACAAACCGTCTTCTTTAAGTTTGCAAAAATCACAGTGACCTATCTGAAATGTGAGTCTTTGACCTGGTTTCTGCATTATCACTTTTCTGTACAAGCTAATGATTCAGATTCCCTCTAATCTCCCAAGAAGATGCAATACACGAATGACCACAATTTCAACACATATTAATCTCAGTTTTCCCTTCAGATAATGGATATCATCAGAGCAGATGGATGGAAACACCAAAATTCTGCCTTCTCTGTCTGCCAAAATATACCAAGAAGCACACACAACTGAGAATAATAAATACAGTCTGCCAAAGATCCAATTGCCTGCTTGCCATAGGCTCTCTGCTACAGTGTATAATCTACTTCCAAGACTACATAATCTAGCTCATATTGTTCAGGTCTCCAGTAACTCCAGGAATCAGATCTAAGAATATATCAAATTATATCATTTCCTGGTAAGATTATCCAAAAAAGCAAAGTTTTCCTACAAAACGCCCTTGGGAGTCAATTCAAATAGTGCCTTCTGTGACAGAAGAGAGATCAGTACAAATCTGTAATTTATTTCCAGATACTAGTTTAGCACCAACTTTACCACCAACCTACACTTCTTGCAATAATGTATCTACAAAGGCCAGTGTAAGGTTTGTTATGTTTTCTGATTGTGCTTTAAAATACATTTGGAAAGGAGAAAAAGGAAAGAATTAAGAACATCTGATTCTCTAATACTGAGAAGAACAGATTTTCTGCTCTGGGAAAATTTTCCAAGAGTAGTTCATCCATTTGTAAAAAGACTTTCCACGAGACTGCCAGGAACAGCTTTTAACTTGTTCATCCTAGCTTTTAATAATTGATTTCATAAACTACTCTCAATTCCCTCTACCTGCTGCACCTTGAAAGTCTGAAAAGTGTTTACTGCCACTGAAGTTTTGTTGTTGATAAAAAAAATTAGGTGAACTGTTTTCCATCAGGAAGGCTATTCCAACACAACGTGAATGACTTCTCGATGGCAGGGAGTTTGCTGGCATGGTTATGCCTGCATCCTCAGGTGGGACTTGCCAGCTTTCTGAGCAACACAAGTTATTCTGGAGAAGGACACAAAATGCCAGTAAGACACAACAGGTTTAGGGCTACAACCAATTTGGCTACAGAGGAGCCAACCTGTTAACCAGCCCTAATATTCTGTCACTATTTAGTGCATTCATGATTGAACTGCCATCCAACCTCTCTAAGGCTTGATGAATCTCAGTAAATACACCAAGATAAAACTATCAACCCACCAACACAAGATGCAATAGTGTCAATAGCTATCTTGGATTAGCTACATACATGTCAGAATCTTTTCAGTGAAAAGGAGACTTCAAACACAAAAGACCAGTTAGCACTACAGTTTATTAAAAAATAATCCTTACAGATAACTATCCACAGTAGAAGAGGGCAAAGTAGATGTATCCAAGTGTATGGACAACTGTGGTCCTCTCTGCTCTTAAGCGAATTCGATGGCACCTCCAGAAATACTTGGGAACATCTTGAGGGAAACTTTTCTGGAGTTTCTAGCTTAACATTTCTGAAGGTGGAAGTAATTGATTTCCAATTAAATATGACTAACTAAAACCTGTACAACTGCTAATCATTGCACTCTGCACGTGCTTCCTCCAAGACTTCCCAAGACATTTTGGGAGACATCAATTAGCAAGAGCTAACTGAAAACCAAGGCTTATATTTCCACTTTTCCTTGTAGAGTAGGAGTTCCAACCACCTGTTAACCTGACCATAACATACCACCAGTCTTTGCTTAACCAGGATGCTCCATGATCATCAGCAACGTATTAATTGATCACAACAGCATAGCTCTTACTTGCTGGAACACAAGTAATTTTTCCATTATACCTGAACATTTGCAACCAATAACACTCTCTAGAGCTTTGACAGCACCTCCAGAAATCCATAGGCAATTTCACAGCTACTTAAGAGAGTCTGTAACTCTTTAGCTTATTCAAGTAGTCTATCAGTAATGAATGGAGGACAGAGACACTTCATCTTACTGATGATACATTTTCCTGAAAATTGACACTTCCCCACTGCATTGATAATTCAGCAGGTAGGTCTCTTCTGTGAGTGACTTTATAGAGCTATACATGACTACCTGCTACTGAATGTGGCTGATGAGAATGAATGACTGCAGTGAGACAGAAAAGTGTTTATCACATTGTCAAAAACAGTAAGGTGATTTACATAAGAATATCTATGATTTAAAGGTCATAACAAATCCATGCACTACAAGAATTTAATGATAGTTACCACTTTGACACCTGGAGCCACCAGGAATATTTTGGTGAAAAGCTTGTGTAAGGTAGTGCATTTTTATATTTACTAAAAGAGACACGTCATGTAGGTGATGGACCTCTTATCAGCTGAAACCCTGAATTCCACACAGAAAGGACAGCTGGCCAAATGTCAGGGACGACCGAGATATAAATACCAGAGAAATAACAGATTTAATTTGTTTTACTTGGAGTCACATATTTTTCTCCTCTTTTCTGTTTTTAAATGCTTCCTTGATACAAAATGACATGGTTCAGTGCACTTGAAAATTAAAGACTACCATGTAAGATCAAGGTTTGAGTCTGTCCATTCACGAAAGGAAATTAAAATCACCACTAAAAGTCCCACTTCTTATACTGATAAAAGCCCCTCAGAAAATACCAGAAAGAAGAAATATACTCAGCAATTAATGTACCATTTTGGTTTTCTACTGCTTTTTTTTTTTTTCTTAATATATTAAAACATATATATATATATGCATATTTAGACATTAGTGTCCCAACCCCATCTATACTGGATTGCAAACTCAGGCAGGTTAAATATCCTGGCACAGACAGTAGTGCCACTCAATACAAAGAATTACTAAGGATGAAGTTATTCTGAGGCTAGTTAAATGATACGTGACATTAAACTGAACACAGTATTAAAAATGTGCAGACTAAACACATTGAAAAATATTTTCCTTTCCAACCTGAACAATTTTGATGATGTCTGCAGGGTGTTGCCAGCAAAATGCACTTGTCATGACTCCAAGTTAAACTTTGTAAAACTTTACTCACATTGTCCTTCTGTAACCTACTTTACATTGATTTAATCAATCTCCCTTAAACACATAAAAACTTAGTTTGCACTTCTTAAAATGTTTTATAATAGCACATTTAATAAAGCTAATTTAAATCTGCTAATTTATAGAGATTTGCCAGAGGCTTTGAAACTTCAGAAAATGTGTAAACTTAACAGTTTGGCTGTGATAACAGCTCAGACAGTGGAAATTAAGCCCTTTGCATTACAATCATGTTCAAAGTGGATTCCCAGTTTTACTGAGAAGAAAAGTACATTTCAAAAATATAGAAGGAAATCAAATTTACAACAGCTACGTCAGGGGTAAGATACATATTCACCCAGCTTTGTCTTTTCAGATCCATGGGCCACAATTCTTGAATTTGGTCAGTACTCGCCCTCAACATCACCACCCTAAGTATATGTTGAGGTCTCTTGTTTTAAGACCAATTGGATTCTTTTTTCCAAACAAATTTTTGACAAATAAGAGCAGAATCTCTCAAGTAATAAACCTGTGAGAACTGTGAGATAGTGTGCTTTGTGCCATTAATTCTTGGTCCCTAATTCTAGTTTTCGGTCTTCAAGATGATGCTATGTAGGTGTGGTACTGTCTGCTCCAATTTCTACCTCTGAAACCAAATGACAATAGACTATATGCCAGTGTGGGAACAGGCAGATTGGTTAGGATCCAGGCTGTATCCCAGGTGATGGCAAGAATCAGCAGTGAAAAAAAGTATTCAGCTCTTTACAGGGATGCATGAAGGAGTTTCAACTCTGCTAAAGGAATTCTTCATGTTATACATAGCATTTAGATGGTAACAAAGTGATCATTATCATCATCTGATTTGCAGAAAATGTCAGCTTTTCTTGAAGGCATAGTTGAAATTTTAAGGCCTATTTTACAGATCCTCCCTAAATTTGTATATGGGGGAGGGCAGTAAGACCTACCCCATGAGGACTCAGAGTCTTTTTTTAAGGGGTAAAACCTTATCGCTTGGAACATCTTTTCAGCCTCTGTAAAGTTTTATGGGTTTTTTGGGGTTTTTTTCCCTTCTAATTGCATCAAAATATCTAGCCACGTAATACAGAATATATTCCTGGACAAGGTTATTTTTAGGCTCTTCTCCTGCTTCAATGCTCTTTCGCCTGGTTCTGTCATTGCTTTCCCTCCTGCTTTTGTGTATGGAGAAACAGAATTAAGGTGTACTGCAACCAGTGGACACTTGCATAAACATCCTGCTCTGAATAAAGCAGCATGATCTTAGGAAAGGAAGAACACATTCAGCTTCCCTGCCCAAATGCTAAAACATATAAGACATTCATATACTATTAAAGCACCTTATTTTTGCTTTGAGAGCACTGAAATGCAATGGCTGTAAACAGCAGAAATATTAAAATAAACCGAATTGGGTACATAAGAGCACATTGATTCCCGGGTTCTGAAACTTCAAGATGGTACATATTAGTAATTTATTTAAGACTTTTTTTTGGCAAATACATTCACAATGAATCTCCTTCACACATTTTAATGCACCAGAGCTTAAGTTTTCCACGACTTCTGAAAAAACAACTTTTACTGCATCAAATGACTGCATTCTTTGATCTCTACCAGCACAGACTCACAGCAACCAGCCACACTCAACCACAATGAACAGCTCTAGGATTTCATAGCTCTGCAACAGATACTTCAAAAAGATATATTTTTTTTTTTAAATTAACATGATTGTGAAAAAGAAAGCAAATGTAATGGCTTTGCCCTGCCTCCAACACCTCATGACTGACAGTGACTGAAAATCAGCACGATCCTCTGCAATACTTGTATTTCCGTGTGAAACTTCTTCGTAGAGAATTCATGCCGAATTGTGAGCTGTCAGCTCCGATCACATTCACCAGCACACAAGCTTTAGACTCTTATTTCATAATAGGAAAAGATGGCCAGCTTTTTCCTGACAGAAGTAGCGTATCTTTTTCAGTCAGTAAAAATTACAGAGAGAGAGAGAGCTCATTGTCGATGCATTTCCCATAGATAATGAGGACTGCAAATTATCAGGCAAGGAATTTTTTTGGTACATGGAACAAAAACCAGCACAGTCTGCAGAACTTACTAACTACTCGGGTTTTAAACCCCTTCTTTGCATGCTGCCGACATGGTCAGAGTAACCTATAGGTTGATCTTAGTATCTTAGTCCCAAAGCACAGTAATCTTTATGCTGCAAGAATTCTAGTTTTGTGTGCCGTAGCGTACGCTGCATTAAAAAAAAAAAAAGAAAAGAAAAAAGCAGCCTTTAGGAAAGGCATGTGCTGAACACACACAAAATATGCAGGATGGAAAAAGACCAAATGTAATTAAAGCTTACATGAAACCAGACATTCCTATTTGCAGAGCTCTGGCGGCATTTCTATGAGAAAGAATGCACAGAATTTCAAATCATGCTCTATTTAGACAATGTCAGAAGAAAAACACATCACACACACATCCCCCCCCACACCCCCCACCCAATCCCCCAACCCCAAGGCTCCAAAAGGCAAATCTCATCATCAGAATTAGAGAGGAAAAAAAGCAATCCGAAGATACTGGGTTACACATTCCTTCCTTCACAAACCAAGAAATCAAGTATCTCACTCTCCCGGCTAACAGTTTATAGATTCAGACTTTAAACAAAAGCAAAAAAAAAAAAAAAAAAAAAAAGAGAAAAAAAAAGAAATCCTAATTCTCAAGCTTCCTACTTAGCACTGCCTCGCTGCTGATGATTTGTGTGGCTGTGTGTGCGTGCCCGTTTGAGAAATGGCGAGATAGGCTTAAAGTATTTTCCATTTCATCAAAGAGCATATATTACTTTCCTGGTTCGCTCAAATGTTGGTTTTATGCCCACCCCTTTTCAATCTGCCCATGTCTGAGATGCACAGTGCAGGCGTACAATCCTGAGCAGCTTACGACACTCAGTGAACACTAGGTGCCTCTGCATGCTCTAGCAACACACTGCTCAGCTGAAGGGAAGGGATTCTTGCTGTCTCTCTCTGCTCTAAGCATCACCTAACAAGCAAAGCGAACAAAGAATGGGAAATAAAGCTACCCTTAGCCGGTCAGTGAATGAATGGTAATCTCTCTATGGAGTAAAGGTTGTGCCGGTCAATGGTCGTTGCAAATGATGGACATTAAACAGATTGACAAATCCTGTGGAGTACGTTAGTAAAGAGTTTGGAGTTTTGGTTTTTTTGGTTGGTTTTTTTTTTTTCTTCCTTTTTTTTTCACGCCACAGTGTTAACTGCAGAGAAAAGGACAGAGGGAGAAGGAGAAGATCAAGCTCATGTACATAGTTCTGAAACTTGCAGGTCCTAGGAGTCAGCTAAAAAGCTAGCTGGACAAGCCTTTCGCTCTTTGAGCAGAAGCGAAGTGAGACATTGTGAGCTTGCCAGCCTTGCACAAAATTGAAAGGGACTGAATTTGTAGCACAGAGGGGTCTTTTTTAGCTCTGCATATAATTAGTCCAAACACAAAGGAAGCAACTGAATGGAGGTTGTCACTCTCTGGAAAAGGGTGGGTAAGACACTTTTTAATTAAATTCTTTCATGAAGAAAGATTTTTTTTTTTCTTTGCTGCAGCATTTAACATGAACAAAATCACTATCATTTTACCTTTGAATGTCTGTGAACTTTAATGCTGCACAGCTCCTGCATGCTGTAAAGTGAAATATTTGCCTCTGTGTTTGTTCTGTTTGCTGTTTTGCTTTGGTTTTCTGGCTTTGTTTTGGGGTTTTTTCTGGTTTGGGTTCTCTTCTTTTTTTTTTTTTTTTCCCTTAAATAAAATATGATGTAGAATTTGAAAAGATTCAATGGACATTCTCAAGCATATTTGGAAATATTCTTGCTAATGGATTTCCTTCTTATCGGGCTCTGTTTAAACTGGCTGCTGAGGAAGCCCCCGGGGTTGATATTGTGTACGCTGGGTATCTTTTCTAAAATGCTTCCAGCCGTGAATAGTGGGTGTCCACAGCTATGTCGGTGTGAGGGCAGGCTTTTGTACTGTGAATCACTGAATCTTACAGAGATGCCTCGCAACCTGTCGGGCATGATGGGCTTGTCTCTGCGGTACAACAGCCTTTCAGAGCTGCATGATGGACAGTTCACAGGGTTAATGCAGCTCACGTGGCTCTATCTGGATCACAATCACATTTGCTCAGTGGAGGGGAATGCCTTTCAAAAATTGCGGCGAGTTAAAGAGCTCACCCTGAGTTCCAACAAAATAACCCAACTGCCCAACACCACTTTCCGACCCATGCCAAACTTGCGCAGTGTGGATTTATCATACAACAACCTACAGTCTTTGGAGCCCGACCTGTTTCACGGGCTGAGAAAACTAACAACTTTGCACATGCGGTCGAACGCCATCAAGTTCGTGCCAGTGAGAATTTTTCAGGACTGTCGCAGCCTGAAGTTTCTAGACATAGGATACAATCAGTTAAAGAGCCTGGCTCGAAACTCTTTTGCAGGCTTGTTCAAGCTCACTGAGCTGCACCTCGAGCACAATGACTTGGTAAAGGTGAATTTAGCCCATTTTCCCAGGCTCATCTCCCTGCACTCTCTTTGCTTGCGAAGGAATAAAGTGACCATCGTAGTAAACACTTTGGACTGGATATGGCAACTTGAAAAAATGGATCTCTCCGGCAACGAAATCGAATACATCGAACCTCACGTTTTTGAAAGTGTACCTCACCTCAAGTCCCTGCAGCTGGACTCCAACCGGCTGACCTACATCGACTCCCGAGTCCTCGACTCCTGGAAGTCCCTCACTAGCATCAGCCTTTCTGCGAACGCCTGGGATTGCAGCCGCAACGTTTGCGCCCTGGCCTCCTGGCTGAGCAACTTCAAGGGTCGCTACGACAGCAATCTGCTCTGTGCCACCCCCGAGTACGCGCAGGGCGAGGATGTTTTGGACGCGGTGTACGCTTTTCACTTGTGTGAAGACGCGGCGGACCCAACGAGTGTTAACACCCTCTCCCCGGTAACCAACAACAGCGACCAAATGTTCAGCTACGGCTCTGCCACCGCCACGTACGACGTGCAGGACAGCGACGGGGACCAAACGACATACGCCATAACCGTGACCTTGCCCGGTGAGAACTCGGAGAACGCCGTTCAGATTCACAAGGTGGTGACGGGGACCATGGCACTGATTTTTTCCTTCCTCATCGTGGTTTTAGTGTTGTACGTCTCCTGGAAGTGCTTTCCAGCCAGCTTAAGGCAACTAAGACAGTGCTTTGTAACACAGCGCAGAAAGCAGAAGCAAAAACAGACCATGCATCAAATGGCTGCCATGTCAGCCCAGGAGTATTACGTTGATTACAAACCCAACCACATTGAGGGAGCCCTGGTGATCATTAATGAGTACGGATCTTGTTCCTGTCACCAGCAGCCAGCGAGGGAATGCGAGGTGTGATTTTCCTTGGGGATTTAAACAGTGTGCAACCAAATAACAGCGTGCAGGCAGACAGTGGCACGGGGGGGGGTTGCTGTGCTTTGCTGGTGATTTCTGACGTGCTCCTCTCCCGAAATTGTTAAGAGGGGCTGTCTAACAGACTTGATATTTTAGCTTTATTGTGTCTTAAAAATCTTCAGGACAGTCAATCTTAAGATTTCATATGCTAATACTCCCTTTGAAGATCTGTCAATATTCAGGAATCTGAGAGTGTAAAAAGGTACCAATTATTGATCTTTTGTAAACTAAGAAAACTGTTTAAAATAATAAAAAAAAAATAGCATTTACAGTTTTTACAGACTGGTGTATATTACATGAATTGTTCCCTGTATACAAAATGCAACAGTTTAACCTCTTTTTCTCTTCGTACTGAGTGTTGAAATGAAAGTCTAGGAGCAAAGAAGCCACATAAAATAGAAAGCTTAAAATTAACCAGATGGCTTCACATTGTAATTAGTACACACTCACTTACATCGTGTTACTAAAGATACGAAGCATGACACTGGAATTTTATTTTTGTTAATGTGTTACCTGTACAACAAGGAGCCAGTGCACCTCAGAAAGCCTAAAGTTTTGACTGTGTCCCCGGGACAGGATTTCTGAGGATTTTTAAGTACAGCTCACTTGTTTGTTGCTGTATGATCCACAGAACCTGCATCATAACCCCTAAAAGTATTTCGTACCAAAACTGATCATGTTGCAAGGTCTCACTAAAAAGAAAAAAACCCAACAAAACCCAAACAACTGAAACACAGCCAAAAAAAGTGCTCGTTACCATTTTGTTTAAAATGAAAAAGCCAAAAAAATAAAAATTTAAGGGCTTTTCCTAGCATTTCCCACTTTTATGCTTGTTTTGATCTATAGGAAGAGCAATGAAACCCTTGCTTTGGGCACTGTGGTATCAGGGGGATTGGAGAAGAGCAAAATCTTTTGGGTTCTCAGTGGTGAAACCTGTGTGTGTTGCAGGAGTAAAACCTCAGCTGTAACACTGTCAGAGTGTAACAGAGAGTTATTAGAGCATACTTCTGGGTCCTATAGTAAACCGCTAGCAAAGCCTGTCTCGTGTTACTCACTTTCACCACCAGCCTTCACTAATGAAACAACTCAAAAAAAATCTCTGCAGAGGCTCAACGTACATGAACCCTCCTTACTAATGACTGATAAATGGAATTGATGGGTATGAGCAGTGATTTAATAATGTAGAGTCACACAGCTGCTTCATTTGACTGCCCTTAAATAAAGGCTTCCTTTCCTTGTATTTTGGATTTTTCATTCCAGTATGTGAACAGCCTACTAAATGATTTTTTTTCGACAACTCCTCTCATACTAATGAAGATGAGGTAGTTTTAGAACATCAGGCAGAGCATCTTGAAATTTTCTTCATACAGCATTACGTGCTATTAAAATGCTACGGAAAATGAATTGGCTAACATTTCTATGCTTTGTAAATACTCCTCTATCCTTCAGTTACCACCAATAGAGGAAAAATTTAGAAATCTAAGATACATTTTAATTTAACACAGGCTTTTTCTTTTTGATAGCATCGAAGTGCCACCTACTCTTAAAAGTCTGCAGCAGACTTAGAGTGCAGGAAAAAAAAAGCCTGCACAGAAGGTTTTAGCCATTAATTTTGAGCATAGAGAGTGAAATTTATATTTTTTTCTAACTTACACTATTTTTAAGAAGTCAGAACTTATTTTCCTCTATTTGGTACATCTCAGCCTGTTTAATATTAAATATGATGATAGACTCTTAACCAAAATTTTTATTTAGTGAGACTACAATGTCATCTGTGAAAGCCATGAGACCTCATAGAGGGAGAGGACTTTTTTCATAAGAAATTTAATGAAAAGCAACTGCTTTTTTATTAAACCCACTGAAAGTTCACCCACAGCTTTGAAACAAGCTAGCTCTGTTAAAACTAGGCTTTTCTTTCTTTTTTTTTTTCCTTTAAAACAACGCACATTACTGTTTCTGTGCCTCAAGAGGGCACAGGCCTGATCCATCCTGAAACTCCCAAGTGACCTGAGTGTCCATGTATGAACCTAAAAGTAAGGGCAGAGTAGATAAGGAGTAAAGAGTCCCCTTGTCTCTTTGGGTGCTTGATCATATTTTAAGAGAAGATACTTTATTCTATGGTAACCGAGGACCAAACTAGATACATTTTTCCCATTAAAACCTTCTCCGAAATCAATAGGGAATTTAATTGTGAAAAATTGGCTCTCTAACTTTGGACTGTGTTCCTCAAATCAACATGCAGCACTGCAGCCAGAAGGACTGATTACAGCTACTTGCCAGGAAGCTTCCAAAAACCACCAAGACTGTTAAAATATTGCCTGTATATGTGAAAACAATTAAAATAAAAGTATTAGCTTTATTGCTATAGTGCCCCCCTGTCGCTGTAAGGACACGTATTAGTTCAGTCATGGTTTTTCCCCTGTGAATCTGATGCAAGATTGATACCAACAACAACAAAAAAAATCATCCCGTGGTTGTATTTCTATGTATTTTTAGCGTTATTTGTGGGCTGTATTTTAAACACACTAGTGATTGCACCCCTCTGGAATAACTCCTGCTGTTTATTGGTGTTAGCAACCTCAAGCCACGTTTGCAGGGACACGAGCAATTCTGCCTTTGGAATTTATTCACCTCTATGCTTCATGCATCTTGCATTGACAGCTCAAGTAAACTGAACAGAACATTTTTCTTTAAAGGTGCAGTGATTTCCTAAG
The DNA here is from genome assembly GCA_020800305.1 of Porphyrio hochstetteri. Taxonomy (NCBI): domain Eukaryota; kingdom Metazoa; phylum Chordata; class Aves; order Gruiformes; family Rallidae; genus Porphyrio; species Porphyrio hochstetteri. Next base: position 6,473,809 of record CM036909.1, read on the forward strand.
TGAGAGCTGATTTTGGTACTGCCTGTTGCCATTTCTCCTGAAGAGAGGTAATGACCACCAATGACTTGCCACCCTTAGCAGGATGATGGATGGTTCCTCCACAGAGCACATAAGTTATTAAACTTCAGAAAACAATATGGTTTAAAATCTTCATGCAGAAATCTTTTCTAAGGGTGATATCTTCTAGAGACAACCTCCTAATGATGTCCAGACAGTATCTGGAGTTGTGGACACCCTCTGAGCATCTACTGGTACAATGAGGGGTGTCACTACTATTCCAGGGAATGGAGGTGCTCCATAGGGTTCCCACGTCTGTTCTGAATGTCTACATGAAAAATACATGGATTGTAAACAAATACAGGAGCAAGCATTTCATCTCAATCCAGCTATTGCAAACCCATCTATTCATCCTGCTCCAGGCAGCATGCATTGGTATATAAGAGAGTTATTATATTTGTTCTGCATTTATAGACACTGTAGGGACACATTTTCCCTAACCTTTTCCTCCAAATTTCATGTTCTCCAACTGTCCAGAGATATGTCATTTCCTCTCTTTTGATGCCCTAATGCTGGCTCCTGAAATGGCTCCAGAAAAAAAGAGGAAAAATAATTTTAAAAAAAGAAGGATGCTTTTTGGGTTAGTTGTGGCATTGTTTTTTGTTCAGGAGATGCTTGGGGAATATTGAAGGAATGAAAATATTTTAAATATTCCCTTTTTAACGTTCCACTTAAGAGGACTAATCTCCCTTTTATAAATAGGTAATTAACATTATTTTCTTTTTATTTAAGTGTCTCCTAACATGCAAGACAGGGTGAAAGGCAAGTAAAAGAACTACCTTTTTTGAGGATGGTTAACACTACCAGTGTTAGAGATCTCAAATATGCAATCTCTTGCTGCTAACATCAATATACACTCACAGTGCACCCAGTGATGAAGGAACTGTTGCTGTGTATGCTTTGAATGTATATAAGGGATGATTTATTTTCCTTTCTGTCTTTTTTCCTTCCTTTCTGTACTATTTAAAAAAAAAAAAAAATTGATATGAAACCACAGAATCAATGCTAATGTACCACATTCTGTTTCTGGCCTGAATATATAAAATACAAAGAAATTCTGTGTTAAAGCTGGAAATTCCCTCCTTTACCATGCTGTTTGAGTACTGCAGGGGGTTAAACCAAGGGGACAAGCTGTTCCTCCATGTGCACAGCACTAGCTGGATGCTCTGTACCACTCTGAAGATGCAGTCCCATGCCTGGTTCATAGCTGGTACATGTGCCAGAGAAAGATCATCAGTGATACCTAAGGATATTTTTGTATGCTCTAATATATTCTGTATGTTTTTTATGGCCAAGGCATTGAGGGGCGCTGGAAATGTGCCTATTTGAGCATTTTCTTTGGTTCTGATAAAAAAGCCCTTCATTTGCTTTTGAGATGGACTAAATTTGTTTCTTGTGCGTGTCTTATTCCACATTAATAGCAAAAGGACAGTCTGAACACCACTCCCTCCCAGCTTCCCCAATGGCATTCAGAATGGCAAATAAGAAGGACTATTTAATTAGAAAGCTTATTTCTAGTGCAATAATAATAACAACAGCGATAATAATAGAAGAAATTAAGAGGAGACAGGAGATGAGAGAAAAGACTGCAGTAACGACAACTAAATCAGCTTGCTGCTGGCTCCCTATGCCTTTTCTTTTTTAAAGATGGTATATCTAAAGGACTAGCAGAGATGAAAAACCAAGACTGAAGGTGGGTGGAGAAACCAGTTTTAAAAACTGTGCAAGCAGAGATGAAACAGCTTCTGGCAAGGAGGGTACGACACTAAATAGCTCCATTGAGCAAGAAAGAGAAAAGGGTGAGGGGACAGGATAAAAGGGAAGATGAGAACCGGTGAGAAGGCAAGGGGATCACTCTGCACACAGGGAAAACAAGGTTTTTCAGTGCCTTCACCTCCTACGTTAAGATCATGGCAAGGACAACAGCAGAGATGTAAGAAAGATACCCGGCATCTCTCTCTCTCTCTCTTCCCCTGTCTTTTCAAACTCACAGTCACACACACACTCATTTACAGAGGCACAGACGGACATGCTTTCCCAAACACACGTGCACACAAGCCCGTCAGTCATTTCCCTCCCCTTCATCCTCCCTCCCCACCCCCCGAGAGCACAATGCCCCCCTCATCCATCAGTTTGTTTGCTGAACTCTAGCACCGTGCCTCTTCCACTAATTTTTTTGGCTGGACTTCTTAGCTCGTCACGGCACCCTACAGACTTTCTAGAAAATCAGATTTTTCTACCCAAAATCTCTCTTTTTTTCCTTTAAGAAAATCCTCATTTAGAGAGGGGTGATCTTGAGCTATAGAAGATTGTCCTACTAATTATGCCCACGTTCACTCTCCCTTATGCTCAGCTTCTGTATTCCCAGCTATGACAAACAGATCTGAGAGATTTTTGCCGTGTTCAGTTTATCATTATGCACCAAGGTTATAGTTTTCCTTGACCTGCTCAACCCAGTCTAATATTAACAAATTGGAGCATTTATACGGGTTCCTTTCCAAGCATGAAGTTGATTAGGAATTTAGGAAATGGTGGTGATTTAAAGATTAACCTTTCATATAATTACTGACATAAACCAGAGCTATTAAGGTTTTAGAAACAATTATTCAGAATATTCTAAGTAAAAAAAAAAAAAACCAAAACACATTTAGAACCATGGAAAAGACCTTCCATACCAGCCAAATTTTTATATATATATATTTTTTTTTACAGCACAAAACCCTGGTGAAAGAAAAGGAGTAAGTGCAGCCTACCTCTAAAGTTAGCAGAAAGTAAGGCTACAAAAATATTACAGAAACCAAGCAACAATCTTCTGCTGGCAAGACACAGCCTGTAATTGGGTGGGTGGCTGTGAAGATGTAAGATGAATGCTGCAGAGCACTGTAATTTTATTGCAGTGTGTCTGCTTTAAAGCGAACATATTTGCAGTGAAATCGTATTTCCGTGAGAACAGGGCAATTGTTTTCGTTACAAAGATAACGTCACTTGTTGGCATTCAGAGGCGATTATTCAGCCTTTAAACCAATTATTGCTCTTACTCCCTTTTGCTGGTATGATAGTTTGGTGAGACAGACAAATGTAACAGGCGGCATTGACCGAAGTTTTAGTTCAAAGTACCCAGATTTGCATTAGAAGAGAAATTCAGTTTAAAATAAACACCAGTTTTTCACCTCTTCCACCACTTCTTTTCCCCAAAATCCAAGGATGTACATCACCTCCTGAGAGCAGAGGTAACTGGCAGCGGCTAAAGGATAACGTTAGATGCGCCTGTGCCTGGCAAACAGCACCCACTATTCCTCTAAAGCACTTTTTATTTTAAACTATTCCGCTGCTCTTACGTTCTTCACATCCTCACTAGACACAGTAACTACCGCCAGAAAGATGTCTTTCAACACGGGTGCTATGGGAACGTGACCAATTTCTGAGCTAACGACGACTAAATCCAATATTTCAAAGCTAATAGGTAAGTATAAAAACCTCATTTATCGCTGAATTACCATTTTCAGCCCAGCAGATCGCTCTGACTGACACGGTTAGACACTAAACCTGGCCCCTCATTTGTCACAAACTTTGTGGTGGCCTTTTCCAAGACCACCACCTTTCTCTCAATAGCGAGTAAGAGCACGACAGCGGGGACGGGACTGAAAATTGTATCTTCAGTAAAATCTGAGCTGAAAAACAAACCCCAACCCCAAACCAACCTCTGCATGGACATAGCAAAGTGATGGAGTGCTCACCCAGTGAAGATGATGCAGCTTACATCTACCCCATCTCCCTGCAGCAGCGCACCTCTGTACTCTAGTGGTTACAGTGAGGTATGAACAAACACCCTCTTCAAACCTGCGGGACTCAAACTGAGAACAGATTGCTGAGTATCTTTTAAAATACGTACTATACATACTTTCCCTCTAATTTTTATCCCTTCTTATTCACTCTCCCATTTTTCATTCCCCAAACTTCACAGGCAGAGTGAATCAAAAAGGAGGGGTCGGAGGGGGGAAGGAAATGGACCCCTGAAAAGCCCAAAGTAAACTGCAAGAACAGTCCACAACTATTGCATTCCAGAGGGTTTTATCATCTTAACAACTGACAGCACTTTGAAACACATCTGCTATCAACCCTCTTTGCAAGACGAGAAGCAAAATGAGCTCCTGGGAGTAAACCTGATTCTGTCCCTGTAGTTCAGTGCCTGTAGTCACAGTCTGGGTCACTAAGAGAGCCCGCTAAATATTAACGAATCTTAATAATAATGAGATGAACCACCTAGGAGTATTTCCCCCACTTCTTCTTTTAAAAAAAAAAAAAAAAAAAACCCACCCAAACTTGATTCCACACTAAAGTTTAACTTGACAGAAAATTTACTTCTCCGATCCAGATTATTTCCCAAAGCAATTTTTATTTTAACAGCAAACAAACTTGTGGCTGCTGCTAAAAGGTTTGCAATCCCCATGCTAAAGAGGCCACCGCATGTCAAACGTTTACCTTCATTTCATGTAAATGTCACTCCATATTGGGCATTCTCTATTTCTTTACCAGCATATGCGGCTGCCTCCATCTTCACGAACCTTCTCCTTGCGCCACAACTACCTTTACAAACAGCCCAGGACCCAATGCTACTGTCAGATCAAATTCCCAAACAACAACAGGATGTAATGAATTTATTATGTAATTGCTGCAGTCTAATAAATTGAATGTGAATCCTATGGTCTGAAACACAAAGAAATAATGGAGACAATAAATGAGTGGAAGAAATGCATCTGACATACTCTCTGTGGGGAAAAAGAAACCAAACCACAAAACAACAACAAAAAAACCCCACTTTGTGGGAAGATGCTTAAGCTTGCAGAAGGTGGAGGGCATCGAGCACAACTGCAAGAAGGTGAAATACATGAGGGAGAGAAAATCAATGCTAAAAAATAAATGGGAAAATTGAAAAGGGGCAGTGCCCATAGCAGATTACTCAGAAAGAGAATTAGGTGAAAACCAACATAGGAGAAGCTCATGAAAGGTTAGCAAAGCTCTGTGATGATACCTGAAGACAAAATGAGTCTATCCAAACACATCTGCAGCAGGGGAAACAGCAATCCATGAAGCTGACCCCTGAGCCTCTGTCCATCTTTGCTCTGTCACCATGGACTTATATTGGTATATTTTTAAAAATCTTAACTGCTTTATTGCTGTTACGCATAGAACTGAACCCACAGAGACTGTACTTTTACTTTAGGTGAAATATGCTAAACCAGTAGGATTTTTTTTAGATGGGTAGCACTTCCATGATGAAGTAAACCCTATTGTATGGGATTTGTGAATGCATTTCTTTGGCTTCAACAACTGATAGGGATCACATTATGTTATTATAGATGATGGAATTAATACTTTCCAAAAAAGGTTCTGCTAAGTAGGTCTGTGAATTTAAAGTCTATATATTTCATAAAGAAAACTTTCTTTTTCCCTCTGGTTACATTGTTGCCTTATGTAGTATAATCTAGCCCCAATCTGTCACTTATCATTAGTAAAGGAGTCAAGCTACGGTTAATGATAACTCTTAATAAGGATTTGATTAATAAATCCTGGATAAGTCAAACTTGAAACAAAGACCAAAATCTATCCCAAATCGACTGTTTCCAGGTAATTGAGATGTTAGCAACTAGAAAATCAAAGTGAGAGCGTTTAAAGCAAACTGGTGCATTTAAAAGAACAAATCAGTAGTTCCAAATAGTATGTATCAAGAGATTAAAAAAATAACCAAAAAAAAGCTTAAAAAATAGAGTGGAGGAGCAAGTAAAAAATAGTAGATTTCTAGTAACAGTAGCTGTTGCACCAAAACCTGGATAACTAAAATACACTGCTGATTAAAGGTGATCATAACGGATCCGTCAGTCTTATCTCAGTAGCTGTTAATTTTGTTTCAAGACTTGTTAAGGTCTGTAATAGCACAAAACAGGGTTAAGTCACTGGTCATCTGTGGAGGAACACTACGCTCCTCTAATAAGCTGCAGTCCTGAACCTTTGGGCTACTTTAATAATAACAAAAATGGTTTGTGCTAAAGGCAATTTTATATTTGGCCTTTTAAAGAGCTTTTGACAAAATGCCTTTAAAAGATATTCAGTTTCTCACAAATAAGACAGGTTCTATGGACACAGAAAACTAGCTAGGCACCAAATAATACAGTGCCCTTCTATACAATGCAGCCAAATACTGGAGCGTAGTATGGTCACAAGGCTGCTGAATCATCCTAGCTACAATCAGGAAATGTTTGTTGTTTTTCAAAACGATAGATTATTTATATAGCAAAGAAGTAACAAAAATCAAAACGATGGGCAAAGGGAATTCTAAAGGCTGAAGATTATATAAACTGTGATGGATAAAATTCTGAATTGTCAAATACAAAGCAAAATAAAACTGGTTCGTCCATACCTTGGAGATGTAAGTTATATGCAACAATTGGATAAATATCTTGCTGAGTATTGCACTGAAATTCTCTGAGTGATGTGCAAAGAAAGAAAAAGAAAAAAAAGAAAGAAAAAGAAAAGTGGAATAACATCCCAAACACATACACAAGAAATTAAATAGCTTGATATAAATCACTGCGCTGTCTTCAGTTAGAAAACAGCCCCCCGTTCAGTTAAGAATAAGTTAGGACAGGATATAACAGCTAGATATGGCGAGGCTACTGACAGGTCAGAGGATGAATGATTTGGGAAAGTTTGTATTGAACGAGAGAGGCAAAGAACCTGGACCTACAGCTGCTGCTCGAGAGTAAAACGTGTACCCATTCCCCCTCTAGTGGTCAGTCCACACAGGGCTACTGAAAAATCACATCACGGACGGGAAAGGAGGGAGACAAGGCGCTGGCAATTGATTTTCAAACAAGCTCGCATCCCCTCCCTTTTTTTATTCCCCTTCCAATTTTACGTTGCTTCGCTTTATAATATTATTATTTGCTATTCCTCATTAAATCTGCCTGATGTATTCCGCCGTTGTTTCTTGTCATTACTTAGGGCAGAAGCTGTTTTACAGCTGAGGTAGGTTTTTTTCTGGGGATGTGCTTGTACCTATCTGCGAGGATATGGAGTGTGACAGGGGCCCATGCACACTCTAGCATCAGAAATAATCATAAATTAACAAGATAGACTTTTGGACTCATTGTATAAGACATCAGTGATGCAAAAAATAGGTATTAAAAAAAAGGAAACAGTTGTACAAAAATGGGAATATTGAATTAATTTTGTACATATACCCTAAAATGGTTTGGATTAAAAAAGGTGGTTTTTTTAGGAACAACATACAGTGGAAATGGTCTTTTTAATTTCCTACTCATGGAGCAGTCACTGAATTTCAGTGTTTCTAACCAGCCTGTACATCTACAGTCACCTGGAGAAATTGAGGCCAGATGAACTGTTTACATCCCCACGTTTGAAATACACATGGGTTCTTCTTGGTCAGTTACTGCTTCTTCTTTCTTCTACAGGATAGTTGCTAAAATTTGAAGAATCCCCATTTATACCAATTTTTCTGAATCATAGAACCATTTAGGTTGGAAAAAACCCTTAAAACCATTGAGTCCAGAATAATGAAATATAACAGACCATTTTCTCTTCCTGACTTTTAACAATCCTACCCTCGAACATTCTGTGGTTCGAAGGAACTGAGATGCTAAGCTGGATGCACTGAGGGGTACTGCTGAGGACTGAAAAGGAGTTGTGCTCTCTTTCTGGCTGAGATAACGCCAAACACTGTGTTAGGACTGTGTGTTTTAGGGTCCTGTTCTCTACCAAAAAAAAAAAAAAAACAAAACAAAACACCTGGTGGCTTGGAGCAGATGTGAACAGCCCTTGGTTGCCCTTTCATGGAGTCTACTACATCCTCAACAGTGTAACAGGCTGTGGTTATAGGGAAGATTAGAAGTAGCAAGGGATTAGATTTTTTTCTCCTCTAAAATCTAAGCTCTAGTTTAGAAGGAGTTCAGATCTAGCACTTTTATGTTAATTTTAATATGTCATTATTAATTTGTTCAACTGAAACTAAAGACTAACACAACAAACAAGGCACAGTTTGACTTCTCACATCTTGAATTTAAAAAACAAACCCATTTCCAATGTGTCTTAATAATTTTACCTAATTAAAAATACTTAGAAAACAGATTATTCAAATGATTTGTATATAACAATATAAATACTTTGCTCTTCAGCATCACATTAATTCATTACTATCCACAGTCAGAGCAGGTTTGATAGTCTGTCCCTTACGATGCAATTACAGACAACCCTTGTATTCATAATGCCCACTGTCAAGACAGTTTCAAGAAAAAAACAATGTAAAGAGCTGGACAGTCAATTTAAAAAATAATTTAAAAAAAGGCACTTGCATAGCATGGAGGTGGGTGCAAGTAGAAGGAAAAGCTTACAGGGAAACCTAAAGAAAACTGATCCTGTGCTCAAAATGGTAAGAAGATATCCAGCCCGATCCATTAAAGGCATCTATTCTTCCACCAATACTTACAGAAGCCCACATGCTGTGCAGTTACAGAAGTGATTGTGAGTGGATCATAGAAACACAGAATCATAGACTGGTTTGGGTTGGAAGAGACCTCAAAGATCATCCAACCCCCTACCATGGGATGACTTGGAGTAGTTGGATGAGCATCTCATACTGGTGCAACTTTACCTGTTCTTTAAGTGCAATAATATGCTTTGTTTCATATAGGAAATGCATATTTTTGAACACAGAACTTGTTCTTCTTAACCTAACTCTTTCTGCTCTCACGATTTTTAGCTGAAGACACACAAGGTTCTACAAATTGAAAAAGAGGGGCTTCTTCAGACTGACAGCCTCGTGTATTCTGTGATTTCCCTTGAATGCCATTACTGGGGTAAATTAAGTGTCAGGTTCCAGACTAATTCATCACTTACAATTAACAATATCCATGATACTTTTTTCATTACAGATAACACTTTACAGAGTACCAGAAGCATTTTTTTATTGCTAAAGTTATCTCAAAGGCTTTTTCCCAATATCTGCCACAATAAAAAAAAAAAAAAAAAGAAAAAAGAAAACATTCAATCATAATTTTAATGATAGATCTTTTTTCCCTTCACGAAAATTAAATCTTAAAAGCCATTTAATTAAATTGAATGATAACTGAATTACCTTAACCATGCAAAGAATTAAAATTAAGGATGCTCTCTCCCCAGACACTAAAATATGGCATGCCAGTGTTTTACCACAAGGAAGCAAACCTTAACAAAGCAAACTATTCTGCGTGGGTGTTTCTTATACATAAATAAAACCTCTCTTCAATAACCTCATTTCTTTGTATTTTCAATTGCAAATTTTTACCTGTGTCATTCTGTGACATGGAGAATGACAAGTTGTTGAGGTCAGACCACACGCCCTGAACAGCAACAAGCAATACAACTTCAAAATAAAATAGAAAACAAACAAACCAACCAACCAGGTTCTGTTTTATATCTCACTAATTTTAGTAAAAAAAGGACTCATGTTTATTCTAACTACCTGCTTAAGTGTCCTGGTGTGTAGAAACACAACGCTCCTTAGGTTACTAAATCAGCGTTGGCCCAGCTGCAGCTTTACAATATATAGCACACTCTTTCATGTAGCTTTTGCATGATGTTCAACTCCATCCTTAAAGACCGTTTGCAACCAGCAGTAAACAGTTGATGTCATTTCTTTTCCTTTATAAATGGTGTATCTAGTTTCTTCTCCTACTGCAGAAGTTTTATCTAACCTATAGCTAACCTTGTATTTGTTTTCCCCTTCCAGGAGTTAAAAAGAGAAGGTTTCTTTATATTTCAAATATAATTTGCTAAGTCTGTTATGTGTGTATTCTGTGCTTCCAGAGGATTAAAGAAGACATTTTATCACCGAAAGAATAGGATAATAGATTTGCAGATACAGCAATCTTGTAAAACCCAGAGTTCAGAAAAACATTCACACTACCATCAAGAAGGAAAAAAATATTTCCCAAATTGTCCCAATCTCTTCCTACAGAGATTAAAAGGACAATGATGCAACTCCTACATGACTCCTTTCAACTGTTTATAACAACAGACCAGTTTCAATTCCATTCCTGTGATTATGCTCTCAGGATTATTTCACGCCTGTCTCTTGGTTCCTATATTTGTCAATGTTAGGCATTTTTTTTTCAAGGTGAACACAAGTTATTTTATTCAGAGGTGTGAAAAAAACCCTGTTCCTTCATGCATTAGTCAGGTTTCCATCACTACAAAGTAAAGCATCAATTGGGCTTAAAACTCTAGAAATCACATTTTTTGAAACTCTTGCCAACAACATAATTATGCCCCAAATGGTTCTGTGCCAGGTGGTTTGGCTAACAGATGGAATGGTATATTTGTTCACTCTTCATAAACCAAGCTCCATTCCAAAAACTGTGAGCCAGAAGTATCTAAATTATTGATTGACAGTTACATATGCCTAATAATTAATTAAACTCTAGCTACAAATTGCAGTGAGTCTTGTGAGCACTTAAGGGGAAAAAAAAATCATAGAGAAAATGTGTGATACTGTCTTTACAGTAACATCTTTAAATCATGGCAGCTAAAAATAATGGTATGCAACGATGCACTACAGACAAAAGAGCTTTGGTATGAAGTGTCTTAGAAATGCTTAAAGTGGGACATGTTAGATAACGTCAAAAATTGTTCCTGTAAGATTATTTTTCATGATCCCAGACTTCAACAAATGCTTACTAAAACCAGCTTGGAGTTGTGATCAGACCTAACAAATATGGTCAGGTTCAGAAGACTCTTCCCAGTTAACATATACAGTATGTAATTACCATTAATGCTCTGGATGGAGAAATCAAAGCAAGTTCAAACAATGAGACAGATGTTGCTTTATACATCCTGAATTAGGAGCAACCTGAAGCTCATGTATTTCTTGCCTGCAAAAGATGAAAATATGGACACCTCTGTCATCTAGTGTATGGTCAGACAGTTCATTTCATCTGGATGTGTCAAAATGATGGTGTGTGTGCTCAACCAGTAATGAAAGCAAAGACAGTAAATCCAACATAGTCTGAAGGTGTTGGACTTCAGCATACATTCTGATTAATTGTGCTGAAGATGCACGGCAAGCATTCGAGATTGGTGAAGAGCACGTGTCACCGGTCATTTTCAAGCTGGAAACAGGCTGGATTTTCTGCTTCTGTGCCAATCAGCTGGACCACAAAGGTACAAGAAGTCTACAGCAGAGCTGACCCTGTCCCATTAAACATTTCCCTAAATGTCTGCAAACATCGCTGATTTTCCAGCCCATGCAATGACCCTCATCAAGTCCCCACAGGGCTGAGGGTAAGGCTGTATACATTTCCCACTCCTCCCATGGGAAAACAGTAATTTACGTAAAAACCATAAAATGAGTAAAGCTTTTTGTTTCAGTATATTAATATCCCTACTTCTGCTATCACAAAGCTGTGCCAGAAACACTGATTTAATAGGCACTGCAAAGCAATTACCATGCAAATAATATTAGCCAGCAATTTATTATTTTTTTAGTGAAGTCCTTGTTTTGGCTAGCAGACCACAGTGACAGATTCCAATAAAAATGGGTAATTGAAAGAAATTTCAAGTCTCTAAATAGCTGTGACACCCAACATATGAAGCAACAGTTCTCAGACTGGCCTGCTGGCCCGCTTGCAATTTCAAGTATGGACAACCTGAGGAGCCAACAAAGGAACAACTCAGGCAGCAAAAAGAGAGCACTGAAGCAATGGGGAGGAAAGATAGCCAGGAAAACTTTCTTTTACTAGTGACATTAGCAACGAGGACATTGGAGAATAATCTAGAAGGATTCAGGCCACTTAGGAAATAGCATTACTGCCCTAAGTCCTGTCTTTGCCTCTGGTCTTCATAAGAAACATTTTATTTGGTAAAAGTAAGTCTCTCATTTTAAGTAACATATACTCATCTGTTTATAGCACCTGATTGGAAGCTTGCTTAGATTCACTCAAGTGCTAAGCTCCATGTTCAGCTTTAGAAGTTCCCCACCAATCTTCTTATCTTTGATTGCTTGGAGCTATTTGATTTCACCTTAATTTGCTTAATTTTTCTGTTCTTCATTTCAGTACCAGAAAACAAAGTTGCTTAAATCACACCAGAGTGCTGTGACATTCACTGTGAGCATTTTATTCTATAACAAGTGGTCAAAATATGCAGTTCTATTTCCTTCAGTCCAACACGATTTTGCCTAATCAAATTAGTGAAATAACGCATTTGATTGTGTGTTATCTCTGCAACTAAAGATGATTTCATTATGATTCAACTTCCAGATACAAGGCAGGACTCTGTAGTTTTATTTATTCCCCTGCTGGAGGATGCTGATTATACAGCATACAAAATACAGTTTAAGAACATATACCTTTGCTATGTTAGCCTTGCAGCTTTAAAATTCAAAAGCTTCTTTTAATTAACAATCTAAATACTCCAAATATAGAAACACTTTTCTGTGTATCTTATGAGGAGAAAAATAAAATCAACACTAGCATGTGTCCTAAAACTTCGAAATATTTTTAGCAGGAACAAAAGAAAACTACTTTCTAGTTAAACTGATGAATATACAAATATTGCATTGTTGTGCTCAAGATCAAGTACAAATTGAATCCGTGATTTCATTTATGGAAATAGGTAAGCTGGGAAATGCAATTACTATCTATAAATCATTTTGCTATAACCTTCTACTTCAATATCCTTAAATAGCAAAATGCAACTGAAGCTATTTTAGTTAAAGCCTGAACAAAATAAATCCTTGTGGCAACACTCATCTGTCAGGGGATTTGATGTTCTCCAAAGTACTTTTTGGTATTAAGCAAGCAATCTCTCACTTCTAACAGACTTTCTTATTGATATGTATGAGCTAAGTAGTTTATTATTTATAGTTAAGTGTGAAATGATATGTCAAAGAAAAACACAAAATTAGGGAAACTGCACATTACAAGATCTAAAATATTTAATTCCCATACAAAACAGCTACTGACAGTTGTGTACTGGGAGACATAATAACATGGCTAACAATTAAATTATGCCTCCTAGGAAATCTGGGAGAAGAAAATACGTCACAGTCAAGTCTGTCATCCTTGGAAAGACTATGAAGATCATCATATACGGATGCACTTTTAAGCAAGCCCAGCAGAAGGCAGAAAGATCACTGTAAAGCTAGTAAAAACACCAATAGTAAAATAAACATTTTTTACGCGAAACAGTGAAAACTTCACCAAATTTCCAACACTCAGTTCACTACAGCACTGAATCAAGAAGCAAGGTAATGATAATGGTAAGATCCTATTAATGTCAACGGTGATCCGAGGGTTGGAGCAGACAGGTTGAGAAAGTTATGGTTCTTCAGCCTGGAGAAGAGAAGGCTCAAGGGAGCCCTTAAAGCACCTTCCAGTACATAAAGGGGCTCCAGGAAAGCTGAAGAGGGGCTGGTGACAAGGGTAGGGAAGGACAGGACATGGGGAATGGCCTTTAGCTGCAGGAGGGCAGATGGAGAGGAGATGAGAGGCAGAAATCCTTCCTGGGAAGGGTGGTGAGGCTCTGGCACAGGCTGCCCAGAGAGGCTGTGGCTGCCCCTGGATCCCTGGCAGGGTTCGAGACCAGGCTGGATGGGGCTTTGGGAACTCTGGGCTACTAGGGGGTGTCCATGGCAGGGAGTGGCACTGGCCAGGCTTTGAAGTCCCTTCCCACCCAAACCATTCTAGGATTCTAGGAGTCTATGTTTTGTCATTCAGGTTTATGCACAAGCTCACTGACTTTTACTGAATCTATCTCAATATGAATGAACAAACATAAATGTACATGACACAATATACCTTCTTTGAAAGCCTTGGTAATTTCCTTATATCTCTAATTATCTGCACCTTATTTTATGAGGATACATCTGCATGTATGATAATTGAATTAATACTTCAGTATTTTGCAATTGAAATCCACTTCATTTCCTCAACAGTACTTCAGGCAGAATGGCAGCTGACATGACAAAACCAGGCAGGAACACATTTGGCATTTGCCACAAACCTATATCAAGATACGTAGTCTTGACTCTCTGGCTTGCCAAGGAGTAGGAGTGTTCACAGGCAAAGATCCCAGTTTAGACACAAGATTTTAAATACAATATTGGTGGTTAAGAAAGCACTATCTGTCTATACCTGAATTTAATGTACAATGCCAAAGCTCATCTGTCTTTTCAAAAATGGATGCATCATATTGCTGGACAGATTCTGTCACTGTTATTTCAGACATGTTTTTTGGGGCTTTTTTTCTTTTTTCTTTTTTGTGTAGCACAAACCTAGGGTTTGATGAGATGCTGCTATTAGCATCGCTGTTTCCATCTAATGTGAACAGCAGGACATCCCCTTATCCAACCATGGATCAAGTGCTATGTTTTCCCATGGAATGGAGGTTGGCCTAGAAATACGGTGGCATTAATGACTGAACTCACACTGTCTGTAGGTGAGTTGATTACTCTCCTCACCACAGGAGTCTTGTAAGAAGCCAAGCTAATTGAACATAACGGTAGCTTAAGTGCAATCTTCCTATTTGGTGTAGGTTTTCATAGCCAACGGGTTATTTCTACACCTGTCCTGAGAAGTTAGGAGCTCAGCCCAGTTAATGTCCAAGTCAGATTTTATCACAGGGATTTAAAAGATTGACAATTACATCAGGATCATGGAGAAACTAGATCCTCTTTGGTTACTAAGCCTTTTCCCTTTGCTTGTCTGGTGAGAGTGTGCCTCATTGGTTCGGATGGGAACTTTGCATCAATGATGCTGATTAACCTGGAGCATGTCTGGATGGATCCAGAGAAAGATTTTTTTTTTTCCTTAGACACAACACTCCATCAAGGGCTTGGTTAAATCTCATACCAATCTTTAATTCTCACCTATCAATACAGTGCTCCTAAATAAGCGTCTTCTCATCTTGTTTCACTGTCCTTGGCTACCTTTGTTAGACAGTGCCTGACAACTAACAAAATATAAACAAACAATTACACCATTCTTTCAGAACTCTGTGGAAGCAATTGGTTGTAGCATAGAGAGATTTTAAATTAATATATCAGGGCCATCAAAGAAGAAAAATATATATATATATATATTTTTTTTTCTGTTTTACTTCTTCCATGGTATCTAAAAGGCTTGATTCTTAGATCACAGGTAGTCTGGTTAATCCAGAAGGTTTCCACTCCTCTAGTGATATTACAGACTTCATTTTGCTGGAATTTTCTGCTAAATGTGTGTATTCAGCTGGCTGGTTTCATATTTTTCAAAGATGAGTGAAGTTTCTCCAGAATTTTGCTGGCAAGGGAGTATCAGCTCATCCCAAAGATCTGGAGGATTCTTGGGAGTGTGAAGCCAGGGTTATGGACACAACATTTCCTCACAGAGAAAAGCATGGACTCCTATTCCAGAGCAAAGGAGGAACAGTCTCCAAGCCACACAAGGGCACATATGTTCTACCAGACAGGAAAGCAGCCTACTGAAAGTCACTTTTAACAGCTACTTCCAGAGGCAGCCACCATTTCAGTGGCAAATTCCACTAAAATAACTGAAATCACCTTCTAGCAAGGTCCTTTATCTTTGACCAATTGTGTAGTACAGGGCTCAGGAACTGTTGCACTCAACTTCACACCCTACTTCAGAGCAATTTCCTCAAGTACATAGGTAATGTCATTTAAAAATATTGCTTAATGTCAGAAAAGAAAAAAAAAATCCTTGTAATAAGGTACTGCCATTGGCACATGAAATGGCTGAATTAAAGCTGATAGAATACTTCCAATTTAGGATAGTCTAAACAGCCAGTAGAATATCACCAGATGATATTCACAGGATAAGAAACTATTCTAGGCCAAAGTGCCTCTCAAAAAGACACAAGGATTTAAAATCATTTGTAAGGGAACCTGTTCAATCATCCTCTGTGTCTACGCAGGGTAAGATAAGCAATCAGCTCAATTTGCAACAAAAGAGGTTTGGGCTACATATTAGAAAGCATTTTCTAACTGTAAATACAGTTCAGCACAGAAGATTAAATAACTTGTATTTGTGCCAAAAAAATTGGCATTTTTATTCTTTATTGCAAATGAACTGTATTAGGACTCTTCCAAATAACTGTCCATATTATGTTGCTTTTTAGGAACAACAAGAACACTTTGTATTTTAATTTGAAAAATTCAAACCATTTTCACTTGCTGCCATCTCAGCAATTTTCTTAATTTAAATTTACCTATGCCCACATAGTGAAATATATAGGTACATGCACATGTAGTCATTTTTGACAGCACGCAAACTGTCATGTAATGAAATAATGGAATCAGGTTAAGGTAATTGGCAGGGAACAACAAACCTTTACATTGAAGCTGTAGAGATCCATACACTTGCACTGGTATATATGCCTGCACCATATGTCTGAAATTACTGAGTGGCCATCAGCCTTAAATAAGGTGTAGATAGAATTTTACAGCTAGGTTTGATCTAAAAGGTGGCACCACTCAGACAAGCACCAACTCACATCTTCATTGCAAGTGTATCTACATATAGTCATCAGTACAATACAGATTGACTTTTTGCCGCTTATCTCCAGGTTAATGGAAATTCCTGTTGACTTGACAGCACAGGAAGACCACTGCTTAGTGAAATAAAGTGCAAGGTAGAGACAGAAGCAAGGATGTATGATGTTAGCTTTATTCTATTTGCTTTTGTTATGTATAATGTAAAGGACAGAGGTGCAAGTCCCTGTTTTTATTTTATTAAGGTACTAGCTTATAAACGGGACTATTTTTGATTTCTGCATTTTTCATTTGCCTTTTGTTCCAAGAATTTTGTTCTTTTCTGGTAGTTTAAAGAGGAAAGACTGCCAGGAGAAAGAATGGGTATCACTAACTCAGATTTTTCATATGCAGAACAGGACTAAAATTTTAACAATTCCAGATGGCTTCGACAACAGGGATATGGTACAATTTAATTCAAAGACGCCTTTATACTTTCATTTTCTAAAATATTGTATAGAAGCGTATTAAATATTGTTATTTAGCTGCTAAAATGATAGAAAAAATAATTGAAAGCATTTTAAGAAGCCATTTAGCTCACTTTCCTGCAACAAGGCAAAATCAATTGTATCATTCCTGACAAATGTTTGGCTATTATCAAAGCCCTCCACTGATAAGGATTTTGCAGCATCCTCAGGCAATATTATTCCGTGCTGAACTCCCTTTACTCCTAATACATTTTCCTTAATTCTTATCTGAACCTTCCCTGCCTGCAAAGTTATTCCAGAACTATTTCTTCTGTCCAGCAGGAAAATGAAACCTCTTTATTCTGTTTCACTTTGCAGCTATATTTTACATAGTTCAGGACTTAGAGAAAAATGGTAATGATTTTCCCTTCTCCAGACACACCACCACCAATTCACTCAGTCTTCTCTCATCAGTCATATTTAGGTCTGTGATCATTATTTTTACTCTCCTTTTCAATCAGACTTCATTTTTTTTACAGTCTGTACCCCAAATTGACACAGTACTTCAGGAAAGGTCTTACAAAGGCAATTAGGCAACATATCCAGCTTACACATGGCTGGCCTAGGACCAGATCAGGTTATGATGTACTAGAACTGACCTACATCCTTTCCTACAGAATCTCTGCTTCCTTAATTGGTTGTTTCCTTTTATAAGATGCATATTTTGTTATCTAGAGATATTCACAGAAGTAGATCAAGGAAACATATTTAGGATTTTGCTTTTTTATGAATAAATATTGAAACTATGCATATCCATGTTTATAAATACTTTTATGAAAACCTTTTTTTTCTCACTATAGTCTGTGTTTTGTTTCATTAATATCTCAGTTGCATCCATAAAGTTCAGTTCTCTCAATATTGTGTACACACCAAACTACCTTCTTTTAGGGAACCACTTTTCTTTTAATAAAGCAGCTCATTTGCCTAAATTGACCACACACAAATACATTTGCACAAGCAGAGTTAACTTTCCTGCCTATTTCAGCCAGGCACTCAACCATACCTTTAACTTTACAGTGACCTAAAACTGAGAATAAGCCAGTCATTCGATATAAAACAATAAATCGTTCCTTTCATAAACTAACGTCTGAAAATAAATTGTCTTGGAAAGCAATTCTAAAAAATATTTTAAGGAAAATATTTTGTTTCACAAAATAATTCAGTCATAGAAACAATGCATTTGTCAAGACACTATTAAAAATACTGGGTTTTTTAAGTATATTGAGAAATTTTTTGCCCTATGATGACAGGGATTTCATTTTCCTATCCCTTCCAGAGAACGGCAGCTCTTCTGACAGTGCTGCAATACTTCTTCTGGATGTGACCCAAGTAAGGGGACATTTGACAGGCATTACAGAGCTGAGAGGATCTACATTAATTGTTCTGAAAAGAAAGCTGTCTTCAGAAGATCTCAAACAACATCACATAATTCAGCATTGTGTAAAACAACGTAGGGCTAAATTATACCCCAAATATTATTTTAAGCTCTGATCTTTGTCGTTTATCCACTGTTAATTAAACACAATAAACCTCACATCAGGAATAATGCTTTTGTGAGAATATGAATATTTGGAGTGGAGATGTGATCTGTTTAACTGTCGAGTGTGCTAAAGCACCTTAATGTCCTGCTTCAAAGCCTGCCAAAACAAATGGAAAGACTTCACATATTCATCAGCCCATGATCAGCCTCAACTGTTAATATTCACAAAGTTACCTTACTCAAACTTCTGATTTATGTCACAGATTCTCTATGGTTTTCTTCTCCCCCCTCCACCCTGGAATTAGCTGTGTGCACATACAAATGCGCTCTTTTCTCTGTCTCCGAGCCCTTCTTACGCCCCTTCCCATTTAAACTACTTTCATTTCATCACATTTTTCTTGACTGATACATTTTTTTCACCCCTTCTTGTGTGTCCCTATGCCTGAGGCCAACACCTCTTCCTCAACTCTCTCTTATATCCAACTCCTCCCTCTTCCACACCATTACTAGCAAAACATCTTAACATGAGCTCTCAAGAAAGGGTCTCTCATTAGGTATCTCCCTTGGCTACAGACCTGATTTTTAAGACTAATTTCACAACTAGTCACATCCTCATGTTTAAATTCTTTTCTGCTAAAACTCTTCCTCTTTCTTCTCTTTTTACTAACCTGATGCATACATTTCCTGCAAAAGCTTCACAACCTGAAGCCTCACTATTATTCCCTGTGTATATTAAACCAGAATGACTTCCAAATATATCAACTTTCTAAATATAGCCGTGATATCAGATTTTCTGGCATCTGATCCAGTTTCTGTTTGGGTTGTAATCTCTTTGGGACATACTCTGTGTCTTCATTTGCATTCTGCATGTAACATTTGACAAATCATTTAGAAAAAAAAAAAAAAAAAAAGTAGGGTTTTTTTGTTGTTGTTGTCACTTGTGGCTTTAGCATTAAAACTAGTACCTGGAAAAGTTCTGTCTTTCAAAAGTTTCTATTCATTTCTAATTCAGGCAAAATTTGAGTGGATTTAGTAACATCCCTGACTAAATCCAGACTGATGTAATACATAGAGCTGTGAACACTGAAGTTTTCCATTACGTAAATGAATCCAGAGAAATAACCTAGAGAGAGATTATGAATGAACATACATATATACACACAGACACACACACAATTTAATGTTAAAACTATCTGATTGGATAGCCTTTTTTTGTACACGGGTGTATGAGTAACCATAGCCTGGTACTTCCTGAGCTTTACTGCTTTTCATTGCATTTATTCCTGAAAATGACTACGGTGTAGAAGCAGACAAATTCTGATTACCACACATTAGAAATTTTATTTGGTATGTTCAGGATTAAATATATTTTTAATGAACATTATTTTTAAGCTATCTTATTTTCAGACTTTAGAGCAAGGACTGCCAAGAGTTTGCATTCAATCAATTTATTTGGGAGGTCACATGAGTAATTTGTATAAACCATTTTTATATTTTACTAAGATGTTCCAAAACTGTTAAAGGCAGCAGTTCATCTCTTAGCTCTAGTGCAACCACAAGCTCCATTAATGAATTCACAGCCCAGTCTCAATATTTTACTATTTGGTCTAGCACAGGCAGAGGAAGCATCATGTATAATCTCTCCCCACCACCTCTCTCTGTCTTTCTCTCTCTCCATATATAAGAGTATATATAGGCTTATGTATATAAGCCATATACAGAGATACAGATACCTATATTCATGCTGACTGATATTTCTGTTCCAGACACGCTATTCATTATTAGTCATGATAATCTTGAAGAATCTTTTGAGTTGCTTGTATTGCATGTATATCAATTTAATATTATCAAGTTAATGCTTATCGGCTTGCTTTGGATTTTTCTAAATTAATTTTACCAGCAAAGCTAAGAGTCTGCCCATCCAGCTAAAAATACAGATGTGGTGAAGAGTGAGCCTTTACGAGAAAAAGTCTGTATTATAAGGAGAGAGACAATACTTCCTTCAGTTCTGCATTACTTACCTATTTTTATTTAAGTGATGCTCTTGTTTTGCCTTAGTGAAGGCCTATCAGTGATTACCAGTCAAAATTTGGCAAAGATCTAAAAGACATTTTCAAACTTATCAGATAATAATCCTTCAGCTGAAAGCAAGCATCTCCTATTTATCGGGATCTTTACGTGGCTTTGCTAAAACATTTTCTTTCTGACTTGTCAGCAGCCAAACTAAGAAGAATTCAATGACAAATGGTCTACTTAACCCTCCAGAAAGGGAACCCGACTTGTTTTTTAGGACAGTTTTCATTTTTATGTCTGAAAGATCAGACAAAGACACATTACCTTTCAAGGAAAGTGATGATACAACTGCAACATTTGGAAAAGAATCTCATTCTACCTGAGTGTTTTTGTCTTTTTGTTTGATTGCTTTTGGGGAAGGAGGAAGATATATGCAGAATTTAATAAAATTCTGATCTACAATGGTAAGATTGTCCTTTATTTCTGAGATGCTATTTCTGTAATTCAGTAGGACAAACAAATTATCTATGTTTTAACTTGAAAAGGTAGAGCCTGGAAGAACCAGGCTGAGTCCTCCAGACCTCCAGAAATCCTCTCGAATCTCAAACATTCTGTGATTCACAGAATCATGGCATGGTTTGGGTTGGAAGGGACTTTAAAGGCCATCTAGTCCAAAGCCCTACAATGAGCAGGGACATCGTCCACTCGATCAGGTTGCTCTGACCTTGAATGTTTCCAGGGATGGGGCATCCACCACCTCTTTAGGCAACCTGGTCCATCATTTCACCAACTTCGCTGTAAAAAATATCTTCCTTATATCTAGTTTAAATCTCCCATTTTAGTTCAAAACCATTGTCCCTATCACTACAGGCCCTGCTAAAAAGTTTGTCTCCAAAAACAATTATAGAGAACAGGTATAGATGAAACCTTTGGAGGTGATTTGTCATCTCCCTTTGTCTATTGTCTCATGAACCTAAGTCAGCAAAAGGCTTATTTGCTTCTGAATATTAGGTTTTTAAACAAAGTTGCTTTTCTTCAGTTGCTAGGTTTATATTCAAAAACAGGCTGAGAAAAAATATTTGGTAAAGACTTACTTGGTAAAAGATGTCTTTCTGTAAGGGAGACTTGACTACAACAGTTCAATTTCAGAGGTTGATAAAAAAATGAACCAGGAGATATCTGCAAAGTCATCTAGTTCTTATACAACTCCCAGAAAATGCAACCATATGTCCTTATTGATTTCAGCATAAGTTGTATTAATTCCATTACCAAGAAATTATTATTATTTGTAAGTAAATGGTCAAGGGACTTCTGCTCATTACCATTAGTGAGCCTGGAGTAATTTCATATTTGTCTTGATGGTCTTAATGAAGATATTTCTGATCTTCAGCCTTAATCCTTCTTGGATTCATCTCATTTCTTCTCACCAAGTTACACACCAGTGGAACTAACAGTTACATAATCGGCTTCAACAATTTATCTTTTTTTTTTTTTTTTTTTTCATATCCATGCTTTTCAAACACCTACATACATATCACATCCTCCTTACTTGCTCTAATTCCAATGTTTTAACTAGTTCTTCATGACAGGATGTCAATGTCAAGTATTATTGAGCCTTAAACAGAGTCAGGGATTGCCAAATGTAATATTCAAGCACCTTCCCAACCATTATTTAGCAAATTGTTTAGAACTGATCGTAGGGAGGGCTTAACTCAGCTGCACTTACCCACATTTCTCAGAACAGCTTTTTAACCTCTTTATTCTGCAAGGTTTGTTTCTGTTTCTTTGTTCTGAAGGGTGCAGTAGTCTATTGCAGTAAGGGCTTATATGAGAATTATGTTCAATTTTCATCATTGGAGCAGAAGAGGCTATGAATCCAAGGCACAGTAAAGAAGCTCTTGACAAATAATGAGTGAACTACTTTTCGTCTTTCTTCACAAACATAATGGAAATGATACGATTGGCACAGTTCATAAGAATTTTCCACAGGCTCTTGAAAAATAAATATGAAACTTAAAATTGCCTTAGAATTTTGAATTAAATGTACATTTGCAACCATTGTTTAGATGGATGATTCATAAATGCATACTATTACAGGAGCAGGAAAACAAAATTGTGAAAATAAAGCAGATTTGTTTTTTTTTAAAATTGCTGTAATGTATCACTAAACCATTTTTATATATACAGCCTAAGAAAATAATAACAAAAAATCAAGCCAGGCCACACAAGTGGAAATCTGGCATAATTATTACTCTTTTGACAACTGCGAAACTACTATTTTCAATTTGTAATTCAGCTGAGCTGATGACAGATTTCTCTTCATCATCATTGATTTATGAGCTCATCTTGTCAACTTTTTCCCCCTTCCCACATTATTTACACAAGTTGAAGCAGGTTGTTTTTTTTTTTCTCTCAGAACAAATGGCAATATCTCAAGAAACACTATCAAATGGTGTAAATCCATAACTGCCTTTTGAAATAAAACAGATTTTGTTTGGATGCTATAGCTCAAGTCTTGTAACACTAGGAAACAACCAAAAAGTAAAAGTAACAGAGCACAACATGATGAGTGTCTGAATTTCTCTCTTTTTCTTTTTTTTTTTCTTTTTCTCACTCCAAAAACAACAATTACTCCTATCACAAGCCATTGCCCTGGGACTGTTCATTAGGAGTAAGTAGATCACAGAAAGTATGAAAAGTACATCTGAATCTAAAAATCCAGTCTTTCAAGACATGCAGGTTTTGGGGGTTTAGTTTGATTTTGTTTTTGCCTTTCTTTTTTAAGATGGCATCTGATAATTTATTCCTATTCTATTTTAATAAAAGGAATTTTATGAAAAGCAAATGAGCCACTGAATCATTAATTAGCACACCACTTCTAAGCATATGTATAATAAAATGAGCATTAATTAATCTTCTCTATTAGTTATAACTTCCAAAATTGTTCAGTATCTATCTTACGTAATTATAAAAGCTTAGCTGATAATGAAATTTTTCACATCCCAAAATTAAAAAAAAAAAGAAGATATTAACCAATAACTTAAAAAG
Source organism: Porphyrio hochstetteri (assembly GCA_020800305.1). NCBI lineage: Eukaryota > Metazoa > Chordata > Aves > Gruiformes > Rallidae > Porphyrio > Porphyrio hochstetteri. Next base: position 6,497,453 of record CM036909.1, read on the forward strand.
AGTTGGAAAACTGAATTGGCATGTTCGATTTACATCAGAGCCATAAAAGATCTATATGGTCAGTGCTTTAGAATGTAAGGGGAATAAATACAGAAAGAAGAGTGGCCCTATAAAATGAACTTCAGAAGTAAAACCAAATGGAATTTTTACAACTTTACATTTTAGACCACGAAATTTCACTGAACATCTGAACTTCTTTCCAAACATTTCAAAATCCCAGGACTTGACTTAACCAAAATTAAACATATCACCCATTCTTGCCTTTGCTTCTATTATCTTCTACAGTTTATATAATCTTTTTGACCTCACACTTTCAATACAAAGGAAAAGGGCTGGAAAACATAATGTAGACATGTAATTACGATACTTTTATTAGTAGATAGTATATGTCCTTGTATGAAATTGAGAAACAATAGCAGGTAAAAGTGCCTTCCTGAGACTTTTGATTAGCTGAATAATCAAGCTGTTGTTTCTTTCAATGACCTTTCCTGTTATGATATAGCTTATTATCAGCTTCCCTACAATGCCTGTCCTCTAAATACTGTTCTCTCTATTGTAATTTCTTTCTTGACTCAGGAGAATATATTTTCTCCTTTACTTTCCTTCTATTGAAATTGTCAGCATCTCCCACAGTGCTAACTCTTTGACCTATTAGATCAAGGTAATTGAATGCTTATCTCTTATTGAAATGATACTATTTAAAGTCCCATTTTAATATCAATCTTATTTCATACTACATATAATTTACACAAGCTTCTAGAACTCTTTCACTATATAGCAAATTTCTTCAGAAATACCTGGGTTGGTCGATGCTTTTAATTCACTTGTCAAGCATGATATTACTTCAGTTAGCCTGAAGTATGTACAGGTATTTGTTAATTGTACTCAGACAGCAAGCTGTAAAAAAAAAATCTTATAAGAAAGATACTGTGTAAGAGTTTCTGGGGTGGGTGGTCCAGTAACAGTATCTTTAAATAACAGTATTTGCAAGAACAAAGATATTTACTATAAATAACTGCTGGAGGACCAGGGCCATCATTTGTATATGCTTCTTTTTGCTCTTGGTCCTACAGAGACAATTTAATTTACCTGTCTCAAATTCTATAGAGGAAAAAAAAAAAAGTGCAAATAGTTTTTGTTGATGTAATTTATGGAGCTACTTTAGAAAAAAACACATAATGTCAGCAAAGGGAACTATTTTTATCACAGTATATTGTTTAACAACCCTTCACGGTCATCAAATTTAGTGCACCTATAAAATGTGAGGCAGCTGCAGAGGATGAACCAGCAGTTTAAAAATACTAAAGAGCCAAAAATTATCCAATTCCCCATCTTCCTGATCCACTGAAATTGTTAGTTCTGCACAGAAGTGATGTGTAGATGCAGTATTTACAGAAAGTTGCCAGAGTTTTAAAATCGGGCAATTCTAGGAAGCAATTTAAGCAATTATTAAAATTAGGAGAGTGAGTGACTGTCCATAATTACAAGCTAAGTTAATGTCCTCATAAATGCTCTCTTTTAAACTAAGCAGTGACGTTCTTATAACCCTGAGATAGGATTACCACCACCAAAGTCCACAAAAAGTATGTTGGTGTCAAGACATATGCAGATCGCATCTAGAGGGCCAAATTCCCACTTAATGTGAGCTGCTCAATTTCCTTAACTTCTAAGGATCTGTGCTAATTTCCATCACAGTAATACAGAAACCTGATGTATAACTGAACCCTGTTAATGGCCCAAGCTCCTAAAACCCCATACTTTATAAATATAATACTATGGGAGTTTTGATCTTGGTTTTGCTTTGATCTGCAGCCTGATGGCACATGTAACAATTAACCATTGTGCTCCCTCTCCCATTTACAGTGGAAAAAAAGACATTGCTCAAAAAACCCTTGTTTTTTTCTTTGCCCATTTCATTAGCTTTCATCTAGCCTCCAAATATTTGCATTCGTGTTAACTATTCTTTCAGCTTCCATTTCTGCTGCTATCAAGCTCACATCCATTCTTTCCCCCTTGAAATCTCTTTCACCAGGTTCTGCCCTTCAACCTCCATACCTGCTCCTCTTCCCATCACTCTGTCAAGATTTCACCTCTTCTCTTGGAGTCAAAGACACATCTCAAAGATTCAGGCAGAAAAATACTGCTGTGAAAAAATCTAGCTAAAATCCCAAGGAAAAGAAAAATCACAACAAGGAATGGGATGGCTGTTCCAAGGATCAATGAAGGAGAGCCCTTCCACACCTGGAAGCCAGCACTGGGTATAGCATCAGAGCAGTGATATATTAAATCATAGCCGAGTAGTGCTTAGCTTAGAAATCTGTTGCATGTAGTAGCCAATAAATATTAGCTCTATACTCTCAGACCGTGTATACTGCTTGCAGAGCATCCCTGTACATGACAAAAGATGCACAAAGTGGTGCAGAGAGGAAGGAATACCTTGGCAGCCAACTAGGAATTTAATTTTTTTTTTAAATCTTGGCAGGGCTAAATTTTCCTAATGATTTTCCTAGTGATAGAGTTGGTGACCCACAATCTTATGTCGCTGCAAGGATAATCAAATCCCAGCCAAAATCCCACTGTTCCGGAGAAAAATCACAGCCATTGTCAACATTTTGCAGCAGTTGGGTAAGTACTTACTGTATTTATGCAGACTAACAATTCAATTTTATTTTATGAATGCTATTTTATCTTCCATTTTGTGCTAAACCCTTCAAAAGAGGAACAAACAACCCCGCATCTACCACAGCACTAGACATGGAGAACAATAAGAGTCTGTAAGGCGGCTGATTTTTCATTCAAATGGAAACAGCATGGCACAAATAGCTGGCCACTACCCCAATGAAATAGTCCTGCCAGGTTGCTTTATAATCCTTCACTTAAAGACAGATCAGCTGGTCTGCTTCTCCCTGCATATTTGGGAGTCGTTTTCAGCCAAGGCTCCCTTACTCCAAGGACCCAGGACCAATTTTTAATAGTCCATTGTAGTTGTAGCTTTTGGTCTTTCCCTAATGAACTGAAATTTCCTAGAGGGTGTTCAAAAACATTTCTTTGAGTAGGTGGCCTACGAATTCTCCCCCTGTTGATAATTTTGAACTCAGACAAGAGAAGGTGTTTTTGGTTGAATGGTTTTCATGGGTTTCTTTTAAGGATCAATTAAAATCAGGAAACAAAAGATCAGCAGGAGAAGCAAAAAAGGAATACCTTGGTTCCTGCACGTCATCCTCAGCCTGATTTTGCTGATTATCATACAGAAGTCTAATGTTAGTTAGGCATATACTCCACTTTTTTTTTCTTAGTATATAAAAATGATAAAACCTATTTATATCTGACAAAAATATACTGAACATAAAGTGCAATTGTACAATTGCATACAGTTATGTCTTCTCCTCACATCTTCCCTTTGCCCGTGAATGAGATTTCTACATTTTGGTCCTTATTGCTGCCTTCCAGAGGCCTTAGATATCTCTCTTCATATTTGCAAAGAGAAATTTGTTTTCAGGTCTGAGGGTCACTTTAAAATCAAAAAGTCACTGATGACTGAAGTTTTTTCTGTCTGTGGATCTTTGACGTCAAAAGTCCTATGTGAAAATCAGTGCAAAAGGGACAACATTGAATTTCACTGGAATTTCTCAGGAATTCTATCCAGAAAACCTTGGCCAGCAATAGTATAGATATTATAGTATAGATAGATTATGAATCAGAAATATTAGCAACTGAGGATTGCCAAACTTACACATACATAAGCTTTGATCTTACCATCCCTGAATTATGAGGTCATCCAGATCTTTCAAAACCGTTGCATTTCTCCCTGTCTTTCATGCCACAACTTTTGCTTTTAAGGAGAGATTTCCCATATATATTTTTATATAAAAAAATTCAGTTAACAGTCCATATTAGCAAGTGGATATAGCAAAGTTTTAAAAAATAATATATGTATAAAAAATAAAATAAAATAAAATAAAATAAAATAAAATAAAATAAAATAAAATACCTAGCATGAGGGAATATAGGATGTTCAATATGAAACTTGGTTGATGTAAGCTGGTTTCTGTAAATCAGGATGCCCTTCTCGCTACTTTCTAATCCTGACATTTTATAATACATTCAAGAGGAGTATTTCATACAAGCACATAATAATATGCTTACCAGTTTTGTATATGTGGATGCTCAACTGCAAATGCTTCACATGAGACTGCAGAACAGTATCTGCTACAGCCCTATTTCCCTGTGCTCACAACTTCTGCAAACCTTCACACTCCTCCTATTCATTTTTCTCAAAAGGTATTTATATTTCTTTGAATGGAATAAATAGTTCCAGTAAAAGCATGAAAAATAGCGATAAAATAAAAGGGAAACAAAACCAGAAAATAAGTGTAACACAGCTCAGGGTTTATAGCTGAAATCACACTGCGTGTGAGAACCAGACAGGGACACAATGTGAAAGTCCTCTGAATACAACAACCATAGATAGCTTTGAAGATAAATTGAACTCATGGCTGCAAGGAAAAAGAGGTGGGTCCTTCACATTTTTGCAGTGCTATGAAATATTCTATAGATTCAAAGCTTTCCTGAGCTAATTTCAGAGTTAGTGCTGCAAAGCCATGTGTACCCACCAGTAATTCAAATAAATTTCTGAGAAAGAGAGAATCATAGAGTCATAGTTACGGCATAAACCCACTATTGCCAGCTTACTCACTAGCCTCACTATTCACTCTTTCTAGACCTGCCCATGATACTCAGTCTCCCAAGCTAACCGGGGACAATAGAGCTCATCTAGGAAGATAAACTGATCTACACACGTCTTTTCCAAGCTAAAAATTCCCTCAAAAATACGTGTAAGCAACAGCACTGAGAACTGTGACATAAATCACACAACTCAGTAACTTACCCACCTGAGTATTTTTCTCTTAAAAGAAGCTGTGATCGTCCATAACAGAAAAGGGGAGTTCTTTGTCTCTGTAAATGATTTTCAAACAGAAAATACACACCATAGATAGCCCAAAGTCAATGTTTGGGATTTTAATTTTTTTTTTTAAATAGAGAATCCTGCTTCATCACTATTTGACAATTTTGTCAAGACTTTTATTTCAGTCTCCCGAATGCACTTTCTGGAATTAGGAAGACAGACATAAAATCATTCAGAGGGATAAAGGGCAGAATAAATAATCCCTCTCTATTTAGACCAATGAATCATTAATTGTGTATACAAACTGAAAGCTGCAATGGGAGACATTAATTCCACACTCATGGTCCTGCTAATTGTTTGACTGTCAGGTTCAGATTCCTGTATCAATTTTAATACAGCAAAGACTGTGTTTTGCATGTCCCTCAATTATTCTGTGTAGTAGAAGTATTACGGGTCTATGTGTCAACATACCATTTTCATTGCATAACAAAAAATCAGAGAATAAGAAAAGGCTTTTTAACCAGCATTTTTAGCAATTTGGTCTGGTACATAGACACAAACACACATGTATGTGTATGTACACGTAGATAAAACAAAAAAGGCAGCATGCGAATGAAGGGCCTGAAAACCACAAAGAGCAACGTGTTAAATTATGATTTAAGTAAAAAAGATTATTTTCATTATTAGAAATAACACTCTATTAATATTATTTTAAGCCTAAATAACTACAGCGCTTAATTATTAGATTAATCAAGAAGCAGCTCTTGGATCATTTCAATAAACTATTCCAAGCCTTCAAGGCTGAGATCTCTTGTGGCTGAGATGCTGGGAAAGCAAATCATGCAGAGAGTTGGGGTTTTTTTCTCCTATATTCTTTCCTCAAGTCTGAAAATACACATTTTGGGGAGATAGGAAGACAAACAAAGGGAAGAAATTCAGGGGGGAAAAAAACCCTAGACTAGAGTACTGTACAAGAACAATACTATAATGAATAAAACTTCCTCTTACTCTATTTTTCTTTCTTTTTTAGTAAGGTGCATGCATTTTGCAATCTTGACATTTTAACATTAAAAGCAAAAGCTTTCAGAACTGAGATGATGTGTAACCAAAACAGAATCTGATTTAATTGATTTAAAAGACTCTTAACGGTCCTCTAACATATGCATCTCTTCCATTTAACTCTGCTTTGTGCCAGGTACCAAAGGGATTATGGTTTTGCACCTGTTAGAAATAATTGATTTAGGATAAGCAAAAATCTAATTCTAAGCATAGCAGTGATAACCAGATGTGGATGCAATCCTCAGAGAAATACCTATCTTCTGTATGCATAAACAGTGATTTAGGGAAAATTAAACCTGGATGCTGATTCTGAAGGCTGCAGAGAAAGATGCCCAGACATGGAAATGACAGATCGGTGATATCAGTGTCATTCTTACAAGGAATTGTAAAAATCTAAGGATTTTAGTGAAGATTACAGAGTCCATACTCAGGCAGCTTTCCAGATTGTTTAACTGGATTAACTTAACAAATTGTTAAATCCTAAAAAGTGGAGACACATTCAGGCATGTTTAGGATAAGCAGCACAATAAACAATTAGTGGAAAAGCAACTTCAGTATTAGGTGTATGGTCTGACAGCAACACTCCCAGCAGCTTACTGGTGCATACCAGAGACCACCACTACATGTGCGGATAAAGACTGAATCCTTTTTTACTGAAAGAGTTGTCAGGGCCTGGAACAGGCTGCCCAGGGAGGTGGTTGAGTCACCTTCCCTGGATGTGTTCAAAAAAAGGGTAGATGAGGTACTTAGAGATATGGTTTAGTTTAGGATGAGAATGGTTGGACTTGATGACCTTCAAAGGTCATTTCCAACCTTGTGATTCTGTTGAACCAGATGCACAGCTACTCTCATCCTCCCTTTCTGTCTACACTCAGCTTTTCTTTTCCAACCTCACTATCCAGGAACCTTTAGTGGCTCTTTTCTCACTCCTTCATTCTATATGAATATTTTCCAGATGCTGCTTCAAATGTGTTTGTGTGTTGGGGAGGAATCAAGGAAACTAACCCATCTAAACACGAAGTTTACTCATTTTATTTGCAAGGAAGGTATTTTTTTTCCCTCACCCTGACTTCCCTCATACAACTGTTAAATGGCAGAGGCTCTCACATCCTGAGTCTGTCTATTGCTCACTGCAAAATAATACTTCACCTCAAACTGTCTCCTGGTGGTTTTGTTTTATTACCAAACAATAATAATAGCTTAAAACAAATTAACCTATTACCAATGACTGAATGAAGAAGGATATAATTGATTTTAAAAGAGTTAATACCTTTCAGCCAGTCAGAAAAATCAAAAAAGAAAACTAAATAGTAACATTTCTGCCAAGATTCACTGGTTTTATGAAAGAAGCTTGATACACCTTTTTGCTTGAGAAGCCTCATAACAAAGTAACATCCTACAATGTCTTTCTAGTAATGATTAAGTATCCAAAGTGAATGTGATTGTTTTACTTAGAGGAAACTATGTACTAAATGATCAGTGACTACTAACCTAAGAAACTGATTTGACCACTCATTTCAAATAAATTTCATTTTAAAAGCTAGATTGAGCCTTCGACTGGAAAGTTACATGCTGCTAGGAACTCTATGAAAAGAAAATGTATCTTTTTGGTATCCTACATAATTTCTATCATCTTTAAAAAGTCATGACATTCTGTCCATAAGCTACAACGACTGATCTGAAAATTAAAAGCAAAAGAGTATTTGAAAGAAAGGACCACTGACCAGAAGTTAAAGTAATATTACAGGCTCCTAATACCAACATAGCATGAACATGAAAGAAATAAATAAAAATACTGAAAGTGTTTACAGGAACTCCAGAAGGAGTTGACCTCCTGAATTTCTGAACTCTAAAAAGTTTTGACAGTAATACAGCATACTTATCAAAATAATATATGTTAAGCCAATACCCTCTTAAAAAAACTTATCAAAATCTACAACATAACTGCAGAAACATCCAACCTTCTGGTATCCGTGACCTTCGGTAACCCAATCAATAAAATATCAGAAATGCACACAAAAATTTCCTACCTATTATCAGTATGAAACAATAGCAAACACCTGGTACAGTAATTTACAACCTTCAGTCTAGCTGAGGATAGATTGCCAACTGTCATCCTATCAAGATCATTTCCTACTGAAGTATTGGTGCATCAAGGCTTGAAATCAAATACCAGTCCCGTGGTCAACACACCATTTTTCTTTCTAGCATATCATTTGGTCAGACTACAGAAATGTGATCCTGAAGATTGGAAAACCCCGAGTCATAGATTATTCCATACCTTTGCCCACTGGGTAGGTACTAGAGCAGCTGGAAAGCTTAACCATTTAATCCAGTTTGATGCAACAAGGAAAGTGTGTTGACATCCCCAAGCCAGAGATAGGTGCTTAGCCTGAACAGGATGACTTTATGTTTTCTCAATATGCAATAGTAATGAAACAAAATAAAAATGTTAATTAGGTAAACTAAGTGCAAGAAGCTAAATGATGCTGATGATATAATAACTCTGTGTCAGCTATCTCATGTATAACATTCACACTAAGTTAAAGGAAGGAGGTGGCGTAAGCTGTTCTTTGCATCCAGCGTGACAGTTTCTGAAACCTAAACAATCTTCTCAGATAATGGGAAGGGAAGGGAAGGGAAGGGAAGGGAAGGGAAGGGAAGGGAAGGGAAGGGAAGGGAAGGGAAGGGAAGGGAAGGGAAGGGAAGGGAAGGGAAGGGAAGGGAAGGGAAGGGAAGGGAAGGGAAGGGAAGGGAAGGGAAGGGAAGGGAAGGGAAGGGAAGGGAAGGGAAGGGAAGGGAAGGGAAGGGAAGGGAAGGGAAGGGGCCTAGGGAAGGGAAGGGAAGGGGCCTAGGGAAGGGAAGGGAAGGGGCCTAGGGAAGGGAAGGGAAGGGGCCTAGGGAAGGGGCCTTGTAATACACCAAAATACATGCCAAAAAGGGAATATATTTGAGAGGAACTGGTGGTAGTAATCTGGGTTCCTTCTTACTGTCTGCTTCTCATGTATTTTCACAGGAGCTGGAGTATGAATTTCCATGTATCTGAACTGTAGGTTACACCAATACTCTTCTCATTGACATAAGTCTCCTTTCAGTAAAATGCTAGAGGAGCAAAATGCCAGGCAGAAACTCCTCTAAGCCTCTGCCCAAGTTCACAGAGGCCCAAAGGAATATATGAATACCAAAAAGCTTCAAATACTGATTGCAAAGTTTAAGGCAAGCTGCCTCTGATTTCTATAAAAGCTGAGTACCATAATGGTCCCAGATTACTTGGCTGAAGTTGTCTGAAATTGGAAACTCAATGAAAAAAAAAAAAGGGAGGGGGGCAGGGAAAGACACTGAAAACATTTGCTCCTACTGAAAATGCTGGCCATGAACTCTGGGTTGCTTCAATATACTCCAGACATTTTTACTATTTCACAGCAAGCATCAGCTTCACTGGACAGAAGCAAAATTTACATTTTATAGCAATAAACGGCAATTTCCCTCTTTCCAACTTCACCCTAAAATATGTATTATTGATAATTTAAGCACTATACACCTTGCACTGGGTAATTTCCTGATTGTACAACTAGACTGGTTCATTACTGACATAAATACTGGCAGTAAGTATATAATACAGTATCTACTGAAACGCTGTATCTACAGCTAAATTGCAATTATATGCAACCCAGTGTGCGTATATGTATATATGTTATTTTTCTTGTCTCTTTTTTGTACCCTAATCACTTCCTACCCACGTTCATTTCTCTTAGCTCTGTGTGTGTCACTGAACCCTATTTTATCCGCTTGTGCTGTTAATATTCATTCCACACATGCATTCCCTGACCTGCAGGAGCACAGGGTTATCAGTACAGAGTTCAGCACAAAGACATGGTATTGACTGCCTTCATATTTTAATTTATTTGCTTTCAAGTGCACTCAAGTGGTTCTTAAGTAAGAATTAATTCTAGTTTATTTTTCCATGGTTGGATGAGACTTGACTTCACATTGATGACTTTTCTCCACTAGACAGCGGCCGTGAAGGTTTTTGAATTGCTTATGTCTAGTTTTATGTGACTTTCTTGCACCAAGTTTTTGTATACCTGCCTGGCTCTAACACTGCCCCCCTCTTTTACTTCCATACTACTATACTTCTGTAATTATCTACTATACTTACAGTCTCTGGTTTCATCTACTCTGCTGTCCTTAGTCTATAATGGTTTCTGGCTCATCACCACCTCAACTGCTGTCTTTCACAATTAATGCGACTTTTTGAGGGCTGAACCATCAACTCATCATCCATCTCAGTTTCTTTTCTCTTTTGCTGTATTAGGCTGCCAAGACCACCTCTTTAACTCTTAGTAGATTCTGTCTCCTTTTCATTTCTGTTATACTGGTCTTGCTCTTTCTCTGTTTTGTAATTTCCATCCTTGAGGATGTTCAAACGATCAGACCTAGACAAGACCTTGAGCAATTTAACCTAAGATGATGAGAGGCTTGGACCAGCAACCTTCACGGGTCCGTTCCAATCAAATTATTCAGTTATTTTTTTCGCTATGTGATAGCCAACTAAATGGGAAGCAGAATCTGGACTTTGCAGCAGGTGTTGATGCTGGGCATTATCCCTGAGATCTGTACAGCGCTACGCAACTTTGTTCTACATTTTCTTGACTTGATTTCTTTTGTATTGAAATCTTGCTTACTTTTTTTCCCTTTGCTGCCAACGCCTTTTGTTACTTTGTGGATAGCGAGATGAAATCAGCCTGTACTCAAATTCCATCTATAGCTCTCTGTCCTTGCTATTTGGAGGATTTTCATTTGCTCAGATCTGCTTTTCTCAGCAAATGATTCACAATTCCCATGAACACTCCTGCTTCTAATTAGAGATTCGTTTACATTTTCAAGGCTATTCCCAGATATCACAGTACTAACACTGCAGTGTCTACTCTTGCTTTTTTATTCCATGCAAAAGAAAATGTAGGGAACTCATGAACTATGATCCCAACCCATTGAAGGCAAGAGTCCTCGAAACGTGTAATTCCTTACCTTAGTGTCTCTATAATTTCTCATCCTATTTTCTTCCCCTAATAGGGTAGAAAAGTCTTATTTCTGAAATTGTCATTTTTGTTGCCTCTACATGCTCAGTGACCCTGGTAGCAATACTTATGGAATTTGTTTGGCTGTTGATCACACTTTCGTCTACATTTTGGTATTCACCAGACAGACAGTTGTCACTTGGTCTCCCCTGTTTCAGGTAATAGTATTTAAGAGACTCTACACCAATACAATCTTGCTTCATAAGGGGGCACTGGCAGAGATTCTGCAACTGAACATTGCCTTCAAGGCTGACTTTCCTTTATCTGCTCAAAACAGCTATTTCCTATACCTGTCCACTTCTCCAGCTTTGAGATAGACAATTGTAAATGCAAAAATTAAAAGATACAAAAGTTTACACAGGGAACATTGGGGAGCAGAGATTCATAAAACACTGAGCTCTAGAATATGTGGATTTAGAAAAAAGAATTTAAATAAATCTCTCTTCTGTGGAAAACCCTTATTTTTAAAAAAAATTTGGCTGTCTTAACTGATGGAGGTTTCAATGCAGTCCCATATTATTGAGAAGCACAACTGAAGGGCAGTTTTGTGGTGGAGAAGGGGGGAATTCAGCCCACCCTCCCCCCCCACCTCTCCTTATCCAGCAGAACCCAGCCACACAAAACTACAACATTTGTGTGGTACGAGGGTGAAAATAAGCAACTGATGGTAACTGAAATTCTTGAATCACAATTATTTTTTACCAGAGAAAGAATAATGTGAAGCTTTCCCATGAAGGAAATTGTTATGCAAACCAGAATGGATTACCAGCATGGCCCCAGCTGCTCTTTTATTAAAACGTGTATCTGCGGCTGCAGAAATTTGAATCACCCAGAACTTCATTGCAAGTAGCAAGTGAAATAATACTTCTTTTAAACAATATCCAACAGCAACAATAAAAAAAAAAATCACAACCGGACCTCTTAAGTTTTTCTTGCATCATCAAGAAAATAAAATAAAGGAAAAAAACCTAAAGAGCAATAAAAACAGAGCTCCGACACATGGTAGGGTATCTCTCTTTAAGGAGAGTATTTCAGGAATGGTTGAGTGAAGTTAAATTTTCCCTATTGAAATTAAACAACGAAAACAATTATTGCAAAACATTCCTGGCTTAAATGCATTCCTGAGAATGCTTCAACTTTAGGTAAGGCTCTCAAGACAAAGTATATTTTTATGAATTAAAAATTATCATTTTTCTTCTTTTATTTACATTATTTAGGGCTCAAAAATAAGTTCCAATGTTTATTTTCATATTGGTTTTCTGCACTACTATTGCACATCTGTGAGATAGGTTTCTTCTGCTCTGCTTTTTCTTTTTCTTTTTTTTTTTTTTTTTTTTTGGTCTTTTTCAAGTCTGTTCTTTGCTTCTTCACTTATTCCATATTTCACTTTTGTGCCTCATTCCATTCTCTCTTTTCTTTTCCCTGGCAGATAATGATGTGGGTTTGCCCTTATGGCCAACTTGCACCTCACCACTGCTACCCTACTTCACCTAGTGGAATTAGAATCATAGAATCATAGAATGGTATGAGTTGGAAGGGACCCCAAGGATCACAGAGCTCCAACCCCCCTGCCGCAGGCAGGGCCACCAACCTCAGGCCTGGATCTACACTAGGTTGCCCAGGGCCCCATCCAATCTGGCCTTGAACACTTCCAGGGACGGGGCATCCACCACCTCTCTGGGCAGCCTGTTCCAGCCCCTCACCACTCTTTCTGTAAGAAACTTCCCCCTAATATCTAATCTAACCCTTCCTTCCTTTAGTTTTAATCCATTCCCCCTTGTCCTGTCATTGTCTATCCTTTTAAAAAGTTGAATCCCCTCCTGCTTATAAGCTCCCTTCAGGGACTGGAAGGATGCAATGAGGTCCCCCCGCAGCCTTCTCTTCTCCAGACTGCACTCCAAAACCCTGTATCACACTGGAAAAAAAGATGGAGAGCATAGAAACAAGCCCGGCCACAGATAACAGTCAAGTTTATAAGGACTGCAGTCTATCAAGGAGCTAAATTTAACTCTAAAGTCCACATCTTATTCAACAAAACGCAGAGTATGTGCCAAAATCACTACTCGTATTACCTGAATGCAAGTGTTAAACTTCTCAGCACTTAGGGATTTCACAGAACATTGCAACCAGGTTTTTATCTCACTTGTATCAAACAAAAGTAAATGCAGATCTGCCGTTTAATATTAATCCCAAAGAGCCGGTCCTGTCTAAACATTTATGACTGAAAGGGTGTTCCTACAGACTCTGAACACCGATTAAGTCGGTAAAGTATTTAAGCCCTCAGTCCTTCGTTGTAAGATTAATTTTTGAAAGTCTTTGTCAATGTAAAAAAGGTCTTTAATTTATTTTCACTCCATGCATCATGGCCAGCACCAGCTCAGGAAACTTGCTTTCCAGTTATTCTTTTAATATCAAGGCTTTTGTGTTCCGGTGGACAAGGCAGAACTCGCTCTTTAATCTTTCACTTCTATGTATATTCACTGTGCACTGAGCCCTGAAGCGCTGACTTGAGGAAAGTCTGTCCTTATCACACACTAAATAAATACGGATCTCGCCGCCAGGCTCGGATTTATTCGCAGTGGTGACAGCTGAGTCAGCACGTCAGGTGAATTTGGAAGTCAAGTTGTTTGTGGTTTAGGGCCAGAACAGTGAACTCACCTGCCTCTGTGCTTGGCCAGGAGAGGGTCTGCAAAGGACTTTTTTATGTTCTGAGCATGCGTTTTAAATCAACCCTTTCAAGAAACTTGAGCAGAAGATACAAATGTGCAAACACCTCCACCATCCAACTGCCACGCTTCCTGTTTGCAAAGGATACACGGTAAGACCACAGCAAAGCAGAGGCTACCATAGTCATTGTGTTGCTGTGGTACATACATGTGTTTGTTTAATAATTCCAGGAGATATTCTGACTTCTGCACCCTGCAGTCCCTGACCCAGTATACCACTCTCCTGGATAAAAAAGCCACATGCTCAGGCACAGACTGGCCTGCAGATCCTGTTAGTAGTAAGCAGAACTGCTTTGCAAGTCCCATCTGCTGGGAGGTCAAGACTTCATTATCAGAACCAGTAAACGAGAGATTAAAATGGACTCTGGCCAATTTAGCACATCTGCCATGGAGGAACATCAACTACCAGTGCTGTCAGGGGAAATAGGTTATTAAATGGAGTTTCTCCAGAGATATAAAAAGGTATGAAAGACACAGTAATGCGTCAGCCGCCTCTCACTGGGACAAATCTTCCTGATCCACCTTCCTCACAAACATCCTTGAACTCTGTACCTTCAAATAGGTGACTGTAGTCCCACACCTATCATGTTAAGAAGTAGAAACATAACTAAAGCAACACAAAACTTCCTGGCACATACCTGCTCACCAGATGATCAGACACAAAACAGTTTCTTCAATGTGGCACGTGAACAGGTGAGTACAAGAAACATGAGTTAGCTTACACTAAATGCAAAAAATTGGAAGAACATCCTAAGAGATTGCCAGTATGAACCCATCTTGTAAATGGAAACTAACAAGTATCCACTAAGCTGTAAGGCCAAGTATATGTACCCTAGTGCGCATATGATGCTGCAAATGGTGGTTCTAGTAATTTACTATTTTCATTTTCTTCATAGAAACATAGAATATCCTGGGTTGGAAGGGACCCATAAGGATCATCAAGTCCAACTCCTGGCTCCACACAAGGCCAGCCAAGCCAGAGGATGTGACTGAGTGTATCATCCAGACACTTCTTGAACTCAATCAAGCTTGATGCCAAGACCACTTCCCTGGGGAGCCTGTACCAGTGCCCAACCACCCTCTCAGTAAAGAACCTCTTCCTAATATCCAACATAAAGCACCCCTTAAAGATTAAGAACAGGACTGTACTTTTATTAGGGAATCAAGTTTGATTATAAGTTGTTTCCTTAACCCTGGTCCCTCTACAGACAGAAGGAAAGCCTACGTCATGTTTTTGTTTCACCGTGTTTTGATGCACCTGTATAACATTTAAAGTCCTGATAAACGTGTCACTCAAAAGAACTCTGAAGAAAACCTCTCTTCAGACTATTGAAGAATAACTGAAATTTTGGTGAAATAGCACCCAGTATAATTAATTTGCTATCATTTTTTTTCTAATGAAACTATGCCTTGAGGAAGACCATGATAACAGTCAAAAAGCAGACTGTATTTTGTCATAAAAATATGCTTTTCTTTTTTTCAGCAGTATAGATTAGTATAATAATTCTCATATAAAGATCATCCTAATTCCTTTAGC
The DNA here is from genome assembly GCA_020800305.1 of Porphyrio hochstetteri. NCBI lineage: Eukaryota > Metazoa > Chordata > Aves > Gruiformes > Rallidae > Porphyrio > Porphyrio hochstetteri. Next base: position 6,512,759 of record CM036909.1, read on the forward strand.
ATTAGAAGTGGAAAACATAGTTTATTTATAATTCTAAGTCCTGCAACCCAAGAAGTATAGAATAAATACTGAGTGAAAAAAGTTAGTGGTTGAAAAAGATGTTGTGCTCCCTCTTATTACAGCCCCATCGTGACTATCACTTTTTATCAGGAAGAAGAATTCAGTAATGACACAAAATACTCACATCTGTAACTAGAACAAGAGGAACAGTTAAGTTCAACAGCTCCAGGAATATTTTTTTCTTTTCAACTCCAACATGAAGTTTTGCAGGCTTAGGTACAATCCTGTAGTTAATGTTAAACTCCACTAGGTGTCATCTACCACTGCATTTCTACAGGGAATATGAAAACGCTGGCTCCTAAGACATCTTGCATTAATATTTCTAGATATTAATCATTCCTTATGTTAAGTTCTTAGGATAGATCTATAAATTCCTGTTCTATATATTACTTATGCTGATATATTATTATTACAGCTACTGTTGCTACTCTTAATTAAGCTTATTTCATTGGGAAATTTACCTTCTTGAAGGTATAGAAAGCTCAAAGTTCTCAGAAAAAAAACATATACAAGCTAACTCCAAAGAAAAGCAAAACCTGTTCCATGCCTTTTTATACAGCATTCATCATGCCTGAACAGTGCTATTTTGGGATGAACATACCATTTCTGAGATACATCTAGAAATTATTTGAGTCTTGTAATAATACTACTATATTTCTGCATATTCTGACACCACCATTAAAACTGCATTGCTGAGAGGCTGATATCCATCAGTTAGGCAGCTGGAGCAGGCTAGCTAGGGAAAAAATCACATCAGTCCAGGCAAACTAATCTACCTTTAGTGTTCTCACTTTCCACATGTTAAAACAATCTTTAAAAAAATCCCTGTACAATTTAAATCTACATCTGGTCATAATTAATGCAAATAAAATGTTCAGCTGAGACTTGTAACCAGCAAATAGGAAGATAAATAGGATGTTCAGGTGTATGATGGAGTTCATGCAGAAGCCGGCATAGAGAGGTATCATTACTGCTTTTTGACGCATTGATATTGAAACAGGATAAAAAATTCCATCACTCCTGTTCAAGACCTATAAGCTCCAAATATAAGTACTGAAATAAAATTGCTGTCAGAGGATTGGGAAGTACAGGGCTGCCTCAGCAAGGAATGGGGCCCTGAGGAACTTGCTATGTTTAGAAGAGCAAATAAAACCAGAAGGACATAATATTATGAACAGCCAATACCTTCAAAAGAAGCAAAGACTGATTCAAGCTAGAGAGAAATTCTGGCCCAAGAACAACTAGATATGACAATCAATTAATTTAGGATAATTCAGAAAAGATAAATAACCATTAAAGTGTTCAGGTTTCTGAAATGACATCTCAGCTGGGAGTAGTTGCTGGCCAACTATCGTTAAGGTGGACATTGCTCAGCTGATCAAAGCTTTAGGATAAAATTCCTGTTGGAAAACGTTAGCAAAAAAATAAAAATCAGTGAATCAATTTTCTGAAGCAACTGAGCTAATATTAATGTTTTATTTACATTGTTGACATAAGACGTGGAAATAAAGGCATACCATAAACTTAATTTGACTTTCCTTTTATTATGTCCACACATCTTACTATCTTAAAACATTTCATGTATTTTCTCCCTCAATGAAAAAACACATCATAATGCAGTAATCATTTCTCTGTGATAGGGAGCAAAATAGTACTAGCAAAGAATAATTTTAATGCTTTCTTATTGTGTGACTTGTTAGGAACTGATGTGTGAGCAGCTAGCAGTTGAGTTCTAATACATTTTAATGAATTTCTTTATATTTTTATATACAACACTATATTGTAACTGTTCTGGCTTTCTGTGGCCAGGTTTTGATAGAAGGGGGCTTACAGAGGTGACTTCTGTAAGAAGCTGCCAGAAGCTCCCCCCATCTCCATCTGAGTCAATACCAGCAGCTCCAAGATGGACCCAACACTGGCCAAAGCCAAGGCCATCAGCAACAGTGGTAACGCCACTGGGGTAACAGATCTACGAAGGGGAAAAAGCTGCTCAACACGAAGAGCAACTGCAGCTGGAGAAAGGACTCGATATTCAGAAAAAGGATTGAGAAAGGACTCAAATATTCTCAATATGTGGGAGTAACAACTCCACAGACACCAAGGTGAGTGAAGAAGGAGGAGAAAGAGGTGCTCCAGGAGCCAGAATGCTTGGGAAGACCATGGTGAGGCAGGCTGTCCCCATACAGCTCATGCCAGAGCAGGTGGATGCACCCACTGGAGGCTGTGACCTCAGGGGAAGCCCAAGATGGAACAAGTTCCTGGCAGGACCTGTGACCCAATGGAGAGAAAAGCCCATGATTGTAGGGGTAACTGTGACCCTGTGGGGGATCCACACTGGAGCAGTCTGATCCTGATGATCTGCACACCATGGGAGGGACCCACAGTGGGCATCTTGTGAAGAGCTGCAACCCATGGGAAGGACTCAAGTTTGTGGAGAACTCTGACATGGGAGGGACCCCATGATGGAGAAGGGACAGAGGGTGAGGAGTCCTCCCCTGAGAAGGAAGGAGCAGCAGAGATAGTGCGGGAAGAACTGACCCCAGTTCATCAGGGGGTTAAGATTTGGGTTTCTTTCTCATTACTTTACTCTGATTTAATTGGTTATAACTTGAATTAATTTCCTTGAATTGAGTGTCTTTTGCCCATGACAGTAATCGGTGAATGATCTCTCTCTGACATTATCTTGACCCACCAATCTTTTATTATTCCTTCTCTTCCCCATCCAGCTGAGGTGGGGAGTCATGGAGTAGCTTTGGGGGGCACCTCCTGTCCACCCACCACAAGAACTTATATTTACGTCTGCTATATTACTAACTAGATGCTATAGAAATATTGTAACATGTTCATAACCCCAGGCCCACCACCTACAGTTTTTAAAATGTTGATTTTTACTACTGCAAAATTAATAGTTACCTTATTTTCCAAAGGTTTTATGCTACGCAGTGAACACTGGATTTGCAGGAATTGTAAGTCACTACACAGATTTTGTGATTAATCTACTCTTCTTACATATTGTCTCAATGTTCAATACACACTGTAATTAAACTAGAAGGTATCCTGATTTGTGCCTTACACAGGTGGTAGGCACTCAAAAAGAGAGAGAAAGAAAAAAAAAAAAAAAAAGTAAATAAAATCCAAAATTAAACACAGGCAAAAAGCAAACATGAAATCTTCAGGCTGAAATCTGAGTACTGGAAAAGAGCAAAGAAACCCAGACAACAAGGAGAATATCCTACAAAATGAAGCAGAACTTGCCCTGGCACTGTATGAGATGGACTGGCCCTGACATTTTCTGTGATGTTTTACAAAAGAGACAAACTGGAAACTTTTCCAAAGTTTTCCAACTTCAAAGTGACTTTTGGGAATCACATGTAGCAAACTGACTCAAAGAAGAGGGGTTAAAAAATAACAATAATAAAAGAAAAAACACAAAAACCCCCTAAAAACACCCAAACCAAAAGCAAACCAAAAGAAAACACCAAAAGCAAGCTATCTCTGCAGACATTTAATTCCTTATTTTTTGTAACTTCATCCATGTAATCAGACAATGTTCAAGCCAGTGTAAAATGTTTCCTTTATTATTAACAAAGATGGTGCTGCCTGGGTGGCTTCCTATACGGTCTCTATTGTATCTCTATTACAGTTTCTCTTTACTTTTTTTTTCCAGCAACAACTTCTTACATTTCAGTCAATTTTTATTAAGAATTCCTGTAAAATACTGGAGTGTTGAAGAAATAATGCAGAGCCACACCATATATTTGTACTTCAAATTTCATATGCTAAATCCACAATTGAGTTTTCAAATGGCTTCTCTCAATAGTCACTTAGAGCAAAGCTTTATATAGCCCACCGATACCCAAGTATCTGAATCAGCTTAAATTCCCAATATTACGGAAAGCTTTTCTCCCTCACCTCCCATGCACATTTATTTGTATTATTTCCATATAAGTAGTGCTTTATAAAAGATGCAGTAGTCAGGCTGTTGAAAGAACGTGCCTTTGAACAAAATAACACTGCTAGCCATTAATTCAGTCCTAAAAACCACATTATTTTATTTTTTTTTCCCCACAATAGCCCTGCACAAACCTCTCAGGATGGAGAACCCACATCCTAATTAACAGTTGGTCTTGTCCTGTTCCCCCTTTCCCCACTCAATCGACTCACTATTAGTATTAAGCAGAAACATCCCAACTTAATAAATATCTTGCCATTTCCCAGGAAAAACCCTCAAAATGAAAGTGTATCCCTCTGATCTTAGAGAGACATCTGGATATTTGAGGTGTGAAGGCTACAGTTTCCAAAGAGACTGAAAGAGCATACAGGAATCTGCCATGAATTCAAGAAATCTGGTGAAAATTCAAATTGTGAGATAAATCTCATGCTCCCAGATGAAAATGGAAGGAAAGATTTGCTCTGCTTGCAGCTTGGCTTTTCAAGCCCTACCCCTCAGTCCAGAAGGATTCACACAATGATGGAGACAAAGTATTTCTGATATTAAGTTGGATGCCCAGAAAAATCATGTCTAGCAGCAAATACTAGATAGATTTTAAAATGGAAAAGAAGGTGTAACATGGACCATAAAAGATGGATCTTTACCAGCAGAATATTACATCAAGGTGAGATGTTAATCTCACACGGTGAAGGCCTAATTGTGGTTGATTTTCCAGACACATTGTACATAGTCTACCAATGCAATTATGAACATGTAAGAATTATTTACGCCCCCTTCCTCTTTGAACCTGAAGCCTTCATTGATAAGGGTGAGATTTGAGCAGACAACTTGTGCAACAAGCTAATAAAAAGAGAAAAAGAAGAGTAATAGCTATTTTTGTAATTAAAAAACATGCATGTCTTTAAAAGGTTAAACCTTAGGTGTGTAACAGCAGGGGGAATCTAATGGAACTTCTGATTCCTCGTTAACACTTTCCCCATCCAATGGCGGGGCAAAATGGCAGTATTTCTGCCCTGCACTGAAGAAAACCGCTTTTTCACCATTGTAACTATCCTGCTCAAAATCCTGACAGATCGGGGTATATAAACAGCTCAAACAGCCATTACTTATGGTGTTCAGTCTGTATAATGATAGCTAGATAATGGCAGATATGGTCCAGGAAAGGTTACAAGATGCACAATGAGCTTCCAGATCTCTGCACTCCCACTCACACGAAAAAGCCTATTTTATCCTTGCACATAAATACACACAACATTTGCAAAGTTTCCAAATTATTTTATTTTCTTGGGAGAGAGGTTCTAATTGGGTGGGCTGTGCAAGCTCATTCTTCCTTCTGCTAGTTAACCCACGGACATTCATCTTTCCACAAAGAGCCTAAATTGTTCCCATCTGCGCGGTACGTTTTGTTGTCTCATTTTAACTGACCTATCAGACCATAAAGAGCAGAACAAGGCCTTCCCATCTCTTAATTGGTGTCATTAGGAGTCCTTTCTCATTTCCTATGAAAAGAACTAGCATCTCCTAGAGAAGAACCGAAAGCCTTATGTGCGACCTCTCGGATTTGAAGTCAGAGGAGATGCTGATTACATATAATTCTTCATTAAAAGATATGAAGTAACTGGGTCTGGCTTTTTGAGTATACAGACATTTCGTATTAAAGTTCAAACAAATAAATAAAGTTTCTCTTGCAGCTTTCTTTATCATGCATTATTCTCCTCTCAGTGCAGGCTGCCAGCTCCGAGAAGGAGAGCAGCAGAATTATATTCATGCGACTCTGAAATTTCACCTACGTCTCCTAAATAAAATATGTTATTTCCAATACACCCGCTGCCAGAAAACATATATCAGCTGAACACTTTGAAACTTCAATTAACAAATGACCTGCCTTGCCGTGGTCTGTGAACACCCATAAAGCAGCGTATTAAACCACCGTTATATTAAACAGCTTCACAGAGCACTGAACACCCGAAGACACCCTGTTCTCTTTCTACCTTCACAAAAGACTTTGTTCCTTTACCAATACTGCGTGACACAAACTGCTCTTAGCCAGATACTGCAAAACACAGAGCTGACACAAACGGATGGAAGACGGAGGAGGACATTAATAAAGCTGTGATCCAGTCCCTTGAGAGATCTGTCACTATCTATGTGTTCAACAAGGATATAATACAGCATGGATATCCAGTAATAAGGTCACCGCTATTTGCCTGGCCTTATTAATAAGATAAACTCCTGCTGGCTGTATGGAGGTGGTTAAAGGCATACAGAAGGAATGTGTGGGAGGGTGGAAAGGTGGCTGAAGCCCCAGTTGCTACGGTCAGAGCCTGACCACTGTATGGCACGGCAGAGCAGTGGCCAAGCTCAGCTACCAATGGGGATACAGGGCAGATTTGGAGATACTTGGTGGCAGCACTGAAAAGGCCTAAAAGAAACAAATTGCCTACTGCTAGGCACATTTTTAAGCATCTGACTTAGACTTGCTGTACCAGTTTTGGTGTTTATACTGGGGAACAAAACAGCAACTAGAAAATCCTGTAATGTATTCAAGTACCTGATTAAATTATATGATACAACAATTCTGTTGGACTTTCCGGGGCTGATATCTGTTAATCTGGCAGTTTACTATGCTCTTTTGCAGAAACATATTGTAGCTCAACAAGTATTCAGTAATTCTCATTCTATAGGTGATGGGATCCATCTCTAATGCCTTTGAGAAGTGCATCAGGAGGCTGCTTCCTGACTATCTTCCTAATTTTTCTAATTTTAAAAAAGCAGCAACATCATTTTTTGCAGTGTTTGGAAAAGGAAGGCTTTCTCTTGACTGCTAATGATGCAAATAATAACAATCCTTGGTTTAATTTGCCCTTGCAGTCACAGAAATTGTATTCACTCAGTTAACAGAGGAATTTCACTCCCAGTTAATAAATAAAAGCACTTGTGTAATACAATCTGTGAAATAAACAAGCTGTAGCACTTTTATATGTCTTTTCATCCAGGGCTATATTTTGACAGCCCTTCAAATAAGACTACCAGACCAACCCTTGTTAAGGGATTATTTTTTTGGGGGGGATGGAGAGGGGTGGGTGGTTTGGTTTTTTGCTTGTTTGGTTCTTTTTGCTTCGTTTCAATAATCACCTGATGAACCACACGCAAGAGTGAAATTCTATATATTAAGGTGATTTCTGGTCTTGTCAACTTTCTTACCACTTCATTGCCCTGCAAACTTCCCAGGAATCAATGGGTAGCTGGGTCTCCTGGTCAACTAGCTCCCTTCAGCATCCAGATCCTATGCTCTGAAATATCAGCAAGTAAAGGAACATGAAGGGTCCTCTAGCCTAGGGGCTGCATCTACAGAAAGACTAGAAATAGGGGTGATCTCAAAAATACCAGGTTTATGTGGTGCACAGCTTGTTTCCCTAATAGGCACCCTGCAGTCAATTCATGATCCCTTAACAAAACTGTTTAAGATGACAGCCAAGAAGAACAGTCCCAATGGTGACCACTGAGCAGGCTAGGAGTTGGCCATCATCACAGAGATGGAGGCTGAGGCCAGTGGGAGTAAATGTCATGCATCACAGAAAATTTAACATTAAGATACAGAGAGGAAAAAACAACATTAAGAATATTTATTTGAAAATAGTTCATATTCATTGATTAAAAATGCCTTGTTATAAAAGGATCCATTATTATACCACCAGCAATTGGAAACTAAGAAAGAATTACTAGTCATTGCTATCAAAATAGTTGCTCTGAATGTTTTCAGATGTCTCTTGTGTTGGACAAGTACACTTATGGACTTGCTGCCAAAATTTGCAGTCCTGCTTCTATTAATGTAAATGAAACATGATTTGGAAAAAAACCCAGTTATAGGCCAAAATGTAATCCTCCCAGAAAAAACACTAAGATTGCAACAATTTTCTTGGCTTTGTTTAATGATGCTTGGTAATAAATCTCTGGAGGGAGACAAGTTAACATTAACAGGGTTCATACATCTACATAAGGACAAAAACCATGTCTCTATTGAATATCTGTAAGTAGAACTGAGGCACTGATAACCCAACTGCTTTTCCTGAGACATTTCATAATCTTTAGACAGAATATTTTGGATATTTATTTTGATAGATTGACTCAAAAGCAAAAGCCTGCATACAGACAGACTCATCCTAGATACCTTGCAAACTTCACACGAAACAAAAATACTGTATTATATATCTAGTTTCATCTTCATTTTTACCCTTCTATAGGAGGAAAATTTCTGACTCTCTCTGTGATGGCTGATAGGGATCTATACACAAGATTGAATACTTGGCTATTGGAGCCAAACAAATTCAGAATACCAATAAACTCTTGTGAGAATAACAAACCCAAAGGAAAACTGATCAAGGCTCAGTGAAATATTAGGATCAAAGCTGCATGGGAAGTGTTCATATCAACTAATTTGAGCTACTTTAAGTACAAGGCTAGTCTAAGCCAGAGTACAGGCAGTGGGGATAGGTAAAACCCCAAGTGGGCAGCTCAATTTATTAGGTTTTAAGTAACTGAACACGTGGGATGAATCTTTCTTTTTTCCACTTACTTAAGAAAGCTGAGAGTATATGACTATTTTTTTGAGAGACGAAGTTAGGTGAGATACATTATTCATCACCTTTCAAAGAAGCACAGGCTTAATCATCAGACCTAATGCAGGTGGAAATTTATGTCATATGTTATGCCAAAGGTCAGATTACACATAATCTGAATGGCCCTTTTGACTTTAAAATCTATAATGGTTATAGATTAGGAACCGCTCCCTTGAAGGCAACGCAGTTATATGGATGGGGAATTGATGTGAGATGAAAATCACTCATGACAACTCTGTTATATTTCTTTTTAATAATGGATGTCCATAAAGAACAGCTCAGTTTATTTTTAAATGACTGAACTTTTTGAAGTGATCGGCTAATGGCTCCAATGACATTGACAAAAGCTGAACAACATTTATCAGGTACATAAAGCTGAGAACATGGCTTGTACCTTGCATCAGAGAAATTTATCCTAAGCTGTCCCATACTTGCTGGCATCTTTAAAAAAATGGCTTTTTAAAGCAATAAATATTAATACTGTCTCAAGAGACAGATGATATAAAATTCTTTCCATTTCCCAACAAACCAATATATTTTATTTGTATAGAATATTGTTTTTTGACTTGTGTTTGGAAATAATGTAAACAAGCACTTTAATAGACATAGTAACTCAGTGGAATGTGCTGGGGGGAAAGCTGAGTAACCTCAGATTTACATCCTTTTTAAATAAAGATTGTCTGACAACCTTGTAATATTTTACCCCATTCAGTTTGGATGTTTTCACAGGGGTTTGCCAGATACATGCACCTAAATAAGCAGGAAGAGGATCTAATTCTGTACAGGACTGGAATTTACTGGTAAAATAGAAACATCACTATAGAATCAAAGAATAGATTTTTCTTTAAAAGTGTACTATAAACCCTTCATATTTTGGCATCTTCATGATTTGTATTTAAATATGATTATTTCTCCAGTCAGAACAATAAACCAGATTCTATTGGTTTTTTTGGGTTTTTTTTCAAATGGCAGGAGTTCTCCATTGAAAAAAATGTAATGATGTATGTTAGTCATATAATGACATTTTTATTAATACACTGGCATAACAGAAACAAAATAATAAAGCACAAGGGAAATTATTATTTAGCATGGCTGTGAAGGGTAGAGCTGCTCAATGAATAGCAGAAGCCAGATCTTATAGCTACAATTTTCTCTGAAGTATTTTTAATATAATTTCATTTCTCAGTAATTTACTTTTCTGAAGACTAAGAATTTACTATGAAAACAACTGGGACTCTCGTAAGACCTTCGAAACTTAGAATTGAACTGGACCACTAGGCAGTCTGAAACTGTTTCATCAGGGATTAGAATACACTTTGAAGAAAAATACAACCTACAATTAAATTAAAGCCTATAATTGTGAGTGCAGAAGTTATAAGCAAACCTGACAGCAGGGAGAGAACATGGCACCTTACAACCATCACCACTGTCCTTGCTCCCTGTAGCCTTATGGATTTCATGGAACAAGGCAGTTACAAGAAGTAGACCAGACAAGTCAGTCCCAAAAATCCTTAACTTCTCTTAACAGAGAAAAAACTCTTACTGACCTGAAATCTGGTGACTTTAACATCATTAAACAGAAGATGTTCATCCCAGCAGGAGCATGCTGTCTGTAACGCATCTCTAGGTGCAATTCTCAAATAGCTCACAGCAAGCCAAAAAGTCAGAAAAATGATGAAACCAAAGCAATAAGAGGAGTAAAGTTTTAATGATCATGAAAAGCCTTGGATTATGAGATTAATGTAGTATAATCATACTCCAAATCTTAAGTATATCAAAAGGTTGTATTTTCAAGATAAATGGTCTCTGGAAATAAAAAGTCTCCTTATTTTTATCATCATAATTACTGCCTGGAAAATAGGTAAATAAAGTACTTCTTTATAGGGGTCTTCAAATTTTGATTACATTTACTCAGGTTCTGTGTCTTTTCCACATATTATTAAAATTTTCTTACTCATTTTTACAAATAAGTTTTTCAGTCTGTTTGTCTACATATTTATCAAGTTAGAGATCCATCTACTGTATACAAACCCATCACCAGGCAAGGGTAGATGAGCAAGGCATTAAGATTTTTAAGGCAATTTAAAACTACCACTACATCAGTAGGATTTTGTGGTTGATTCCTTATCAGAAGCTCTATAAGAAACTATTTGGCACAGGAAAAAATTCCCTTATAGATTTGTATCCTGTTCAAAGGCCACAGACGGTCAATTTTTCCAATGAGGGAAAGTTATAGATGGAGTTCCACCAGGAAAGGTTACAAGGAGCTCAGAAACAAAGAAAAAAACCCAAACAGCTAATATACAGTTTAAAAGTGCTTGCAGCACCCCAATAGTATATTTACAACTATATTTCCTACTTTAGCAATTCACTAAGGAAAGAAATCTTGTGTCCATTTGGGTTGTTCTCTAAAAGTACAGCTATAATTTTCTGGGATGATCAAGAACACAAACAGAAGGAAGTATTCTAAAAGAACAACAGAGAGACCATTGCCATGAAACCATACAGATGTGGGGTGTGCTACATGCACACATGCCACATGCACACCATGGAACAGAATATACAGATGAGTAATAGAGGTATAAAAATTCTTCCATTCAAAATTTGTGGAGAAAGAAGGGAAAAAAAACCCAACCCAACCAAGCAACAAAGGCAGACCTATGCATTTATAAACTTAATGGAAAAGGTGAATAGAAGCTAATTTTTCATTGTTCTCATTATACAAGACCTTGGGGACAACTGCACTGAATGATTAGACAGAGGAAAATAAATACTTTCTCACAAACATACATTTTTCACAGATGTCCTGAAGCCATATATAAAAGGACTCAAAAAGCAGTAAAACAAAGTCAAGAATTATTACACAAGATGTCCCAGATGCAACTTTTATCTCAACAATGCCTTGAATCCAGAAGAGAAGGATCACTCGGCTCTTGTCTGCTTTCTGTTCACTTAAGCAACTGTTAGCAGCTACCCTCAGAAACAGTTTTAAGCCTAGAGATCTTTGGTCTCTCTACCTATGCAGATATAGCTTGATTTGTGGCAAACGCCCTTACTTCTCTCCACTGCCACAGTTCTCTGAGCCCTAACATCTCAAATTGCTCTCCACAAAGAACCCATTGCTCCATGTTGTCCCCAAATCCTCTCTATCCCATTCATAACATCTCTTCCCACTCAATCTTCTCGGCCTTTGATGCAGCCTAAACCCTTCCATAAAACCCTGAGCTCTTCCCACACTCCTGCCTCATGTTCCTTAACCCAGAGAGTCCTTCACAGCTGTTACAAATCCTCCAGTTGTGTTTGAGGACATCCCAAATCTTGTACCAACAGCCATCGCTGCTGGCTACTCTCTGATGAGAAGTTCTTCAAGTTTTGCTATCCCTAGAGAAGTAACGCCCTTGCACTTGCTCTCACAAAGATCAAAACCCAACAAAAACCCTCAGGCAGAAAGCTGTTATCAAAAAATGATGTGACTCTGGAAGCCAAAAGAAGGACATAAAGGAGAAAACCAGGTATAGCTTGTTTCCAGGCAGAATAGGTTAGGGTGACTAGTTTTCAGAACATTTGCTTCTCTTTTCAGGGCTCTGTTTGGGTGGAAAAACATCCTGTGTCATTTACTAACACAAAATGCTCTTCTGAAATGTGAATGCTTAGTATCTTTAACAATCAGGCAATTTATTCAAATGTCTAAAAATGGATATAATAGAAAATAATTTCCTTTCTGTCAGCTTTAAAAAAAATAGTACACTGAGATTCAATGGCTTCTGCACTGTTGTATCTTATCTTAGAAAGGCTTAAAAAAAACCTTGAGAACTCCACAACAAGCCTGTAGATGGGTCACACTTTCGTGTTAAAAATGCTTCTTTTCCAGAAGGCATAAATAATTGCTGGGAGAACGATCATTCGTCTCAAAGTCAGTAGGAAGACTCCTACTGGCATCATCATACCTGGATCAAGCCCAAGGTTTGTATTATAGCTTAATGTATTTTTATACTGTCGCTGCAATGAATTCCAACAAAAATAAAGTTTTTAAATGTTAAAGGGGGAAGAATAGGTTACACTGCTAAATCCAGGGAAATTTTGAAATGGATGCGCTTCCTACATGCAGAGCATCAATTCTGCTCTTCTATTCCTGTCTGCAACAACACAAAAGTCCCAGTAGGTGTAAAAATCTTCTCATAACGCTGTCTCCTTTTCAATACATACAAGACAAAATGCACTCCCTAAACATATTTCTCTTCAGAAACTGGTAGTTAAGTAACAATTTCATATCGTCTCCTCCTCCCTTTTTAACTCCCATATTCCCTTTCTCTGGCTCTAAACATTTAAAGAGCTTTATACCACTGCTGATCTCTGTTTGATTAAATTTTCAAGGCTGTTTATTTCTTGCAGTGATTTGAGAAATAATCTATCAATGGAGCGCTTGATCCTCAATGGAATATACTTGAGTACATGTGCTCTTTAGGGGACAGATCAGTTTTTCAGACGCCACAGCTTAACTGTGGCTGAGAGGCATCCAAATCAGTGGTACTCAAGTGCTTTGAGGAAGGTTCCTTAGAGCAGGTAAGAAAAAACATTTTGATAAAAGTAGTTGTGTTTTAAGGTGGAAATGTTTACCTAAAACCATAAACTATCGCCAGATTAAAAACCTAATCCAAAATAAAGTTTGTTCTTCTAGGGATTATTAGTGATTTCGTAATTTGCACTTCCAAAACATGCCAGGGAGGAACTGGTGAGAACATTTGCAATACTTGCATAGAACTATAGAGATGTTCTGATAGAAAACATGGGAATTATTTCATCAGAGAAGAACCAGTGGTGAAATCTCACTCCCTCACAAATGTCAGGTCAGCTAGGATCATGAATCTTGAATCCGAGCATCGTTTTTTCTTACAGCACGTCAGATGCAGCTGCTGGAATTGGGATGTGGTAGTTGGTTTGCAATCCAGTGCTGGACATCATGAATTTCAGAGTGGAATGTTGTCTGAGAGATGAAAGACTGCAGAAATAAAAGATTAAGGGCAAGAGGGGGGAACTCATCAATATTTGTACTTCTAGAGGACCTGAACCTTTGCCACATACTCCTGCAGCACTGCTGTATGTTTCTTAATGTAAACAGCACTTTTTTTTTTCTTCCCACCACCCCCTCGCCCCCCTCCCCACCTGGTGAAAAATTGTGATAATTATATAAAACTGCATAGCTACCAAGAACTTAATTTTGTGCTTTTACAATACAGAAATTAGGCACCAGCACTGCTACTCTAAATAAGATTCGCTGAATTTCCCTGTCTCGTAGACAGAATGCTCCCTCCTTCCTGAATAAAATACAACAGCCCAAGGGAATCCCCTAGACAAATGTTGGGAGGCTCCAGGTAGCAGCCTGAAGGAAACCAAAGGCATATGCCTTTCCCCAGCCACCTACTCTTTCCCTTTCCTCAAATTTAAATAGAATAATTTTTCACCTTACCCTAAGTCTACCAATTCCTCTGAGGCTTAATATCAAGTTTTTTCAGATGTAGTTTAAACATTTTTCAGCTGGTGAGCTCATGCACAACTGCAGATTGTTGTCGGATCTGTATTTTACCTGGTAAATGCAGCAAACTGAGCCCCATGGAAAACATGGTGGGCAACAACATTCTGAAAGCAACTCCTAATTTGATCCAGAATGCCAGCATGCCAGGTTGTGCCAGTTTTAATTGAGAGACAGCAGTAGAAATATTTCAGTGGAAGAGGATTTGTAAATGTGGATGTGTACCCAGGCAGCCAGGAAGGCCAACGGCATCCTGGCTTGTATCAAACAGTGTGGCCAGTAGGTCTGGGGAGTGATTGTGCCCCTGTACTCAGCATTGGTGAGGCTGCACCTCGAGTACTGGGTCCAGTTCTGGGCTCCTCACCATAAGAAGGACATTGAGGTCCTTGAAAGAGTCCAGAGAAGGGCAACCAGGCTGGGGAAGGGGCTGGAGAGCAAATCCTATGAGGAGCGGCTGAGGGAGCTGGGGGTGTTCAGCCTGGAGGAGAGGAGGCTGAGGGGAGACCTTATCACCACCTACAACTACCTGAAGGGAGGTTGTAGAGAGGTGGGCAATGGTCTCTTCAGCTAGGGGACAGGAGATGGGACAAGGGGGAATGGCAAGAAGCTGGGCCAGGGCAGGGGCAGATTAGATATTAAAAAAAAAATCTTTTACTGAAAGAGTTGTCAGGGCCTGGCACAGGCTGCCCAGGGAGGGGCTGAGTCACCTTCCCTGGATGTGTTTAAAAAGAGGGTAGATGAGGTACTTAGGGATCTGGTTTAGCTTAGGATGTGAATGGTTAGACTTGATGATCTTAAAGGTCTTTTCTAACCTTGTGACTCTGATTTCAGCATCAGATTCTGAGCTGGATTTGGAGGGGAGACTGTTGTTTTAGTTTTTAACTTGACTAAAGTTATAATATTCCAAGTGTGAAGAATTTACTGAAAAATTACTGATTGCATAACTGAACAAATGAAATAAAGGGGAGCATACTTTAACATCAGTGTTGCACTGTATTTCAATTTCTGGCATCTCAATAAAATAATCTGAAATGCCTATCCTTCCACCAATGCTTTATCTTGCAGAATATTTTTTGCAATGAATATTAATGTCCTTTGCTGATCTGATGTCACTGATAGCAGTATTTATTGCAGGTTTTTATTAGCTCTGCTACTATAATTCACAGAAAACAAGGCACAGCACAAATAAGAAATGCTGTAAATCGCTCCAGAAAGTAGAAGTAATCAGGTTCCTATCAAGGCACGCATTTTAGGCCCAGTTCTAATAAAGCACTGTACTGTGTACATAGATTAAGCCCATCTATATGTTTTAGGTAGGTACAGAATTTTACATGCTTTATCAAACTTCCAGCTATGTGAATGCAAGAAAAAGTGGTCATTATTAAGAAGTGGCTGTGCTACAATCAGCATTGGGTTGCATGGGAGATATGCAAACCCCCCTGCAGTGCTGCATCCAGCTTGAGGGTCTCCCTCAAGAAGGACATGGAGCTGTTGGAGTGAGTCCAGAGCAGACAAAGAAGATGATCTAATGACTGGAGAACCTCTGTTATGGAGACAGTCTGAGAGAGTTGGGGTGGTTCAGCCTGGAGAAAAGAAGGCTTCAGGAACACCTTAGAGCCCTTTCCATTCCCTAAAAGGGGCTTACAAGAGAGATGGGGACCAACTTTTTAGCAGGGCCTGTTCTGATAGGACAAGGGGCCATAGTTTTAAAAAGGGGAGACTCAGACTAGATATAAGGGGAAAAAAATTACACTGAGGGTAGTGAAACACTGCAGCAGGTTGCCCAGAGAGGTGGTAGATGCCCCATCCCTAGAAACATTCAAGGTCAGGCTAGATGGGGCTTTCAGTGACCTTATCTGGTTGAAAATGTCCCTGCTTATTGAAGGGGAGCTGGACTAGAAAGCATTTAAAGGTCCACTCCATCCAAAATCATGCCATGTTGTCTGTGTTGTCTGATTTTATATCAAAGTATTTCCCTTTAAGTTATTTGGAGCAGTAAAGTGTTACAGCATCTTGGAGACTGTTCACATCATTCCAGTGGTCAAAGTTCACCCACTCCTTGAGAGAAGAAGCCTAAATAACAGATATCTGAGAAAACGGAAGAAATGTAAATTGATAAATACTCTGTCAAACCTAACAGCAAAAGAAACTAAAACCTTACAGGTTTTGGCAGAGCACCTGATTCCATAAAATAAATAAATAAATAAAACCCCAACCATGAAATAACACACAGTTCAGCTTCAAGCTTTTTAAAAAGTTTGTGGTGTGTTTAATCCTTTTTCAAACACTGGCATTTGTCCCACACTTTGTCAATGGTAGCAATCTTAAAAGCAGTGCTACTGGTTCTCCACCCACATGGAAGCTTATGTGATTTTTCAGACAGTCATGCCTGCCTCAGATGCCAAACCCATTTGGTTTTTCCATCAGTGAGCATAGCATGATACTTTAATTATTCCTTAGGTGGCAGGCATAAATACATAGGGGTGCTTAGCATAGTGACAGAATTATAATGTATGTTATGTAGAATTTATTCCCCTTTTAAAATACATGAGTGGAAATTATCAAGTAATTCTGTGTGTTACTTAATTTCATGTATTTATTTATTTACTTACTTGTGGGCAGAAAAGAGAGGTGACTGGTAAATTTATAAACCCAAAAATTAACCTGATATTATTGCCATATAAATATTCAACAAGGAGTTCTATAGAAGCTTAAAGGAAGGTCACTTGCAAAGGCAGGCTCCTGCCACATCAAGCACTGACAACATTTTACACACTGATTTCTGAAAAACCTAACAGTGTTAGAGATTTCACTTAAACAAAACTCTATCATAAAGAGATAGGTTAATAATCAAGCAGACCTAAACCGTTGGGGAGAAAAGAGCAGAAGGGAAAATGTAGGGCTGATTAAACATTCTACAGAAGTCAGTTTTATATCATAATAGAGAATCTGCAAGCAAATTTCCATTGCAAATGTCATTTATCTCTAAATACTTATGCATAAATATTAGCTACAACTATTTGATACAGCTGCATTACTACAACTTGCATATCCACAATGTAAACATAGTAGTTGACTATTTTTAATTTTATTACTTGTAAAGAATGATTTCTGGATGTTTTATATAACTAAATATAATTCACTAAAAATTGTAACAACACATGCATAGGATGAAACATGGAATTCATTATCATAGGTATATTTACACTTCATAGGAAAAAGTGACCAAATTAAAGATTACAGTAAAACCTAAACTTAATGCACAGTATTATATTGCTTCTTAAGATATGAAATTAAGAATGCTCTACATATAGCCATAATACTGCAACACCAGTTGTAACTATAACCATAATACTGGTTGAATCTCATTCAAAAAGCAGCCTAAAACTTTCTAAGCTCTGCCAAGTGAAGTATGTTGGAGGTGGAATATACTCCCAGGGTAAGAGGGAGAAGATCTTTACTTGGCAAATTTTAAAACGTAAGAGTAGGAGAAAAATCCTGATTTTGTATGAAAAAGGAATGAATGACTTGAAATGGCATTTCATTCATCCTGCAAAAATGCTATCATGAGATAGAGCAAAATTACTGCCCAAATTGGTAATGCTCCCCTGTAAATGAGTAAGAGTGAATAAGGAGGTCTCACATCATTTTGGGGTGGAACTGAAGAGAACACCAAAACCAAGACATGCAGAATGAACATGAAGGCAGAGAAAGGGAAGAAGCAAAATACTTGTTACCTGGTGTGAGCCACCCTGAAGTTGAGCCTATAAACTACATTCAACAGGAAAAAGAAATGCATATTGAGAGCCTGATTCCTTTCATCCTGAGGCAGGCACCCGAGGCACTGGGTAAAATTACCCTCTTGCACCCTTTTGCTGACGATATGAAAAACATAGAAATTTTAATTGCCTAAAGATCAGGTGAAGTGCAGAAAGGGCAGAGCCCTGGTTGTGTACCTGTAACAGCCCAGTGCAGCCAAATCAGCACTGGCTGGAAAATAAGAAATGTTTATGAGCAGTGTCTTGATCAAATTTCCTCATGCATATAAAGAATACCACAGATAAATTTCATTCCTACCTTGCTCCTAATACAGCAGAGTTGCAGACTGCCTCTTTTTTCAGGGCGAAATACTTGAATTTGCCCCAAACATATGTGGTTGTCATTGTTTTGCTCATGCATAACAGAAAACAAATATAAGGAAGACCCATGACAGGTTTTCCTAACTGTGTGGGATAAGAACTGAACTCCGGTCATGCTTTGATAGTTGGTGTAAGCTTTGTGTTAACTTATGAAAAATGTGTTAGGTGATCACTTGGCATTGATTAGTGTTTGATTCAGTCTGTTAAAAGGAAAAAAAAAACCACCAAAAACTGCACTCTAAGTATGACATACAACTAAGGAATACAAGTTTACCTGTTGAATTCTTTGCACTATAGACTGTGGTGGTCAAAACCAGAATAATGTGCCAGTGAAAGAATAATCTAGCACTGTTTTAAAACCAAAAAGTCCAGGTGTTGACATAGTCATTGCAGATATTCTGAAAGATAGGAACTGCATATGTATGACCAACTTATTACATGCATTCTTGGAAAAGCCTTGAAAGGAAATCTACAGGGACAGCACTGATCAGACACTGAAATAATTCCAGATGAGAACTATTCCTGCAAACTACACCAATCGGTTCATTTCCAATTCAGAACCACAGCATGGCATTCTCTACATTTATTACGTATTTTTACACTGTATATGGAAACCATAACCTGGGTGAACCATAATCTGGCAGTCAGTGTGTACAGTCGTGTTAACTTGCATAGTCTAAGAACACAGAGAGATCTTTTTCAGATGTCTGTGGGGGTGATGTCAAATATTATGGCTGTATGGTTGGACTCAATGTTTTCAACGGTCTTTTCCAACCTAGTGAATTTGTGACTAATATTTTTCCTGTCATTTATTAACTTTATTTCCTTAATCATGGACAGGGATAAAAATCAGGAGAATTTTCTACAACATATGCAAACATGCATACTGAACTATCTGCAAACCAACACAGCTTGGGATAGGCTAAAATAGAGTGTATTGCTCCAGAAAAACTAATAAAATATCAGATCATCAAATCTGCACTGATAACTGATAGGGTGGACCCAGTGTTAATACCTGCTAATGTCTCCATTCCCACCCCTCAGAGGCCACACAGCCAGTCTCACCCTGCAAATCCCCTACAAAACAGTGACAAAGAGGTGTGAAATACAAACTACAATCACAATCTATGATTGTGCTTAGCATTTCTATATGCATTGTGCCTGCCACAGGTGCCTCACTTTTCCAACTAGCTACTAACAAAGAATTTCCCATCGCTTCACAGGCAATCACTTCCATGATGCCAGAAACTTAAAGTCATAGTCTTAGCTATCTTATGATAACTTTCTAAAACTCAAATACTTCTACTGCATAAATAACTGTGAAATACCAGAGTTTGAATGGAAAGTCAAAAATGCAACAGTGGCAAATTGCATCCAATATTCAGTTTAGGAAAATACATAAATGAAGCTATTTGCTTTAGGGCAGGAAATGTAATTTTCTTTCAGTATAGAGTGTTTAGCATCATGGGATCCAAATCTGGCTGATAAACATGTCTAGCCAAATAAAACCACTTTTCCAGTAAATATAAATACTTTTAATAAAATTGTTTATCACAACTAAATATTTATTTACTAATTAAAGCCTTAAACACAGGGCTTTTAAATTTCAGGGAATTTATCACAGTAGGTTCTGTATTTGTTGAATATGAATCTGATGCTGTTGGCAGTCTGCAGAGTCAAGTGACCGAGGTTTGTGCACTCGTGTGCTGTCATGAACCCATCTACAGCCTTTCCTGTAAATATTATCACAGAAGCAGAATCATGGCATTGTTTGGGTCAGGAGGGAGTGAAAACCTTCAGCAAGGTCTCTGGAGCCTTCTCCAGGAAGAGTTCTCTAAAGACAACTCACTAACCTCCCTCAGTTTCACTGTAACTCGTTCGAAAGGTACGAGCAGGTCTGAAGACACGTAACTTCTGAAAATGCACATTCAGGAAGGCAGAGGAGAGACATCCTATTTGCTCTGCCCCTTATTAACAGGCTGTAAAGTAAACTCAACTTTTACAGTTCTTCAGGGAACCCAACTGCAAGTCCCACCACCCTAAGAGAAAACTTCAGTAGTTCTGTGATCTGGGCTAGATTTAAGAGCAGACAATTTACTTAAAACTGAGATGGCAAAAATATCTTAAATTCAATTTAGCTAACGAAATTTTCCATTTTGGAATAAAATTTCATCTATCCAATGATGCTGATAGTTACCTGAATAGCTGAACTTTTAATACTGGGCTTGGCCCAAATCCCATTAATGTAAATTGAAATGTTGCAATTTAGGTTTCTTCATGGAGAATCAAATCTCACTTCACTGGCTTTGCACTAACCACCATATTTTTCACTAATTAATTTTCCTCTCATGCTTCATCACTGCAGATAATCCAAAAAATTTTAAATACTACTGAAAATTAAAATTTCAATACTAAAGTATCTGCAGTGGAGTTTTTTTTTTTGTTCTCTTTCTAGTTTTGCAAGACTCAGAACTTCATCCTGCTCATAACTCTGAATGGCTCTGGAAATTGCTGCTTGGATCTGATTATTTCCCACCCCCACCCCCAGAGTGAGAAGACATTCTTAAATTAATTCCTCAACTTATTTGGGATCTGTTTTTCTAGATGACTTTGGCTGGTCCAAAGTTTGTTAGGCCATTTTGATGCAGTTCTAAACAACCTTAAGTTCAGCTGGTGGTTTCCACCATTAAAGGGTTATTGCTCAAACCATTCAGTTATGCAAAGAACAAGTCCAAAACTCATGTTGCTTGATTTACAGCCATGGTAACGAGCAGTAAAACAATGAATTATATTACAATAAAAACAACTGACAGGTGATCCTGGTTTACAATTTTTGCTAGAACATCCCTAGCTAAACAATTAGGGACTGATTTATCTTTGACTTTCTGCCATTTTCCTGCCACTTTCCAACATTTTTACGAGCTACTGCAGAACACCATTATCAGATCTGAGATACCAGAGTATTAGGAATGGTACAAAACACACTCAATACTTTACAGAGAAAGCAAGTGTGACTGCTACAGTGGCATCCTCCAATGTCCACAAAATTTTTTCTGCATGAACACCCTTCCTTTTCCCCAAACCCTTTCTATTAAACACAATACTGCACATTCCAAAAAAAAGAAAATGCAAATCAGAAATGGATCAGTTCTTAAGAAGTGTATTTATTAGCCAGAGGTCATCTTATGTGGGGTTGATTCACAAATATACACAGAGGAGAACCAATGTAAGAGCAGGGAAGTATTTCTGTATGTAATATTTTCTTCAATTCTGAAAAATACAGAAATATATTGATGCACAGAGAGATACACATGTGTATATCACACACAGGAAATTAGAGTATACTTCAAGGTCTTAATAGCACCACATGCTTTTGTTTCCTAAAGCAGTAAGGTAGCTGGTAGTAATAAGGTAGCTATGAATAGTCCACTCAAATAACATTACTCATAAGTTTAAGGAGAGGTACACATTGAAGACCTTTATGGTAAGAAACAGGAATGGTAAGGAACTAAAAATGCTTCTGACCCAGCGTACTTTCAGCAGAGTTTACATTGTCTACGACTCAATGATACACACAGTCATGCCCAATGTCTTTCTCTATATTTTTAAATGGCATGTACATTTATAAGTTTGATGCTAAACTACACATTGAACGTGGCATTCAAATGTAACCTAATGTCTCCTGCTTTTCTTTAAAAGCTCTTTCCTGTGCTTTTGATTCATTCCCTGATGTCGCTTCTCTTTGTAAAAAAAAAACCCTCCTGCTTGCACTCTATCTGACTTAGCAGTGGGGGATTTCATCTTTACTGTCATAAAATTATTGAATATACAGCAATATATTCAGGAAATCATCCCTAGGACAAACCAGTGTTCCTTTAATCTTCCCAGAATGCGCTTCTCACAGCAACTTAACAGTTCTTTGCAAAGGAAACATTACCACTGGGACTTTGGGAATACACAGCTACTGAAAACAAGTTGAAGCACCGTATCTTGACAGATCACATACAGAATCACTCATACAAACAGCAGTTTTATTTTAAAAATAATTAATAATAATTATTTTTAAAATAAAATAATTACTATTTATTATTATTGTTGTTAACAATTTATTACATTAATAATTAGACTGCCAGGATTCCAAATTCAGAAATGTAATTAGTGCTGCAGGCGTAAAGAAAATCACCCACCTATGGAAATCCAGTATCCTCTGGGACCCGCTAATGTAGATGTAGAAAATAAAGAATACTACTACTAATAAGGCCTCAAACCTACACTCTTTGGGAAGGGAAAGGATGTTCAGAGCTACTTGTCCACTTTGTATACCTGAAATGGCTGACATTTTTTATATTCATGAAAGCAACAACATAGTAACACAGAATAAATATCTTCCTAAATAGAGCCCAGACAAGTAAGCAAAATCCCTTCTTAGTAGGGCAAATAAAAGTTATCATATAGAAAATGTTTCTTACAATTTTAAATATAAACATTTAAAACAGCTAAAACTTTAAGATGGCAATTAAGAGAATGGGAAAAAAATGAAACGACCAAACTTTTCAGAATTTCATTTTCAGTTAATTTATCTCCGTGTTAAAATGGACATTTATTAAGTTTGTCAACTGTTTTAATGGGACCTTCTTTGAGCTAAAAAAGAATCAATGTCTTGAGGGAAGTCCAGCTCATCAGGCTGCAAAAGCAACACTTGCTGATGTATTCTCCCTTTAATATTATCTTGATTTATACTTTACAGGAATTGTCTTAACAACAGTAAATAAACTGACAAAGCAATGAGAAATACTAGCAGGAGAATGACACTAATTGTACTGTCTTGACTTGAATTAAAATTGCTAAACAGTAAATGAGATTACTAGCCTAAGGATAATCTTAATTTAAATGTGCAGCTGCATTTACCTCATCTCAGATGCAATTTTCCAAAGTACTTAAAAAAACACCAAATCAGGCAGCCAACTAATGGAAACCTTTATTTCTGAAGTTTTTAAATATAACTAAAAGTGTTCTCACGTTTGGTTCTGTTGTCATATTTCATAACACGCAGTAATTTGCAGGTCTGAATAGAAAAATCAGGTAATTTTTTGACTTGTTATAACTCTTCCTGCCTTTGATAGTTTTTTTCATTTTTCTTGGATATTTCCAACATGGAATGTCTTTGATGAATAGAAGATCAAATAGTTAAAACAGATGAAATTTCACAAACTCATGACTTATGGATAGTCTATCCTGGATCAGAATTTTTTTTTTTTTTTTTTGTAAGCATTGTAAAGCATTAGAAAAGCTTTTTGACAATAATTTTAAAATATTATCTAGCCTACCAATTCTCAGTAGCAGGTTTTTTCTATCAAAATTTGCTGACAAGCTTAATGAGAAGTTTCACAAATAAAAATGATACTTTCACTGGATTTTCACGTATGTCTGTCCCAAGAATATATGACTTTTGTCTGAAAATATTTTTCTTTTTTTCCTTTTTAATAAACACTAGACAATATATCAAATATATGCAATTAGTAAGGGCTCCTAGACCCTGCAATCCAAGTTTGTTTGCAGATACTTGAGGAAGAGAAAAGATCCTGAATGGCACAATGGCAACCCTCAAAATTAAGAAAAAATAAAACCCAACCAAACTAAACACCATCTAATAGAGAAAATTCTGAAGAGATTAAAATCTTGTTATGAAATTTTAAAATACAGATTTTCACCAGAGACTCAGAATGTTTGTGAAAATATCTCATGGTTCTTCAAGCTGTCTTTGAAATTTCCTAAAGCCCTTATCACTCTGAAGTAATATTTATGACTAGTTACTTGACAGTAGTTATGGAATATTTTCTATACACTAAAAGTGTTCAAGCATCTTACTTTCTAGTGTAAATTAGATACGGGTTCCATATATTTCCATTTGGAGTGGAAAATATTATTTTCCACTGCAAAGACTCTTGTACATAACATGACCTGAAGAACAGACGGTATATAACAAGTTTTAAGGGGTGTGGGGGCTACTGTCACTTGAGCTCTCTTTTTTCCACAAATAAATTCACAACTGAATTCTAAGTTAATGTGATAATTTTTCTCACAAATCAAAAAAGTCACAAACTCTCAAACAAAAACAATAACCTAGAATTGCTATGATAAAACTGTAGGGGAATATAGCAATTATTAAATTAAAAAAAAAAAAAAAAAAGACATTTTAATCTCATCATAGGGTCATATTTGCAGTATAGAACTCTACTCTGATAGATGTGTAAAGTTCCTATACAGTGAATAGGGCCAGGGCAGTTTTTAGGTAAACTCATCCACAGAAAGATATGCTTTCGTCGTCATCATATCCCAATATCCCTTTCCTGTTTGTACAGCTAGAAACTATAAATATTCTGTGGAATGTCTGCCTTTCTGTGAGATATCTGGGTCCCAATAGGTTGCAATGATCTTCATGCAGACTTACACAGAGTAGCAAGTGGCCTCCTTCACCCTGCCAGGGCTCGTGCTGTCAAATACTTCCCTGTGTTCCTGCATTTGAATGCTTTTGCGTGCAGCCCTGTTTGTCTCAATATGAGAATTTGTATTGATCTTAATTTGAAAGGCAATTCTTTTTATAATTGATAATCTTTCATGGCTGCATAACTCCCGGCTGGCATTTAACAACAGACTCCAGCAGACGGTGGGAGTGCTGAAATGTAAAGGTCAAGGACAAAACAGAAGCTTTCACAAACTGCAGCTCTCACACCATGTTCCTAACTAAGATGCTTTCTGAATTACCAAGAGCTGTTGATGCTGAGCAGATATAAGAAAATGGACCTGGTTTGTCACCTGAGTTACATTAAATAAAACATTTTATTCCACCTAGCTCCAAATGCTGTACTGTTCTGTCCATCCACGGTGCTGGCCTTGAATTTGTCACCTCTCATACAACATGTGTGCCAATTCTGAAACACTTAGCTCTCACAGTTTGTAAAAAACAAATGCCAAGTATATGTCACTTTGTGATAAAATATCCCAGGACAAATGAATCACCAGCAAAACAAACTTTCCTTTTTTTTTTTTCCCCCTCTATCTTTGGTGATAAAATGGTTGGGGACCGAATAAATTAAAAGCCCATCTCTTTTCTAGATGTACACAAACTTTGAGGTAGTAGGCTTATCCCTTCCTCAATTACAACTGACTCTCCCTTACAAAGTAATCATAAATCCATCTATGCACCCCTCCCAGAAATTTCCAGGTTCCAATCACAAGGATCCATCAACTTGCAATTTAGGTTTCTTTCTTTAGAAAAAAGCTTCTTCCCTCTGGGTAGATGCAATTGCATATTGGTAAAATGATAAACTCACATTTTTCCAGAATGGTATTTAGTTATTAATACTCTTTGCTCCCTTCTTTTTTCCACCAAAACATATATATACATATAGATACACTCTATAATCATTATTCTTTAATTATCCTACTGATAATATGATATTCAATGATATGTTCTAAGTAAATGCAGAGAGTCTCTGAATCCAGCATACCTGCACAATATCATAATATTTATTAATGCTGGTGCCTTTACATGTCTCCATTTTTTATACTGATTCCATTAAAGTTGTTCTACCAATTTAAAAAATGGAATTGTTTGAAAGCAATTTTTACAGATACTATGAATTATATTTGAAACTGACATTAAGTGATGTTATCTGTTTACATGTACTGCGTAACAGATATTCATCACGGCATGTATGGAATTTCATATAGGAAATCTTGCATGCCTTCATATTTTGCCTTCCCTTATATTTCTGTTGTCATTACACATTTCTAAAGTCTATTCTTTCTTACTCTTTTCTTAATTTGGGGTGTGTGTGGGTGGAGTTGTTTTGTTTGGGGTGGGGTGTGTATTTTTAATAATTCCTAGCATTTTAGCACTATATATTTAGAAGTCTAGAAGACTGTTTCCATTTAGAGATCTAGCTTGTGCTCTTTGAGTAATTCTTTGATGACTATTTGTAAAGATAAACTATGATGAATCAACTATATGATTCATGTCGTTAATCTAATAAAGTGTCATAATAAAGAACTTGATTCAAAACTGTCTTTCAAACTGACCTTCTGTATTAGCACAGTAACGTTAGCACACAAGGCAGTTCCTAGAAAGAAGAGTAAGAAATGGAAGAGTGGAAACTTAACACATACACAAATCTGATAATCTTTAAATTTCCTTAAAAAACTCCACCCAAATGAACAACACTGGATTATTTGTTATTAGTTTCTTTTAGGAAATGATTTTGACTATATTGAGTAGTAGTATATTGAGCAAATAACTTTTTGTTATTATAGTTTTTGCAAACTATGATTATACTTTGGAGTTTTTGCCTCCTGTGCCACTAATCACCTATCCTGTTTCTCTGCTTTATGAGTCCTGAGGTGATTGCAACACAATCAGCCCCCTGTCAAATCTAATTATTGCTTCTATGGGAAAAACACAAAAATGAAACATTAATGCATTAAATTGCGTATGAAAAATCTGCAGACAGATTAACGGTTGGTTTCAGCTAACCATGAACATTTAAAACCAAAGCATCCAGGCAAAGCTAGTTATCTAGGCTTCCTTCAGAAACATGGAAGAACGGAAGGCTTCTTCAGATGATATAGTGCAACCATCATGAGCAACTATTCTAGATTAGAATCACAGAATCGTAGGGGTTGGAAGGAACCTCGAGAGATCATCGGGTCCAACCCCCAAAGGAGGAATCCCCTTCTGTAGATAATTTTTCTAAATGCAGAGGATCATAAAAAACAATATTGCAGTTGATGCTTGCATTTCAGACACTTTGGAGACAAATGCCATTTTCTGTGAGTTTCCCAAGACTATATAGCATGGCTAAGGCAGAATCAAGAGAACTAGGTTTGTGAGTCCCTTAACCACAATAACCTCTTTCTCAGAACTATGACTCAAATGCTTCCTGTAATAGACATAGCTGATGCATCACACAGGAGAAACTGATAGTCAATTCAGTTACTAAAAATGACATTTCCAAGCTATAATTCGGCCAAGTGGATGGCAGAGTTGATCCACATGGATATTTCACAGAATATAGTTGTCCTAACAGAGAACTAAAGTCCCCAGAGGTCATCCACTCACAGCTGTATTGAGCATATAGACCTGCATTTAGCTTATAGCACTCCACATTTCATGCTTTTTTGAGACTGGGTAGAAAATGTGAATGACAAGTTCCAGCTCCCTATAGACTGTGGCCAAACATTCAGAAAAGTTTGGAAAATTTGAAAAAATGTTGAACTTAAGCAGAATTTTTGGGGGTTTTCCCTCACAATTTTAAGACTCTATCTATGCATCCTTTATAAAGAGCAGCAGGGGAAAAAAAAAAGCCATTTTTTATACTTTTCTTTTTCTCAGAATTTCCTCCACACATATTCTTTCTTCACTGTCTACATCTATGTCTACAACAAAATTCTGGTTTCAGAAATGTCTTCCTCTATTTACCCCAAGGTTTTCTAAATATCATGGTAGAAGTTTCACATATCTACTGACTGAAGTACCCCCACATTGTTTACACTACTTTTTTTTAATTAAAAAAGTACTTTAAAGTAATTTAAATGTATACTTTATAAGAAAAAAGGGTTAATAAGGGAAGGTATATTGTTCCATTTCATAGACTTACAGAACAGTTTGGGTTGGAGGGGACCTTGAAGATGGGAGACCCACAGACTGGTTTGTGTGGGAAGGGCCCTCAGAGCTCCCCCAGTGCCACCCCCTGCCATGGGCAGGGAAACCCTCCACTAGAACATGTTGCCCAAAGCCCCATCCAACCTGGCCTTGAACACTTCCATAACTTCTCTGGGTAACCTGTTCCAGAGCCTCACCACCTTCACACTAAATAATTTCTTCCTAATATTTAATCTAATAAATCTTCCCTCCTTCAGCTCAAGGCCATACCCATTTGTCCTGTCCCTCCCTGCCCTTGTCACCAGTCCCTCTCCCACTTTCCTGGAGCCCATTTAGGGACTAGCAGGCTGATCTAAGGTCTTCCCAGAGACTTCTCTTCTCCAGGCTGAACAACCATAACTCTCAGTCTGTCTTCACAGGACAAGTGTTCCAGTTCTCAGATCATCTTGTGTCCTTCTCTGGACTTGCTCCATCAGATCCATGTCTTTCTTGTACTAGGAACCCCAGAGCTGGACACAGTACTCCAGGGGGGGTCTCATGAAAGCAGAATAGAGGAGGGTGGGGCAGAATCAATAGTTGATCCCATCCATTTGGCTAAATTTGAAGATCTAAACATCATTCTCGAGGTATGTAATAAAAGGTATCATGTCTTATTAGGCGTGTAGGAAGAATTATAGATGAATCTTTCACAAGGATTTTGTGTTGCAGAAGAAATCATCAAACAGCTGTTGATTTTCTTAATTAATGAAATTCCATCCACTAACATGCAACCAAAAAGTAGAATATGTGTTACAGAAATATCACAGAAATACTAATGTCCAAGTCAGTGAGTTACTGAAGTGAAGCTGAGGTTGTCTAGGCTCAAGAGAAAAAAGGATTCTATCTGGTTTTGTACTTCTGCAATATCCCCTTAGATACTTTAAATTATATGACACATATACTCTGATCCTGCAAAATTAAGGGATACTCTCCAGACACTAAAGGCAAACCTGAAGAAAGAATGTCAAAAATAGTATTACGTGGACTTTGTTTCCTTTCCTGATTGAGGAAAAAGCCTCCATCAAATGCAAGCTCTGCAGCGCCTCTAAAAACACATGCTTCCCTGGGGCTACAAAGACAAGTTCTATTTTACTTCTCCCTTTACATCAATTTTCTAGTACTATTCTACTTTCTCTTTTTTCCCCTCTTTTCTCCAAGTTCTCTCTCCTGGCTCCCTTTTTTTTCCCCTTAGCTTCTGAGTCTTGAACTAATGTAACAGTCGACTGAGACATGAGAAGGACCAAATGTTGCTCTACTGTGTTTTTGTCTCTCATTTTTACACTATTTCATCCATTACCTCACTTATATACCTTCCTATGAGTAAAACAGTCCATGAAAATATCTTGCATTTCCCCTGTCATGCCCTAAACTTTGACTGCCATTGAGCTCAACTTTGTTTCCCCCTATCTATTTTCATTCCTATGTCCTCTGTAAACACATTCCAAAAATGCACTACAGAACTTGTATATTCAAATCTTATTTCTATTTGTATGCACTCTGGCCCTACTGTGAGAATCTCTCCTGATTCCTCTTCTGTTCTACATGACAGATTCACCTGTCTTTTCTTCTGCTGTTAGTAGAACAGCTTAACTATAGCTATGATCAAATTCATGACCACCTACAAAACCTACTGAAGACAGTGCCCATCTTGGTAATGGCTGCAGTTTCTATTCTACAGACTGATGTGTTTTACTTTAGCAAAGTGTATTTATGGAGGAAGTCCTTCTCAATAATGAGCAGAATAAAAAAAAAAACCAAAACAAAGAAAGAAATGCAGTGCTTACAATGTCATAAAACAACTGAAAATATTGTTTGCAGACTATCCCAGTGTTTTCTGTGATTTTCCAGATTGCTGTAGCAGTCAGGAACTTTGCCTGAGCTCAGCTCTTTGCTCACTTCTCATACTGTATCAACATTAAATACAGGTTCTCTAGCACATCCACACTTTCTCTATTAGCACAGAGTGGTACCTCTGTGTTATTTAAACACCTGAGTGCACAGGAAGGAACGTATAGTGATAGAATGGGGGGCAATGGATTTAAACTAGAGCAGGGTAGACATTAGGAAGAAGTTCTTCACTATGGTGAAACACTGGAACAGGTTGCCCAGAGAGGTGGTGGAGGACCCATCCTTGAAGGAATTCAAGATCAGACTTGATGAAGCTCTGAACGACCTGATTAAAGCTGTCCCTGCTTACTGCTGGGGGGTTGGACTAGATGGCTTTTTAATGTCCCTTCCAACTTGAAACATTCTGTAATTCTCTGATTCTATATTCACTAACAGCCTTCAAGCACTGCCTACAGCAAAGGTAAATATGGTACATGCGTGGAGTAGCCTAGCAGCGGTCATTACTTACACAGAAAGCCTCTAAGACCAATCAAGGGTGTTGCAAGAACTGGTGGTGTTGATGCAACATTGCAGCTGGCCTGCTTCTCTCCATGCCAGCAGTAAAGACTCAGCACAAACTGAGACAGTGGTGAGCTATTACGGATACTACTATCAAATGACATAAAATCAAATTCCATCTGAACATAAAACATGGTGGTGTGTTTAAGACACTCTGCTGACGAAGGGACTTCATGATGTGCTGTTCAAGGTAACTGTTATTCTACCTGATAGGAGTCCTTGTGTAGTAAGAAATTATTTAATGGGACTATCAGCAAAATGTCTTCTTTCCTGTAGCCTAGCTCACCATAATTAAAATTAGAATGATAAAATACTCTTTAGCCATTGCCTACTTAGACCATATGTTCTTTAGAGCAGAATTCTTTCTTTAGGATGTTGTGATGTCTACTGCCATGGGCCTCCAAAATGCTTCTGTAAGTCCAAAAAAAAATTCCTATTTTATCAACATTCGGATTTCTTTAATTGTTTTTCTCCAGCCACAATACTTTCATATTTTCCAAATGATGTATTTTTGAAACGGCTACAAGCTTTTAAAGGATGGCTGCATTGTGGCAATTAAAAAAATAATAATAAAAAAATAGTGAAATGTTTTGTATGCTTTGAAGGTAAAAGAGATGTATTCAGCTCATCATTATTAAAAAAAAAAAGTACATCTTAGGAGGCACATGGAGGTATTCTTCTGCTGCTGTTTTAAACCTAAGAAGAAGAAAAGAGAGGGAAAGACACAAAAAAGGGGGAAAAGGAGAAGAAGACAATAACAAAGAGAAAGAGAAAGTTAAGTGAAATAAATACCATAAAAATGACTGAAAATGGAAGGAAAATATGTGAATTTCCAAACATCACTTCCAAAAGCAATATAATCACCACTCTCTATTTGCTATACTATCTTTTCTTAATTTCTTTTCTCCCTTTTGGTGGAAAAAACCCACAAACCTTGAGCTTTTCTTGCTTTGGAATATATGTCCTCACAACTTAATATTCCGACCTCAGTTTTGCATGATGACTTCAGGTTTTTTTCACAGGTCCTCCTGAGAATTCTCAGAAGATATGAGGAAACAGTATCAATCCCTTTATTAAGGTCATTTAACAATCCTCATGATATTAATTTCCCAAGCTGTTTTCTTAATAACTCTAATACTTTCTTAATTTGCAATGATACTTCAAAATTTATCCAAGAGTTCACAGCCATGAAGGAGATACCCTCAGGCTAGCCTGCTTGTATTTGGCCAAATTATAAGTCTAACAACAACAACAAAAAAAAAATATTATTTCCACTATTTGCTGTGACTGTAAGAGCTTGCCAGAAGCTTGCTGCTAAAACCTTTCCAGTTTCTCAAATAATTTTCTACTAACCTGATTTGATTAAACTTAGTTTGTAAAATACTTATTGGTGGACCAATCCCACAAACCTACACAAACTAGAAACAGAACCGTATTTCTAATATTTTCAGCCTTCCTGAGCTATCTGAAGTACCCTCAGCATAATTAAGCACTGAAAAAGTGAACAGGGAGATTGGAAAACTCATGCAATCAGAATTTAGCCAAAAACTGAGACTTCTGATCTCAGTATTTCCCATGGCAAAAATGTTATACTTAGAAATTTCCAATCAATTTGAGTTACCTTCTTTTCAGAGAGCTCAGCCCATGCTGGAAATCAAAGGGGAGGCTGATCCAGAAGTCACGCTTCCTTCAAATCTACATCAGTATCAGTAGTAACTCATATTCACATATATCATAATTTTCAAAGCAGTTGTCAGGAGTAAAGGAGTTCAGTCTGGGCACTATAAAAAAGGCTACACACCTCGACAAGTACCACACAAAAAGTCTGAAGAAATTATTGAGTACAAAAACTGAAGGGAAGACCCTGAGGCTTACCCAAAAGGCATTTTATAATTTTCTTTTGTCTTCTTGCTGACTATTCCTGTTTCCAACTATTCAACTCAAACAGTTAACCAAGTAAGGAGCCTACAGAAGCATCCTCATTCATTATATAACACAGAGTTATCTCAAAACTTGAGTTACTGATCAGTGGTTATTGGGAAAGGCTTAAACATTTACGTTCAACTGAAAGACAAGTTATCCTGAGGGTAATCCCTGTCATTTAACCTGGGAGCAGAAGCTGACCTTTCATATTCAGCCATTCACTTCAGGAGTTTTCTGCGTTTAATTTTTGGCTTCTTTCCCCAACACTTAATCTTTTAACATATATATTTTTCACAAACAGGTCTTTGTATTTGAACTTTGGCAGGGTGGAAGAGTGAGATCCTGAAATCTTTCCAGTTTATATTTTATAATAATCAAATTTCTTAATGTTATCTATTTAACAAAATCATTAAAAAAACCCAGAAAACCCAAACACGGCACTAGTTTGAAATCATAAAAGCAGAACTATTTGATTACTGAAATTAAAATATTTTTGGTTTCTTCTGTTTAGTATATATTCTTTAAGATTAACTAGGCACCTTGAAAGAGAAGAAAACTAAATGCAATTGTAGAGACTGTGAAACAGAACTAAGATGACTGCCATTTATCTACTAACCTAAAATACAAAACAGACAGGCATCATTTTTTTTTAGGTTAAACACAAAGATATGATGTGTAAAACACAGTATTAAAAGTGAAAATGAGACTTGATAGTTTTACATTGATTTATCTTAAGAAAAAGCTATACCACTCCTTCTGTGAGGAGAAGAATTAAAAATACAACAAAACCTAACATAAAACCAACAGTCCATTTCTGTGCAGCACATACATGAAGAAGAGATGCATCATTTATAAACTTCAAATCACTGGAGGGAGGTTTTATATAGCAAGTGTAAAACTTTACAAATTATTATTTAGTCAATTCTTTCTCCTACAGATTTTCAGCACAGTATCTTGTTTTGCTACCTTCCTCCCACATAATAAATCAGAAATATTTTCTGGCATTTTCCAGGGACAACAGATGCAATATTTACACCGCTTTCTGATAATGCTTAAAAGTACCTTAAGCAGTAAATATTCAGTTTTGCTGCCTACAACTGTAGTTTTCTATTTTATAGATATGTACACATATATACACACACATATATGTATTTATATATTTATACAAGCTATAAATTTCCTCACATGCCCATAATATATATACACACACATTTAGATGCATCTGTGTTTAAATATCTATTGAAAGATAGCAACCTATGTTTTAGATATTTGGTCGTATTACAAAATGCAGACACAAAAGATTATTTTATTGAAATATTAAAGGATCTCAATTTTTAGCACAATGTCCCCACCTGTGTAAGTACACGGACTAGATAGTGCCTCAATCATTTTGATCCATGATGCAAATTTTCACATCATTCTGAAGATGATCACACAAAATGAAACGAAATTACACATTTCAGGTGATACTTTTCAAATGCAGCTCTGATCCAACTCTCAGTATACCTAAGGTGAGCTGTGAAATCTAACCTATAACCCTCACTAGCCTATAAAAATTGTTACCAACTGAAGAACTCCCCTCCACAGACACACTATTATTGAACATTAAACCTACTGAGTGTTTGAAGCATTTGAATTCCACAGATGTAACACAGTTCCTAACAATTCACAAAGCGTTGGACAACTCTTTTGAGTTGGGAACATTAAAAATCTTCATGGATAAGGATTTTTCCATAAAATACAAAACACTACAACTTCACAGCAAGGCTTGGTTTGATAATACATAGGAGTCATAGGAATACACAGGCCTGTTGTCGAAAGATTTAATACTAATTTTTGTAAGAAAAGAATCTAGTGGTGATAGCAGAGATTATCATCTTGTTAAATCAGGAAGATTCCCCCCCTTCCCCCCAAAAAGTACACAGTTGGGTAAAAGCATGGTAATTCCTGTGATAAGTATCAAAACATGAATAAATGCTCTGAGGACTGCAACAAATGCTAATCATTAATATGACTGTATCTGTATCTTTTGTTTTCTTGCTGTTTTAGAAGTGCCTTTTCATTTTAATATTAAAATGCTTTTGTAATATGTTTTCTGGGAAATTTTCTGCTCAATGCAATATTTGTCCTTCAGATGCAGAGGAACAGAAGCAAGATAGTTAAGAGAAGGAATTAAATATGACAGTTATCTAAAGAAGAGATAAAAAGAGGAAAAAATCTACAGCTACTACACAAAGCACCTTTAATTGTGATGAAGTACTGATATCAATTTCACCTATTAAAGAAATATCAGTAAATCCTTCTCCTAGCATCAGCAACAAGCCAAGCATTCTTGGCAAGAGAAGAGGGTGCTAAAAGCTGAACCTTTTACTTCTTTTCCTGAAAAAAAGGAAGAAAAGGTAATTATGAAAAGCATCAATTTGAATGGGACCCTGTGACTGAGAAAGCCATTTAGAGTTTATTACCCTTTTTTTTTTTTTTATAAACAGCCCTATAGCTGTTATACATAGTTCAACGTAAAGTTATGAGTGGTAATGGAAATCCAGTTTGGGTTGAAAACTTACTAGAAGCATCATGTTCCAATGGACAAGGCCTTAAACACGGTAAATAACTTGGGATATTACTGTAGCCTTCTGTGACTTTGAGTAAACTAACAGTACTTAAGTTTCCCTATCTGCAAAATTCAACAGTGATACTTCTTATCCTTTCTCATGTAATTTGACATCTCCAGATAAAAGGCACAAAGGAAGATAAGTAATATTAAATTCTTCATTTGCAATGAATGTAATTATCTTCATCCACACAACTTTCTGTGACTTTTTTTTTTTTAATCTAAGTAGTTAGTTACAGGGAGCTTCAAAATGCAACTTTATATTATGCTAAATGATATTATTTTAGAAAAAGAATGAAGAAAAGATTATTATACTTGACAGTTCCAAGGTAAAATTCATTCCATCACAAATAGGTGTCTTAAATAGTCTATGACTTTTTTTCCCCTCCATGTATCTCTCCATTGACTACAGAAGGACGATTATCTTTCATTAGGTGCATTGATTTTAAACCATTGACAGAAGAATCCTATAAACACAGAAAATCAGGATTTGGGGTATAATCTGTAGTTGTAAACTATAGAAGTGCACTGTGTTTACACTATGCAATTTTGAAGCTAAGCATATTAAAAAAAATATGTGTAGTTTTCCAATGTCATTAATGTGATGATATGTAGAGTGGAATTTTACTGCTGGTGTGTTACAAAATCATATTTTTAATTGGAGCAGGATAAAAGCATACTAGAGATTATGATGTAGGGTCTTGATCGGTGTATTTTAAAGGTTTATTGCTAATGCTTGGTTTTGGCTATGGATTATTCCCTTCTCAGTGTCTAGAGGAGCTGCTGATCACTGAGCCACTGCTCAGAGGAATTCTGTGGAATTAGTGTGCCAGTGGAATAAAAACACGCTTGATGTAAGTATTTGTGAGTGAACCTTTAACTGTCTTAAAAATTTCCACTGCTTTATGTTTTTGAAAATAAAGTTTAAAAAACATAGCATTTTCATGTTTGTGTGGCATCATGATTTCTCTTTAACCATCCAAAATCTTGAAGAATCCATATGCTTATATATAGGTAGTCAGGTACATTTATGAAATCCCTATTTAGTATCAACTCCAGAAAAAGAAAGTAACAAGTAGTATTCAAGTGAACTATCTGGATATAAACCCTGCATACTAATATATGCATATAAACTCCTTTATAAATAAACCATACTTCTCCACTCATTTACAAATATACATAATTGTCTATGCTTAGAGTTGCCTTCGCTTTTGAGCTGAAAAGCTGATATAAATAGTTCTCTCTATACAGTTCAGCTACTCAAAATAACAAAGACATTTTAATATTGCTAATCTGGCTAAAGACAGTATTTGTTCTGTAGCAATAGCATATGTTGCTTTCTTTACAGTATTTTGAACTGTTATAGAGACATCGCTGTATTAAAACTAATGGATTTCAAATTCATTCAACATTTATATTCTGATAACATTCGATCATATGTCTGTAAGGATGCATTCTGCTCCTGATAAACGGCTACAGGAAACCATACTGATTATTTTGTATTAAAATGACTAAATTGAAGCTATTTTAGGCTGAAAGTAGCCTACTGGTGCTGCTATTTGCTAGGTGCAATCAAATAACTGATGCAAGGACCAAAAGGTGATAACTCAAGGTGTAAGTGCACCAGGACTGGGTGTTTGAACTTCCCAGTATTCAGCAAGGGGGAAAAACAACTCCTCATGCCTCTCTCTGTTCCTTGGGGGCTGTACTGCTGACAGGGTTAACAGAATTGCTGTTAGAGGTGAAAACCTGATTCTGCACCATTACAATGGTGTGATGGTCCCGACTTCCTCATCCTTTCTCAGATACCTTTGCAGAGCAGCCAGGGAAGCTCTGGAAACAGGAAAGCTCTTTTCTTCTTCTAATTACACCACTGCCAAGATACTAAGAGTAAACAGCCATATCTCAGAGTTGCAGGGTAACTAATTTTCATATGTACTGACCCGATGCACTGGCAATTAGTAAATTGTGAAGAGATGTGCTGATAACAAAAGAGCACTAAATGATGAAAACACACAATATAAGTACTAAATGACACAAACCAGTATTTCAGCTATCTCTTTATGTATATGCAATACAACTATATGCATCAAAAGGTAATAACACGTAATAAAATATATTTAATATATGTAATATAAAATAAATGTAACATAAAGTATGTAATGATATGTAATAAAAATCAGCTCTGGGGCCCCCAACATAAGAAGGACATGGAGCTGTTGGAGTGAGTCCAGAGGAGGCCACAAAGATCCTCAGAGGACTGGAGCACCTCTGCTATGGAGACAGGCTGAGAGATTTAGACTGGTTCAGCCTGGAGAAGAGAAGGCTCAAGGGAGACAAGAAGGCTCAAGGGAGACCTTATTGAAGCCATCCAGTACCTAAAGGGGCTCCAAGAAAGTTGGAGCAGGACTGATGACAAAGGACAGGGAGGGAACAGGACAGGGGGACTGGCCTTCAGCTGCAGGAGGGCAGATGGAGAGGAGATGGGAGGCAGAAATCGTTCCCAGGGAGGGAACGCTGCCCCTGGATCCCTGGCAGCGTTCAAGGCCAGGCTGGATGGGGCTTTGGGCACCCTGGGCTAGTGGAGGATGTCCCTGCCCATGGCAGGGGGTGGCACTGAGGGAGCTCTGATGGCCCTTCCCATCCATACCAGTCTGTGGGTCTATAATTCCATAATTATATTCATATGCAGGAATAATTTTTGCATACTATATTCAAGTGAGGCCTAAGTGACGATTATTGTGTGCTAAGTGTCCCTTGGTCTCCTAATTGCTCTGTTGCTGACGCAGCCCAGGTTTAGCTTTTTGGCTGGAAGGGCAGCACTGCTGACTCAGTTTCTTTTCCTGGGCCTGCCTGAACGTAAGGTATAAGCAAACAATACTGCTGCTGCCACTAATGACAATGTGACCCAAGCAAAGCAGACTTAAGAGCCCTTGTCCTTCATCACCGCGACCATCAATGCTCAGAAAGGTATCTAACACATTTATGAGACTGGGATGTTTTTTCATTAGAAAAGGTAGAGGTAGCTGCACTACACATTGTATTTAGCTATGTATCACTGAAACACGTAAGACAGATAACTGCCAAGTGAAGTCCCCACATAGGAATCATTCTGTGGACCAACACAATGATCAGTAATTGGCATGACTCTGTTTTAAGGTCAGAAAGAGGTTTTGACATCATTTGCCCTGGCAACCATTATCTGCCTGTTACATAGCTTGGAAAAAAAAGAAAAAAAAAAAAAAAAGCACTGAATTGCAGTACTTGCAAACCCAGTTACTAATACTAAAAAGTCATAACTTTGCACTTCTATAGTTTTATTAATATATTTTAATTGCTTGGCAGTCCACATTTTCTGAATTTGGCCAATTACCTGTATACTTATTTGCAACGTTGCCTGTTTTCTTATTTCTCATCTACTGCTGGACATCTTCAATGAGTGAAAGGCTATGTAACTATATACATCAAAATACTAAAGAGCAAACTGTTAAGCTTATTAAAATTATGCTTTAGACATAAACCTGTCTTGGACATTTCCACAGCCTTTTTTTCCTCCCTACAGATTTCATTTTGACAATTCTTTTACGTAAACATAAAAGAGGATTTGAGAGTTCCCACATCAGAAATTGTTATGTCCTCTATTGCTTCTGGGTTTTTCTCCAACACAAAAGATTCGTAGTCTTCTACATAGCTGAAGGTCATAGATGGCTTTATCATCCAGCCAAGCAAATAACCAGAATTTGGCCAGGCAGCAGAAAGTCATTTTTCAAGTTCTGCAGCTGTCTGCCACTGAGAGATGATCAGGCCTGGGGACTTCATTTTAATTAGTCGCTCTTCTCCCTCAAGCTGATCTTCCCTTGATTCAAAAAGGGTCAGAAACTGACCTCATCCATGACTGCAGAGATTGTTTGGAAGTTTTAATAATAATTCACCTGAAGGTGGGATTAACCAGCTCAAATCTTTTCAAATGACAACCAGATACTTTATACTCAGTAAAGGGGGAAAAAAAGAAAAAAAAAAAAAAAAATCACATTAACTTTACTTTTTAAACTATTCTTGCTCCATGAGAGAAAACTACTCCTACCCAACACAAATTGTACATATACATGCCTTCAAATAAATGCTTGTATGACAGTGAAAGTCAGTAATAATATAGTATTTTGATTCTAAACTTACATCTACTTTACAATACCTCCTGCCTCAGTTCATTTCCATCATCTAATTATAATCCTTAACATACTGCTTTACTTTACAATTAATAATGGCTACAGCTTCCCACTGAGACTCATCTAACAATGGGAAATAGCCCCCCAGTGACTATGGACTGGACTAGACTCTACCAGGCGCAATCCAATGATCCTCTAACAGAGTAACACTTTTCCAGGGCAAAACACAAAGTGATGTGTAATTCATCACTGTGCCCACACTAACCAACCAAAACACCTCAGATTGTTATCAGAGTTTCAGGGTAACCCACCATCAAACAAGGTTTTGGTTTCAATTATCACCTACAATTGTAATTGAATCAAGACAAGCACCTTAAAGCAATAACAAAAAGGTTCCTGTAATTAAACATAAATAGAATTTTCTAGTGAGTTATGCATGCTAAAACTCACAGATAGATATTAGTTCAGGAATTTAAAATTATTTTTCCTTTGTAAAACCTGTAACCAACTATTTCCTTTCCTGCTGGGGAAGAAACCATCAACCCACTGGAAACAGAGCAGCAGAGTGAACAGCACTGACTTCCCAGCCATGCAGTCTGCAGAGAGAACAGCAAACCTGTCCTACACTCCTTTGACAAAGGTAAAACTCTTCACTGCAGGAGACAGATTTATTATTCCTCAGCTTGAAATTATAGGGGAAAAAAAACCCCAACTAGACAAAATAACACAAATATCTACATCCAATAAAAATATAGTGAAGGGTAAAGAATATATAAAGATACAGACATATAGAGACAAAAACAAAGCTATAGATATAGGAAGATATGGAAGCAGATCCATAGAAGAATGTCAAGAAAACTAGACATTAACAATGCAATGCCTATCTTAAAGACAAGGGTATTTTTACTCTGAAAAGGATTAGAGGAGGGATAAGTAGTTCATAGCAGCTGTTTGACAGATCACTAAGTACACATTATGGAAAATACTACGATGGCAGTGAGATGGAAGAAGCAGAAACTGATAAGCACAAAAGCTAGAAAATTTAGGGATTTCAGCAGCTGGACCTTTTAAAAATAATAGAGATTTCAAATTTGACTGCATGATCATTTACATTAAAAAATGTATTGATGAGAAAATTGGTTCACAAATTCTCAAATGCAACACAGGTATAAGGAATTACCATTTTGGAAAAAAAAAACCCAAAAACCAAAAAAACCAAACAAAACAAGCCAACATACCCAGCTGAATTTATGGAAGGCATTACAAATACCAAAAGTAAAAGAAACCAGTTGGAAAAAAAAAATACCTATGCCATTCATTGCATGAAAAAAAAAATCCAATTAAACAAATATGAGAAAAAAATTATCTGAACCTGAGGAGGGCAAATCACAGCAGTCAGAACGAAGCACTGACATCTCCCCACAGCCAGTTTCACCTCCTCTACCTCTACTTCGATTTTAATTTTGTAAAACTCCTTCCAGAAAAAAACAGCCAAAGAAACAAAACCCAACCAACCAAAAACCCAACAATGGATGCCTCCAGTTGAGTTTAGGTATGAGCTGAGCTGTTAAACAGTTGGATCTGCATTCCTCTCTCCTTTGGGTTGGTTTTCTATACTGACCTTTCTACCTGCATCCAGAGTTTCAACTGCATAGCTGTGCATCAGACAAGACTGCAGACAAGACCTCTCTTTGGCACAGAAGCCTGCATATCATACCAACCCCAAAACCACAATCAAAGTAAATTACTTAATTTTACTTGGCTATCAAACCAGCAGTTTAGACATTGGTGATTGGGAGCAAAAGACTAGACTCATGTCTCATTTCTCCCTAGACATTTTTTAATTTAAGAAATTTTTTAACTTTTAGCTTTTTTCCAAACCATACTCTTTCATCACTCAACATAATAAAATCCCACTCAAAAAGGGATGATTTTGGGTTTTTTCCTTAATCTAGACTCCTAAATGAAGTCCTCCTGCAGTTAACTCCATTTTAAATGATCTTTCTAATGTGTCATAGGATTCCTCTACGTGAGAGCACTGTTTCAATTTAACAGTTCACAATTTGATTTAGTTGAATGCAACCTTGCTTTACCTCAATTTATCTTGTTACAGTTTAAGTTAATAGGGAATTGACTGAAGTTCTGGCTCAGCTACACAGAAGCAAACAGCTGTGGCGATCTAAGATATTCCTGTTCTCCAGATGCTCACTCTGTCCTTCTGCCAGGTATCACTCTCCCTAGAAATTCAGCAAAAGTGAGCTTGAGATCAAGCCCTGTCCACCACAGCTGATACCTGTGCATACTGATGTAACACCTCCTCTGCTGAATCCACTAAAGATGCAATAACTTTCCAAGAAGAAACACAACAGAGCACAGACACTGTCACACCTGAAGATCGCTTTCTGCTGCTTACTTCTTGCTGAATGTTTAACACCCCATGCACAGGACCTTATCCTTCCACTGACATTAGGAAACTATCCACCTTTGCTAAGTCTCCAAATGTTTTCAAACATTTTGCTTAATTAATGCATTTACTTGCATGCACTGGCCTGCTCAAATTCCCTGCTCTTATGGAAACTACATGTCATATGTCTGCCAGACTCATTTCAACCCTTTACAACACCAAAAAACTTAATTTATTAAAACAACATTAGAGATGAAATTCTTAATTCCAAAAAATGGGCAAAAAAGTTACAGAAGAGAAACATTTAAAACACTATCATTAGCCATGATTTCCCCTCCAGGATGCCATGGAGGACTTTGTGAACTCTCCTGAGAAGGGAAGGCAAGGGGATGGAGCAGCACTCCGTCCCACAGCAGCTGCCTTTCAAATCCAACCTTTAAAACGGGGAAGGAAGAGAGTCTTTATCTGCTCAACACTTCAAGTCCAGGATTTGTTTGTTTTGAGAAGTTCTGTGTATCTGTATCCTTCCTTGTTGCCTTGCTCAGCACAGCAGCCAAGAAACACAGTGGCAGAGGGTTGGGTTTTTTTGGTTGGGCTTTTTTTTTTTTTTTTAAACTGTCTTCCTGACCTTCACATTTTCATCTTTGGTGGAACATATTTATAAAATGCAAATATTTTTATAAAGTGCATCTTTCCAAAGTTATCATTTTGCTGTCAAATCTTCCAAAAGACTATTCATGGCACAGTACAGGTGAAAACCTATGTATGCTAAGTATTTTCTCAAAAATCATCCTCCCACCAACATTTCAGGGCTCATGATGTCATAGCAACTACCTAAACTTCCACACAGCCAGATCTGCCTTAGAGCCCATCTGTCACAACTCTGTCTAAAATTACATTAGCGACTCTTCAGAGAAAACAAGACTGAATGTGAAAGGTTGTATCATTTAACAATTCCAGTTTTTTAATAGATACATTGACTGCTTGGGCAAAGTCATAGGGAAGGTGGAACAGAAGATATAAAATGCCTAAAAATTTTTATATTGATTTTAGTCATCAGTGACTCCTGTGAAATGCAACTAAACATCATGGTTAAGCATGCTATTGACCACTACCTAACATCTACTGATACTGCAAGTAGATTTCAGGTCTTGTTTGTTTCTTTTTCTATCTATTTATATTTTTTCCTTAGAACTCAAGGGTTATTTCATAAACTACAAAACACAGTCAAGAAATTATAGGCATCTAACTGCTTCGGGGATCCAGCGTCACTTCACACTGTAGTCTTGAAAACTTATCGTGTAACCCCACTCCAGGAATGAATAGTGATATCCCAAGGACGTCTTCCAGCCTTTTCTTATTGCATGGTCTGATACACAATAAATCAAGAACTACCTTTATCCAGTGCTTTTCTGCTGACCACACGAGACTCAGAGTCACAGGAGAGGGTTTTTTTCTTGCTTTTATCCACCAACCTGACAAGAAAGATTTTGCCTAAGGTACTAGCCAAATTATCTAGCAGAAACTTCTTCACTCTGTTGGTTATGGCACCACATCATAAGGTAAAATATCACACAGTGTGTATCTGCATTCAATAAATGCACAGTACAACAACATCTGAGCTAGCATGGAACAAAGCTGGAACATTTAGACAGTGAAATAGTGTGACACAGAGGTGTAGTTGTTTTTGTGTGGGTGGAGAAGTCCTGCTCCTTCAACTGACTCCTACTCAACAAAAGCCTTTTGTAAGGAACATCTGCATAAGCCCAAGATATATAGCTAGAAGCATGGATGAGAAAAAAAGCCAAAGTAACATTTTGCAATGTAGAAGGAACCAGTGTTATTCTTGTATGAAATCACAGGGTCACTCTTCGTATAGTAATGTGTGACTAAATTGACAGTACAGGTAAAAATGGTAAAGTATTAATCATATTATACAGTGCATGTGTCTGAATACATATTTATCTAAATACACATACATGAATAAAGCATAAACTCATGTTGAAACTTCAAGTCGCCAAACAATGTTTCCAAATGATTCCTGCCATTCCTCCTCTCATACCAAAAAAAGCCCCTATAGAAATGCTAGGCTTCAATATCTCACAAAGGTGAAGAAAAAACTGATTTCACTGACACAGACATGCCTACGGATTCACCCTGCAAGAACATCCATTCCTAGCCCATGTCTTCTGGCACTTTACTCCACTTTTTGCAAGCAGAACTGATGACGGATTGCCAACACTCCCAAAGAGGGAGGCTGCCCACGTCACTGCACTGTGACGTGCTAAATGGACTCCTAGGTAAAATGAAAATGGAAACTGCTTATGAGCAACACCACAGCAAACCACTGAGAAAAGAAAGATCTGTTAAGCCTTATATAAAACAGAAGAGTGAACTGAAAATTTAATACGAAAAGCAATTTGCTAAGAAATCTGATACAATTACCTGAGTGGCTTGAGGGAGGAAACGGTGTGGTTAGTGGATTAAAAGACTGGCAGATGTTCCTTAGGAATCTGAAGATGGGCACCACGAGATAAATGCTTAATGCTGTTCAAAGGAGTCAATTATTTCCAAACCAGTAAATATGACATAAGGTATTAGGTTAGATACATGTATTTCCCCTACAACTACTTCCAAGTATTTCCACAGTAACTGATTCTACAGCACACGGGTACTCAGATATTGAAGACCGAACCTCATCTGAATCCCCCATAATATTATTAAGTCCTTATGTCCTCGTTAGCCATCACTGAGTTTCACTGCAGTGCATCCAGGTCTGCAACCTGGCATAGAGAAGAGGGGGAAAGAAGCCACAAGGACGGTCTCTTTATCATCTCCCCACAA
This sequence comes from Porphyrio hochstetteri, assembly GCA_020800305.1. Taxonomy (NCBI): domain Eukaryota; kingdom Metazoa; phylum Chordata; class Aves; order Gruiformes; family Rallidae; genus Porphyrio; species Porphyrio hochstetteri. The sequence continues at coordinate 6,557,113 of CM036909.1, forward strand.
GTCATCTTCCCACCTGCATTCCTGAACTGTTACCCTAGAATTGCAGGCCACAAAGTCAAGAAATCTTTTCCTTCTTTTGTCAAACAGAAGAATTTCAGCTGTAAAGTATTTAATTACGACATTTAATAATTAGGTTTTCCTGGATGCAGAGGAAAAAACATATTAGACACCAATAATTGTTTAACCTTGATTTTGAGGGGGAAAAAAAAAGAAACGCATTTAAAATGAGAAATTGTGTTTGAGAGGTAAATAAACACTACAAATCATCTCTTGTAATGTTTTGGTGCAGCATTTCAGCCATCTGCAAACCACCTTATAGCCTCCCACTAATCTGACTCTTCTAACACACTGCAGGGTGACATCTATTGGCATCAGACTTTAAAAATGCTTCAATCAAGATCTGTATAATCCTCATAACTAAAATGTCTTTGTTCTGTTTTATGATCAAACAATTCTGAAAACACAGCCACCAGTCCCAGCAAGCATTCAAGATGCTCACAGGTGAGTTAAAGCACAATAAAAAAGCACAGTAATCTAACAAATCTGCTTGTTGTTTATCACCATGCCTGCAGACTCTTACACTACAAATGTACTGGCAACCATTTCCAGCAGATCGTATACAAAGACATGAATGTAATTTGAAAAGTTTAGAGATGCACAGAAAAAGCAATCAACAGCCTCAATAGGAAATTTCAGGAAAAAAGTAAAATGATTTGGTAAACATGAATGATTAAGTCCTTCAGTGGGGAAAAAAAAAAAGTGAGGGAAACGAAGAAGCAATGACCTTTCCTACCCATCCTTCAAGTAGCAGTTTTCAGAAAGTTTTGTATTGCCCATAAAATTAGCTATAAGATAAATCTCACTATGCTGATTTGTTCTTTATAAGTCCAAACCCAGTGTTCTGAGTTCTCACTGTATAATTACTTCAATATAGATAAAGCATGAGTCATCTGTTCTACTCTAACCTTTGCATTTAAATTTGAATTTTATTCTTGCTTATCTTTTTTACTAAAATGATATTACTGTCTACTATGTTTATTAAAAACAACTTAAAGCCATAGTGCATGTCAAACTCTTCACTGAGGCACCATTTGTTCTGTTATTTTAATTAACGTGTCTCAGGGAGATTACAATTCTAATAATTTCTATTAGCTATGTCAAAGTTTTCTTTCTTTCTTAAATGGCAGATTTTGTTTCCAATTTCAACTTAAGTCTTAATAACCAAGAGCTTCTTAGTAAATGCTCTGCACACCCAGGCATGAAACTTAGCACTGTCCTGTGTTCCTACAAACTTCACAGCCTCTGTATCTCTACACATTGTGGTGGTTCACCCCAAGCAGTGGCTGAGCACCACATGCTGCTCACTCACTGCTGGAGGAGAAACAAATAGAGCCCCATGGGTTGGGATATGGGCAGATAACTGACAAAAGCACCACAAGAAAAATAAACCTGGGACAAAGTGCACACACCCAGTGATAACACAAAATACTTTATCAACCCATTGATAACACTGAGCACTGTACAGACATGATGACCGACCCCATACCTCAACCACACTTGGACTGCCCCAGAGCAGCACAGGAGCACCCCTCCCTGACCAGCCCCTTTTATGGGGGAGTGATGTCAGGTAGTATGGAAAAAGCCCAGGCTAACTCAGCTCACCTGGGCTTGCTGCTTGGGGAGGTTAACTCTGGCCTGGCCAGAACCAGGACACACATACATACACAACAGGTAGTGTCTTTAGCAGGTTCCCAAATTTTCCCCCTCTGGATCTCTTATTGAGACAGCACTGTACTCAAAGGGAAATTAAAAAGAAAGTTCCCCACATCTAGACTACAGGGACAGAAGATCTGAAGGTTAAATACTTGGCTGTCCCCATGCATTTTTCCCCATAATTTACTAGAATCTTTCTAATACGTACTTGGTTAGTCGACTGGGTCTCAGTGTACTTCAATGGCTGCAGGATGAGGTGCTATGCACAAAGCCTCAGTTAAGACCTCATTTAAGTCAATTTCTTTCAAGGCTTGGCTCCAGGTATGTAACAGTGGCTCTAAGCCACTGAACGAAGAATTTAAAAAACCCTTCCTAGACCTAAGTGGGTTGTGGTTATTTTTAAATGTTCCCTTTTTACCCTTCTCCCTTCCTTTGCAGTGACCTAACCGTGGTGCCTATTCTTTTGCCTCAGCCATTATGTAACTGCATAGTAACACTTTCTGCTGATCTGAATAAACGAAACCACGGGACTTATTCAGCATTTTGAATGGGATTCCCTTAGTTCATTAAACACTCTTTCCTTTCCCATGACCGATGGATGAGCCGATTGGAAGAAGCACTATACAGCCGTGAGAGCTTGGTGCTCATCACAGCTGTCAGGCTCCCCTGCAGCGAGATGAATCTGGAGGTTTTGCAAATCACTAGCAGAGAAAGCAGACAAAGGCATGTCAGTCTCCAAGACTCCCACACAACACACTGACACTAGATGAATAACTTTTTTTTTATTGTCCCTTTTCTTTAATTAAAGGATGAGTTGTCCATTTACTACCATCAAGACGTTTGCACAGTCTGAAAGACTGAGTTTCTCTAAGCTCATAGTTTTGAGACAGTGGGATGTAGTAACATGTGCAACTTCACTACTGCTAATTAAATTCAGCATTGCTGTCTACTTTTTCCTTTGTAAATCCAAACAAAAATAATTGATTTTTTTTTCTTTAGTCAAAAAAAAAAAAAAGGAAATAGAGGTCTGGTAAAAAAGTCAGTCTTAAGATATACTGTGTAACTAATCTTCCACTATGTAAAAGCAGACCTTTTGCTGCAGATTTTTCTTGTTTATAAACAGAGGTCAGGGTTTTTGGATGGAAAAAACTGAATTCTTATAGATGGAAAAAAAAAATAAATTAAAAGATCCTCAAGTCTTTATACAAAGTTAGTGTTTTGCTTCCCCTTTTTTTGTGTAATGCAAGAGACACTACAAAAAAAAAAAAAATCCCCTTGTTGTGCCTCTATCTGTATACTTCAGATATGTTTATAACCAAACTCCTTTAATTCTATCCATCTCATCTTTTCATTCTTACTTAAAAGAATGGTACACTTTCCGTCCCATTAAATAGTTCTCAACAATTTTTTGCTCAGTCCTTTTCCTATTTGCTCTGAATTTTCTGAAATATGTTGATCCAAATAACCAGAGCCCTAAAATTATCAGGATTCTAGATAGGGTTTCACAATTATTTGGTGCTGCTGTAACTCTCTGCTTAGCTTTCTGCATCATAGTAGGTATAACTGGCTTAAGTTATCAGCATAATACTCCCTGAGGTTCACCCAAGTAGTGTATCACTTTACTAACATACCCATGGACATTTTCCAAACATTTTCTCTAAACTGATTTTTGCTTGTTTTCTCTTGACACTTGAATGCAGTTTTCCCACTTTTCCCCTTCTGGTGAAAACAATGTGGCTTGGATTTGAGAGTCACTCAGTGCGTGTTCAGAAAACACATTTTGAAAATACAGCACACCTAGGAAAAAGGAGATGCTCTTTTAGACTAAAAACTCACAAGTAGACACATAAAAATTTCAGCTCAAATCCATCAGCCTTTCTACCAGTTCTTCAACAGATGCTTTGATAACATTCACATTTGTTCATTCATCACTTCAGTCCCTGAGCAAGATATTTTCAAGCACTACTCAAACTGAGGAATAGAGGTTGTCTCCCCAGTTCAAGGCTGTGTTTCACCCCCTCTACTAACCACCCCCTCCCCAAAACTCATGTGAGAAAAGAGGAAAAAGATTTCTGTGTGGTTATATGCACTGTCACTTCAATGCCAGTCTGAGGTACCTGCTGGCACGTAGATCAATGCCAGTCTTTTTAGAAATTGCAACCCTTTCTGGCTCTGTGTGTACAGAGAGCAATTGCTGAGCACAAGTATTTCCCATCCCTCAGCTGCTGAGGTTTCCTATAAATGCATTGCAAGGGCACAGACTGTTCTCAGTCTCCTGTGTTAAAATTCTGACACAGTACTGGAGTGGAGTAAGGGCTTCCCTTGCCCTCAGACTCTGCTCTAACCCTAAGGAGACCATGACTCAAACTCATAAGGCATCCTGAAGCCAGTTGATGCTGGCAGGATTGCAACAGGCACCTGAAATGACCCAGAAAACAGAGATGCACATCTTTCCCATCCCTGATTGGCTCAAGTCTCTTTGGACTGAAGTAGCCAAGCAGATAGGACAACAACCATAGAAACAGCAAAAAAAACGAGGGTTTTTTTTTCTGAAACTCAAAACACAATGCTGGTCTCATTTTTGTCTACCTGGTAGGCAGTCTGGCAGGGGAGGGAAGTCAAGCAAGGGGGAAGCAGATAAATTTGGACACTGTGATGTGCTCTACAGTCTGTCCTCCTGGGAACTGTGTTGTATAAACATCATTTGCGAGTTCCTAACATCCCTTTCAGACTCTTGTGGGTGTGTATTTAATAGGTGAAGGGCTCTCCTCTTACTGAATTAGACTCTGGATTTAGAAACACACCCGTACCGCCTATCTCACTGCAGGAACTTTTAAGCACAATTTGGCTATAAGCCTATACAACGACTTAGTGAAGTTGTATTTAAAGCACTTCATGGAATTTGACTGCTTTCCCAGAATAACCTCTTCACTAATCAGTGAGACGCAGAATTATTTTTTCTAAGAACTGGACTCGTCCAATTTTAGACCAGATTTTTTAAAGAACACAGTGAAAAGAAAGTCTTCTCATCTGACCAACAGCTCAGTCTTGCACTTCAGAAGAGATTAAAGAAAAAAAAAAAAGTAAAAGAGAAGCTTTTGATCCTAAGCATTCACGACAAATAACAAAGGCGACATCCTGATAGCAAAGCTGAGAAAGCATGGGATAGATGAGTGGACAGTGAGGTGGGTTGAGAATTGGCTGTCGGACCGAACCCAGAGGGTTGTGATTCGTGGAGTAGAATCTGACTGGAGGCCTGTTACCAGCGGTGTTCCCCAGGGCTCAGTGTTGGGTCCAGTCCTGTTTAATATCTTCATTGACGACCTTGATGAGGGAATAACATCCACCCTCAGCAAGTATGCCGATGATACAAAGCTGGGAGGAGTGGCTGACACGCAGGAGCACTGCGCTGCCATCCAGAGAGACCTGGACAGGCTGGAGAGCTGGGCAGTGAGAAACCAGATGAAGTTCAACAAAAGCAAGTGTAAAGTCTTGCACCTGGGAAGGAACAACTGTTTGTATCAGTACAGGCTGGGGGATGAGCTGCTGGAGAAGAGCTCAGTGGAGAAGGACCTGGGGGTCCTGGTAGATGACAGGTTGGCCATGAGCCAGCAGTGTGCCTCGGTGGCCAAGAGAGCCAATGGGATCCTGGGATGCATCAGGAGGAGTGTAGCCAGCAGGTCAATGGAGGTGATCCTCCCTCTCTACTCTGCCCTGGTCAGGCCCCACCTGGAGTATTGTGTCCAGTTCTGGGCTCCTTGGTATAAAAAGGACAGGGATCTCCTGGAAAGAGTCCAAAGAAGGGCTACGAAGATGATTAAGGGCCTAGAGCATCTCCCCTATGAGGAAAGGCTGAGTAAGCTGGGACTGTTCAGCCTTGAGAAGAGAAGACTAAGGGGGGACCTAATCAAAGTTTATAATTATCTGAAGCAGGGGATGCAGGGGGAATCAGCCAGCCCCTTTTCAGTGGTCTGTGGGGATAGGACAAGGGGCAATGGCTGCAAGTTGGAGCATAGGAAGTTCCGCACCAACATGCGGAAGAACTTTTTCACAGTGAGGGTGACTGAGCACTGGAATAGGCTGCCCAGGGGGGTGGTGGAGTCTCCTTCACTGGAGATATTCAAGACCCGCCTGGACGCCTATCTGAGCAATATGAGCTAGGGAGCCTGCTTTGGCAGGGGGGTTGGACCCGATGATCTCTCGAGGTCCCTTCCAACCCCTACAATTCTGTGATTCTGTGAAAGCAAATACTGTAAAGGTTTATGTTTAAAATCTGTTCCCAGAAGAAAAGCTGACTGGAAGAAGAAAAAGCTGAGGAAGAATTCAGATAGGCAAATTATTTGCTGTTCACATTCCTCAGTTTAGCCTTCAGTGCATTTGTCCATGTAAGTCTTTAAGAAATCTTGGAACGTGACAGGACTGTAACACAGTGGGACTACTAAATAAGTAATATATTTTGGGGTTTTTTTTTATTATTATTATTTTTTCGTGTCACTGATGATCCTGAAGCAGCTTCCAGATTGATGGTACCTACCTGCACCTATGAGGTATGTATAGATTTTGGCCCCAGTTCAATACCAAGCAATTTTTTGCAAAGAAGAGTTAAAACACTTTGCTAAAAGTTGCAGAGTTTGGCAGAGCCATATAATTAATGTCTTGCTGCTTTTCCCTATTTTGTCAAAGTATTCAAAATAATGTGATACGAAATGAATTATTTTTTGTTTGGCAGCTATCCAGCATTTAAATAGCAGGGTGACTGCTGTGCTCAGGGTTGAATTGTCCCAGCACATTATATTTGTACAATTTCATCTCTACAGTACACAATCAGGCAAGGGAATAACACAAAGGGTTTTTTTTTTTTTTTTAATATTCTGTCTTTACAACAAGCAAATAACCCAGAAGAGTAGATTTCAAATTTTGGCTGGGGATTAACATAAAAATATTCTGAAGATTAGGGATATAATTATGTTAAATCAATTATAATTTTCAATTACATATTTCCTAGGGCTTTATATTAAGCAGTGTCGAGCATTCTGGGCATGTAGGTCCTCTCAGTCCTTTGCATCATCTATCAACATAGAAGCACCACAAACGAGTGACTTGGAAAAAAAGGTTTTAAGAATTTTGCAAGTAAACAAAAGTGAAAAAAATAGTTGTGTGTCTCAGTTTCATAAAGTCTGTGGGGTAGTCTAGGAGCCCTTGGCCATCAAAAGTTTTCACTGTGCTTGTGATAGCCATACAAATCAAAGGACTCACATATACATATATATGTACGTCCTTTGAGAGAGATATATATATAAAATATATATATATATTATTTTTCCCCCCACTCCTGGATCTATTTATTTTAGGGTTTAAATGCAATAAAAAATAAATTTATGGATTAATAAAATAAATGTGTGTGTGTGTGCCTTTCTCAAGTTGCATTCACAGTTTATAAGTCATAAAGAAGTGGGAGTCAATTAACTGTATTGAAAGAAATCACAAGCCCATAAATTCTTTTTACTGTATTGACTCAGAGCTTTGCATACTAATGGCTCATACTCATTTTGCTATATTTTTTTTCCTAGAAATTTTCTGTGCAACATGGTAATTATATAAATTGCAGCATTCTTTTTTTAGTGGCTACTGGGAAAAGTGGTTATGAATTGTAGGAGAATCATTGTCCACTTGCTTTTAATAATATCCCACATTTGTAAAGCCATGTATGAAGGGATCACTGTAGTGCCACATGAGCCATGGAAATGGCTGTAGAACTCAAGGAAAATATTTTCCAGAATTTGAAGAGTTAACAATGACAAAAAAAAAGGACAAAGGAAACGTGACAGTGACTGGGGAAGAGATCCTTAGATAAAGAACTGAGCCCATTTAGGGGATCACATTTTAAGAAAACTTAAATCTGCAAATTTCTTTGAGAACATTGAAAGGGAAACTGCAAGCATATTGAAGAGGTATAGGAAAAAGATCCTACAAGACCAGATTATGTACTCTTAAAAACTAAAAAAAAAAAAAAAAATAAGGATGGATAGTTATATACTAGTCAAGTACAGAACGAGCAATACAACTCTTAAGAGGACCTTAGCAGGCTGAAAAAGCATCCTTTGGAAGGGGAACTCTATTTTATCCTGGTATCAAATGAGAAGAAGGGACAGAGTGATTTCTTTAGGTGTGGTGCAGGCAACTGTATGATTCATTAAAAAGATGACAAAAAGGCAAATCTGAAACTGACAGAAGCCTCAAACTATTTAATATGAGTTTTTTAAATCTACTAAAGCTAAACAACTTTAATTTCGAGGTTACATACATTTACTACATTATTTGTTACATGACTAAAAATAGCAAAAAGTATTTAAAATTATGCATGGCTACAAAAATTACCATGTTTCTCAAGGGAGTTAGTGAATACCTTCAGCACACCTCATAATTGTCTCTACATACTAATGACTATGCTCATTGTTAGTATTATTTCCACTATTCACTTACCACCATTCAGCTTCAGAATATAAAAAGCGCTTGATAAAATAAGAGTTTTCATCAGTTACATACTGCCAGCTAGTAAAGCAGAAAATAGAGAAAATGGCCATTCCTATTTCATATTGCTTAATATCCATCACTTTAATGGAAATGAGATAAAGCAGATAATGGTAATAAGAATAGTAGTAGCAGCACATACATATATATTGCGTATTTCTCAAAGGTACCATTGTTGTACCATTTACACTGTTAATATTAAAATGTCTCAAGCAGTACTACCCGATATAACCAATACTATAAATATTACCTTTTATATTAAGGAGTTGAATGAGCTTTTAACCTTGAATTTGATGCAATGTTGAAAATAACTTTTATACTTTTATGACATAGCTCATGTGAATAGTTAAGTACTTTTTCCCCTCAAATAAATCTTTCTGCAACGTAAAACTTCCTTGGACTATTTTTAGCTGTGATATCTATTGCACATTAAGGGATCATAGACCTTTTCTGTACTTCTTGTAAGTGTAACTCAGAGGCAGAAATGTCAATTTAGATGAAACCTTTGTAGGTAATTTTAAATACAGAGAAATACTTTAAGAAATGTTCTGGTTTAGGATTATTTCCTTGAAGAAAAGTGTTCAGGAATGTAATCCACATGTTCAAATATCCCAAATCCAAGTAGAAGTGTGATCTAAAATGTTTTTTGAATTAGAACACTTTCCAGAAAAGAAAAAAAAAAAAAAAGAAAAAAAGAAAAAAAAACACCAAAAAAATCAAGGAGTGGGGAAGAGAAATGGAGGGATTTTTGATTCTTTAAAATAAACAGCACTTGGATCATAGAAACATTCAGTTTGAAAGACTCCTAAGGAGGTCACCAGTCTAAACTCCTGCTCAAAGAAGGGTCAGCTATGAGAGATCAGATTGGTCTTCTCAGGGCTTCCTCCAACTCATCCCATATATTTGTATGCTGTTCAGCAAAACTCTGAGGACAGGAATTAGAGAAGTAGAAATGGATATTGCACTCAGACTGTGGTTCGGTGCAAGGGAACCTATGAGGAAGCACATTTTCACTTGGCTCATCCAAAGGGTCAGGAATAAGGCAAAACTGGAAAGTCTGAACAGAACAGTAATAACAGAGTTAGGAAGAAGGTGATTGATTGATTGTGTCTGTAGGGTTCTATAATATGACCAAGGAAGAAATGGCAGGGCACAGCTTGGGCAAGGGAGAAATAGAAAAATCAGTGCAGGAGAGAATTCAACTCACTGGCAAATGCTACAAGCAGGAGATGGCGATACAGAGTATACACTCTCCTCTGACCCAGATTGATGACATGATTGTTTTTTATAAAAAGGATGGTTGGTGTGATACTTCTTTCCATTTAGTTAAATAACTATTAAGAAAAAGAATGAATTTTTTTTAGCATAATATATGTAAATTTAATCTAGATGATATAAAGCATTTAGTGCCCTCAGATACACATGCTGGCAGTCATGAAATTTCATTAAGCAGAAAGAATGGAAGGAATCGTCAATATAGAGTCAAATCATTATCACTGTGAAGAACTGGATAACCCTGAGGTTTAAATATAAGAGATAGGTTGGATATTAAGAGTTTTAAGCTGAAGTCCTTACATTAGGGACTATCGATAACAATTTTTTGTAAGTCACATAATCATCAGGTGGCAATGGAGGGAAGACCTATTACTCTTAATGCATATAATCTACCAGTATAATGTGTCTATAGATAAGGAAAATGCAACACTAGAAATGTTGGACAAGTAGAAATAGGAAATATTATTGAGATTGCATAAGGCAGTGTTGAGTTTTCACCTGGAACATTGTGCACTTGCAGTCATTTACATTCAAAAAAGAGGAATTTAAATAAGCAAAGGAGAAAAAAGGAGTTAGGAGGATGTGTGAAGATAGTATTGCTGCAAAATAACCCAAACCAACAAACCTGGGATTATGTAGTTTTAGCAAAAGGAAGACTGTGAGGGGACACTACAGGACCACTCTGTTGAAAGATATCATTAAATAAAGCTGTACAGAGTAAGATTTAAGATGGGCATTGCTGGCATAAAATGAATCAGATATGAATTTTCTAGAATAAATACAATCAAAAAAATACAAAGTTTCTAAACAAACCTCAAAACTGGGGTTCTGAAACAGTCTTTCAAGAAATGTTGGGGAAAATATAACCTTAATTTTAATGAGAGTCTTCATGGATACAGAAAAGATATGTCTGCAATAGTGGGGGTTTGGTCATAAGAAATGCACGAGGTTCTTTTCGGCTTGTTTTTCTTCTCACAAGTCTATATATAGGCATACATCAATTGTTTATCTGTGCGGTGCTTTCTCTCCGTATGCCAAGACAAAAACTCCTACCTCCATGGTGCAACAGGAAGAATAGAAAGTCTGCTATTAAGAACACAGGTACTATTTTATTTTTCATAAAATCCTATGATGGAGTGATACAGCAACCAGGAAAAAAAAAAAATAAAAATCAACTTCAGATCTCCCAAGAATGACATTAAAAAGTTAAGCAGCACTTAGTCTTCTTTAAGATGTCATTTCTGTTCAGTGTAACTGTTAGACGCTTAATGTGGATAGATGGGCTAAGCAGACTCTGCGAAGACAAAATTTCCTCCTTTACATCCACTCTAAAAGCTTTTAAAATCTCTCTGTCAGGAACAATTTGACTGCATATCAATTGCATTCCCCTACTACTGCAAAACTTATAATAAAGGAATATCATGGGGAAGAAAAAACACATTTTGATAACTCTGACAGTAAAATGAAACACTGTCAATCTAGTCGGCTGGAAAGCTGGGACTGTACATTAACCTCACTTTGCTCATTAAAGTTCTCATTCAATTAAAATAGCAGCTGGGATATGCCTGAGTACTGTCGTGCTGCCAACAAGTTCATTTCCGGTGTTTCTTTGTTGACCTCATGAAGAACGGCCTCTGGGACTTCAAAGTCTTTGATACAGAGCAAAGAACAAAAATACAAACTGCTTACCTTGACACAAAGGATGAGCAGTGCCTATATGTAAGAAACCAGTCAGACATTTTCCTGTTATTTTCAACATACAGGTGAGGTTTTATAGAGCTCTTCTTTATGTATATGATTTATACAGATAAAACTACTCTGATTTGAAAATTAAAGATGTAGACTAGGTCTTCCCATTCTTCTAATTTTTTTCTCTGTTGGGTTTCTTACATAAATTTGAGAAGAAAGATATAGTTCCTAATTTAGCCTGGAGATATCAAAGAACACAAAAAAACCCAAACCAAACTGACCAAACCAAAAGTTTTATCCGTAATGATATCCATTCATCAACATAGTAAAAGGAGAATAATTGAATCATCATCCATATATATCTATAAGCACAATCATACCGATCCCCTGGGTGACATTACAGTGTGAGTCTGCTATGGCCTCCTGACCAGAAAGACCGAGCAGATGAAGCTCTCTATAGACAAATAGGAGCAGCCTCATGTTCACAAGTCCTGGTCCTCATAGGGGACTTCAGCCATCCTGATATCTTTTGGGAAGGAGAGCACAGCACACTAGGAGGTTCCTGGAATGCACTGATGATAACTTCCTTCTCCAAGTAGCAGGAAAGGCAACAAGGAGTGGTGCAATGTTGTATTGTGTTCTTACCAACAAGGAGGGGTTAGTAGGGATGTGAAGCTAAGGGCAGCCTTGGCTGCAGTGACCATGAAATGGTGGAGTTGACATCTTTGTCAGTCTATTGATGACGCCAAGCTGTGTGGTGCAGTCAACATGCTGGAGGGAAGGGATACCATCCAAAGAGATCTTGACAGCTTGAGAGAACCTCATGAGGTTAAATGAGGCCAAGTGTGAGCTCCTGCACATGAGTCAGGGCAATCCCAAGCACAGACACAAGCTGCGAAGAGAATGGATTGAGAACAACTCTGAGGAGAAGGACTTGCAGGTGTTGGTGGGTGAGAAGCTCAACAGGACCTGGCAATGCATGCTTCAAGCCCAGAAAGTCAACCACATCCTGGTCTGCCCCTCTGCTCTCATGAGATCCCCCTGGAATACTGTGTCCAGCTCTGGGGTGGCTGCCCCTGGATCCTTGGCAGTGTTCAAGGCCAGGTTGGATGGGGCTTTGAGCACCCTGGGCTAGTGGAGGGTGTCCCTGCCCATGGCAGGTGGAGGCGACTGGATGATCTTCCACCCCAAAGCATTCTATGATTTCTCAAATGCCTATATATTTTTTATCAGTAAAACTGTAATTCTCTTCACATAATCTCCATTTAGCTCATAATTTTCATAATGCCTCTAATAAACAGCAATAATAGTGGATATTTCCAAAAGAAAAACCGGTGGCTTTATTCTCAATTCACAATACTGCCTAAGCAAAAAAATGAAATAAATGTTAGACATGCAGGGAAGACTGGGAGCAGCTCCATTAATGTCAGTAGTTATACATAAAAATACATAAAACTGGGGGAAGAATAATAAGAAATGTTTTTAGATAATGTGTGAGAATCACAGTGTGAACCCTCAGCAGAGATACAACTGCAAAGAGAAGTTAGTCAAGAGAACCAATTTTTAACTTGCCATTTCAAGCTGAAGGGGGAAAGAATAAAAATTTCACAGCATCAGCATTGTCTGAAGAACTCTTTTGTGCTTAAATAGTATGTCCTGAACAATTTTAATGCTCAAAGTATGGAAATTAGCATCACAATCCACTGCATCTACTGCTTTCATTTGTGAATGGAAGTTGTTATTTTCCAGGGCTGTCAATTTAGCATTTTCAGTGACCAATGCACTGCTTAAAAAAAAGAGGTTTTATTAGCCAAACAGAAAGTATTTGCATTACCTTCAAAAGCTTTTTTTCCTGGTTTAACAGGAAACAGCAGTTGAAAGCTGCTCTGATTTCCACCTCTGGACTAACTCAGGATTAGCAATAGCAGTACTGATCTGAACTGCAAAAAAGAGACATCAATGACACTTCTAAAACATGTATTTTGACAGACTCCTGCGCTTTCCTAGGGATACATGAGAGGCTGTATAGAGTTTTATTAAACAGAAAATCACTGTAAACTGTTGGAAAGTTGGGCTGGAGAAAGAGATCTACAAGGATGCAGCAAGTAGGGAGGCTGATTTCCATACTTCTTCATTAAATGCTGCTCTATGCATTTCAGGTCATCTCCACTTGTCTGTTTAAAGAGTTACAATATCCTAGCTTAGTATTTCACATTCTTAAGAAAAAAACCCAACCAAACAAAATTCCAAAAACAAAGCTTGGTAGATTAGAAAGCTCATGGTACATCTCAGCATGCTTCCACTCAAGTAGTTATCATAGTTATCATACGGCTTCCACCAGCTCTGCATCTTCTGAGGTTCATACCCTTATCTTGACAGAGAGTGGGACTTCTCTAAACAGACATGCTTCCAACACAGACACAAGATGTCTCTATTAGAACTAGCTTTCTGAGACCTCCTCACAGTCAACAAGAGGAAAACAAAAGTTTCAGGTTACAATACTTGGCTTTCTAAAGTCTCTCCAACAGAAGTAACAAGACTATTTATCTCCTTTAGAAAACTTATTTTCTTCTTTGCCTAGAGAGTGAGCCCAAGGTAAGAATCATTTCAGGAGAGACTGATCTCACCCAGAATGGCTTGCAGAGGAACACCTTCATGAAAACACAGGGCATACAATTTCTGGTCCATTTTTCTTGCCAAAGACAGTGGATAACACTGATAAAACTTCTCCACCATAAGTAAAGCTATATGTGATTCCTGGATTAATTTCTTCATGTAGCTCTAGCCATGGTCTGATAACAAGGTGCCTTCTCCAAGGATGGAGGAGACAACATTTGTATTGCCAGAGGACACCTGCCCTGCTCTTCTACATTGTGCTTGGGTTTCAGTACTAGATAGCTTCCTGACAAGTATACTCTTCACCAGCATCAGGGAAGAGCTTCAGACATCAGGGAGAAGATTAATAGATTTTTACCACCATGACAGAATTGCCAAATGGTACAAGGTATAAACAGCATTATAAAACTAATTTTTAAAAAACTTTTTTTTTAGGTAAAAAGGGGTTTTAATCTCCAAATTCTAATCCTCTGTCGCCTTAAGATACAAGAGGTACACAGATCATGTTTTAACATAACATGGCTCTTCCATTGACTTGACCAGTATAAAGGACAACTGCCACTGGTAAATCACTGCTGCAGTGCACCAGTTATAGCAGACGACTCCATGCAATGTTCATGGGATTGCAGTACAGGGTAGAGGGACTCTATTCCCATTTCTGTCATTTGCCTTTGATGGTGCTGTACAAGTTCTACCGTCTTTCTGATCTTCAGCTTTCCCTCTAAAATGGAATTATTAATTCTCAGTGTTTTTTAAGGGAATTAAAGTCTACAGTCTACAGCCTAAACAAGATACTACCTTTTTCATCACTGCCCCCTTCAGATTTTCTAATTTCCTTTGGTACTGCTCTTCATTCTAAGTTTGTTTGGTGGAATAGGTGAGAGTTAAACAGGTTCAGTAGCAGGCTGAGATACAGTCTTTCGCACTGAGCCTTAAAGGTGTATATTCAATCTCCAAGATCCAGGAAACTTAAGAGCAGTTACATGGTGAATGCAATCGGTTTAGCTTTATCAAATACATTCAAGCTTTATGAAGCTGCAGATTCTCATCAAATAGTTGTTTGCTTTTAAGCAAGATTTTTCTTTTAAATAATACATATACTGAATCAATAAAAAGCTATTTCTTGCTGCATATTTTACAGAGCTCTCACCTAGCAGTTCAAAATATTTCAATAGATTTATAATGAACTTCATTGTCGCCAGCTGCACTTGGGTTTAACATCCTTTCACACCTAATCCTCACCATCTGCACATGAAAGATTGCACATGATCCCTGGTGGACCTTGCAACGTAAGAGCCTTCAGCTCAGCGGTCCTGACAAATTTCTCTCATCAGTCAAACCACATCCCATGCACCTACAATCACTTCACAGCATTAGAAAGAGGTAGAGAGGCTCAGTTAAGTCAGAGAAATACATTAATGCTACTTCGCCATTATTAGGTATCTGGGAGAACTATACTTTTAAATTACTCATACATTCTTAGCATATACATGTTACAGGTTTTCAGGTCAAAAAAAAAAAAATCTGTTTACAAACATATTAACACATGACCTGTCTTTTTATACTAGATATAGAATTTAAAATAGAAGTTCGATTGTTCAAAACAACTTGGGTCCAAAGTACTTAAAGTTACTAAAATAACCTTTAAAGATCAGTTCTAAAATGGTCATTACAGTTTTGGCACTTCAGGGTTTTAGCAATTATTTGAAATCTCAGTCCAACAGCTATTTTTCACAAAACAAACAAGCAATGCAGTTAAACAACTCTAAATTCTTAAGATAGCATCATTCACCTTTCGCATCATTCAAAGGTACTTCTACACCTTTCATTAATATTGCAAAGTTAGCAGCAATACATTTGACTACAATGACTTTGAAGACATTTTTATCTCTGTAAAAATCAAACAATAAGTTGACATACTGGCTAACTCATTAAATGCTCTCTCCTTTGTTGTTTGGTTTTTTTTTTTGGGGGGGTATTATTTTTCCTAAGAAACAGGGTCTATTGTCCTTTTTATGTGAGAATTAAAGCCTAAAGGATGCAGCCCAGCATTAGTGCCCATGTGATCTACATGACAGCCCAATTACACAGCTACTTCTGCATGTAGCAGTTAATGAAACACAACCCTAGGGCTACAAAACTACTACGTTTGTTCTCATTCAACTGAAGGGTGGAGGAAGTAATGGTGCTACTGCTCCAAACTGAGGAAGCGACCAAGTTAGATTACCAGCACAGAGCCACTGTCACTGAATATGATAGCATCCTTTTTTAAGTCTACAGCATCAGTAGATCCCCTAAGCTCATGGCATGATCCACATCCCAGACACTCTGACCTGGGAAACGAGTTTCACATGCTGGTCTGCACACAGGACCAAAGGGATCAGATGAAACCAGGACAGAAAGTGCTCAAAGCTAGTCTTTGTACACAGTTAATGTAGAGCTATACATGCATGTGGATCTGATGAGTGACAACACTCCTGCAACATGTCTCTAAGTTATCTGTTTCTTTTCTATCATTTATTACTGCTTCAGTAGACTCCCAGGTACAGCTTGAATGGGGAGTTAATACAATCTGTATCTTCAGATCAAGCTAGTACTTAAGTAAGAAATACACTAATGATAATAAAGCTTATAAGACTTGGTCTCCACAACAACGTACAGCTAGCAATATTTTCAATTCAATGTAATTCTCTTCTTCTCTAAAAATTCTGTCTCTCAAAGATGTTTGAATTTATGAGAAATACCAATTTCATCCTACTGTATTTTCCGTGTTACTTTCAAAATAATGAATAGTTTTAAATAGGAGAGAAAAGAAAGTTGTAATTTCTGCCCTGGAAAAACACCTCTATTTTCTAAAAAGTAATGAGTACGCTATCTTCTATTAAAGCACAAGAATAGGAGGTACTAATGATGTTACTTCTGCTAATTTCAGAACTCTTTCTCCCAGCTGAATGAAACAGGCTTTATTAAATGAATCTCAATGAATTCAAATATTTGAACACCATATGGGAGCGCCACTGCAGCACCATCTAAACAGCATATCCATACAGCGCAAATACATATATTTTAGCTAGCTGCAAAAGACAACAGATTAGCTATATTTGCACTCCTCAATAGAAAACGCTCTTTAAAACAAAATTAGCCTTTGGAAAGAATATTTCAAAGGCATCAGTGAACCCATATAGCTTGGGGAAATTCAATGCAAAGTCTGCAAGAATATATCCCGTAATACCATTTTGTTGCCTTCAGCGATTTTTCCATAGATTTCCTCAGCCCTAGTTTTAGAAAACATTTGTCTCACTCATCAGTTTCTTGAATGAAAAGAAGTCATTCCTAGGAACATAAAATATGGATATCAAAACACCTCATGAACTAGACAGTTATTCTCTCTTAGAAGTAACCATAAGACAGCAATGAGCACTGACACAAAATTCCTGGTTCACAGATCTGAAATTTAATAGGAATTGTTTTAACAAATGGGAGTCGTCTTATTCTTTGACCTACACAAAATGGGTCAATTTATGGTCTTTTCCAAAGTCAACGTTATCTGTTCAATACCCACACTACAACATCCAAGTAAGGTAACTGAAGCTGTTACTGCACCCAACTGAACAAAACTTTCTGTCTTGGATTTCTGCAAGTTGAAATTGGTTCATGAAATTTATCTGTAATCAGGAAGACAGCTTCACTATTTTCACATGAGCACGGGTCTGCTGAACGCCAGGGAACTCTCTTGAGATGTCAAGAAAAAATACCTTGGCATAACTATTTCTTCAAGAACTTGCTAAGGATGTTAAGGAGATGAGGAAGAGGAAGGCACCTGGAAGTAGGATCAGAAAGGAGAAAGAAGGACAGTTGGATGGCAAAAGTGAACAGTACCAGGAAGGGTTGGATAAAAGAGGTGGAAATTTTCCACTGATGTGAAGTGAATGAGACAGGGTTTCTGCTGGGCTGTCAACATATGATAATCTAATTAAATATTTACGATAATGAGTAGTCACAAGGGAGTGTCCATATGTAAAACTTGTATTTCCTTCTGACTGTTTGGCCTTGCAACTCTACCAGTGCTCTTTTACAAGGGTATGTGCATGAGTATTAAATGTAATTATACACACACACTCCACATCACATGACACTTTTCATATGGGGATATTAACATTCCTTACAAATTAATTAAGCCTAAGAAGACACCCATAATTAGACTGCTAAGGTTTATTATTTCTGGTTTACTACTGGGAAACAGACCTAGTGAGATTAAGTGCCTTATCTAAATAAATGAATCTCTAAATGATGATGGGAACACAGTCCAAGGGCCCTGTTTCCCAACGAAATAACTATTTAAATTTTGAAGGCTGTGTGTGTGGGCATAAACCAAATTTGTCTGTGTTTACTTTTGAATGTGCACTTTTCTGGATGAAAAATTGCTTCTATGATTGGATATTAGTGGTAATAGTTGTGAATCTTTTCCTTAAAAAATTAAATCGATCCAACACCTTTCTGAACTTCCTCTCATGCTTTTAATTTTGTGTGTTTGCTTTCAGATGACTTTCAGAAACACATACTCCATTTACATTCATCCCTGTAAAATGCAGGAACAGCGCCTTTACTAAGATACTTCTCTAATTAATTGAAATGTTTTTTGCAGATTGACGAATACATTAGATAAATTAGAGTTTCTTCCATCTAGCTGTCTGATCAATTTAGATAGGAGCACATACAGGTATTGCAGCATTATCTGGCTATTTTTTAACCTTGAGCTATACAGAACTTGGTAAAAAGCACTGAGATTTTAGGGAATGTTTCTTCTTTCAGATGACAAATAAATGCTAATTAAAGTACTGAAACATCACCTTGAGGTCACCATAATTTTCACAGGCTATTTCTAACAACCACAGACTAAAATGCAGAAAAAAACCCCACATTTTTTAAAAAGCTATAGGTAATGCAAGTTGTACGAGTACAGAGGAACTGAAAGACCATTAGTCTAATCCAAAGTGGCAGTTCCTATATTCCTAATGAACAAAAGACATATAACAACCTACAGTCAAATCCATTAGTAAAAGTAATGACCTACTGACCTCAAATCACATTTTCTTACTCTCTGTTTAATTGCCAGATCACAGAACAACCGCAAGTTCAGATCATCTAGATCCCTGTAAAACCTCTACATATGGGTGAGCCCTAAGCAGTACTCATGACAGATACTGCCAGGGAACATGTCAACTTATCTTTATACACCACTTGATAACTTGAACGAAAACCAAACAGTTGTCTTCTTAGGCTTGAACTCCTTCATTATTGATCCATGGAACATTAATGTATTTCATGGTTTGTTTGTTCCATAAAAATAGTAAATAGATTGTGTTAAAGTGCCACTTTTTAAAGAAACAACAAAACAGAAAACAAAGCAAGACAAGCCTCAGTGGGCAATTAGGTTCTTGGAAAAGGTCAAGACTGTCAACTTCCACTTTAGAAAAGACAAAGTAAGTTATTCCTCAACAGCCCCACAACACCAATGTACTTGTCTTAGCTCTTGGTCAGCCCTGGGCATCAAACAAGACTCTTCAAAGTGTACAGAAACATCCTCTGCTTAATGGTAACCTGCTGTGTTATCTTAAAGCTGCAATTTGACTGAGCTCTTCCAGTTTTCTCTCCCCTGCCTTTACCGAAGTGAACCAACTTGTCCCATCCCTTCATGTTGCCTTCCTTCTGCCAGGTAGGTGACAGCTCAATGACTGTTTGGCCTGTATCACTACTTCATGCACAGAGATCCAACATGATAAAATGTGGAATCATTGCCTCTATCAATCATTCCAGAAAACACAATCCTGCATTTGTACACTAAGCAGCTATATCACCAAACTTTTTTTCTTGGTATAACTAGCCTTGTCTTTTCCTGCTGCCAAAGCAGCAGGCACTCCATAACCACTTTGTTGCTCTCTTCTTGCCAATGTATCTTCCGCTGTGACTTACTGCTCAGCTTCAAGTTCCCTCAAAACAGCCTGGCTGGAGATGCAAATGCAGAGAAACTCAAGAATGACCTCCACCAGCAGCACTGGGAAACAGAATAATTTTGACAAAGTGCTAGTACAGCATCACCTTGTCAAACCCCACAGATAATGAGCTTGGAACCAGCCTCCAAGCTACTTGAACCAAAAAAGATGAAAGCAGGCCAAACATTCGTTAGTCATTATAAAATGTTCAAAATCTGTCAGTCACATAGGAACATTTTGACAGATGATACCTTTTTCCACTCCTAAAACCGATAGATAAAAAGAAAATATCAAGATGGATTTTATTTACTCAGCTCTCTAACCAGTGAATTGAAAGGGAGTGCCTGGAAGTCTTCAGTTTTCTCTCCTGGTATATAGAGCCCCTCAGAAAGGCTCCATAATCACCCACAGACATGAAGAGTTTTCAATCACTTCAGTTCCCTGTTCCCCTGCACTTCTGCTCTATTTCTAGCCCCAGAAGGCTAGATGGCAGGCAAAATTACGGGAATTAACAATGACTGAATGTTGAAACTATCAAATTCAGGCAAGGAAGAAATGTAGTTTTCAAACAATAAAAATAATTATTCATTAATAATAAAGAAATAATTTATTTCTATAAGTTATGCTCTGCTTTGAATAGGAATTTAATGAGGCATTGCTTGCTCTGTGTTATGCAGAGGTTAAAACAGATGATCAAAATGATTCTTCCTCGATTCACTATCTGTAAATCTGTCTGTCTTTCGCTAGGAATTGTATTTACTTGCTTCTGAAAGATGATGAGAAAGACACTTCGTTAAGGTAGAATGAATTAAAATCGTACTCATGCTGCACAGCAGTTTACACCAAGGACAGCAAAATAACAGGTTTTTTTGTTAAGGAAACATTGTGCAAGGGCTGTGATGTGCTTAATATAATTCAGTGCCTGTTACAGTAGTCTAACTTTGGAAAAATAATTTCAAACTGTTCATAAATCCCTAACTGTTAAAACAGTGAAGATTAAAGTGATCTTTAACTTAATGTGATACGCAACAGTATACTAAAGTTATAAGACATACAGAATCATACAAAAATAGGGTAAAACGAATTATAGACTTAATAGATGGTGATCTATCTTGTAACTATACAATGTACAGTATCTTAATGCCATACATTGATAATACAAGATAATACAGCCTCCTAACTTCTGCTGCATGTGTGCTCCCAAAATACATGAAAACCCATTTATTTTAAAAGTTAAATGTAAATCTTTCTTAGTAACGTGGTGCTGGTACAGCCTTGAAACTTTTTTCACAGCTATGGTGCCTGGCGTCCTACTGTTTTCAGGGTTGTTTTCATTTGTGTAGCCCTCAGCACTGCTTTCTGGTACATAGGCAGATTATATTATGTGCTTTATGCACACTTACAGTGGAGAAACAGGACCCAACAGTATCTTCTCTGCATGATAATAAGTTTAGTTCTGAGCAATATTCTTTGTATTGATCTACCCACTGCCCCCCCCAAACAAAAAGCTGTCAGAGCTTAAAATTTACAAACAATGCACAAGACTCTTCTCACCTATTCCTTCTCCTTCCTCACCATTTTTCTAACTTATTTTATTCAATTGCACCACCTACTTTTCATATATCCATCCATCTTCCTTTACAGAGTTCTCCCTGCCTTTCTCCCTTCCTCTAGCAATCCCTTTTCATGCAGCAGGCAGGTGCTTGAGCATTGCAGATGGAGTGGCCAAACGCTTTGGCCAGTTTATCACAAACATGGAGGGGGAAAAAGAAAAAAAAGAAAATAACAAAATTTTAGAAATTAAATAGAAATGCAACGGTTTTAAGCTGAATAATGATTCTAACACCAAGAACAAAAGCACTGTGAGTCACAGAACTGAAGATCCTCCTCTGGAAGAATTAACGTTGGAAATTAAAACCTTGAATTTTCAAAACTATAAATAAACAAACAAAAAAGACTACAAGATGATTTTTTTGATTATGGCGCAAAATGGTGTAGGAAAAATACAATGCAGAGGAATGATTTAAAATGCTGACAGATTTTCAAAGCAACCCTTCGTTTCATGATCTAGAGCTCTTGACACTCCCTGTCTGAAAATTCAACTTATATTGGCTTTTTCTTCCTTCTCTCTGGGTTAGGTTAGCCATGAATCACCTGTTCTGTTGCCCCTGAGTGCAAGATGATGTTAGCCATCTGACATTTCCCCTGCTGTGCACTAACCACATTCCAGCTCCTGTTCCTACTGATTACAACCAGGGCATATCTCAGAAGAATGTATTTATTATGGCATCACAATGCATGGCTGCACTTATGCCTTGATGGCTAGCAGTACCTATCTAGCAATAAAAATCTTAGGAGTAAGCAACTCTGATACAGAGCACGACATTTGTGAGATAGACAGTTCATATCTCCTAAAATACAGTATTGTCTCCAGCACATTCATTCACAGAACAGAACAGAATAGAATAGAATTGTCTGGGTTGGAAGGGACCCCAGAGATCATAGAATTCCAAGCCCCCTGCCACAGGCAGGGCCACAAACCTCCAGGCCTGGAGCTACACAAGGTTACCCAGGGCCAGTAATACACTTACTGTGTATCGACTTCCCATACTGAAAAGGACAATAACAGAGTTTTATCCTAAAGTGCTTACAATCAGAAAGACAAGAGACACAAACATGCACACTGTGATGCAGAATGATGACATCATAAACAAGCGAACAAATTATAATTGTAAATATGAATGGTGAATGAAACTCTATTGATGTCAGTAAGTCTTCATGTTTTCTAGAAAAAAGCTGGTTTCCTGAACAAGAGACCAGCAATTTCAGTATATCTATTTCTATTGAATTATCTACTTCTACATACTTAAGTTTTAAATAACTTTCTGTCCAAATTAATGTGTAATGCATTACTTTAATAAATTCTTATGAAGCATTTCCCTTGTATACTTGACTATAGCAAAAGATGTCTCATTTCCACTGCACAGCTATGTTCATCTTCTAATTAACACTAATGACCACCTTGCTTTATAAAAGATCAAGGGTCATGAAGGTACATGAAATAAATATACCTGGAGGTTTAAAAAGAGCTGGCTGAGAGATACTAAAAGCAGATGGAAAAAGAAAAACTTGCCTGTTTTTTTGTGTCTTGTGGGGAAGAGGGAGAAGTGAAGACAATAAAGTGAATATTAAAATTATCTTGTTTATGGAAATACAGGTGTAAAATATGGAGCAACTTACATTTACAAATAATTTAACATTTGGGGGACTTTTGGGTGTAATTATTTTTCCCCCTTAACTTCTAGTTAAAAGACAGACTAAAAAAACCCTCATTCACTGATAAATATATGGAAACTCCAATAGTTACTAGAATAAGTGTACTAAATATAGATAGTAAATTAAATGCTAAGGCATAAAATAGAGATATTTTTCAACCTGGCTTTACTTCCTCATTCCTATATATACCTATTATTTCTTTTTTGGAAGGGCTTTTTAATTCCCACACTAACAAACATGGGTTTTTTCATGTACAGCTCTGTACTAAAGAGCAGAAACATTACACTCAAATCTATCATTCCACGGGCTGATTCAGCAAGCATCACACCATTTAAGAGAACAACAGAAATCGTGACTTAGGATAGAAGTTTGTCTAAAAAAAAAAATAAAAATCACAATATAAAGAGCATCAGCTAAAGGAAGCAAGTCCAACATCCACATCCCTTTATATAAGACTGTCCATAAGGAACACATTTCTCTTTGCTGGATGCATTTTCCCATGCGCTGATGCCAGAATCATCACATCACAGACACCACACTGATACTGCAGCTTCAGATATCGACATTTTGACAGAATGTCAGACTGGTGAAAGTTGGAAGAGACAATCTAGATCTAGTTCAACCCCCATGCTAAAGCAGATTCATCTCAAACAGGTTGCAAAGAATCATGCCCAGATAGGTTTTGAGTATCCCCAGAGAAGGAGAATCTGCACCCTCTCTGGTCAGCCTGTTATGATGCTGTGTCACCTGGAGAGTGAAGAATCTTTTTCTCATGTTCAGACAAAACTTCATGTGTTCCAGTTTATGCCTGTCACCCCTTGTCCTGTCAGGGGCACCACTGAGAGGAGTCTGGCCCCTTCCTCTTGACATCGATCCTTTGGATATTTATAAGGATCACTAAGATCCTTTCTCAGTAAGTATTATTTTCTAAGAAAAGAGCCCCAGCTGTCTCAGCCTTTCCTCATACAAGAGATGCTCCAATCCCCCCATCATCTTTGTAGCCCTCCAGTAACTCCCTTCCTTGAACTGGGGAGCCCAGAACTGGACACAGCACTCCAGAGGTGGCCTCACCAGGGCAGAGAAGAGGGGAAGGATAACCTCCCTTGACCTTCTGGTCACATTCTTCTTAATGAACCCCAGAATACCATTCACGAGGGAATACTGCTGGTCATGGAGAACTTGTTATTCACCAGGACTCCCAGGTCCTTCACAGCAGCGCTGCTTCCCAGCAGGCCAGCCCCGAACCTGTATTGGTGCCTGGGGTTATTCCTCCCAGGGTGCAGGACCCTACACTGGGCCTTGTTGAATGTGATTTGGTTCCTCTCTGTCCAGGTTTCACTCAACAGCAGCAGAGCCTTCTTCATTGATAAATACATTGAGTAAGACCAGACCCAGCACTGACTCTTGTGACACAGCACTGGCTAAAGGCCTCCAACTAGACTCTAAGCGACTCATCACAACCCTCTGGGCTCTGCCATTCAGCCAGGTTTTCTTTAGCATTATGTTGGATAAAATGACTCATTTCTCCCCTTCTCTCAAAGGGAGCTTAAATTCTTTTAGTCAACCATGACAATGCCACTATATATGACGCCAATCTTAGTTTACAAGAGAATAGGCAAAATTTCCATAGCACAGATGAAGAAAGAGGTTCTTGTATGTACGGAAAAGACACCTCCAACTAATATGCACATCACTGTTATTTATTTTCATAGGTAGGAAACAGATCAGAGATGACTTCAGAAAGTCATGAGAGAGATCAAAAAACACCGCAAGCAGTATGCTAAATCATCACTGCTTCAATTCCTACACAACAGACAGTGGCTGTCGTGTCTCAGTGTTGCAGGGACAGAACAGTTGATTATTCTTTGAGAGAGGTGGAAATAGCCACCAATAAGATGACATTAGGACAACAGACTGCATATTGAACATTGTAACCTATCCTATTCCTAACTTCAGAGCTGGCTGCAGTAGACACCACAACAGCTGGGCAAGGCACAATGGGCTTTGCCAATCTACATTGTGCATGCCTGGTGAATGGAAATTAAAAGCTAAAACCAACATGAAATCAGAATCCTTGTAACTACTGGTTACAGGAGAGAATCCTGCCTTGGTATGCACTCCTCCTACCCAACTCTTTTCCTCTTCACGTGCCATAGTCACAGGGTTCAGCAGAAAGATCTTCAAGTGATACAGTTTGGAAGAAGAGATCTACCTATTACATAAGGGACATGGTGGCTGCTTTTATTCATTTAAAAGCTAGAGGTATTATTTATCTATTATCTCACAAGTGTAAGAAAAGTGCTCCAGTGTTTCTCATGTTGTTTGCTGTGGATTCATTTAGTTCAGAAATTTGCACGAAAGTTGATGAGAACCCCTAATACGTATGTACAGACAGCTCTTTTTTTAGTACCACTCTTGCTCTTTAGTGAAATTATGGCATCTATCACAAATCAGCAACAGAGTAGACCGTTGCAACTGTATTACAAAGAGGAAAGATGTGAATAAATGATTCTAAATACAGAAAATCATAGCATAGGCTTTTTAATTTCTGTTTGTAGTGTGGTACATGCTTCAGGCTACACCAAAACCAAAGGGCAGATCCCTATGTATTATTCATTAAGCCAATTTTCTTATGCAGAATAAGCTATTAAGGTAATAATGAATATCCTATAAAAGCAATTTAAGAAAACAGAAGATATACATACCATAGTCAAGGCCTTTACTGTAGTGCATGAAACTTACCTACTTCACCAAGCACCCACAATTTCTTCCACAATGCACTTTCATAAGCAAGCCAGATTTATCCTGACTTCAGTCTCTAGCTACACTAACATAAACAGAAAACTAGGAGCATGTGCTGATGCACATTTTCTTCCTAAAAACACCCTGCAAACTTCAGCAAGAATACAGATTCTCACAGCATGCAGCTAACCTCTTGGGCAAAACCATATTTCTAAATATATCTCCATGAATTTGAAGACAAGAAACAGGCAGTATAATTTTGTGTTGGCTTTGAAATACACAAAAATATTTTATTGGGCCAACATAGCTCTCGGCACTGACTCTCTGAAGTACCCAGCAACGCAGAAAGAAGAAAGAAGACAAGGCTAGAATTAATTTACTCTAGCACCATACATGGGCTTCAGTCCTTTCTATGCAGTAAGGAGTTCTGTTTCTTTCAGTTCACATGTATAATTATGTTTCTTCTTTGTTACACGCTCTGCAGGAAGGGTTTTGTTGGTGGGTGCTTTTGTCCTTTTTTCTTCACATTTCTCCTGGTTTACAGGAAGACAGGGTTTATTACAAGAGAAAACTGCAAGTTGTATTCTTTTTCCCCAAACAAACCTTCATTATATTTTATTATATAAAAATATAATGCAGCTTTTGTTTATTAGCCTTTACATGTGGTGGCATGAGATACAGTTACAAGCTAAACAGACAACATGTCTTGCAGGACATAAAGAAGCCAAACCAAATTCGTAAGGCATTTTTCTGCCTCAGGGAGATTTACCTCCTGTTGACATTCACAGAATTACAGACTAGTCTGGGGTGGAAGGTACCTTCAAAGGCCAACTAGTCAACACCCCTGCCATAAGCAAGGCCACTTTTAACTATACTGGGTTTCTCAGAGCCCTGTTCAACCTGACCTTGAATGTTTCCAGAGATGGAGCATCTACCACCTCTCTGGAAAACCTCCTCTGGTATTTCACCAACATCATCATAAAAAAAACCCCTCTTCTTTATGTCTAGCCCAAATCTACCTTCTTTCAGTTTAAAACCACTGCCCCTTGTCTTATCACTAATTCCCCTTTCATTATTGAAAGGCCACAATAAGGTCTCCCCAGAGCCTTCTCTTCTTCAGCCCTCATCATCTTTGTGGTCTACTCTGGACTTGCTCCAACAGTTACATGTCCTCCTTGTCTTGGGGACCCCAGCTGCTCTAAATTTCTTCCTCAAATGCAAAACCCTAAAGTTAATTATAGCAATACAATATGCCAGCCCATGAGATCTGCCCTAATTTTAAAATAATTATTGGGTTTTTATTATTTAAATTTTAAAAAGTTAGTTAAGAGATTCAGGGGAGGGGTTAAACATTCAGTCTTAAATATGAGTGAAGAGAGGTTTTTGTGTGACCAGATATCAGTCATAGTTCTGACTTCATCAAATCATGCATTTTTATCATTTACTTAGTTCAAACTCAACATCTGACGCATGGTTGCCTTTGATTCAAGACATTCAGAGTGACAAGAAAAAAGTTTACTGTTAAAGATTAATCATGTTCTTCTCTTCCCACTCTCCTTCTGCTCTTAGATTTAGGAGGATGCACTCAACTGCAGCTTTATTTTCACATTAGGAAAAAATCTGGTTTAGATTCCATTTATTTGTAATTTATTCTTCCACATTTCTTACTCAGTAGACACAAGTGTACATTCTGCATGCAATAAACATTAGTTTCATTCATTATTTTTGTACTTGATTAATAAATGGTAATTACTTTCAGAAAGTCTTTCTGTTTATCTGTGATTCTGAAATGTGTAGCTTGTCTTTTCCTTTTTTGTTCTTCCCACCTTTAAAATATCCTTACGGTCATTATTTCTCAATTTAGTATCACTTGTCTAAATTCTCACTCCTGCCTTCCTGCTCTTGGTATAGAAAAGATTGCTATTTACTGTCTTTCAACTGTTTTAAGGCACTTCAACTGCAAACCTATTCATGCTGTAAGAAAATGCACGTGCTGTGCATCCTACTTCTCATCCACAGGTTCTAACACTAAGATATGATATTTTCCTCTTTAGGATACATGATTTGCATCTTAACTTGGTATAAGGACTGCTCTATCGGGGCAGAGGACCTGAAATTCCAAAACTGACCATTTGTTTATCAAATCACATTCATTAATAACAAGAAAGGAATTATACCCTCTTTTTTTTTTTTCTCCTGTTCGAAATATCTCATCCATCTCTCAACTCTAAGTTTAACAAAGCTATATAGTCATGGTAAGTAGCAATACTTCCCACATGATTCCCATCAATGTCTACAGCATTCTAGCTTTTATTTTAAATTATATTAAAAGGGGCTCTGTCATTTATAGTTGCAAAGATAACTGCTGAAACATGAAAGCAGGAGTATCACTGCCATAGCTGCCTCCTAAGCCTGACAGCTGCAATGCCTCTGCTGATGCTCAGAATGAGATGCCAAGTAGCCAAAGTGGTTTTATTTTTAATAATTAAAAACAAAACCAACTTTTCTCACTTTCCCAGGCTGCATCCTCCCCACTTGTTGTTGCTACTAATATATTTGCAAGCAAACTTAATTTCTGCTTGCCTAGTATGCCAGTTTCTGACAATAAAGAGAGACAATTAAAAAGACCTGGAATTGAAAAGCATTCCTCTTTCTAAAGGCAAGCATGGTGTCCTGCACAAAGGAAAAGAGAGAAAGAGATGGGATCAGAGGGGAGGAAAAGGAAGGATAGTGGATTGCTTAGTTCCATTTTTGTGTTCACTCTGCTATTGCAATGCTTTTGATCCTTTCTGGACTTTCACCAACAGGAGCCCATTGCCCCACATGTAGTTTTTCAGCTGCAGGCAGTCAGCAGCTACCCCAAACCTGAAGAATGCGAACGCATTTGTGCAACCTTTACCTACAGCACCACAGTCATCTCCTGTACCCATGAAGGATGTAATAGCTGTGGCACCTAACAGGAGATCTCTCTGACAGCACACACTGCCCCGCTCAGAAAATGTGAAGTCAGATGAATCTAAGGCTTAAAATCCAATTCTAAAAACATTTATCTCTACAAAACCCCCACATTTTCTTTCAAAACAGAGGTAATCAAATACTTTGGCTACACTGCTGATGCTGGGTTTAACCTGATGTAATTACTACTGGGAGGACAGATAAATAAATTGGTGCGATGAGTGTTGAAACGGTGCAACATGATATAAATACCATGTATCACATATTGGCAAAATCCTGACAGTCAAGGGGTTAATTGCAACACCAGAATGAAACATATAAAAGTAATAATTTTTATTGCCAAGTATTTGCAAATGTGTAGATAAGCAAAGTAAATTAATGTGGCATTTTCCTTTCAATAAGCTAAATACTGCATATCACGTCAACAGTGATTAGACAATTTAGCTATATATTAAATGAATTAAGTAAGTATAATAGTATAAAATATATCATCTCTGTAAAGAAAGAAGAAACCGTATTTCTGACTAATGGAATAGGCAACGGTAGAATTAAAACTGGGTAAACCTCAGTTACACAATTACATGAGCAATTACAGCAGCCCTACTGAGGTAGTTATTGCCCAGTGATTGACTAAATCTTTCCATGGTAATGATCATTGCATTCAAAACTGAAGGATAATATTTTTATGGACTCCTGGAGGCTTTTAATTCCGCTATAGCACATTTAATATATAGCCAGTCTTTTAGACATTTTAACCTTGTTTAGCACAAATGGTTGAACTTGAAATTCATCGACTTACATGGCCCATGGAAGATATCATTAAGAACTGCTTTGTTGATTTTTTTTTTAACTTGTTATACATTTAATTATTTATGTCCCTCTATCATTTATGGCCCATTGTTTTTCAGATTTTCCACATATTTCACCTTACCATTTCAAAGAGCTAGAGGAGCCATAACAATGTTCCAAATATAGCCAAAGACAGTCACTGTTATTACCAGACCCTGCATTTGTCAAAAGTGTCCATACTTCGACCCCCAGTGATTATACAAGCATCCAAGGTTAAGCTGAGTAATGACCTGAGGGTAAAGTTATCATATGCACAAGACAGTTTTGAGATACTATATTCTCATACTCAATGGAATAGAGTTTTCATGCATGTGTGATATGTATTATTTTAGACATTCTTCCTTTAGGATAAGATGACCTCTGAATGTAATTGTATTTATGGTTCTGTGATCTACCGTACAAATGCAGCAATACAGGCTATCTGATTTTCAGTAACAAGAGGGCCCATAACCTTCACAAGTTCTTATTTTTCATAAATTTACCTTGAACAACTTCAGTGTTGTTAGATTTCAATCTGTGATCTGTAAAAGCTGATCTCCTTTCTATAAAATTCAACAGTAGAGTGATTTTGGAAATAAGAAAGGGAAACAAATACCCCATAAAACCCATCCCTATTCTTCTACAGGATACTTGTCTTTTACTTCTAAGTATGCTAAAACAATGATTTTGTTTGTAACATTGTTGAAGGAATCAAGGACAATCTCTGTTTTTTTGTATTTTATTTCCTCCTGTACAAGGAAACTATGAATCTGCCTTTCTTTTAATCATTAGGTATAGGCCATTGTTTTGTAAATGAAACTGGAGGTGTCTCCCAACAAACCTCTTCCCTCTGGTTGGTGTTTCCCAGCTAAAGAAACTAAATTCTTGTTTCCTATCTCAGTAGAATGTATGCCAGCACCATAAGAGCAGCCCCAAACCAACAACAGCACTCTGAGCCTCACCACCATTATCTCCAACATACAAAGAGAACAGTCGGAGCCTGTAATTGGTGTCTGGAGAGAGTGAAATGCCTGCTGAAGGAGCAGCCAGATTTGAAATATATATGTTTGTGATGCTTTCAAGGTGACTGATGGCCAGGGAAGTTCATGTTAAAAGGCCTATTTTAGAGGTGCTCACAATTTTTTCAACTTTCTGTTGATGCTTTTTAACTCATATACGGCCACAAAGCACTATCCCTTTGTAGAAAAAGCAAGCAAACTAAACCAACAAACAGAAAGATGATATTGGAGGAAAAGGATGGAATAGCAGAGATTAGAGCACAAAAGTTTGCATATTTAGCAAGTAAAAGTATTTATATGAAAGTTCATATTACATATCCTGAGCAAAAGAAAAAAAAAGTTCATTTCATGCAACATGGGCCCATTAATGCTATTAAGAAAGATATAATTTCTCTATGGCTTCAGTAGTTTTCCATTGAAAATGCTAATTTATATAGATTTAAATAGCCTGCAGCATTGTGTTAACATTACTGACACACAGACTGGGTCCTAGATCACCATTTTTTTTTTTCCTGATCTTTGAGGACAAATACTCAGGTAGCCCAGAGCTCCCAGCCTGCTGCAACTGGTAGAATTCATAAGCTTCCCCCAATTGTTCTGGTAAGCCACCTCTGGGAGTCAAGAAGCCAAGGTGATGTAGGTGATAAGATTATTTTTTTTTTTTAAGTAGCTTTCAAAATAAATTTAGAAAATACAGAATATTTGGCACCAATCATCAAACTGATGGGAAGCCATGCATTTTCTGCTGTATACACAATAGAAGCTGGCACAGCAAGAAGTCTGTTTCAGGAAAGAGGATATCGATATCTTTCAGCTTCATCAGAGAGTGGAAATGTCTTAGTTTCACCAGCTAGCAATTTTTTCTTTCCTTTCCTTTCCTGGGCATGCTTTTATACAAGCCTAATTACCACAATTTAGCACCTTCCAGAGAAGCAGTAATTGATACAGGACACATCACCTTTTATACCAAAAAGCAGCAATACAATAGCAAAACAGAGTTCTGTAAGCTTATAACTTTGAACACACACCTCTCTACATATAACAAGATCAGACTCATCAAAAAATACCAGTCTTTTTTTTTCATTTCTCCTCAAGTTCTTTATACCTCATTTGTGATGCTGCTTGATAATCCCTCCCCCCAAAAAAAGAATCCATTGACTCTTTGCAAAAAAATAAAATTATGTGAATATTTTAAAAGCAACAAAGGCAATAAAGATACTTGAAAACACTTTTCATTGCACAGCTGTAATTTTATGACCTACGCCTTTCAATAAAGGGATATTTTCTACTGAAAAAAAAAAGTAAGATAAAAGTAAATTTTGCACTTATGACATTAAGTCAGCATGAATATTTGTCTCTGCTTTGAAAAACACATGTATGGAAAAACTTTAGGAAAAAAGCAATGAAAATATTGGTTTATGCATCCAGATATGTATTTGGATTTACTCACCATAAAAAATACAACAAAGAATAACAGTAGCCAGTTAAATAGACCAGCTCAGAACTGACTACATTATACACACATTTTTATATCTGCAGAAGGAAGTACTGGAAATAAAACTTTTCCACTAACTTTTGAACAAATGGATTTTCATTTTCAGTCTCCTCTTACTTTACAAGCTGTGATTTATCACAGGCTGGGAACGCATTCTAGGGAACCATCACTCCACACTTGTTCTGTGGATATATTTTTTCCTAGGCACCTCCTGTTGCCTGTGCTATGTTTTCACAAAGTCGTAGGAATCTTATTAGAAAATGTTTTCCAAAGAATCTGTCCAATTCATTGGACATATTGAAAAACAGGAAAAAAAGGGGGAAAAAAAAGCAAATGCACGAGTCTAGTCCTACAGGCTTCTTTCAGAGCTGGGAATACAGAGGCAGCAGCTTCCATGTGCAAAGGCTGCAATACTTATATATATATATTTTTTATATATATATATATATTTAGGTTTGGTAATTCAGTACAAGCAGAACAGAATATATTTTCTATACAGGAAGAAAAAAAATCTAAAGAAAATTTAAACCTGCTCAGTATGGTCATGGAATAGCCAAGTATAGTCCTAAAATTCCTGCATAGTAATGACGAGAACCCAAAACTTTCAAAGTAAAATAAGAACAATTTTAACACAGTACTTTTCTTCTTTTACATTCAGCATAGCATTTTTGACACCCATCTAGTGGAAAAATCATAATACCAAATTAACAACTAGGTCTGCCAAGACTATCCATTCCAATGTCATAAGAAAACAGAGCCCTAATCTTCTCCTCAGTGAAAGGCAGGTAAATTATGTATTTTATTTCTGGGATTTATTTAATAAATAATCCGTCCTGAATAATCAACATAGAATGGCACTGAGCGATCTAGACTACAAGTAACTTTTCAGTTTTTAATTTCCAGAGTTTCATTGGTTTGTGTCCTAATTGCTCCCTTATATCTATTTATCTTTCCTGCTTATAAAAATGTAATTACTAAGATATGTGCATTTAGATTATGATATATGTATCTAAAATGTCTCCTTATTCATTACTTTACCTAAATGAAAAATTACGTCACACAGAAAATAATCTGGCCAAGCTATTCCCAAGGGTTTTAAAATGTTCCTGCACAATACTCATTGTAAGTGGAATCTTAATGAGAAAACTTGTTTAAAAATTGTCTCCAGTTTCCCAAGGGCTTAAAATTAACATTTTAAAAGTGAACGAAAGTTCATTTTGATATGCTGTGGTCCTTTGCAAGTCATATGGTTTCTCAAAATAACTATTAAATTGATCTTCCAGTGTTGTTGTCATTTTTAATATTACTATAGCATCACAACAGACTGTCTCGTACAGTAAATACTTGATGAAACTGTACCACTCTTAATAAAATAATAGTTTGAAATTCTGTTTTCCAAGTTAATAGGCCTAGGCATATCCAAGTTACATAGCTCATAAGCATGTGTACAGATAGTAAGTAAACTCCAAATTTAGAGAGGCCTAGCATCTAATGTGAAAATACACATATAAAAATGTGTATATGGGGAGGGAAAAAAAGGAAATTAATTATAAATTATACAGAAACAAAAGAAGTCAAACTTGAGAAGAAAGTGGTGCCAGGTGTTCAAGCTGTGGAGTTCGTCAAGTGGTGCTGCAAAGTCCAGTAGAATATATTAATAAATGTTTTTATTCTAAGGCAGGAAGAGTAAATGAACATGATGGCTTCATTAAAACACTGGATAGGCAGTTAGGAAGTCTGATTATACTTTATTCACACTTTAGGAAAAATAATTCATCGCGACCTCAAAAGACACTAAGAACTTGACCCGCATTAAATGACACTGGTAACTTCAGACTTGCTAGGAAAACTGAGCCCTTTCTCTGCACACACACCCCTTTTTTTTTTTTGTTTGTATTGTTTCCAGTATGTTTTGATGTCCCAAAGACATGAGGGATTTCCTATGTGCTTGATTCTTGTTGTACAAAGAGACCAATTTCAGCTCACTCTTTAGTATTTCCAGAGGAAAAAAAAATACAGAAGAGCTGCTGCACCACTTCTACTGCAAACCATTATAGTCCAAACGTAAACTTACTCATTCTACTTAAAATATATACCCCCCTCCCCCCAAGAAAGCCAGGCTACATGACCCCTAGCTAGTCCCTTTTCCATCTGCACTCGCTGTCATGTGGAAATCTTTCTCAATTGCTCTCATTTTTTTCACCTAAATTTTCTTGGTGCTAATGAATTGTGTTTCTGCAGGAAAAACTCATGATATTTCACATCCGCTGGTCAAAATGTAAGATAAGGATTTTGAATAATGTCAGTGAGATTCCTTATTGATAAAGAAACACTATTTTTTTGCTTCAGTCATCCAAAGCACTCACTTGTTGACTTGGTATGAACCAATGATGCCAAATACAAACTTTTATGTTTCTTCCACAAGAAACTGGAGCTCAAACTATACAGCACATGGAGCTTCTCAATTTAGTATCACTTATAAATAGAATTTTGGAAATGCAATTTTTCTTTTTTCATCAACTAAGAATTCTTTAAAGCAAAGCATTACAGAGCTTGCACTGAGAATTTCCTTTCTCATGATTCAACTCTAAATCCAAAGTGAACTATTAGTTTTTCTACATTATAATCCAATGAAGGTGTTATAATCAGGCTCATTGTATGTGTGTGGGAGGAGGAATGAGGAAGGTCCTTGTTTCTGAGTATATTTAAAGGAGAGCTGAGAAGTTTTCTAGTGAAAGGCTCTGTTGATAAATGGTGGTTAGAAGAAAATTGGTTATTCAATGAACAAAGTGGTGTGTAATTTATTTTACTTCATTAGATGCTGAATTCTTCAAACACTGCTAGGAATTAGAATGCTTTGAAATTAATTATTGTAAGTACATTTAATCATAGCTTTGAAGTTACTTTCAACATAGCATGCTCTTTTAGATTAAATTATATCTTTCTGTCATTCCACTGCAGCTACCCTCTTCAAGGGCAGAAGAGGAGCAACAAAACCCCTGTTAAATGTTATAAGTAAACATAACAATAGTTTTGCTCCATTTTTTAAGAAATATTTCCCTAACCTCCTATTGCTACAGGTCTACCAGTTCCTGCAGAAACCTTAGTACAATTTGGAATACATAAATATTATCATAAAAGTAAACAATTATGTTATTATGTATAGTACAGATAATTGCAAGCAAAAAAAATAACATAGCAGGGAGCAGAAAGATGAAGAAAAATGTGCTTGCAAGGTGCATGGATATGCTGGAGCAAAGATCAAAGGTGTTTAATATACTTTCTCCCTCACCCTTGCTTCTTTGTACACTTAGTGCTGGTAATTCAAGCACTCACTTACATGGCATTTCACTTTATAAAGATAAATACTTTCTGAAAGGAGCTTTTTTGGTTTGGGCCTGCTTCCTGCTTGAAAGAAAAATTTTGGTTCAGTGATTCAAGCAAGGCAGAGCACCAGGAATCTCCTCCCTACTCATGAGCTTGACTTTGATGTTATCTGCAGAACAAACTAGCTGTTTGTGGATACAAGCAACTTGAAATTTTATCAGTCTGATGAAAGAATGCAAAAGTAGTTTCAAGTAGCTTTGCTGATCTCATCGAATTCCTATCACCTTTCCTGTTTTTTAAATGTGCATGCAGTACACCAGTGATTCAACTGGATTTTAATTGGCTCTGGATAGAGCCCTAAGTGAAGGGATTGACTGGTTTTATAGTCTTCACTGTCTGTTTTATCTCTTGTTATGCAATAAGTGCCAATACAATAGTGCAGGCATATGCAGTACATTACGGAAGTCCCATCATCTCCCAGACATCTACCACAATGAAGGAGAGAACAGTACTTTTACTTCTTCTCTTTCTTAGGTTTATCAACTGTCTGCATAGCCTGTAAGGATAAATGGTAAAGCTACCTTATGGCAAAAATGAATACATTTCATAGTTTAATATGAAATAATACATTTTCTAGCATTAGTAACTCTGCAATGTGAGTTGGGAAAGTTAACTGGGTATGATTTATTTTATAGCTCTCTGCAGACACCTACAGCCTTGAACAAGCCAAAGAGACCCACAGACAGACACACACGAGGAAACACCGATTGGCTAAATGCTCTTAGATTCATAATATGAAATCGTAAAAAAAGCTGTTTATGTACATCAACAGAACTAAAATACTTCCAAAAGCAAGAAATGTCCAGAGAAAAAGTTTAGTTAAATAAATAGCAAAAGCTTAGCTGATCGAATACAAGGTCATCATAACAGGGTGCTGCAGTATACAAAAAACAAGATATAAAAGGGAAACAAAAGAACATGTACTGAAAATTATTGGCATATGGAGAAAAATAAAAATGGAGAACACCTCAAGCTCCTTCAAGTCAAAAGCACACGTAGTTGCAGCCTATTCCCAAAATGTCACCCAGCTAAACCCCCCACCTTTAATGGCACAAAGCAGTGGTTCTGCTTGTTCTTTTTACTTCTTTTTCTTTCTTAGTAGAACATTCCATCAGTTCTGAATTTGTCAGAAACAGCGATCAGAGGAGGAAAAGAAAACTTCAAAACAGCACTCACGGTGAATGAAACACAACCCTACCAAAGTGACCATTTTTCATTTTGTAAGATTAATATTTATAAGTTTATAAGGCTTTCCTAATCACGCTTCCCACAACTATCACAAGAGCAGAGCATTACAGAAACTGCAAATATTCAGAGGCATCTAGTTTTATGTTGCTGCAATCCAAGGGCTTCAGTGTATTCAAACTGTGTCAAGAGTTGGGAGAAAAAAATAAAAAAAACCCAGTATTTTACCTTCCTGCACTAACAGCAAGTCATGTAATGTTGTTAGGTACCAATTCACACACACTTGGTGACCTTCGTTAACTTCAAGTGTTGGCCAACCAGTTCAAATCTACTTCTTTTACAAGGAATTTTCTTCCCAAAGATCCCACATCCCTACTCACCCTGGCTTTCCCTCGTGACCCTAAATGTTCAGCCTATCTTTGAAAATCCAGATCAATAGGAAAATAATTTCTTAATCTGTTTTACATGGGATACTGATAAGCTGTTATGAATTCCCCAATTACAAAAGAAATCCCCATTATATAATTTAATTACTGAGTAATTTCAAACCAAACCAAAAGACTCCCTAATATTTGAGCACTATGAAGCTTAAAAATAGGCAATTCTAGGCAATGTTTTGAATGCACAATACACACAGTGTTTCCTTTGACAGAGTAAGGAAAAAAAAAATTAAAGGTTCACCCACAGACATGAGCAGTTGTATAATATTCAGAAGAGTGGCCTAATAGTTTCTTTAAGTTTTATATGAAATTCAGCCAGTGTTGCAATAAATGAATTTAAGTTTGGTTTTACAACTATGCTTTTAGACTGAAAAATCAGTTATATCCTTTCTAATAAACATTTTCAAATCATTTCAATCATATAAAACCTCTTCCTATATAACTATATTGGGAAAAAAAGATCATGCCTAGTGTTTTAATTAACTTTTATCACATACATTCAGTGTAAACAACCATCCTGAATACATGTAAATTATAAGATGCGACTACTGAAAAGAGTAAAAGCATGTAAACCAAAAGAATATATTGCAATTATTTCAATTCTTACAGTGTTTCCATGTATCCTATAGCAAGATACAATGAAAACTTTCCAAATGGGGGAAAAAAAAAATTATATTCTGTTTTCAATATTTTGAATTCCCTGAAATCAAATTTTAATAGCCATTAGTTTATGAGAAGCAACAAACTGAAACATTTACTCCCCAACCCTTATTGCCAGAATAAAATGAAACAGGAAACATCTTTGCTGCAAGTACCAAAAAAAATTGCTAAATAAAACGTAATTTGAAGTATGTTTGTTGTGTGTCATATAATTAGGAATATGATTTTAATAAGATTCTGATTCTTAAGCCTCTGATATTGCTAAGTTCTGAAATAGTAAACTACCACTTTTATTGCTTCCAGTCTCTCTGGCAATACTTATGCACTATATATCTCTACATCATATTGTTTACTGATTAATCTTAATTTTTTTTTAGTGATTTACATCATCTTTACATGTTAAAAAGACAACTTCTCAGATGTATGAGTGTTAGATACCTAATTGCATCAATTGCATATTCCTAAATCACAATCAGGTTTAACATGAAACATAAATTAGTAAATTTATGGTTATGCCTAGAAATCTTTTCTTAAAGACCCACTAAAGGTATTCTCTTCACGTTGCTTTGGTTCTCTTGTATTACTGTATTATTGTGCAAGAAAACAGGATAGGCTTTCTAGACAGACTTGCTATCAAGGATCTTGCATACCTGTAACTCAGCAATTTCTACAATAGATAATGAAACGCTGCACATAGAGCTGTATTTATAGTCCTTATTGTAAACACAAACTCAATGACAACAAACTACAAGGGCTTTCAGACAACTCCAGAGACACACAGGGG
Source organism: Porphyrio hochstetteri (assembly GCA_020800305.1). Lineage (NCBI taxonomy): Eukaryota > Metazoa > Chordata > Aves > Gruiformes > Rallidae > Porphyrio > Porphyrio hochstetteri. Next base: position 6,595,701 of record CM036909.1, read on the forward strand.
AAGAGAACACTAGTATAACTGCAGTCATTTTGGGCTGTCATCTACAGCCAAGTCAATGACAATATAAACAATGCAAAACCAGTTTTAACAGGGTCATTTTCAACCTAAATATATCAATGGATAAACATAATACAATTTAATTTTGATTCTTTTACAGACATACATAGTGCTCCCAGTAATTATGATCAGCAGAATAATAATAGTAACATGGTATCTGATTTCACACATTCAAAATTTCCTATATGACTCTGATCTGGATTTATTTTTAACTAATTAATATTGGAAGGTATAGTTCAGGTTTTTGCAGATTCCAAGTTTTCATATTTCATAAACCAATCAGTGCTACTGTATCTAGAGGTTTCAAGTTTCCAAAATAATTGTAATGTCTACCAAGCCAGTCTTATGGTGAATTATCAAAAGCCAAATAAAAGATTTCTAGTTTTTAAAAAATTACAGAGGGAAAAGGAAGAAAGTGTTTAACACATTTAAATTCTTATTTTAGGAGGAATTTGCTTTATATTTAAAAGAAAATAGCATTTTTTTTTCAATCTAGTGTGTCCAGTGATGCTATCTTGTAGAGATCACAGAATCACAGAATTGTAGGGGTTGGAAGGGACCTCGAGAAATCATGGGGTCCAACCCCCCTGCCAAAGCAGCTCCCTAGCACATATTGCACAGATAGGCGTCCAGACGAGTCTTGAATCTCTCCAGAGGAGACTCCACCACCTCCCTGGGCAGCCTGTCCCAGGGCTCTGTCACCCTCACTGGCGAAAAGTTCTTCCCCATGTTGGTGTGGAACTTCCTATGCTCCAGTTTACAGCCATTGCCCCTTGTCTTATCTCCAGAGATGACTGAAAAGGGGTTAGCCAATTCCCCCTGCATCCCATACTTAAGATATTTATAAACATTAATTAGGTCCCCCCTCAGTCTTCTTTTCTCCAGGCTGAACAGCCCCAGTTCACTCAGCCTTTCCTCATACAGGAGATGTTCCAGGCCCTTCATCATCTTTGTAGCCCTTCTTTGGACTCTCTCAAGGAGATCCCTGTCCTTTTTATATCAGGGAGCCCAGAACTGGACACAATACTCCAGGTGCGGCCTGACCAGGGCAGAGCAGAGGGGGAGGATCACCTCCTTAGACCTGCTGGCCACACTCTTCCTGATGCATCCCAGGATCCCATTGGCTCTCTCAGCCCCCAGGGCACACCGCTGGCTCATAGCCAACCTGTCATCAACCAGGACCCCCCAGGTCCTTCTCCACAGAGAAGGGATGCAGACAACTCAGCAAGAGAAAAATACAATTTGTCTGCCATGCTCATTAAAAAAAAAAAAAAAAAAAATCAAAGTGATCAAGATCACGTGGCAATAGTAGATGGTTTATGGTAGTTCTTGTCATGGGTTTTGCACTATTTTTCCGAAAAGAAGAAAATCAGAAATAAGCCAATCACTGATCTTTATTGTCTTTATCATTATTTATACTGATCTATCTATACTTTTTCAACTTGCACGTGTAGGAAAAAAAAAATACCCTTACTGCAGACGATCAGTACATTGCAGATTTATGAGGGCCTTATATTTCTACAGAAAACATCAAAAATACTTCACATACCAAAAGATAAAATGCTGTCTAGCATCTACTCACTTTAACAGATGGGCTGTTTGTAGTACAGAAGAAGGGAAGGAAGGAAATTAATTACATCAAAGCACAAACCACAGTGTACGTGTGACCGGCTGTTCGGTGATGCACAGAGCCCCAGATAACATACACATCACTTCTGCTTAGGTTCTAGAATATTCAGTATTTTTCAGAACAAATTTGCCACTATTCTGGGAAATGATTGTATGAGGAAAAGAATCACAGGGAACTTCTGCTCTTCTGCTGTCAACAGTTTTTATTCACAATGAAGAACACAGCCCTGCACCTTCCATCCCTAACAGACCTAGTAGTTAATATCTAAAGTCTAGCTGGAACTATTTTTAATGTAAATCTTCTAATAATTCATACATTACAGATCAGTGATTCAAAGTAGCTACTTTACTTACTGGTCACTTCTATGAGTAATGTAAAAAAAAAAGTTAGTATGTCACTTTTTAGACTTTGCAGCTTAGATGTAAAAATATGCCTTAGCTGGTGATGGTTCTGCCATTTCCAAGAGGCACAACCACGGTGGCATCAAAGCTGCATGCTTACTAGAACACATTTGTGCACCCTAACAATTCCTTCCATGACACCTGAACACACTTTTGCTTAGAGGTTCCTTCAGGAATGCCAGCTTTTCTGCAAGCTTTTGTTGCATCCCCTGCAAACTCCTATCAGGCACACTACACCCCACATTTAAGGTATATTCAGACTCAGCATGTTTGGTTAAATCTGTCTCAGAACTCTCCTTATCACCACTGCTTTGCCTCCATACTCATCCCATGGGCTAGGCATGCCCACAATTCCTAGTGTTCCCAAGGTGGAATATGAACCTGCAGAAAAGGCTCAAAGACACCTCAAAGGACTACAGGTCAAACATGTTCCAAAAGGAGAAATTCAGAGATGCTCAGTATCTGGAACAAGTGTCATTTCTGGAAGAAAAATAATGTTTTCTGACATCATAATTGTGAATAGAGAACAATGGTGTCTAGGGCATAAGAACTTTATTCTTGGCAAATGCAAATCACCTTGGGAATGCTCCATAAATAACCTCAGGAAAAAGACAGGCCAGCACAGTCCTACTAAAAATAACATTACCAAAGCCCTGACATCCTTTGACAACTTAGCAACTATCCATTTGAATTTCTGAGGCTGCCTTAAAATACTCCAAAATTTACTTCTCCACAGATTCACAGGTCGGTGGGGGTTGGAAGGGACCTCTGGAGATCATCTAGTCCAACCCTCCTGCTAAAGCAGGATCACCTAGAGCAGTTGCACAGGATCATGTCCAGGAAAGGTTTGAATATTTCCTGAGGAGGAAACTGCAGCCTCTCTGGACAGCCTCTCCCAGAGCTCGGTCACCTTCAAAGTGAGGAATTTTTTCCACGTGTTCAGACAACTTCCTGTGTTCCAGTTTGGGCCTGTTGCCCCATGTCCTCTCACTGGGCATAACTGAGAACAGTCTGGCCCCATCCTCTGGATATTTTCCCTTTCAATATTCATAAGTGTTCATCAGATCCCTCACAGTTCTTCCTCTCCAGGCTAAACAGCCCCAGATCTCTCAGACTTTCCTCATACAAGAAACACTGCAGTCCCCCTCATCATACTTGTAGCCCTCCATGGGAGTCTCCTGTCTTTCTTTAACTGGGGAGCCCAGAACCGGACACAGCACTCCAGAGGTGGCCTCACCAGGGCAGAGAAGAGGGGAAGGATAACTTAATGTGTCCCAAGTTACAATTGGCCTTCTTCGCCCTGAGAGCACACTGCTGGCTCATGAAGAGCTGCTTGTTCACCAGGACTCCCATCTCCTTTTCTCCAGAGCTGCTTCCCAGCAGCTGTATTCCCTATCCTGTATTTGTGCCTGGGGTTATTCCTCCCTCAGTGCAGGACCATACATTTGGACTTGTTGAATGTCATTTGGTTCCTTTCCACCCACTTCTTTTGTCTGTCCAGATCTGGCTGAATGGCAGCACAGCCTTCTGGTGCTGCTCGCCATTTCTCCCAGGGTACACTCTGTGCAGGTCACTGATGAATTTATTGAATAAGACCAGATTAAACACTGACCTTTTGGGCATACCACAGGCCTCCAACAAGACTGCACACTTATCACAACCTGTTGGCACTGCCATTCAGCCAGTTCTCAACCCACCTCACTGCCCACTCATCCACCACACGCTTTTAAGCTTGATTATGAGAATCTTATGAGAGACAGTGTGAAAAGCCTTCCTGAAGTCAAGGTAGACAACATCAACTGCTCTCCATCCACCCTGCCATTTATCCCAGCACAGAAGGGTATCAGATTGGTCAGGTGTGATTTCCCCCCAGTAAATCCATGTTGACCATAATAACCTTCTCCTCCACATGCTTGATAAGCAGTAATATAGCACAACCTGACCTAGATGTTAGCCTTAACAGGCATTAAAAAATGCTCTAAAAGAAAGCTTCAGAGCTTTCTTCTTCACGCCTCCTGCATGGACTCTAACAGCTTCAAAGTTAATTTTTAAGTAGATCCTTAACTGAGAACCTCAGAAATCTGGTATTTCTTGAGTTAGTTACCATCTCACCACACAAGCTGATAAACCATTCAAAGCCACAACAACAATTTAAAATTAAATGTCCAAGAATGTTGTGTTACATTTAAAATAACAACAAAACCAGATTTTTTTTGTCCAAAGCTGTTTTGTTTGGGGTTTTTTGTTTGTTTTGTTTTTTTCCCAAAGCACAGCCTCAAAGTACAAAGTAGCATTGTGTCATTCTCCAGGCTTTCACACCATGTTGCATGCTACTGTCACGCTATCAATAAATTGTACCATAAGGAAATGATAATGCTTTAAAATAGTACTTTCAGAATTCTGTCTGTTCTACACAGACCCTGTTCCAGAACAGCCCAAGATAGCTTTTTTCCCAGGTTTTAACTTACCCCATTAATGAGAAAAGTTTGACTAACTGGGAAGTCAAAACTTCCCACTAATATTGCTTCACCTATTGCCTTTCTAATTAATTTCTAGATTTCCACAACATTTCTATTTGCATTACTTAAAATGGCAAAATTATTTCTGTGAGGGGATAAGTGTCATTCTTAATATACCATATGATCTGATATTTCATAGTTTGATAATATTTAACAAGGAAAGATCTGCTCTTTTCTGTAAATCCCCTGTTTTCCAAGATCTTGATTAGACAAAATGTTTCTGTGAAATTCAGCAATCTAATCAGCCTGTTTGATTATTTGAAATAAAATTAAGTCCCCAAAATTATTAAATCACCATGTACTTTTCCATTGCATTAATTTGTTGTGAGTAGAGAAAACCTGAATATTTCTCAGAGCACGAAAAGAATGACAAACCTATGGATCTGCACCCTGTGCCCAAGTGAAAACACCTGTGACAACCTGTGATGAGCAGTCCATACCATATTTAAAGCACCAGGTGAAAGGAGATTCCCGTCAGAGGAGGAATAGGAACAGATTGATGTCTTGGACACCTCTACTCTCAAATCTTTACTGTTCCACCAGTGTGAAAGCATCTCACACATGGAAAATCCTGAGAAGTACCTGCAGTCCTTGCTCTTTACCTCGCACTCCTGCCTGCTCTCCTCATGAGTCTCCAATACAGACACACTCATCTTGTTAAGGCTTTAGTTCATAATTTCTTTTAAAGCACGGCCTGACTTTTTACCATGTTCAGAAAGCATCAATGTGTGCAGTATGCTAGGGAGTGTTTATTGCCTTTGAACTCTCTTCACCAATTTCGTACCTCCATGATGGTTTTCACTCAAGGCACTGCACCCCATGATCACTCCTAAGGAGGTTTCATCCCTTGACCTCATCTACATAGCAACCACATAACACCGTAGGGAAATCCATTCACTCAATGGAATATTTCCTTTTTTTAATAGAAAGGTGATAAAAGATAGTATGTTCCAGATAATCCCATTTTGCTCTTCCATATTAGAATTCTGTTGGACTCTCTACTAGCGATTGATCTCATTATTCTTCAATTAATTTGGGAAGACCAGCAACATATTTTGCACTACCGTAATTATTTCTATAACGCTAGCCGAAGCAAATTAACTTAATACATTACAAATTAACATATGATGGCCCACATTAAAGGTTTTTCCTCTAAAAAAGCACACATGGATTAAGGAAATCTAAGGAATGTGCCTAACACTGCAAATGAATTGAGGCAAAATGGAGAGAACGCATGTCAAATCTGCAAACTTATTTTCCCCATCATCACATCCCATTAAACAGCTAGCTGTAACTTCATTACTCTCTCTCTCATTTTTTTCCCAAGCATCCACTTCCTATTTTGATCCCTTGTTTGTTGTTAAAATGGTAGTAATGTTTTACAGAAATAGCCTAAAATTAAGACATTGTGCTTATTGCTGCAAGTTTTCGATTCCTTCCTCGATATCCTTTTCCAACGTTACAATGAAACCTCCTGAAAATCTAATTTCAAGAGTAATTAGCAAATTGTATTAAAACCAAATTAAACTGATCCACCCTGAGTTGTCAGTAGTATTCAGCTGTAGCTAACTGTCAGACAAAGGTCACCCAAAGATAATAAACTGTGTAACATCAGCATAAACTTGTCATGTTGTATTTCAGTGCTGCCATCGGCAGCTGTGAATACCAAAGTAGATATCCTCTCTGGATACTCACCATTCCAGTCTAGTACCATTTTCTTACTAACAGCACAGCCAAATCTATGAAAAAATTACTGAAATACTTGGCTGAAATTGAGCTCTCTCTAGATTTGGATTTGACCTTGTTCTTTTCAATTCTGTGAAGATGCAAAGCAATTCTCTAACTGTCCACCTCAGGTTAATAAGTTGCACTGCTTGACTTATCACAAAATCTTTCTTCCAAGATATTCTTCAGTCAAATATGAGCACTACCTCCATGTTGTTTGAATCAACTTATTAAATAGCACCAAGTTAATAAACAGTATATGAAAAAATTATAGGTTAAAAAGATAATCATATACACATTGTAAGACCAGGTTATTCTTTCTTTAAGAATAAAAAGACAAAGCAAAACATACATTTGAGGGCTTAGCATCTCTTGAGAGCAGCAAATGCAGCAGTCCAAAGAAAGAAAACAGTCATGAAGTCCACAAAAGAGTGAAAAGGGAGAGATCATTCTTTCCTAACTTGGCTACTAATCAACAAATTAGGAGATAGAAAATAGGATAATCAGGTAGGACATTTAAAATGAACAATAATTACTATTTCATACAATACCTAATTAATTTCAGGAGCTCATTGTTGCAGGGAAGCTCAAACATATGAGTGGGTTCAAATAAGTCTTTAGGAAAATGAGTGGATTATAGGTCCATTGATGGCTATTAAAACAGTGATTCAGATGCTAATTTCAGCTCAGGAAGTTTTTAAATCACAGCTTGTGGAAGCTTGGAGGATATAGCAAGGAAAAGCTCACCCCACGCTTTCCCTGCTCCTTGCACTCTGCTAGAGCATCTGCTGCTGGAAAATACCAACACCAGGGCAGCCAGCTAAAGATCTACAGTTCACAGGGATTCTGAAAATTTCACTTTTACATTCACAGTGCAGTAGTATAATGCTGACCAAATTATAAAAGCATGTTAGAAACAATTAAATCACCAGCACCATTCCAGCCAATAAATCGATGTTAATGTATCGAATATAAGTGGTAATAATGCCTTTTCAGTCTGAGAGAGAGAATTCTATTATCCTCCAATTACATCCCAACCCATTTTCATCTTATTTATACACTGAATGCTGGGTAGCCTATGGTCATAAGTAAACGCAAAATTCACTCCACTTTAATTAAACTTGTACCCTGTAAAGACAGACCAAGTCTTTATTACAAGATGTGAGAAGGCAATTTCTTTTTGAATGTTTGAATTGGTAACAGACAATATCTGCTGGTGGTGCTGGTAAAAAATCCCACAATATCATATTCATTTAACGACTTAAGCTACTAGATGATGTAAACACTTTTTTTTAAGAGAATACAACAATTTTAATGCAAAGCACTACAAGTAAATTTCTAATATCATAAAAATTCAGTACTTTACCAGTGTGATTAAATTCTCTGGTTAAGATGGAAAAGTAATTATCCATCAATCCCAAGAAAACTTTTTTATTCCCCTGCATGCATACTCCCAAGACAAAGTAGCATATTTCATTTAATTTTGGAGAAGATTACCTCCTACCAGAAAAGGGTTATAAAATGCAATAAATCAAATTATGAGCAATAACACCGACTTTTTTTTTTTTTAGTATTTTCATCTTTTTTATTTTAATTTTGTAGTGACAGCTTTTTAAAATGTAATTGTGTTATTTGAACATATAAGAAACAACACCTGCCACTTAGTATTCTATATTATTTGTGAATTCTTTTGAATACAACAATGATTTGATTCATGGGCATCGAGTGGAAACTGCTAGTCATAATATGACAGAGAAGAGAAAAATGTTTAACCAGAGTAACACTTAAGATAAGTGACTACAAAGCTGGGGTGGGGTGGAGATTCATCCTCCCAAATCTCTCTTTATAGATAAAACTCCATAGAGAAACATTTTGGCAACATCAAGTCACTCTATCAGCCTTTTAGGACTGTGCCTCTGTTGGTTCCCATTTACTGCCCTTTTGTTCATATTCATCCTCAGATGTATGGACTGAACTCATTCCAAATAAAACTAAACAAGGTGTTGCAATTCAGGAGCTCCCAGCCACTGTCAAGAGTTCATGACAAGAGTCCAGGCAAGACCTAGGTCATCACAAACCCTTCTGAAATGGGTATGATGTGAACATCAGGTGCCCACGACTGAATCCTTTGTCCTACAGATGTACTCATTTTTCTACAGGTCTGCTCCTATCAGCGAACTCACCACCAAGTTTTTCTCAGCTCTGACACCAGAGTCTTGCTTTACCCTTGACTAATGTGAATGTTATTTTACAATCAGTTTGGTAAGGTGCATATATATATATATAAGAATTTAGCTGATGAAATTTCAAAAATACAAGCAACAGATTCATGAAAATGTGTTAAATTATTTCCTCAATGCTCAAGATAATTGTATGCCACTTAGTACCAACGACACATACCCAGTGCTTCAAAAATTTTACTATACTATAAAATGGAGACAAACAAGGCAGAAGTACAGACAAAAATTATATCATCTCACATTTATGGAAGTTCTGCACCAATCTGTTTGTTTACTGACAGCTCAGTTTATTTTCAATGTCACTGTTTCCCTTCCATGACGTCTCAATTTTTTAATAAGGTTCAATTCTAAATGTCCTTTCCTTTTCCATTGATTCTTTCTACAAATTTTGGGGAACTGAGATGTAATAAGGGAAAAGAGACAAACTGTCAACACTGAAGAAGAATCAAAGTAACTCAAGAGAGGAAAGTCTCCCTTAGACATTTAACTTAGAAGAAAGGCACTTTCAAATAATATGCCTTGAGTGATATCAGTATGGATACTTTCTATATTGAGAAGTAAATTGAGGGAAAATAAAGAATGAATGAGTCTCAGTAGAACGGATGAAGAATGGGAGATTTAAAAGAAAAAAAACAAAGTCAAAGTAAAAAAATAAGTAATACACATCAGGTTTTGAAAACAAGAGAGGAAAGAAAAGAAGCAGAAAGCAAACAAGATGTTTCAGTGAAGAAAAGAACTCAGCTAAGCATTTAATTTAAAATGTGAAGTATGTATGAAATAACAACACGCGTATCCTGATCTTTGAACAGTTTCAAAAATAACCAAACAACCTTGAATGAGCTACAAGTTGCACTCATGACATCTGAAGCTTTGTTTTAAAGACTAAGCAAAGACAAAAGCAAAATTTTGTTAAAATGCATTACTTGTCCACTCCTTCTGAAGCACTGTAATTGTGCTTACTCTGTATTCCTGCATGCAACGTTGAATTCATCAGGCTGCTGCCAGGTTTTCATTCCATATTGTATATTATTGAAGTGTAAAACTGCTGAATGTGTTCCAATGTGATTTTAATCATATTATAGAAAATGTTCCAAGCTGATGTAATCAAATGCTTTTAATTATGGCAATCAAACATATTATCAGTTTACTACTGCTAACCCACAGTCAGTACACAAAACACCCAGCCTGAACTACAGCATGGAATAGCAGGGGCTGCTATTTATGCATGACTTCATTCAACCTTATGGTAAAATGCCTCTTTCAATTTAGGTACAAATGCTTTAGCCTCCCTTTACTGATTACCTTAGAAGCAAATTACTTTAATGGAAATGTACACTTTATATCATTTTCATACAAAAAAATCATGGAAAATCCACAAAGCAAAGTTATTTATCACAGATTCCCATTACAGAAAAGGGAAAGCACCCCATGAGAGGACCATGTCAAATCTTTTGAAGCACATGAGAGCAGACACTTCCTCATACTCTGGTCAAAACTCCAGTAGCTAAATTCACCCTGTCAACTCAAACTGAGTTTGACTGATGTCCAGGTAAAGCCTAAGATACCGCCAAACTACAGTTGACCAAAGAGACTATGGAGTGTCCCCTAAGACAGTGAGAGAGGACAAGGCCCTGAGAAACTTAATCTAACACTGAAGGTAGTTTTGCTTTCAGCAGATTTGAATCAGATAACACCCACTTGTTTCTTCCATCCAAAATTATTCTCCGATTCTGTATCATTGCAGTAGTGGTTGTTCATAAATCTCAATTCTACATGCTTATGTAGAATGTAAAGGGGATAAAAACCCTCTAATGACATTATACTATTGAGAAGATAATTCACAGTGAGAACTTTTAAGAGAGCATCAAGTTCCCTTGTTAAGTACATTGAGTTTGATTTTTTTAAAATAAATTGTAATTTCTTACTAATCAGAAAATCTCTGCAGCAAAATACAACAAGAAGCTGCCATAGTTACTCGAGTGAATCAGTTTGAGGGGGCCGTGTGATTTGTCATGATATTAGGAATTCTATTTAGGGAAATAATTATCCACACATGAGGAAAACGATCAATCACCTCAAAGTTAGTAACAAATGTCCAACGTTACATGGCTCATTAGTATCCATGATGCAGATAGACAAAACAGAAAGTTTCTTTGTCACTGATAGTTACAAGTACTGCAATATGGTTCTGCTTTTCATAAACAGATAGGAGTTCTGCAGAAGAACAAAACATCCTCCTTTTATCTCAAAATAGTGTCAGGAGTCAGGATTCTTGCAGTGTTGCAAGGCTATAAAAGGAAAAACCTCATCACCTGTGATGTACTTAGAATATCTTGCAGTAATGTGAAGGTAGCTGCCCCCTCAGCTAGCATGAAATAATAGGTATGTCTAGCAGGACAACTCAATGTATAGGTGACATAAGACTGGAATATTCACAATAGGATAAGATCAGCAAGCTCCTCTGAGGACCTAGAACTAGGTAATTTTAGCATTTCAGTGACAGGAATGGGATTCATTGACAACACTGACATGAAAGACTGAGTCACTGACAAGGGCTCAACTCATTGATAAAGATTTTAAAATGCTTTGTCCAACTGCGTTATGCTCTGAGGTTACAGTCTGGAAAATTTTAGGTCAAGAATAGTACTGAATTTAAACAGACTGTGACAAAATTCTGGGATACCAGCACCTGAATATAGAAACAGCATGGTTACTGGTGGCTGGAGCAGCATTTATTCCACTTCTAAGAAGAGCCAAACTCTTGCTTTTAAGAAATTATCTTGTTCTTTATTAAAGTAGTTACCTAATTAGGAAGACAGCTCTGTTTCTCTGTAATTGCCCTGATTCGTGACCTAAATTGACCCCAATCCACAAATTATTTTTTTAATTACTACTTTTTTTGGGTATTCAAATGTGGCTACTGAACATACAGAACCTCTTGCAGATCCAGAATCAGTTTCTCCATAAAACATTAGATTCATGTTTCTAGAGGGATACTGTTTTCTAGAGGTTTTTTGCCCATTGCTGGCATTAGTAACTCAAACATTGTAATAGCAAGTTACAGGAGAATCACAGAATCACCTGGATTGGAAGAGACACTTAATATCGAGTCCAACTACAGCCTAACCCTGACTACTCCGCCTCTAGATTATGCCCTTAAGCACTTAAATTGAGACAAATCATCACAGAACAATAGGAGTTGGGAAGGAACACTGAAAGATCATCTAGTACAAGCCACCTGACAGAGCAAGATCGCCTAGACTAAATCACACAGGAACAGATCCAGGCAGGTTTTGAATGTCTCCAGAGGAAGAGACCCTACAAACTCTCTGGGCAGCTTGTTCCAGTGCTCCGTCACCCTCACAGTGAAAAAGTTTTTCCTTCTGTTCTCATGGAACCTCCCATGCTCCAGCTTGCGCCCATTGCCCCTTGTCCTGTCATTGGACACCACTGAGAAGAGCCTTGTCCTTTACACATTTATAAACATTAATGAGGTCACCCCTCAGTCTTGTCTTCTCCAAGCTAAAGAGACACAGCTCCCTCAGCCTGTCCTCATAAGAAAGATGTTCCACTCCCTGAATCACCTTTGTGGCCCTGCACTGAACTCTTTCAAGTAGTTCCCTCCTTGAACTGAGTGGCCCAGATTGCAAGATTTTCAAGGCTCATGAAACCCTGAAGTAGAAAAAAACTCTAAAAATCAGAGTTATAATAATTTTAAACAGGATATTTGAAATCCTTTTTTTTTTTCAATTAAAATTTCTCCAAAATAAGGTAAATATAACAGCAAGTTTTGGGAAGAAAAAGAAATGTTATAGCACAGTGGCCGTTAAGATCAAACCGGCTGATATTTAATTTTTTGGGGTTATGTTAATGTCAGAAGCAGCATAGCCTCCTCACTACTTGCAGGTTGGACACCAGCAAACCTTACCAGAAAATACATCAGAGATTAGAACTGTCCATGTAAACACCTTTAAGAAGAAACATTCACTCCTCAAAGCCCTAAAAACCCCATTATAGAACCATGTTCCAAAAGTGAATTTGGATTTGTATTCTGGGAAAAAAATTAGATATTGATTCTGGACTTTTATTGTTAAGTCCAAGGAGCATTGCTACCACTCCTGCTGAAGATGCCATCTGATGTGCACTTGTTAGAAAATTACAAAAGCAAGGGTGAAAGATAACAGCCAAACATATACTTTTATGACCTTGATTGCTTATGAAAGAATGTGTGGTTAAATACACTACCTCAAGGCAGGATTATCATCATTTTGTGCCCAAAGGTCAACTATTCCATCTCAGATGTTTGGCATTTCTAGGTTTATCATTTGTCACTACTTAAATTCCAGGGGAGAGTCTGGATCTGAAAATGTTGTCTGCTGAAATGTGTTTAACACAAAGCTTAGGGTCAGATTACTTGACCACGTACTCTGCAAAGTTAAAAACAAAAGAATCGCTTTTTTTTAATAAAGAGTGAGAAAAATGAAAGAGGAAATTCAGTTTAATAAAGGATCACATAAATTAGAGCCTCTGCAACTACAAAACTATCTGCAACTGAGCAGGTGCATTACAGGCTTCCAACTCATGAAAAAATGACCTGAGAAGGGAGAGTGAACCAACACTGGAAAACTCACTGGAGTGACCAACAATAGAAAGAAACAAGCACAATCCAGACTTTTTATCTTAATCAGCTTTGACTATAAAGCATGTTCGACTTTAAAACACAGAAGAACAAGTCAGATAATACCCGAGAACTCATGACAAATACAATAGCTTTTCACTTAAAATACTATTTCTCTTTTGGTAGGAGAAAGAGTAAGCAACAGCTCTTTGAGACAAACTGCACTGAGATGTAACAAGGAACAATCTAAATATATTTTGCTTGAGAAGATGTATATTTAACATATATTTTAGACTTTCAAATATTTTCCTCAGACCCTATTTCCTCTAATGTTTGTTAAAAAGTTCCAATATTTGCAGACTGTCTCAGAAAACTCATTAATTACCTCCTAAAAACACTACACCAATTAGTATGTATGGCATCTACCAGAACGGAGCTCTGAACTACAGTGTTGTTACCTACTTCCTTCTGTAATAAACTCTTCTGTCATCATTATTATTTGTAACAGTGACCCAGTACAAACATTTTACAACACATGGGTAAAACACCAGGTTTTAAAACTGTCATCTCTTTAGGAAATTATTTCTTCAAGATCCAATTAGAAGGAAAAAAAAAGATACAGGTTCACTAAGTTAATTAAATAGTACCACAAAATTAAAACCCAGCAATCTTTTTCTCTTCTTGATAGCACTAATACAAAGAGGAACTTGTATATACTCAACAAGGTATCTTCTTAAACCTTGCTCTTATAAGCTGCATTGACATGCAGGAGATTGATATGCAGCATATCAAATTAAGAATTTCTCTATTTTGCTATTAGTGTGAGTTTGATTTAACAATTAAGGAAACACCCTAAAGAACTAATGATGCACTGCAAAGATTTAATTAATTTAAAAGAAAAAACTACTATGTCTTTGAAATAAAAGCAAAAGTACTAATACAAAATCTTAGTTCAAAAGAGAAATACAATCTATGTCCCACACAGACAGCTAAAATATCCATAGGTTACATATATTACTCACAATTAGTAGCAGCCTATGCTAACACCATAAATTGCAATAAAGCCTTTCTTCATGAGAACATATTTCATTTCCAACTAAGAATGTCAAAAATATACTACCTTAACTAAAATATGAATTGCATCACCTCTAAAAATATATCAGTATCTATATGTGTTCCTTCACTGAAGAAAATTTTAGTGATATAACCAGGCAGTATCCCAACATCTCTTTCAAGAATTACCAGGAAGCAGAAAGGAGCAAAATATCGGTTTCACTTAGGTCAGGCAGCCTCATGTAGCATGGTATGATTTCTACAGGCTGCCAGGCAACAACATGCTGTCTGGCAATTCTCATCTCCACTGCCTAAATTTTGCTAATTCAAGGAGCAGAACAGTATGAAACGTGCATTAATGAGCAGAGCATTCCCGTTCCTGTACATTCCTCCCCAATTCCACCTGCTGGTACTCTTTTAACTCTCTCATTTCAATTCTTGCTTGCAGGTTTTGTACTTTTAAAGGTTAAATTCTTAGAGTCAAAAAACCTCCACAAACAAAACAACAACAGAAAAGGGGAAAAAACAAAGAAAAAAGCATGAATACAGTTCAGTAGTAAATCAACCAGTATAGCCCAAAAAGACTGTTAAAAGGTATTCACTGCTTTCAAAATATCTTTAAATCATTTGAATATTGCTTAGCAACACCAACACTATTTAAAGGGCTGTGACAATAACATATGTATGAGTAGGTCCGGAACATAACAGCTTCGTGGCGCTCATACCAGTGCTTTATCCAGAAACCAAGGTTCTTCTGTCTTACGTCCTTCCTCTCTCAAAGGAGCAAGTTGTCATCCCAAAACCCAAGGAAGATTTACAGGATCTGTATGTAGCAGACTAAAATCCCTAAGGTCACACAGGCCACATGCCTCTGGCTTGAAAACAATCAAGAACACAGTTCTTATAAATAGGTTATTGCCAAACTTACTGTTTCTCCTTTTGTAGGAGAATTTACCACATTACCTATCGGGTTCTTTCTTGTTATTATGAAACCCTAAAAAATCTTTAGAAAAATAATAAAGTGAAGATTTGCTTAATATGTAGAAATAAAAAAGGAAAAACAGAAGTAGTACAACCCCTATCAGTACAGCCAGTTATGAAGAGGGGACCAGAGAGGTGATACAGAGACATTCATGCCAGCCTAACTTCTCACAACAGCCTACTACATTCCCACACAGCACTGGGCTATGAAAACAAGGGATCTATTGCCAAAAAAAAAAAAAAATTAAAAAAGAATGCAGAAAGTCATAATAACATTCATTTATTAAAAATAAAGCAGAGAGTGAGGTTTTGTACAAAATATGGCTTTATCAGTTTAATGTAATCGCTGCCTGTGTTTTAGAGTTAACCTGCAATATGGGATTGAGGAACAGATTCCAGTAACAACAGCAGCAGCAAAAGGACTGACATAAATTCTTACTATGGAATATAATAGCAGAGCTCATCATAGGACAATATATAGATAGAACGGAGATTTGGGGACATTATTCTCTCCAAGCGGTAAATCATAGGCATCAAAAGGATGAGAACTTCGGAATTATTGCCGAGTTTTGCAAAAGCAGCTTTTTGCAATGCACAGTAAGTTTTACCCATCCCGTGAAACCCACCGACAGTGCTGCAGGGCTGCCACCTACCGGAACTCGGTGATAGCAAAGTCGCGACAGGATTGATAAATTAGCGACGGCTGGATGGAGAAACAGAAGAGGTAGTGGCTGGTTACAAGGGAAATGGTGATATTTATAGTAAGGTGCATCCAGATAAAATTGGATTAGATTCACGCCTCTGAGAAAAGAACAATGATGCTCTCCCTAAGTCCTTCAGACAAAATTACATTTAAGGATCCAGACTTCAGTGACTTCTCTACACTTACCAGAAAGGTCTTTTTTCAAAAGGGTTTGGGCAATGGTCCAAGACATGTAAAAAAGATGGAAGTGAAAACAGAATAGACATCCTAGCCCAGAAGCATTCCTCCTAGCATAATGCTATTCAGCTGTAAATATCTACCATCAGGAGATTTATAATACTATGAAAACATCAGAAAAGACGAGTTAAAGCAGTGGTTTTAGCATTTGCACTGAAAGGAAAAAATATTCTTTGTACAAATTGACCAAACTAATCTGTATTTCAGGCCTAAAAAGTATAGATTTTCCAGATGGGACAGAATTTCTGAACCAAAAAGATATCTAAATATTGATTGTCTTACAACTTAATGCACTGCTGCATGCCTTCCTTTTTTCTTTACTGTTATGTACCTCCTTTTTTGTCTCTACCTTTTCATCTTCATCCTACTGCTCCTCTTACTTTTAATGTTTCCATGGCAATGACAGCAAAAGAAAAGATTAAATATCCTTTGTGCGTTTCTTTCTTTTTTACATAAAATTTTGAAAGATGAGGAAGGAAAAGAAAATAAAATCACACATCCCTCAGAGAATGATGCAAGAGTTAGGACAATAACTTACTAAGCAATCACAAAGATTTAATAGCTAACAGTTATTTGTAAGCTCATCATCATAAGCATTTCAACTAGGAATAACAGTTCTGAAGATACATTAAAAAATAGAGGGAGAGAAAGTATAATCCAATGGAAAGAAAAAAATTAAAACTGCTTATGTAGAGCTCTAAAGTGTCAGAGCTTATTGTGTAGGTTCAGGATAACATCTGAAGTGCCTTCTGAATTACTTTTTTTTTTTTTCTTTCTTCCCCCCCCCCCAGCAAAATACTCATATTATGGCAAAAAAGTTGCAGATCTACAGTTCAGAAGAATAAATGCAGCTTTGCATCTGAAGCTAACAACCAAGAAATCCACTTGGAGGAGCCTATCCAACATCTGCAATTTTTTTAACTCTTCTGAAAGCAGAGTTCTTCTCTAACAGCTCACTAGTTTGAAAAGGAATTCTACAATCAATCTGAGCAGATACAGCTCAAGGCAGATGCACTAAAAAGGTAACTGAGACTGCTTGTGTTAAATATAATTTAGAATTTAACAAGAAATAATTGATTCATTTTTTTTAAAGAATCTCCTCCTGAAGCACCCATGGATCAACAGTAGGCATTCCCAACTCTTTCACGATAATGAAGACACACTACATGTCTTCCATACAACTCCTCCAAATACACACAGACATGTATGCCAATTTTATTTAAGAAAAGAACACAGAGTCATAGAATCACAGGCTGCATTAGGTTGGAAGAGACCTTTAGAAGTCATCTAGTCCAAGCCCCCTGCAGTAAGCAGGGACATCTTCACTAGATCAGGTTGCTTAGAGCCCTATCAAGCCTGACCTTGAATATCTCCAGGGATGGGGTGTCCACTGCCTCTCCGGGCAAGCTGTTCCAGTGGATCCACCACCCTCATATTGACGGATTTTTTTCCTAATATCCAACCGAAATCTCCCCTTTTCTAGTTTAAAACCATTACTCTTTGTCCTACTGCTACATGCCCTCGTGAACAGTTCCTCCCCAGCTTTCTTACAGGCATCTTGCAGGTATTGGAAGGCTAATATAAGGTGCTTCTGGAGCCTTCTCTTCTCCAGGCTGAACAAGCCCAACTTTCTCAGCCTGTCCTCATAGGAGAGGCTGAGGATACTCTGTGGGGAACTCAAAACTGTTGAGAATTTTTCATTTTCAACTGTGGGAACTCAGTAAATTTGAGCTTTCCTTCCCCCTGCCCCACAGTCCCTCCCCTTTTGGCGAATGTATTGCCTCTGAAAATGGAAGCTGGGAGACATCCAAACTATTTGTCAAATTAGGTAAAAGTGAATGAAAAGGATTTCTGCTCATGTGTTTTTTTGGTGTTTGGGGTTTTTTTTTGTCAATTTTTCTGTCCTGTGAGAACAGCAAGACAAAAATTCCCAAATCAAGACCTTGACTGTAGCAAGGTTGCAAGGTTTTGTTTCAGGATTGTTTCACTTGAAAAGATTCCAGAGCAGTGAATGGGCTTTCATACATTTTTAAAGGATTTATATGTGATTACTTAACCTCTAAACACAATTCTAGTTTGCAATGGACAAATCACCACAATGTTACCTTTTTTCTTTTCTTTAAAAATAGTTTAAACCAAAGCTAATTAAACTCTCCCTAAAGCTTTTTCTTATACATACCAACTTTAAAGTTCTTTGGTCAATTTTTTAGACAGAGGAATTTGCTGCAAGCCTTCTCCTTTTATTTCTTGCTTCAGTATTCAACCTGTTGCAAATGCTGGTACACTGATATTTAAAAATCTGGTCTATTTTCAGAGGAAAATGTACTAATATTTCTCAGTGAGTTCACTTAACAAATATACGTACATACAAGGCTGCAAACCCAAGAAAATTACCATCTTTTTTTGTATATATTTTTATATATATTTGTATCTTCAAATACAATGGAGAGCACAGATTAATACTTAAAATATATTTTGATCCACAGGGAGTTTATACAAACAACCACAGAAAAAAACAAGTTTTCCAGTGTTAAATTTCTGATTACATGTTTAAAGCAGCCCTTTATAGGAAAATAATACATTTTCTAAAAGTGGACATTACTAGTGACTGATTTCCTCCTTATGTCTACAGCTGCTTACACAATTAACCTATTGACACAAAGATTTCTTACTAATAAGAAATCTGGAATGTGTGTGCCAAGATGTTTAAACACTAATATGATATATTACTTGATTTGTCTGCAGAAAAATAAGCATACTGGCTTGTCATTGTGTATGTTACCACCTATTTAATGTTCATAATAGAATTCTTGCAATTGAAGCAATCCATCTTTATAGACTTTTTCTGTGACTAATTGCATTGTTTTCCCCCAGTAAAAATTCAGCCAAGTGACAATGGGTACTTTATGTAAGAAAAAAAAAAAAGAGATTATATGAGTATATACTAAATTAAATTTCAGAATGTGATATATTGCATCATATATTTTTCTTAGCCAGAATACATCTTAAAGTATATAGAACCATAGAATCACAGACTGGTTTGGGTGGGAAAAGCCCTCAGAGCTCCCCCAGTCCCAACACCCTGCCATGGGCAGGGACACCCTCCACTAGCCCACAGTGCCCAAAGCCCCATCCAACCTGGCCCTGAACATTGCCAGGGATCCAGAGGCAGCCACAGCTTCTCTGTGCAACATGTGCCACAGCCTCACCACCCTCCCCAGGAGGACACATCCTCTTCATCTGCCTTCCTGCAGTAGAAGGCCATTGCCCTTGTCCTGTCCTTGCCACTTTCCTGGAGTCCCTTGAGAGACTGGAAAGTGCTCAAAGTGGAGCCTTCTCTTCTCCAGGCTGAACTAGCATAACTCTCTCAGCCTTTCTCCAAAGAAGAGGTGCTCCAGCCCTTGGATCATCTTTGTCCAGGACAGGTTCCTGGACTTGCTCCAACAGCTCTGCATCCTTCTTGTCATGGGGACCCCCGAGCTGGATGCAGCACTGCAGGTGGGTCACACAAGTATGGAGTAGGGGGGAGAAACACATTAGTGCTTCTTTTTGGTTTTGCTCTGTTTTCTATTTGCTTTGTTTGCAGATATTACTGCAATTTCTGTAAGTAAGCTTAATTTCAAAATCTTTCAGGTCTCCTTGCCCTCTGAAGTGAGTTTTCTGAAGCTGGACCTATACAGTTCTATTCCTCTTGGGAATCTTCACATTTACAAGTCACAGTAAAGAGTTTGGATTGAAGCCTGTAAACTCTTCCTCTAGAAACCTGTGACAGAATAAATTTCCACTAAACAAAACTGTTTTCTTCCACAAGCAGTTCTTTCCAAAAATAAAGCAGAATTTAATTGCAAGGCAAGCACACCACTTCAGAAGATGAATCTTTCTTTCTTTCTAACATGCATACATATTATCTGCACTGTTTATTAACCTAACTTGTCTAAGTATAATTCAGCTTAGTTTCAAAAAATCTCCCTCTTGCACCCAAGAGTCAGTACTACGCAGATCCACTCCCTATTTTTGCATTGATTCATGCGTCATTTGGCTCAGGCAGTTGACGGTCCTTTCTCCAGATCTCATCCCTTATTTGTAAGATGAATTTCTTAACCATCCACTGGGCTTTGATTGCTTTCTTTGCCGCTTTTCCAATGCTGACACCTAAACCGCTGTGCACTAAATCAGCATCTTCCTCATAATTAATTACTCTGGCAAATAAGGTTTAAGTCTTTGCTTGGCTGGATCACTATTTTGACTTTTACCCATTTTGATCTGACATAACACAGACTAGATCAGCATAAACAGGGAGCCAGAATGGGCAGAAAGAAAACATTAATGAAATAACAATACAAATATGTTCACACATGCATGGAGCTGGTCTCTTCTGGTTAGTCCGTCTTTCCTGGATAAGACAGCATATAGGTTTTCTTGGACATACAGATCTGAAGCTTTATAGATGTAAATAATTGGGACAAATAATTATTCTGGAGTCAGAAGAATCTCAAGCCCTCCTGGTTACTCAGTAGTTATTTTTATATTCCTTTCTCTCTATTCTCTGGGCATCAAGTCTTTCACTTATGCAGGTCCATCATTTCTCTGCTCATTTTTTAAAGCATTAATTTTAAAACATTATTTTCCAACACAATGCAATACTATTCCTCACCTGCCAACACACCGTTGTACTGACTGCTAAAGAGACAAATAGCACACACGTCTTTCAGGGCTGGGAATACAGTCTCCAGCAGCGTGATGTTGCTGTGAGGCTCATTTCTCAAATAAGCTGGAGGCTAAAGAAACACATACTCCTATGAGAAAAGAAGTAAACAACCAGAAGTGAGGGAAGGCCAAATACCTATTAAAAACAAGAGTAATACAGCTCAGCCTTAGTCACCCAGCAGCTCAGTACAAGCAGCTATAAGTGGTATAATTCCTACCTGACAAGTTACAATGTCATCATGGTGGTATCAGTGATGAGGATGGATGTGTCCACTGGGGAACATGACCCCGTAAGATTATTTTAAGCCAGAAGGCTGACAAACTGGTAAGAGAAGACTCCCTGAGAGTGGAAAGTATCAATCTGGTCCATCAGGTTCTTAAGGGGTTGTAAGGGTCTGAGTGATTTCCCATAGAATTTTTTGAACAGGAAAATAACCTCTTGCAATAAAAATGCATTTAATATCAGGGCATTAGCAAATACTTTGTACATTCTTATACTCTTACATTTCATTGACATTAAAAAAGAAAGAAAAAGACTAGGGAAAATATAACAATAAACTAAATACACAGAAAAGCAGGGAAAACCACCATTTAGAGAAGCCCGTATCATTCCAAAAGGAGTTTATAAAGAAAACCTACGCATAGGGAGGTTTAAACTGCTAATTTCAAAAAGCATGTGAAGGTTGTCTATTAGAAATTATTCTTAATGGTATTTGTGACAGCTTAATTTCCCTATTTAAAATAAATATACTCCAATTCCTTTTTCAAATGTTCTTCTCCCACTTTTAAATGGTACAAGCTCATTTAACAACTGGTAGTCAAACATGTTCCAACAATAGCAAAGCAAACTGCTGAGGATTATTACAGACAAAAATAATTCTGCCATTCTAAAAAAAGTGGCTGGCAATTAGTGATTTCAGTTGGCCTTTTCCCCACAGTGTTTAGCAGAATGTTATATTTAAGACTTATTAAAATGTACAGAGATTCTAAAATCTTAAATATAGATTTCCTTGCTAATTCTCTTTCAAAGTCAAATAGATAAAACAGAAATGTGGAAACAATCTTGGACAAAAGAAATGGAAAGGCCATATGGGGTTATAAAAGAAATCCTTCTATTAATATATCTACATTGTCTGTATCACCTCTTGATATTCCAGAAGAGTACTTTCTTGAACACTGAGGTGAAACCCTATTTCCACATAAGGGTATCCTGAAACCTAACAGGGTCAGGAGAAAACAAAAATAACTACTTTTAGAGTATATTTATACATATTGCATTTAAGCTGTTTCCTTTCTCCCCCTCTGAGTTTAGACTCACAACTCCTCATGCATCATCTTTACACACTTGAAAATCCACTACTTCCTTTGTAAGAAATAGACTACTCATAACCGAGGGCCTAGAGAAAACATGTATGAACTAGATTAGCTGACATTCTTTACGTTATAGTCTTGATTCATTCCTACATTAATCTCAACATTTACATCGATAATACTGTGGCATTAAAATAAAGGTTACTTCTTCTGGCTTTTCATCAAAATGAAATGTAGCACCTTATTCTGATTTTGTTAATCATAACAAGACACAAATACACAACACAATGCCATATTTTTTTCTTTGGTTTTGTCACAAACGACTACAAAATACAAAGGTAGTGAGCTTGGCTTAGAAGTGACCAGCACAGATTGTCTTAAAATGTTTTCACTTTTGCAAGAGGAATTAGCAGAGGGCATGAAACCTCAGAGCAACTTCATAATCACCTTTCTACTGTTTCCAGTGGGAGAAAGTTTATATGGTAGGGAAGGAAAAAAACCCCACAAAACCAAATGACAAGTAGTTGTTAAAATGACCTTGGGGCTGTGAATAGGCAGTTAAAAGCTAGATACACATGCTAGACTGTCTCTTGCTTGCCCTTAGTGCATAAACAAAGATGATTTAAAGAGGTTTTTATGGAAAATTTCCTATAGATTCTACAAGCCAGAAAGCCCACATGGAATAAGGAAAACAAAGACTGCATCCAATGAAGACTCGTATTTTTCTTTCTGATATACTAGACAAGATGAAAAAGGAGGGAAATACCTAATTATTTTGCATCACTTATCACAGCATTATATTTTAAGAGTTGCATTACTTTTCAGCTCTAAGTCTGCACAGACTCTTCCTTACCCCCCCTGCAGATCCTTCGCCCCTGGCCACCCTTGGCATACAGATAATGAAAATCTTGTCTCTGTTCCATTCTCACTCGACCCATAATGCAGGAACAGACCAAATCTTTCCTTGTCTTCACTATTTCTGTCTTGGCTAACAGTGACTGTTTCTACCAATGGATGGGCCTCTTGTTCCTTTCCCCACATATTACCTCCCCTGCCACAATGTCAAACTGCAGCATAAATGCTAACGTAGAGAAAAATATAGACCAGAGAGAAAGTCCATGTCATTAACAGATTGCTTTCTGGAATACATCACTTCAGGGCCACACTAATATAAGGATGAGATGCAATCTCTTGCAAATACTTAAAAAGAAATGTTTTGAAAAAAGTTGCTGTTTCCTCCTTTACCTTAACCAAAATTGCACCATGAAACCTACTTCAATTGCTATGAGGTCTCTCACTGACTATGTGGCAAACACAAAAAATTAGAAACACTCTAATCATAAAGAGTAGAAAAAAAAGTATTAGAAATTAATGCAATTAACTATGCACTCCTGACTATCCAGTACAAGCATAATCATTTGCTTTCAGCACGTGCTGAGTTTAAAAGTTGGAATAACATTCTTTTTGATGAAAATTTCATTGAACAAAGACATTCTTTGTCCCTTAAATAAGAAGTTAGGATATATTTAATAAGAAATTAATATAGGAGGCAAGCATGTAAGTTACTGTGGTGAAAACATTTGCAGAAGGGTAATGTTCTTTACTACTTTCCCAAATTTTTATGCTATGCAATGAAACTTTCCCATTATTGTAGAGTATTTCAGAGACAGGTGATAGAACAAAGTTACTAGAATATCTGTGTTTACATTTTAAGAATGTGTACACATTTTACATATCAACAAATACCAGTGAGATTAAGTCAAAATAATGCATACAGGCAATTGAGCAAGAAGTTTCTGAATCACTGGGGATGCTAATACACTTATTTATAGGAGCACTAAACAAATCTGTGATGATATTAAAATACAGGTGAAGCCTACGTTAATGCAGAGGAGGTATAATGAAGACTAAAGAGGCAACACGCCTATACTATTCTTACAGTGAGCAGAGAAAAAAATTACCATTTCTCATTGAACAGGGAAAAAAAGTCACTTTCTCAGTTCATTAAGAAGAATGAAATGAAAAACAAGTTTTGCACATATTAGAACATCTTCACAGGTTTAAAGGCCTTAATAGTAGTCAGTGCAATTCTGATCACATTTTTTGGCCTTTAATCTTAAAAAAATACATATGAAAATCCATTCAGTGTTTTGAAACAAGATTATAAATTCTATGTGTCTGCTTATACTTATTTATACTTATGTTCAGAAGAGGTCCAGGTGGACATTACCCAAGTGGGTAAGACACCTCATGGTTCTCCCATTCCCCATACTCTCAGTGGAAGATGGGGGATCTAACATACATAGTATGGTATGTTACAAGAATTGACTTTTCTCTAATAAAGAGAACCACAGTTGCTGTTTTAAAGAGAAGTTATCCACCTGGATCCAGGTGAAAAGAACTTGAGTGAGATCTTACCTGCAAGCAGGATCTAATTAACCAGAATTGATTTCCTTCCAATGTTTTTTCCCTACATTTAGGAACTTCACCAAGAGACCAGTGAAGCAAGGAGTGAAGCTAAAAAAATTATATATTTTGAAGAGCAATTATTTTCTGTCCCCTAGCTGGTTCTAGCAGTTCTTTCAAAATGTCAGAGAATTCACTGCATTTTGACGAAGGTACTTGTTATTTCTTATTTGTGAACAATACAGTCCAGGGCACAAAGCTCAAAATACAGTGTTCGCAGAAGGCAATAATTAGAACTCTCAACTACATTTAAGATGCTATTGGAATTGAACAGCTCTGTCTGCTATGAGTAGGGTCAGAAATTTAATGTTGTACCATTTGGTTTAATGGCTACAGTAACTGCTCGCTTATTTTCACACCTATAGTGGAAGGTAATTAAAGTCATATCTTTTTATTTGTAATTAGGTGGCAGTATTCATTTAAAAAGAATACAAAAACTGAGAAAGGGATCAGAAACAAGAAGATTCAGATTTTATAATTAGCAGGTCAGTACCTTCTGTAGCTTGAACATATGTCAGAAAACAAAATTATTTAGTAAAGGCCTGAGAATTAAATGCCTCTGGACTTTACTCTTTTTTTCTTCAAAATATCAAGACTAGAGAAGGAATGGGAGGTGATTGTGCCCCTGTACTCGGCATTGGTGAGGCCACACCTCGAGTACTGTGTCCAGTTCTGGGCTCCTCACCACAAGAAGGACATGGAGGTCCTGGAGTGAGTCCAGAGAAGGGCAACCAGGCTGGGGAAGGGGCTGGAGGGCAAATCCTATGAGGAGCGGCTGAGGGAGCTGGGGGTGTTCAGCCTGGAGAAGAGGAGGCTGAGGGGAGACCTTATCACCACCTACAACTACCTGAAGGGAGGTTATAGAGAGATGGGTGATGGTCTCTTCAGCCAGGTGACAGGTGATAGGACAAGGGGGAATGGCAAGAAGCTGGGCCAGGGCAGGTTTAGATTGGATGTTAGGAAAAAAATTTTTACTGAAAGAGTTGTGGGGCTGTGGCACAGGCTGCCCAGGGAGGGGCTGAGTCACCTTCCCTGGGTGTGTTCAAAAAAAGGGTAGATGAGGTACTTAGGGATATGGTTTAGCTTAGGATGGGAATGGTTGGACTTGATGATCTTAAGGGTCTTTTCCAACCTTATTATTCTGTGATTCTGTAATGGAGTGCGATTTATATATTTTTGAAATAGAGCTCTTATATTTTACTCTGCAGAAGCAATTGCATTAAAATGAAAGTAGAAAGGTATTACATTTTATTATTTGGCACCATATGATATTTTTTATTCCAACCCATCCTCTTGGAATAACAGGTAAACCCTTGACATAGAAAAAAAAACAGGTTCGGAACCTACAGATTCATTCTGTATTTGTAAGAAATTTCCTTTAACTGTGGAATTCATTTCGTAACCTTCCTGGACCTATGATGATGTGAAAGCTTGCACTGAGATTAGAAAGGGAATCAGCATGATTTGACAAGCCATTTGATGTATTTGCCTGTAATGACTTTGGCATTGCAACCTTCAAGGGGACAGAAAGCTGACAGCCAAAGAGAGGAGACAAAGAATGTAGTTCTGTGACTACAAACCCATCTCTAATAAAAGGCTGTGGGTTTGTGGGTTTTTTTTTTTTTTTACTTCTCTCATCCTGAAAACAAAGAACATGTGATTGCTAGATCTACCTGGTGATCAAGATAAAACCTTGTAATAGTTTGAGCATAAAATAGTCAAAATGTTCTGCACATGAAGATAATTAGAGCATCTGATTGCATAAAACAATATTATATATCTGTTGGAGATGTTTTGACTTTAAAATCAGATAAAATTGGAGAAAGTTTTAAAGAACTGAAATTGTTTCATTGCTAATGGGGCAATGCTAGGTCACCAGAAAAACCTCAAAGAATGTTTCTTACTTTTCTTCCCTTAATTTAAATTAAGAATCTCCTTGAGATTCTTGTCTTGACCATCTCAAGTACTTCCAGCTATCTGCCCTCAGAAAGGCCTTCTTCCTAGCTCAATCAGCAAACACTGAAGATGATCGTGCAGAAATGTGGAAAAATCTGTGTAGTCCGTATATCTCATTGTCTAACACCTTTGTTCAGTTTCTTAGTATTTAATTCAGCACATAATGCTGTAACAATTGGCAAAACTATTTATGTAATGAAGCATATAAAGAAAAGTGAGCAACACAGCCCAATCCAATCATTATAAAAATCAAAATAATCCTACATGGAATTTATTTACGCATTCTCACTCCATTATTTTGAAATGAATACAAGCATCAAGGCACTGAAAACCTCTCTCCTTAAATACGTAGATCTATCTCCTGGATTTCCCAATCTTGAATCATGCAAGCTGTACATGAACATTAAAATACTGAAATACCATAAACTTACTATAGGGCAAGGTTTTCCTCAATGAAGTGCAGAAATGGGAGTACCTCAACTAAATTTCCTCATTTGTTTTCCATCTATTTGGACTATATTCTTTATATAAGCTTGGCTGAAGAGAAACATTAACACTAGAGAGAAATTCCGAAGTAGAGTTACTAGAGCAAACATTAAATATTCTGTTACCAAGCAAAGCAAGCTTTTTGCACAACAAAATCCTAACTATGAAATCAGTGAGAGACTTCCATAACTGGAAAAGCTTATAACAACTGCATATTTAGGTAAGGGATGTTTATGTAATTTAAATGGTTTTAACAGTGATAGAATTTTAGCAGCATCTTTGCATACAAGACCTAAAAAAAGGTAGTAATCTAGGAGGTGGAGGAAGGCTACTAAGACTATCAATTCCTCTGAAAGACTAACAAAACGCTTGAATGTTCACACCACCAAATCTTACACAGAATTATAGTGTTACTGGTTTTTAATTGTAAATAGCAAAGATTTTATATGAGGCCTTTTTTTTGTACAAAAGGCCTGATTCCCTGGATGAAAAGGTTTCCCAACTCAAGTTAGTGTTCCCTAGACCTGCTTATGCAGGTAAATCTGGTTAGACACAGGAATCAAAGCATTATACAAGGCAAAAGAAATAGTTCCAAAAACTATTAATCAAGTTTCCATGTTTTCTTTTAAGTTTTTTAAAATTGCAACCCCCTCCCTCAGATATAGGCATAGCTCTGTTACCAAGAAATAGCAAGGAAATTACTGCATAAAATATTATTAAATAATACACTTAGAAAAATGTTTTTCAGTAACACTAAATTTCAAGCTCAAGAGTAAAAGTACAGCCAGCAGTACCTTCTGCAAACATGACCTAGCCCTTCTACTTAGCATGCTCTAATTTCTTACCTGATTTTGCCTAAGGAAAGACTTTCACAAACTCTATTATCAACTGAAATTACTGTCAACACACAGGGAAATGATTGTAAAAGTAGAGCACTGAAATGATGATGAAGTAAAAAGGCAGGACAGAATAACTTTATGAAAGACAGAGTCAAGCAGAACAGGAATAAAAATGTGTATCTAGCCCAACAGTGTTAACCTAGTTTCACAAGGAAATAGCATATTTGTACATAAGTGGCAGTAGGATTGTACAACAATGTATTTAGAAGGAAAGAATTTGGGAGTTGTTGGAGATACTCAAAACTCAACTAGCCATGAACCTGGGAAATCTGGTCTAGTTGGTCATGCTCTGAGCAGAGGGGTTGAACTACAATCTCTCCAAAAGTACATTCCAACCTCAACAATTCTGTATCAGTGATACATAGTAAAGGAAAAGTGAATCAACGATACCCTATGAAGCCAGCTTTTATGGCTTGGGGATTTTTGAGTTGATGTGGAAAACACAGAGACCCAGATTTGGTTCTTTGGAACTGAGAATGTTGATTATAAAATACAGAGTCTGAAATTGTTGAAAACCAGGTAACAGCAGATAACCTCCATCTTCATGCTGTTGGGCTTATGCTGTTGAGATCTACTTCATGCTGTATTTCTTCCCTAACACATGAAAAGAAGCTACTAGCACTGAATTTTCTGAAATCCTTCATTTCCAAAGCTTGCTTCTGACCTTGATTCAAAGCTCTGTCTTCTCTGTCTTGTCTAAGGTTTCCCTAAAGATACTTCTTTCAGATTAGGACAATGTAAGTATATTTGGAAGCTGTCTTTTGTTCCCTCATGACATTTCTGTCACAGAAGTGCTTGCATGGGTGTTTATCCTTGCACTGCCAAATTTTTGAAGGAAATAAGATATTACATGAGTTTAAGCTGTAGTTATCTTTTTTCCCAAGACATGTAATTAATTAATAGTATTTTTGAAAAACCAAAGCAAACAAAAACAAACCACCAGGAACACATATATTTTAATGGACCATAAAAGAATAAGAAAAAACATTCTTTGTAACTATTATGCCTCCTTACTCAATAAATGGTCTCAGTAACATTCATCATTCATTAAAAATGATTCATCTCCCTTGGCCTTTATTCTCTGCTTAATGTTTCTAATGAACTTAATGTAGCAAGTGATGCAATCAGACAAAAGCATGGTAAGAGCTCTTTCTGCCACGGTAGGCACAATCATATTTAATCAAGAATTTAGTGTTAACTGAAGGTATTAGTTAACTATCACAGACCCAAGATACCGCCTACCTCAGAGAAGCATTTTCCTCTTTAACAAACAAGAACCAGGAGCTAAGTGTTCCCTCTTTAAACTGCTATGTGCATTAATATCTCATTAAATGTGCCTCACTGAACAAAATTATTTCTTTGATATTATTGGAAAGGATTAACAAAACCATAAGTTCTTGGAGGTTGTATCCAGGATCCATTTACAAAGGAATGGGTATAACTACTCATTAATTATAGCATACCTGAAAACCGTTAAGTAAAATTACATTCTGACGACTGAAGCATGGATAAAAGTTTCAATCTGTAACCAGTATTTATTAGTGAATTGTACATTTTCCTATGCAGACAGCTGTTAAAATAGCTCAGTGATTGAAGAATAATATCTATATTCTACTTCTACATACATTCCAGAATAATAGTTCACTTAGAGTCCAATACAGATAAGTTGAGAGCACTTATTTTTTCTCTCTACGCAACACAATGGAATGTGTTTGTTTTGTTTTTTTTCTTTTTGTTTGATTTTGCAAGTAAATGAACCTTCCAGATACTGTTGTTTTTTCCCTTCATTTCATGAATTTCCCCTACCATGATTTCATAAGTCAGCATCCCTATGATTACCATGGATACAGGATATCTGTTAGAAGTTCTATATGTGTCTGACATTTTTCAAATGGGTGCTATGATCATTCAAGAAGTGGGTCCATAAAATGTTTGGTTTTTCATAGGTAGGAAACAAAAACTTTGTATTATTAAACAAGCATGGTAAGGCATGCAGGAAGATGGTTATTGTGCTCTCATCATATGAGCTTGAATATCAGATGGTAGCCAAGAAAAAAATTCCAACACTACCCCTAACAGATTCTTCAAGCAATTTTGACTCTGGCCTTCACTGAGCCAGAGTTTGCATCTTTCTTTATATAAAATTATTAGGTCCTACAGTTTGGCAACACAGAAAAAAGAGATGTAAAATTGTGCAAGCGAATGCTGTTAAGGAAAAAATAAAGCAAGCATGTACGTGATAAAAGAAATTGTGTCTGAATAACAATACTTAAAAATATAAGTCTCAAACCTATCAGTATTTCTTTCAGAGATGCACTGAATTTTCACTGGAGAATGTCAGCAGGTCAGAAATACAAATACCATAAAATATGCTTTCAGGTTTTTTTCTAACACTTTGTAATGACTAATTTCACCCATTATTGCAGTCTTGAAAAAAGTAATCAGAGTATTTCATATTTAATGGAAATGCTTCTAAGTAGTTTCCTTTAAAAAAAATTAAAAATATGGAGTTTTCTTCTTTTCCAACCTCAAGA
The DNA here is from genome assembly GCA_020800305.1 of Porphyrio hochstetteri. Classification (NCBI taxonomy): domain Eukaryota; kingdom Metazoa; phylum Chordata; class Aves; order Gruiformes; family Rallidae; genus Porphyrio; species Porphyrio hochstetteri. Next base: position 6,626,224 of record CM036909.1, read on the forward strand.
GACAATTATTCCAATGTGAAGGAAAATTGCTTTAAATTCTTACAGAAGTCTGATACGATTCAGAAAACTTAAGTTTACTGGCATCTTTTTGTTTCCAGTTTATGTTCATACAGTGACTGCTGTAAAGATGGAATTCAGACTGTTTACAAGACAAAAGAAACAAGACAGCCCTCAGTACAATCATCCCCCTTGGCATTGGTGAGGCTGCACTTTGTGTACTGGTTGTGGTTTTTCATCACTTGCCACAAGGAGGACATTTTGGTACTGGAGCTTGTCCAAAGAAGGGGCAAGAAAGCCCTTGAAAGGTCTAGAGCACAAGTTTGATGAGAGTAGCCAAGGCAACTGGGTCATATCAACTACAGAATCTACTAACAAGTTAAACCTAACACAAGGAGCTAAAGATTTCAGAAGATAGCCACTTTACTATGCTGAACGCACCAAAAAAGTGTAAAGAAATGGGACTTTTTTTAATTTGCTTTTTCACAAGAACATGTAAATGTTTATTGCTTATTTCTTTTATCTATGGCTAGCAGTGGGAAATTCTTATCAGTATACAATGGTGCACAAATTACATTGTGTGTTTGCCTTTTCCATGGCTAGATTTAATGTCCATGAACTCCAAGTGTTTTTTATTACCGTCTGCTTAAGGTCAAGATTTCACCTACAAGCATTTCTGAAAAACTTGCTGGTTAGGCATTTTTCAGAGATATGTTATTAAAATTGTAATTAAAAATAAATATGCATTTTAAGCATAAACCAGACATCTTATTTGGACTCATGTAAATTTTTTTTTTTTTTCATTCTAAGGGTGTGCCTGGGGCAGTTACATAGGAAAAAAAAACCCACTCATATCAGCTTCATTACAAAGTGGTGTAATAAACAATTATTATATATGCAAACACTTTAAAACAACAATTCACTGATTTTATCAGTAGCTTAGAATTCTTATGAAATACAGCCACTGGACACAAAAGTGGAAGAAATGTAATACCTACTGGGGAAATGGTATAATTCCCCATGCAACCTGAAGGTTCAAAACACTTCAGGCAATTATATATATATTATCATCAGGATTAAACACCACCAAACCTTCTATTCTCCTTGGATTTATACAATCCTTCTTTGCAATAATTTAAATTTCTGCCTTCAAAACATCTAAAGGTAAAAAAATTCTGCCCCATCCAACCTGGACAGGAACACTGCCAGGGATTCAGGGGCAACCATAGCTTCTCTGCACCAATTTTGGCACTGGAATTCATTCCAGAGGTTCTATGGCAAATTTTTGTTCAATAATCTCTTGCATGGCAAGACTGAGCCAGTTATCCTTTATAATTTCCATCGTGGCATTACAGAGTTCATTGTAAACTGCAAGCCCTACTGACAGTAGCAGAAAGTGTTTTCAGGGGGAGGAAACAGGCTAACACTCAGACAAGTAAATACATACTGCTTTGCTATTGATCCACTGATCAATAGAAAGCAAAGCCAAAGAGAACCAGTAGATCATATAGTGTGATACCTAGTATAACCCACATGATTATATTTCATCCAAATATGCTATGTAAAGAAGAATTCATTTGGGTTAAATATCTCAAATCCTCCCTTCCTTATCATCCCAAACAAACAGAACAGTACATCACAGGAAGAAAATAAAGAAGGCACAGGAAACCACAATGGCAGAGAACTAGTAGAGACACACAAAACTGATCCTAGCAAAAGAGTGCCAGAGAAACTCTAAAGCAAACACTGAAATTTTCCATTCCCAACTAAATCAGGAGAAGATTCAATCATGTTTCCATCTCTAGAAGTTGTCCCTTTAAATGATGTGTGAGATACATCACAGAAGTCAGGTCCAAAAGCTTAATTACTACTAGAATATCAAATAAAAATGTTTTAAGCCTTTTGTTAAACAGGCTTCTGGCAGTAAAGTGTAAATTTTAAAAACAAACAAAATACCAAACTTATAAGTATACTTAAAATTTGTGAATATTAAGATACTGTGCATTACTCCATCCCACAAGCTGGTAGCCTAGCTGGCTATGCCCCCAGGAATCTGTCTTGACTCCCCAGCCCTCCTAGAGCCACCACCTGCAATCAATCATTTCCCCAAATCTCACTGAAGATGGAAATCTCATGGTTTTCAGCCTAATTCTCTGGAACAACCAGGTACCTGTGAATATATGGAAAAGGTTTTACAGCACTCCGAGCCCAGCTTTGCTTATGGTCACTGAATAAAACCCAAGTGGTTACATATTAGTAGAAAAACTGAATACATCCTATCACTCTTGGGGGTTCACTAGTTCCCTCTGGTGCTCTGAGAATCTGTATGCACTGAGGAAAGGCCAGAATTTTGTCCAGTAACTGGTACAAGCACCATACAACTACCTTCAACACCAGCAGAGGACCAAAAAGAGAAGAAATGGCTCAAAGATCCCTTTTATCATTCTCTCCCTCTGCCAAATCAATGATTAGCTTCTTTCAGACAGTAGCAGAAGATTTTGTTGCCAAGGTGACCTCATTTCTGAGAGCCTAGTTCTCCTCCAGGGTGATTACATTTCCATGCTAGAGTCCTGAAGGAAAAAAAAAAGCCTTCAATGCCTGTATTTATTTTAATCTCTGCACTGATCTATAATTTCTAAAAGAGAAATTAGTTACAGATTAAAAAATTGAGTTACTGCCTCATTAGATACACACAGATTCTTAACATCCCACTACATTTATAACAGAGGGGCTTATTTCTCCAAACTTGTGGAGTACAGAGAACACTGTGAGCAACAGATCAGTCACATACCACTGAATGTCACTTACCTTCACCTTGGTGAAGGCAGAGAACAAAGAAACAATTCCTCTGCTTTCCCACATTTCGGTTTCTGCACTGAATAACGCAATCATGATGCCTCAAACACTCACCTGAAGGGCCTGCCTTAGAAGACTGGATAACAATTATTGCCTTAAAGTAGCATGAAATGTCTTGTAAGCATGTTGAGGTCCATACAAGAAAAAAAATTGTTCTTCCACAAAGCCCCAGGAAAAAAGAAGTCAACAAAAAATTTGTGATTTCTCTTGTCAAACTGAATATGGACTTAAAAGATTCTTCTAGAAGCCAGAGCATAATATTAATTTTATTATTATGAACATTTAAAAGACTGTAAAAATGCCATTGTTTCTTTTTTCTCTTAAATAAAGCACAAGACATACAGAAGAAGAAAATGTAAAACCAAGAGATGTAATCACAAAAGTGCTGTAAACAATCCCCTTGTTTACACATACACAAACTTTATACTGAATTAAATAAATTATTTTCAGTATAAAAGCAAAAAGTACTTTCAATCCCCTCCAAAACATCCAGGATCCTGGTTAGCATGCTGAACTGTAAGTAGGGAGGCAGGGATTTAGATCGTCTCCAAGCAGAGGATCTAACCAACTTTTTTGCCCTCCTGGCCATATGTTCAAGTGGCGAATGAGCAGAGAGGAGCAATGAAGTGACATTACTAAACATCAGTCACATCATCCCCCTTACAAAAAAGAAAAATCAAAGTAACAGTGAAGCATAAGACCTGCACTTAGAGCCTGGATTGGCAAAAAAAAAAGTCTTTTGGACTGAAAACAGAATGGAGAGAGACCTTATTCCCGACAATTATTTGAAAATCAAATGTTCTATTCAACATCATGACGCCAGTCAAATCTTATCAGTGTGGCTTGTTACACAGGACAAAAGCAGGCACAACTATATTATTTCTATTCTACATCTTTGAATGTATTTTAAAATGTGTTAATTCTTCTCATCCTTGCATGGAGCATGCAGCAGACCTCTCAGTCTCCAATAAATAATGAATTGCTGAGGAATTTTCTGTTCCTGAATGAACATCTACAAAATTAATAACAATTAATAACTTACACTACCTCCTTTACTAGTGAAATATATACTGTTAGTAAAGAAGTATGCAAACTAACGCCATGATTTAAAATTATGCTACTGTGGCTTTTCTATGAAGTTAAAATTGGTGACAGTCTTACAACATGCTGATTCCACAGGAAACTATCATTAAATTTGTTTCAGTAAATTCTTTAAAAAAACAAATGTAAATTAGTTTCTAAACCAAAATTACACTCTTTTCTAATGCCACCTAAGCCCACATTTATTTCAAACATCTGAATCCTTTAAAAAATATGAAAATGAAATACCAATAAGGTTTTTGGATAAAGCTCTTAAAATCCAGTAATTTTAAACAAGAATTCTTTTTTGCATGGAGAACACTCATTTTACTCTATTTCTCTTGATATGATATTGACTTTGGGGATTTAGTTATCTTTAAAAAACACAAAAAGCGAATAGGTAAAGCTTATATTCTCATAAGCCACATTTTAAAAGCCTGCTTCCTATACAAGGCAGTTTCCTTTTCAGTTTAATACAGTTTATGTGACAGTCATTGTGTTTTAATTAAGTTAACTGAAAACACAACTCACAAAGTATTGTCAAAGAATTCAAAGACCATTAGTGAAAAATGAGAAAGGGAAAGTTATTTTAAAGTTGAATTCTTGACTAATAAATTAGCATCACCAAAGACAAGCTAACGTAAGTCACTATTTCCACAGATTTGCTAATCACATACAGACACACCGAGAAATCTGAGACATTCACACAGAATCTCAATTGATTCTCTAAAAACAAAGATGGTCCTCATTAGTCTCTTACTTCATGAAAGGTTTGCATAGTATCATTTTTCCTAGTATATACATAAATCAATCATTCTATTGGAAATGATAACTAGAAAAGAACTTAACCTGGCAAGTTTCCTTTTGCTATCATGACACAGGTAACATAATAACACATTACTTTCTTGGCTTGTGGCCTTCAAGCTTTGAATTTATCTAATTTATTTGCAAACTGCAACTATATATTGTGGGTGGTGGTAGTGGGAAGGGGGGCAGTGTTAAACATCCTTGGCAGGAATATGAATCTTTTAATAACTTTTAACTACAACTGGACATCATGAGAGCTTGCAGAAGTGTTTGGGCCTCATTTACACATTATTGTGTCTCATAACATGCAAAAGAAAAATTATACTGAAATACCATGACAAAATAATTTCTTTAAATTAATTTACTAATATGTAATTCCACAATTTTTGTTTTTTTTTTCTTTTTCCTCTAAATGATAGAGAATAGAAAAAGAAATTCCCAGGAACATAATGAATGCAAGTGTAAATGAACATAAAACCATTACACTCTGATGTAAATTCTATTTATGGTAAACATAAAAAATTTATACTGTTTTTACAAAAACATTAATCTGAAACTTGAACAACAATAATTCTTAATTTCTCAACACTAGCTTTTAATTGATGACACCTTTCAAACAAATTCAAATTAGGTTTTGAGAAGTAAAGCATTGTCAAGAACTAGCATATCTAGTACTACTACTAAATTCTTGGTTAACTTCATGCACTTTAAGTCTCTCTGTGATAAAATGTATAGTCATAAAAATAAAATATTTATACAGAAAGAAAGTAATCCACTAAAAGCATTCAAGATTTTCAAGTACAAAAAACCATCAAATGGGTTAATTTTTGTTCTTTTGGGTTTTTTTTGGTAGATTGCTCTGAAAAGCACTTCGCTTGTAGAATTCAGGGCTCACACAAAGAACCAATGCACACTTCTGTGCTGAATTTCCTTCACAAAGCTGTAAGACACTGCTTACTGCCAGTGTAGTAAAGACCTTTTTATCTCTCCTACTTTCAGAAAAGAGAAGATGCGAGTACATATGACTCTTCAGTACTTTAATCAGCAAAATAGAAGCAAATGACACAAAACTACCCAACATTTGCTTTTAGTTTAAAAATTGGCAGAGGCATGTGGGGAATCAACTGTGACTTCAGAGTACCTTTCTATCATCCTTCTGCAAGAAATAAGTATCCAATTTTAATCAATACCCTACTTCTGTGCTACTTCATCAGCTGATGGGAATATCAGTTCTACCACACTCTGCAAAATGCCAGAAATACAAACTGCTGTCAGCTGGAAACGTACGGGAACTCTCAAATGGGCTGTTGCCATGCCCAAACTCCTGTAACTACTGTAGCATCATAAAATAATTCATTCTGGGAGGGACTTCAGAGGTCATCATGTCCAACCTCCTGCTCCAAGCAGGGTCAGCTATGAGGCCAAACGAGGTTGCACAGAGCTTTATCTAGTTGAGTCTTGAAAAGCTCCATGGAAGAAGACTGAAAAGCCTTTCTAGGCAACCTACGCCAAAGCCTGACAGTGCTCTTGGGGGACAACTGACATGCTGGTGTTAAATGCCAAATTTCTTCACAAACCAAGGAAGGAGATAAAAAGGGAAGTTTTTCATATTTCCTTAGAGTTTCTCTGCTAGAAATTAGATCTGCTTCCCAGCAACTCAGTAAGGAAATGAGCAACTAGAAGATCAACCCTTCCCATAGACATAGGCTTCCCTAGACTGTCCTACCTCCCCTTCAATTTCATTAGTTAAGTCCAAGATGCTTTTAGTTACAAAAGTTCCTTTTACCAGGCCAACAAAGCATGTGATATTTGCAGGCTATTAAACCCACACACATGTCCCTTAGCCACCTTGATACAACAAGGATAATAATGAAAAACAGATACTTATGATTTTTTTCCCCCCATAATGCCCTCTATCCACCAAATATCTTTTTTAAAGGATCACTTATTTTTTTAAGTTTTAAAAAGGACAGGTAGAAATCAGGTTTTCTCAATAGCCATGACCCACTTCTGCCCCTTTACTTATTAAAGCAAGTAAATATACTAGGGAAAGAAGAAATATTATTTCTAGAACCTGGAAGAAAATTGAAAATATTTATAGGTCCCACAAAACCACACAATTTCAGATATAAGGAAAAAAAGACAGGTATAAAGCAAAATCAGATCATTTTATAAGTTATCTCAACTACACTTTTTACCATCCCCCTCAGAGAAATGTGATCACAGGTGCCAGACACACTTTAATATCATAAAGTGACAGGCAAAGGTTGCATTTCATATCCCAGTGTCAGTCTCCTTCTGCTCCCTTTCAGCTGAGGTCTTCCCGCGTTATGTTGCGGGTAGATCTTGTCAGTTATACGTCAGGAAATTTGGAGAGGAGACAGGGAAATGAAAATGACTCCACTAAGAGTAATACAGACATCAAGATCAAGATGAAAATGGTAAGAATTGTTCTGAATTCTTAATAACTCTTTCAAAAGGTCATTTAGAATCCCTGAGTTTAGGTTCTTCTTACACAAAGGAGAACTGAATGAACTAAAAAAAAAAAGACAAATTTTAGTACTGTGCTTTTCCAAAACTTACTAAATGAGCTAAAATATGCCCTTTTGCAATCGTGTTACATATGGCACGGTGTGTGCATGGTATATGATTTCTTTTGCAATAGCATATCACAAAATAAAAATAAAATCTACCCTCTTGCCACTCTCTTAATAAAAGTTTGCTGTTCCCAGAAAGCAAGAGGAAAAAATGCTGAGAACATGAACTGAAGAACCGGGCAGTATAACCATACATTTATATGTTGTGAAGCCCTATCCCCCTAGTACTCCAATAGTATTCTTTTTGCATTAGGTTATGATGATCCCAGAAGGGGTGCAAGTTTCTCCCTTCTTTGGATTAACAAAATCCAATTATAGCAACCCTTAGCAGAACACCACGAGTCAGATGAACCATAAAAAACATCTTTGCCTTTGGTATCCAGCAAAACAATGGAAGTAAAATTTGCACCTCACCTGATGCTCTGGATGACCAGAATCAAATGATAAACTTCTTTCATCTGAGTATTCAGATGAATACTCAAGGACCTTCAGATGAATACTCAAGGACCTTCAGATGAAGGTCCATAAGGAAGACAAGGGGTTCTCCTCCCCATGTTGGTGACCTGGAAGATCAGAGTGGCAGTCAAGGGTAAATACTTTGTTTGAAGGAGAGTAATGAGGAATCCAGACAAAGAGAGTAAATTTTATTTTCTTTAAGAAAATAAATTTATTTAAGAAATATCTCCAAGCCAAGGATCTTGCTGCCATTAGTGGGAAATTCACTTTGGATTGGCAACGTTGGGTCACTGTAGAATGCTTATTACACAGGAGCTCATTAACACAGGATCTTATTTCAGTCCTGTACCACAGATATGTGCAAGTACTAAAAAATAGGTACTTAAGCCTAATGTTTTCAAGAGGCTTCATGTAGTACCTCTGCCTCAGCCCACTCTAGGTCTCCGCAGGCTCTGAAACTGTTACACACATACAACACAGACATAGGGGTGTATATATATGTATCTCAATGTATGTTAACGGCAAGCTGCTGCCTTAAGTTTGAGCATTTAAAAAAGTTATCATACTTCTTTTACAACCCCTATTATCCATACTTTCCAGTCATCACAGTTACTGTGAAGAAATAGCACTCCCTGACAAAAGCACAAACTCTTTGTTTTAGGAGGAAGGCTGTAGACTAAATGCAGATAGAGGATTTTTATTTGGGTTATTTTGTGAAGGTTGTTTGGGTAGGGTTTTTTCATTCATTTGGTTTTAAGTTCATTATCTAAAAAAATAATGTCCTTAAGACTGAAAAAATTACATTCCTCTTAAAAGGCCTCACTGCTAACTAACTCTACAAGTACTGGAAACCTTTCGTGCCACTTACAAAAATTTTCTTGTGCCAAATATCAAGGCCTCATTAATATTAACTTTTTTCTCCTTTTGAAATAGATTTGTTATTTTTCTTTATATTTTTCCATCTTTCCAGCTTCATATCCTTTTTTGAGTTAGCATCCTACTCTCATTACTGGGCCTTAAGCAAGCATCGGGATCTGAAAAGATGATCCTAATATCTGTTCATGTAGTAACAGGCTGTTAAAGACATTACCAAATGCTAAAATAGAAATTGGAAAAAGTCAAGATAATATATGCAAGGACAACATGTGAATGATGAGTGTTTTAAGAGCCAAATTGCTCTCAGTATCTTGACAGTTCTACAGGCAGTAATATTTCAACTGCAAATATATAGACTGTGTATTTATTTTTAGGGTTTGTTTATTTTTTTAAACAAACTATCATTCAGTGACAGAAACCAAAGGGATCAATTTCCTATTCAACGTGACTCTTGATGTTGCTTAAACATTAGCACTTTGAGGTCTTTAAAATTCCACATATACTCTAATTGTGTAAGCATGTAAGTAAAGCCAATTTATATTTTCCCAACAAAGGGTTGTGGTTTTTTGTGTCTGTCACCACAAATGTGAACATATTTAAGAAACTTTGTTAAATGCTTTGTAGAATACAATTTGACAATAGTCTTGTTTGAGACCCATTTCTTTTCAGATTTTTTTTCATTAAGAATCAAATAAAAATTACCTGATTGTTAGCAGATACACACAAAGTATTAGCAGATGTAAATCTCAACATGATCCAGCAATGTGCACTTGAAGGCCAGAAAGCCAAACATGTTCTGGGGGTGCATCCAAAGCAACATGACCAGCAGGTCAACGGAGGGGATACTACTTCACCCTTACTCTGCTCTGGTGAGATCTCTCCCCTGCAGTACTTAGTCCAACTCTGGGGTCCCCAGGTCAAGATGGAGCTGTTGGAGCAAGTCCAGAGAAGGTCACAAAAATCCTAAGAGGGCTGGAGCACCCCCTCTAAGGAGACAAGCTGAGAGAGTTGGGGTGGTTCAGCCTGGAGAAGAGAAGGCTCCAGGGAGACTTTATGTCGGTATTCCACTACCTAAAGGGGCTCCAGGAAAGCTGGAGAAGGACTAGTTACAAGGGCAGGGAGGGACAGGACAAAGGACTGAAGCAGGGTGCATTTACATGAGATCTGATGAAGAAACCCTTCCCAGGGAGGGTGGGGAGGCCCTCGCACAGGTTGCCCAGAGAAGCTGTGGATGCCCCTGGATCCCTGGCAGGGTTCAAGGCCAGGTCAGATGAGGCTTTGGGCGCCTTGGGCTAGTGGAGGGTATCCCTGCCCATAGCAGGGGGTGGGACTGGATGATCTTTAAGGTCTTTTCCAATACAAACCTTTGTGTGATTCTATCTCTATTGCTACAACAAATTCCTACTTTTTATTTATAGCTTCTTGTAATTGAACATTATAAAACTAGAAAACTGGTTTGTATTCTACCCTTCCTGGACGTCATTTCTTTATTACTGAAGAAAGATTTAATTCCATTTCCATCAGCTGGTGTTGCACTTCAGTTATTATAGTTTCAATGGGTGTAATGAAATGTCACTGCACTGCAATGCTTGAGTCAGAAACAACATTATAAAATCAATATGATGGTCAGGCTATTCTTGGCATTCATAATACTCACGTTTTATTTTATAAAAATAGTGAGTGCTAACTGTATTAAGGTTTCTTCCCCTGATATCGTCTAGTTTTCAATTTCCTATGCTATTGAAAAACTTCAATTCAACAGAAATTCTCCACATTTGGCTAACCTAGTCTTCGCTACTTTCAGAAAATCCAATAGCTATTGCCTCTTTGAATACGCAAGACAAAAGATGCTGAAAACAGAAAGTTTAACTCAATTTAACCAATATACTACGAAATGCTGAAAGCTCCTTCCCTTTCTTTCATCAGATTCTTATTTGGATTCAGTAACAACCACCAGCCAGGGACTAAACCAGTGCTTGAGTAGTCAGGAAAATGATCCAGCCTACACAAGGCTCCATCAAAATCAAACCTTAACGTCTCCTTTCAACAAGCTCCACATGCCTTGTTTCTGCTGAAAGCTTGAAATTTGGATTAGCTCAGCTCTGCTGATGATCACACAGCACAATCAGGGACACATTCGTGGCTTGCAAGAGATGATGCATGGCTCAAGCACTGCAGCTGGACACCAAAACATTTACCTTTTACACAGGGATGGCAGAACTGCTCTGCTTCCTAACTTCCCAAATATATAAGCCAGCAGGTTCTTTCCTGCCAAGGCAAAAAATTATTTTGATTTGCCTGAAAAAGTATCAAGATTGAATTTGATAAATATGTATGCAATTCAAGTCACATGCTCAGTATATGGGTTTACCTTCATTAATATCGATTTTAGAGAGACATATTTCCTTGAAGGGCTGTGGAGAACTGGTTACACTTACACATACCAGCTCACAAAAATAATAGTGATGGGAAACTGACTTTAGGTTGAAATAAAATAAAAACAACTAATATGATCTGTAGCTCTGCATGTGTGTGTCAGGGACCACTGCAAAAATATGAGCCAACTGGTTAATGGAACACACAGACAACCAAGCAAATGCATCCCAAACTGCTCCTGCCAGCTGATCTGAACACAGTCGCAGGTTATTAGTCTGATTGTGTCTCCCTGCAATTCTCAACAATCAAGATTAACATTGTGTCTACTATATTTTAAAGCTGTTGCCATGGCAGAAAGCTTGAAGTGTTTCATCTTACATTTGGATGGAAAAGGTAGAGGCCATGTTTTGACATAACAGACAAGAACAGGAGAGAAATCTCTTAGTTTAATTGCCATGTTTTCTTCCTCCGTGTTTTCTTAGATTGACCCCGCAACGAACACATAATTATAATCAAAGCATTAAATAAACATTCCTCCTTTTCTGCCCTAACCAAAATTAGAAAATGACACCACCCAGGGAGAAATTGTTTTAAAGACTACAGTACCGAGGGGTCTTCTAAATCTATTTTAGCACATTTTGAACAGATTCTCCTTCTTCAACACAGCGAGAGAGATTATAATGCTGCGCTTCACACAGAAGGTCTGGTCTCCCTTAGATGGGAGCGTGCAGATTGGTACCCAAACACCTGTATGCACCGGCAAAATGTTAATGTATTCTGTCAAAACCAGATTACCTTCCACACTAAATTATTCAATGTCATTATCCATATCGGCCATCTGCAAGCCTAATGCCCTTGTGTTCGGAAATTCTGAGCACCTGCTGTATTATTTTTGGTTTACATTCCTGCATAAATCCGTTAAACTCAATATGTTACAGCAAATTCACAAAATCAAATGCAATCTGCTGGCCTATAAACCACCAGTTACTGAAAATCGAAGGATTTAATATAGCAACGATTCAAGAAGTCAGTAAGCAGTCTTTGTGGGCTGAAGGTCGAACCACATGCTAAGTAACAAGTTTGATAATCCATGCTGTAAAGCAAGGTATGTATTTGCTATACATAGCGTGGCCTTGAAACCATTTGTGTATTTCATATCTAATAAAAATCTGAACAGTTGGTCTGATTGGATTTTAAGTGATGCAAATTTGGAAATCAAATAGGCAGACTCCCTCTAGACTTGGTCTATTTAAACTATAATTGTAAAGAACTGCAGATTACATTTACAGGGCTACTGAATTCTCAAGAGATTCAGTAAGATTTTTACAGAAGAAAAAGTATTTATCATTTTAAATTTGTTATTAACAAATAAAAATGCACACAGTGTATGACGCTGTATCATTTTGTTATTACAATTTTGCTTACACGGCAGTAAAAGTGTAACCAATCTTCAGTGAATGGAATGCTTTTTAGTTTTCATAGCCATTTAATTACCGGGTTTGACAAAAACCAGTTATATTATTGTCATTCAGTTACTCTGGCAACACTAAGGAAAAAAAAAAAAAAACCAAAAAAACACACCACTTGCATTTCCCAGGCTACAAATTAAGGTATGATTTCGAAACCAGATTCACATTCTCAAGTAGAAACTAGAAGCTTCATCTTCACAAATAAATTTTAAAAGCAACAATGGACATGAATATAATTTTCTACCTAACAGCATTCAGTTAGACACTTCACTTATCTTTGAAAGAGAGAGAAGCCAAAAATGTGAGACAGACACACACGTGTAACCCAACACATCGTGAAATGTGAAGTCATATAAATATGAGCTCAAATCAGGATAAAACTGAAAACACCTCTTCTTTTTCATTGTGATTAGTATCTCCATCATAAAATGACCCATGTCCTAGCTCTTGTAGACATGAGATTTATGACCATTGGAAATCACAACAGAGTTAAGATTTTCTTGCACTTTCACATCTAAAATTCATTTATTTTTCTCATGTTTTGACACTTTTTATTCCTCCTCTCTAGAGAAAGTTATCTTGTGCGCCATAAATTGCTGGAGGCTAAAATAATAATTTTTTCAAAGAAGAATCACAATCACAGTATGTTTGTCAGGTTCCTATACTCTTTCTTTAGTCATCCCCCGTGACCACTATCAAAGCTAAGATACTAGACAAGACAAAGCTTTATTCTGGGCCATTTTATGTTCTTATTCCCTCAAACGTAGCCACCTCCTTTGAAGATAAGAGCAATTTTCAGTGCTAAGAACCTATACGCAATTATCTAACATCATTGCAACCAACTCCCATAAGATACGAGCAAATCATCATAAGAAGTTATTCACAGTAACAGAGGCTAACAATTTGCTACACCAAAATTTCATTCAAACGTGGGATTGCTGAAAGCACCATCACTGCTTATTTGCACAATATGTTTGAAACACCCTTTCAAAAACGTATCACTGGTGCTGTCCTTCAGAAACTGCCATGCTTTAAGTAGGTGCTTCTCTTTGGGCCTGTTCTCTACATCGCTTTTTAAGTCATTTCCCAAATTGCCCTTTGTATGATCTAGTCAATGGTGAGAAAAAAGCATCCCCAGAAAATAGTCAAGGGCACTTAAAATAGATAATGCTATGAGGGTAGCAATCTCTTAATTGGCTTGAAGGAATCCACAGTGAGCTGGTATCCTCACTTGTCTGAAAAAGGTTTCTGAAGCTATGTGAATCCAGTTCCAAATGAACAACCGTTACTTATGCTAATCACCCAAAACATCTTCAATTCATAGAGACAGGGAAAAATTCTATAAGAAAACACTTATTAAAAAGCAAATATTATTCTTGCACTTTCACCCGTGCAGGATCACTCATCTTTTGCATTATATACATAAAAGCTCAGATATGAGGCAGTAAGAATGGGTTCGATTATCTATTGAAACAAAATCTAATATAGATGAAGATAGTTAAAATAACTTTCCTTTCCAAACAATTTCCAGGGAGGATAGTATCTAATAGACTCTGATGCCGACAAACCAAAAATGGATATTAAGCCCTAAGAAGTACTGTCACTGTAGCCATTTAAATGTAAAGGCAAAATATTTTGATTTACACAGTTCTAGAAAAAGCTATGCCTCTAGCTCCTCTCTGTAAAAAAAAACCAACCCAACAACTAAACAAAACAAAAAGGAAAAGGAAAGAAAAGCAATTTGCCTAAAAATCTAAATCACACTAATGCAGTTAGACTACTGAGAGGTTAGCCATCTGGCTTAGTGGCTCATTAGTAAAGAAATGACCCCTACACATAAAACACAGTTGGGTCATTCCAAGCTAATGAGCCTTCAAGTTTTATTGTTTGGTACATACAAATGGTTGGATGTAGATCTACTTTCTAAGTCTAGCCTTGTACACACTTGCAATCAGGCATACCTTTTATTTATTCATTCACTTATTTATTTATATTGGAGAAGAGGAAAAAAATGCTTGAGGAGAGAAATAAAATTTATGTCCATCAAAGGTGCGGGCAGATTTCTTAAAAAAAAAGAAAGCTTCTGTACTTCTGCTTCAAAATGTATTTCACTAGTGAAAGCATGATATGATAGTGCAAAACATTAACTTCTTTATGCTTTGTTTTTTTTTTTTTAATGTGATTTCAGAACTCTGTTAAATTCACACTAACAAAATGTTTGCAATTGAGCATTTGGATTATTCATGTGATGGCTATCCACACAGAATACATCAGGACAGATCAGGTTCCATTAAAACCAACACCTAAATCTAACAATGTATATAATTAAGATTTAAAACTTGAAAGTTAGCCTTACTGCTTTTCCTGGTGGTATCTATATACCAAAAGTCAGTCATTTTATATTCCTGACCGAATCCTTTCCATATTTGTGTAACACTGAATCATCATACTGTTTTCTTGTTCTTTTTACCCATTTACTTTTTTTCTTATTTATTTAAAAAAAAAGAAAAACCCCACAACTTACTCTTTTATGATATCACTGCTATTATGGAGTCTTACTCATGAGACAGACCCTGCTTTTACTTACATATTAATTGATCACATTAAAGTTTGCATTGCAAGGCCTTCAGTCATTATAGAATCATAGAATACCCCTAGTTGGATGAAACCCAGAAGGACCATCAAAAGTCCAAATCCTTGCTCTACATAGGGCCAGCCAAGTAAGAGCACTGAGTGCATCGTCCAGACATAGACCTATTGTTCAGCTATAAATGACCAAAAATATATCTGAAGATGAAAATAATGAAAAAAGAATTTTGTAACTTTTAAAAAATGTTAATCATTTGACTGTACTGGTATAGGTGATCAAGGGAAGTTACCAGTAAAAAGGTCATGCATCTAATACAAATAAAATTCCACTGAGCAAAAGCATTGTAACACTATGCACAAAGAAAAGAAATGCACAGGCAAGTGTTCTGGTCAGTTCACATCACAGCAGCTTCTGTTCTCTTCTTATATATAAGAAACAGAAAAAGCACCTTTCAATAGCCTCAGTAAATTCTGGACCCACCAGCCTGGGAAAACTCACTTTGGAACTTCTTTGTTTATTTATTTCCCTTCAAAATGTTATAATAAAATAAAATTACTGGGTCTTTTGCCCCCAGTTTCCTAGGTTTAGAGTGCTCCAGATAATGTGATTATTATTACTATGCATTTATGGCACTACGTTAGATAACACTGTTTCCCTTACCTATCAGTCAATCTCTTTCTACTCTACCATGACATCTCTTTTCAACAAGAAATTGTACAGTGTTTAATACAATAGCTTTAACAGAACCAAAGGTTTCATTATGTTAATATGTCTCTGGTTAATTCTACCATATCTACTTATTCATCTTACCCTTAAATCCCAATTAAAATCCAATTTATCTGATCCCAGGATTCAAATACTATCTGGCAATGCATTTGACAGCCTTATACTAAGAGTGTTACTACACATCGTGCCCCAAGGTATTTTAGATCATGTCAGAAAGAGCTCACTTATTGTCCACTTAAAGCTACAGAATTGTATTCCGTGGATCTCTGATTTTACAAGAAAATGTATAAATTCCATTGTAATGTCAATGCATAATTACAATTATAATGCATCCATCTCAATTGCAATTCTTCCAGTGTTTTTTTTTTTTTTTAAATAATCATTAAACAAATGAAATAATTGGTTGAGGTAGCAGTTAAGTGATGGCCATATATAAAAACTACATAAGTATTATGAAAATGTATGGTCATTACATCACCCTAAATGTATGATGTCAGATCAGCTTAAAACTTTATTACAGATAAATTAATCTCACAAAAGGTTTCATTTCATTCTGTTGAAGCCAAATGCATGCCAGAATATTTTAAAAAAACTGCAATATCTGTTAAAAAGGAAAGGTTCTGATGAAGTCTCCAAATGCTACTAAATATTATGAAATCTGGATGAACATTTAGAATTCCATACCAAAATGAAAAATGCTCCTCTAGCTCAGTCAGCTTAAAAAAAAGGAGGCAAGAAAAAAAAAAAAAAGAAGCATTACTATTTCACTCCTACTGTTGCACTACAGAAGTTTCAGGGAACTGATCACAGTAGAGATGTTTTTTCTGTCTGAAGAATAAATACAAACTACATTGTCTCACAGTCTTTGGTTATCAAACAGTTCTGGGAAAAGTGTCTATGTGACAAGACACAACGTCCTTTGTCCTTCCAGTTCTACTTTGTTTTGGAAGTCATTAGACAATATCCCAGGTCAAATATCAAATCCCACTAAATACTGATACATCGCATTTCACATTACCGTACGTTTGAGTGATATAGAATGCAACTTGTAAGTTAGCTTCTATTGCTATGGTCTGTGCTCTGCATCACACGTGCATCTGAAATAATTTGAAAAAGGCAGGAGAGGCTCTTACCCCTTGCCTGACAAATTCCTTGCTGAAGTGAAAACATCAATGCATTTCAAAAATGCAGGTAGAACTGATGTCTGTTTCATAGTGCATGCACTTACTGTTAATTTCATATTTTTTATATATATATATTTTCCCCCAAATAACCTTTTGAATCTATTTTTATTCTAAAGATCCCATAACTACTAAACAAGATAAGCTCTTAAATTTGTATATTAGTACATTTTATTTGATTACAGCAATACCACATCAGCACACAATATTTAGCGATGCACAAAACACTTCTGGTGTGCAAGTGTGCCCTCTTCTGGCACCTAACCCCATCATTTTGATGAGAATTCTCTAAATTACTTAGAATTCTACCATCACTACCTTGCAGTGCCTTGCTCTCATTTTTAAGATCACTCCTTGTGTAAACAAAAAGCAAATACTGCAAGCTAATGCTGGATCCATAAACTGCAGATTTGCACACACTACTGTGACTTCCTAGTTTTGATTGCTAATCAAAGTGTAAATACTGTAATGGCATTACAAATCTGAAAATAGTTTTGACCTCTGCCTGCAGTAAAGTTTATCCTTGACAATCAAAACATTGATCTCATGCACTAAACAGGGCAAATTTCACTTCCTTTTTCCTCCCCATATTTTCAATGGGACATCTCACCAGCTTTTTATCAATCACAGAATCCTAGAACAGTTTGGGTTGGAAGGGACCTTTGAAGACCATCTAGTCCAAACACCCTGTAATAAGCAGGGACATCTTCAACTAGATCAGATTACTCAGACCCCCATCCTACTTGGCCTTGAATGGTTCCAGGGATAGGGCATTACCACCTCTCTGGGAAATCTATGCCAGTGTCTTACCAGCCTCATCATAAAAAGTTTCTTAGTTTCTTCCTTGTATTTAGTTTGAATTTCCCCTAATTTAGTTTAAAACCACTGTCCCTTGTTCTATTGGAACAGGCCCTATTAAAAAGTCTGTCCTCACCTTTCGTCTGAGCCCCCTTTAAGTACTGAAGGGCCTGAATAAAGTGTCCTTGGAGCCTTCTCTTCTCCAGGCTGTTCTGATAGCAGAGGTGGTTGATCCCTCTGATCATAACAAGAATGAGGAAAGACTACTGTAAAGTGGTCAAAGGTGATTTCATCAGGAGGAACGGTCACCCACAGACCTGCTGCACTGCAGGAGACCCACTCAAATTGGCACTGTCATAGGACTTCATTTATAGCTAATTCAAATCTGACCTGTGGACATATATGGTCAAAGAGCACTTCAACTGGCTGAAGCCATCAGCTTTGTCACCTGTGAATGACAACAGCCACGGGGACAGGATTCAAACTGTGGTGGGGTGGTTTTCCCATGGGCTTTGTCAGGGTGGGTATATCTGCCAGAAACATATGTCATAATGTTGAAAAAGTTGACAATAATTCAGATTTTGACACAGCTCAAGAGGAGTTACTTACATATATTTCCTAAATTAGAGCAACCATACACTTAACAATACATCACAATTTCACTCTTACGGAGTCCAAGCCAAGACTGCTCACCTATAGAGTATTTCAGAGAGTAAGTGCACATAGCTAAATATATTCCTTAGGTTTCCATTGCTGCCTTCAGTTTTTCCACAATTACTAGAATTTAGATATATTATGAATACACAAAAGCTTCAACTAACCTTAAGTGAAAAAGAGAAAAGTTATGTAGCCTCAGAAAGACACCTCTTTTTGACGTGGGTTTCTGAAAGCTCACAAATTTCCAGGTCTATTGTATTTTGATGCATTTCCGAAAACTCTGTAAGCACTGGGAATCTTTTCCTTTGCATCCAAAACAATACAATGCAACGCTAATCTCGAATGTACAAGAACTGAAAGTAGGATCCATACGCCAAAAGGTTGGTATACATAGAGCTAATAATTGCCTTGCTATTGATATAGTATAAAATGTATGAAAAACCTCTCTCATACTGATGCTGACTTGCAGACATGGAAAAATAACAAGATAATGACCAGTAAATGCCAACTTCAGTACAAAGAAAATTTATAGAAGTTATGAATTACACTATATATACACACACAAGATTTTTAAAGGACTTTTCTACAGGTGAACAAATAGCTTTAACAACATTATTTTCAAATAGGCTAAGTCTTACAAACATTAAGGCAATGATTTCCAGCATATTAAAAGCACCGATGCAAAAGTCATTACTTCTGCAAGAACAGACTTTAGGAAAAAAAACCAAAACTCATTAATGTAAACCAAAATGAGCTAAAACATGAAAATCACTGGAAGAAAATTCAGTGCTTCTGCTTTTCTTTATTTTTTTTTATCTGAATACTTTTTTATTTGAGTCTAAATTGAGCACTTACTCTGATAAGTTATCAAAAGTACAGCCAGACATTCTGTATGATTCAATACGTATGAGGTAGAACAAAGAGGAATAATAAATACATTTGTCAAAAAGTGAAAGTCTTCTGGCAGCAAAGTACTGATGAACTTGGGGTCCACTTAATAAATCACTTATTCCAAACTATGGCATGCAGGAAATTAATTTCACTTTTTATAGGAACATAGTTCAGGTGTTTAGTCAGAATCAAACAAAAAAAAAATCATTAAAATGAAATCCCACGTAACCTCCCCAAGGCTGTTATGCCCACTTCATTCTGCACCATGTCACTCTTCTCCCAGTTTTCAGTTCAATAGGCAAACAAACAAACAAAAAAAAAATTAAAAATCATTGTTTGCCTAGTTATAGGAAAAATTCAGTACAAGTGGTGAGGAGATTCAGGTAGTCTTTAAAGAGAAAGAAATTAAAAAGAGATATCATATGCCTTTGAAGAGACAGACATTCACACCAACAGTCACACTAAAATTATACAAATACTTCAATATTATTACAGCTTTTTTTTTTTAAATGTCTAAACTTCAAGACACTTAAACTTTAATGAAGTCTAACATGAACTCAAACTTAAATGTTGGAGTAACAGAGGCCCAGAAAGACAATGCATCATATGAACATACAAAAGCAGTGATAAAGGGAAAATAACTTTACTTCCAGGTTTGTGACTTAACCATTAGCCATTCCTTCCTACTAAGATAAATAGCAAAGAAAGAAACAAATAGAATTTATAGATTTCTACTGTATATTTAAATTCTTTATAAGACTGAGACATTTGCATTTACACATGAAAAAACAGTGTTTACTGATTAGGAACTGTTAAAGGCAAAGACATAAAAAGTGGAAAGTCCAGAGAGAAAAAGATTATACAAATCTAGAATATATTGGAATCATTAATGATTTAAAAATATTATAAAAGACACCAGAAAATAATTAATATTTAATAAAAATCTTAGAATTTGAGTTAGCTGATGCTGGATTAATTCATATTTTCGCATGTGAACTGACAAGGAGTTCAAGCGGGATGTGGAAAACACAATACCTCTGGCTGACTGGTGTTTTGAAAGTTGTTGCGCTCAAGACCCTAAGGAAATGGAACTGTTGATATAATAAACTTGGGCAAAACATTTAAACTTGTGATTAAATCCCACTGAAACTTTAGAGAGTCCAAATTTTAAACGTGTGTATAGGACATACTAAGCCTTGGAAGCAAAAACTGGTGAAGACCTTTAAAAACCACCACCACCACCAAAGAGTGTTGAAGAAAACTTTTTATAATTTAATTGTAAATCCAGTCATTCTGTATTTTAAAATTTCCCAAAACTACCTCTTACCTTCCTAAACAAAGTTATATTTACTCCTGTATACAGGTATTGTTACTTTCTCAAAATATATTGGATGTGATTTGGAGGTTTTTTCTTTTCAATTCACATAAATCTCAGAAGAGAAGTGTGAGTCTTTCTCACTTCTGTTAGTGACAAATAAAAAAAAAGTCACAAAACACAAAAACTCCAAAAAACCCCAACGTTGCTCTTGCAAAGATGTTTCAGAGAAAAAACAAAAGGGTGTGCTTGCGTTTGAAAAGGTAAACCATTCTGTCTCTTGAAACAGTTCTGCATGTGTGCAATTTAGATTTCAAGTCATTAAATATAAATATGCATGTGTGTATATACATGTGCGTGTGTGTATAAATCTGTGTGTATATATATTGTCACTTAGTTTAATCCTGTTCTCTAAAACTGGATGAGATGTACTTCCATCATTCCTCTTACCTAGTCCTTAAAAGTGAGAGACATTACATAATCTTCTTGGCAATATATTTACATATTATCTGAATTAAAAGAGCTATTTTACAATGCCATACAAGGTAGAATCATTTAGATTGGAAAAGACCTCTAAGATAAGACATAGTACTTTCTAAAGCTCAACTCCTGCGGACAGAGCATAAGTCTGCTGAAAAACGATACTGATCCCTAGGGCTTGCTTTCTGTTTGGCTTCTCTACTAATTTCCAGTATGAAAATAAGTTGTGGGATACAAAATACAGAAAAATCTGAAAAAATTATCAGCAGCAGCTGAGGACCAAATGGTTCAGATAGTCCCAACCACAGTGTCCAAAGTAACACCAGCTGGAATACTATGTGGAACAGACAGGATAGATATGGAAGTAATAAGGAGCTCCTTCTTATCAGATCTACATGACGTGGCTTGCTCTGCAAAAAATTACTTAGAAACTACTCTGAGGCAAGTACTACTCTTTTTGAGAAGTGGAAAGCATGTTAGTGTCGTGACCCACCATCTCCTGAAATGTCTGGACAGGAAAAAGCATCAGAGAAGCCTACACGCATTCACCTGCTGCAATATTAGCAGCTCCAAGGAAGTTCACTTTTTGGTTATGGAAATAGTAAACACATGGCTTCAAACAAAGAGTGTGTCTAGATTTAAACAGATCCTTAAAAATGCAATTCACTTAATAATGAAATAATGAAGTGACAATAAGAAAGAGAATTCGTTCAGGCACTGGGTTGTAACATGATTTAGACTCCCTCCCCTCTCTTCCCTCCAATCAGTCACTGGGCTTCATTAATTACACAGAGACATAAAAGCCAGTGAGAAAAGTCCTCACATGCAGGCACATCACTGAATTTACTGGCAGTCCAGAAATCTTACACACTAATTTGGAGAGAAATATCTTGTCAGAAACAACACTCAACCTAGTACAGCAATTCAGCCTTAAGGTCCCAAAAAACCTCGTGATTTATTTACAGTTTAAGAAGAAATACAAAGGGCTGTGTAAAACTGAAACCACCAGAACCTGAAGACAAGACACATTTGTTAATATATTTGACATTTCAGAGCCATAACATCCCACTTTCTTATGGAGCTGTTCTGTTTGTTTCTGATGGGAACCATTAGTGTGGTTCTCTGGATCTGCTAGGAACACCAAAACAAACACTGAACAGGTCTGGAAAATACTGGGATGAAGAAATAAATCAGAATTCACTTGTGCAATCGTAAGCGGTGCAGCATTTCTCTAAAACTATCAAAAACCACTGGGCATCCCCTACTGTGGCTAGCACACTTTGATGTTCAGTCATGAGAAGTCAAGGCACTCAGGAAGGGTGCATAAATGCAAAGAACCCCGAACTGACTGAGAGGCAATGCTGTGACACATCATAAAGCATTTGCCCATTTGGGAACATTTCCTCTAGTAGAAACTACTGTGTTTCTACTTGCTTCTTCCAAGTTGGGAAAGACAAAATTGCCTATATAGCCTTTAAAAAGTGCAAAATGAACACTGAAGTAGCTTGTCTCCAGCTTGAAATAGAGGAGGAAGATTTAAACAAGCCATCATCCTCTAACAATTATTGAGAAAGCTAGGAATTCAACAATGGTATCTGGAAAAATGGTCCTGCTGAGCTGGTCATCCCTAAATCAGTTGATCCTGATGACCCAGCTGTCAATTCTCTTGTCACTCATCCTTGACTACTCACGTCAGGACAGCTACAGACATTGCTTTAACTGTAATTCACTGCTCACTGTCACCCTGATTAACCTTACAATGGTCAGCATCAGAAATGAAATGCACACAAGAATTATTACTTCTTTCTTAAATATTAATTCAGATAGAGCTGCTATATATGGAATCTCACAGTATCTTGCAAGTTTATAGATTTTCATTCACTATCATGTTTTTCATTCTCCAATCAAGCACAGTAGCTTCAGCTGTCCATTAAGGACATTTCATTTTCATGTACTGCAGCACTATAATTTTACTTTGAGCAGTTCACATTTTTCACTGATATATTTGTGTAAAAAAACCTGCCTGTAGATTTGTGTTTTCTCGTTCTTTCTTCTTATATTTTGCATTTTCAAGATACGACATTTTGTCCTCTGAAGGAAATGTGAATCAGAGTCTACAGCATCTCAGTTACAGCGAACAGACATCAGAAATTGTTAGTAATTTTGGAGAACAATATTACAAAAAGCACACACTAACCCACGTTATTCCTATGGTAATATTAGTAAGGTATCAACAAAGAAATAGGTTAGCCTACAGTTCTCTGGTCCTCAATTCTATCCGTTAAATCATCAGGAGTAACACAAGGACTTCATAAATTTGACTGTTCATTCTACTTGGACACAGAAATACTCTCTGTCCCAAAAACCAATTTAAAAAAAAAAAACAAACAAGCTCTTCTGAAATGCAAAGCACCCATTTTTAAGCATATTCTTCTAAAGATATAATGTTCTTCCTTTCTCATCTTAGACATCAGCAACCCAGCACCCTGATGCTTGCTAGAAAGGGTGCTCACATTGGGTTATAGGAGTCTGCAGTGTACATCTAATATTGGAGTCTGAAGTTAAGAGCTGGAATTCTTGCATTTCTAAACTTTTTATTCCCTGACAGCCTGCAATACAAATAATGAAGGATCCAGAAGAGTAAACCAGCAGGAAACTACACCACAATCAGAACTACCCATCCATTAAATATTTTTTCATTTAGACAAATGGAAAACAATTGCATTAACAGCTTCTGTGGTACTGCATTTAGTTCTCTGTCAAACAGAAGTCTAGAAACGTAATTTTATTTTGAAATAAATGATGGGATTTATCATATATACATAAGAATCTGTAAAAAAACCCCTATCAATTTTCTGCAAGAGACTGGAAAAAAAAGTCATAGGATCTGGTAGACAGAGAGTCCTCCTGCCCCAGCTTCCCAGAAAGAAAAGATTTTAAAGTTCAGCTGAGTTCAGCATAGAAATAGTCACCATACTGAGAAAATATTTTGACTGAGTTACTGATAAAACAAGTTCATATTATTAGATGCATAAACAATAATGAGTTTACATCTCATGTACTGTGAGACTCCAGTCAATGCGACATACTATACAAATACATAATTATTCATAAGACTGGTAAAGATCCTAGGGACTATTTTTCCCATAGTGATAACCATTCAAAAACCTCCTAAAATAATACTTGCTTAAATAACTCTGAATTGGGAGCAAACATCTGAATACTTTTAAAGTTTGCTTGAAGAAAATAAAAGATCTTATTTAACATCCAGGAAATAGAACAAAACAACATTAATCTGAAAAGAAAGGAGGACCCAAAACACACCTCTAAATATATTTGTCACTTTTCCTCAAGCCTTTATAACAGGAAATTATATAACTGCAAACCCAGCATCATTTCTACTTATCTGCATTGAAATCTGCCTTATCCTTCTCTTTACAGTTTGGTTGGCAACATTTTGAAAGTGTGCATCTGCAATTTTTTTTTTTAAACTCCTATCCCTACACCTCATGTCTTGAAGTCTTGTTTCAAGACCTTGGCCCCTCACTCCTCACCAAACAATAAGGTTATCTGTAGTACCTGTCCATCTAGTTTTCTGAATTGCCAACCAGCTCGAAGTTCCTTCAGTAAAGCTCTGGATAATGCACAGAGAGATTTTACCCTTGTCTTAACTGTCAGACTACTATTATCTACTTGTTAGAGTTTGTGATGGATCCATAAAAACTGGGTAGAAGAATGGGGAAAACAACACTGCTCTGTGTGTGTCACAGTTTACCTTTCTATGTAGCAGAGCATATAGATCCACTGTAGTCTGGTAAAGCACCTAGCAATCACACAGAACTCAGGTACAGGGATCATACCAGGAGATACGATAGATGTACTTGAAAAACCCACAGTAGCACAGAAGACAAGATGTATTCCTCTTTAAAGGGGGAACTTTCTAAGAGGTGAACACAGGAGGGAGATTCTGCAGGTGGAGGAGGTTTTCTTATACATCTGATACTACTTAAAAGACAGAAGTTCCTACAGCGTTCAGTTGGAAGCTATTTCCCTTTCTTCCACACTAAACTTGGGAAAACCCTTTTTTCCTCCTTGTATTGCCTTCAGCATTTATTGTCTGAAGTGCTAGAAAACACGACAGCATCTCACTGCAAACCTTGTATTGTCATACAGCTGCCTATAAACCTTCCAGTTTCCAATTCCTGCCTCCAATACCATCCATTGATGCAAAAGCAAATGATCAGTGAAGCTTCAAGAACCACATCTCCATTCTGAGTGTGTTCTTTTGCACTTGATATTTTACTTGACATCTTCAAAATTTAATATGACTGAACACAAACCACAATTAATTTCTATGGTTTACTTTGCAAGTAAGTACTTATCCAAGAGGTAAACAGGAATATAGAATCTACTTAAACGAAAAATTGAAATGCTCTTATATACAAAAAGAAAAACCTCTCTGAACCCAATTAATATAAGTAGATAACTTGAAAGGAACAAAATTAAGCTGGAGAAGGATTTAACTAACATTGACTGGACAGTATATTGCCAGTACCCTAAACTTGATTTCATATATACTTCAAATATGACCACAAAACACTGAATTTGCTCTATGTTTTCTGTATCTCACAGAGGGAATCAAAAACAGTATGCACATTTGATCAACTATCCCCAGACAAAAAACGATCCTTGAAACTGCAAAAAACCCAAAGCACCACTGTCTGAATAAATTTGACAGGCTTTAAAGTGTCAGCAACATTGCAAGACTATATGGGCAGAAGACATTAAAGATGTCCATCTTTGAAAAATCATCTCAAAGCTAATGTGCTCTGATGGCCTCACCCCCTCTTGATCAGACGTAGAACTACATTATGTTTGATGCACGACTTTCAGTTTTATTCTTCTGAAATTCATCCAAGCTTCTAAAAAATCTTTTGAAGTAAAATTTTTTTGTGATAATGAACATCTTTAGCATTAATGTGAACCCAAGAAAATACATCCCCAGGTTACAAATGGTTGAATGGTAAGGTAAATTCTGCCAGGGTAAACAAATGGGTGAAATTCAATTTCTAGTTAGGTCCCTAAACAAGAGTCACCTACAAGCTTGGTATCTAATATTCTGTCCTAATTAATTGGGATTCAGTAAATATATCCTGATGAGTCTAGAGCTATTTAACTTATCTCAGATTATAACAGTCATCTGAATGGCTCTTCAGGTTCCCTTGGCAGTATTGACCTGCTCTCCATCAATTCTAATAGGAGCTTAAGTGAGGCTGAAAAGATTCAACCAAGGTAAGAGTCTGACAGCCTGTTCTTCCCTAGAGCACACACAGACGAGGAGCTGGCAGATAGGACACAAGACCCATGGTAGATCCAAATGCTTCCAGGTGAGAGATTGACAAGCCTCTGTTCAAATGAGCACTGGAGTATTTAAAATGGTAGTTTAAAATGGCAGTTTAAAATGGCAGTAGGCATCTATTATAAAGAACTGAATCGAGACCCCTAGTTTACCTCTCTGTACTTAGGTGTCTTAATCTGTAAACTGAACCTCATTCCTTGTATCTGCTGAGATCAGCTTGGAAGACAAAATTTATTGCAATATCAAATTCTATCATCCCAGATGTGCTTAGATATACTTCACTTTATGTAAGTTAAGTATACATTCAGTTCTTACAATGTTTACTCAATAGCTGTAAAAAATAGCTTAAATTGATTACATTCCTATATAAAGCAGGAAAATTTAAAAGAAAATATTGTGCAGCTCAGACTAATTAGGATAGAAAAAAATAAAGCATGAAGACAAATTAAAAACCCAACATACTGCAGTAACCATCAAAACAGATGCTCACACCATTATGTGTTTAAGTAAAAACAATGAAACTATAATAGCCACCTTCTGTGTGGTCATGAATGCCTACAGTCATTTAAAACTCTCCTTCCTCTGTACATGGCATCAGAAATAAAATAAAAATGCTTCTGGTCCAAGAGCAAATTGCATCATTATTAAAAACCTGTGCACTTAAAGTGGCACCACAAAATAAGTTGTCACGATCCATCAATTCTCAAAGTTTTTTTGAAAGACTACATCTGACCTTTCTTTAAAGATTACATCTACCAGTAACAGTTATACAAAGCAAGACTCTGTAGGAAGCAGCCCATTAAGTCCTCTTCCACCACAGTCTCATCACCTGCTCTCTAACACTTTCTTTTTAACCCATAAGCACAGACTTTGCTTTCATTCACAGTGCAAGCACCTTTCAACTATCACTTCCCAAAAACCAAAAAGCAAAGAATATATGCTTTTAAACTTTGCATCATCAGAAACAGTTATTCCTTGTGGTGATTCTATTATATGGAATAACACTTTAAAAACACCACAGTTAATTTTGAACTGTACAATAAAATGACTGAAGTTTGCACTATTGATACTTTATTGTATCATTCTATCAGCTAACCATAACAGTACCAATGAAAATAGCAATGCTAAAGGTTGAACAGTCTCTTCAATGGCATTTAAGATTTTAGCAAAATAGGATCAAAATGTGCTACTTTATACCCTGGTAGCAATGATAAGACAACAGCAAAGTAAAGGATGCTCAGTTTGATACCTTTTTGAAAACATTTTCATTTTTAAAAAGCTTATTGATGTTGCTTTAGGATTTTATCCTGCATCCTCAGTGATAGTACTTAAGTGTCTTAATACACAATGCTAGGTGGAGAGAATTTTCTAGGATAAGTTATGCAGAACAAAGGTTACGTGCTACAGGTTAGCACCATGTTGAACAATTTAAAGCCTCCTGAAACCCTACAGAGATAGTTGTACATAAGATACTGCAGTAGTGTTTCTCTGTGTGAACAGCACTTGTGCCAAACTCACTATTTTCAAGGCAACTGAGTATTTTAATAGCTCCAACAGCAAGTGAAAACCTTCAGTGGTTAAACCAACACAGCAAAGAGACAACCTCACATGAGTTACACTATTAACCCAACACAATGACCGCCATCACACAGTGGAAATCATGTTGAATATTAACTGTATTCACTTTCATTAAGAAAATAATTCTTATGCCATTTCCCATGGACATTGCTTGCCATTAGCCTTCATTTTAAAAGTAGTTTACCTCAAAAGAAATACTTCTGGGCTATTTGCTAAATGAGGGGGAACTTGAATGCTAAATCCATGGGGAACACAGAGTTACTTTGCAGGTATAAAATAACATTCCCACGAGCTTCTGACTATACCAAAGTTCTGTCAAACATTTGCAAAGTATTAAAAAGTTAAATAAATTCAAGTAGCATTACCTTTACTCCTGCTATAAAGACACATTGTGGCCTCGGAAAGGTTTAATCACTGAATCTACTGAAAAAGAAGGCAGTAGGAAGAGCATGGGACTTACGTTATTCATATACTCGCTGAGCAGATCCTGCAGGGCCTGCCGCACGGCGTTGCACTCAGCTACGATGCGCTCCCGGCGGTCGTCTCGCGTGCACGACGAGTCTGCCATCAGTGCTGCTCCGCTGATGATACTCTCCAGCCTTTCTTCAAGAGAGGGCCTGAAGCGAGCCTCGCTGAAAGTCATCGGGTCTAAAATGATTTTGTTCTAAAAGACAAAACATGGGAGGGAAAATTGTAAGCGTAAACGGGTCTTTGGCATCTTTTAAGTGGCTTCACAAGGTTTTTAGTATTTCGTATTAATAAATTACCTAGAAAATTCCTGAAAAATCTGTATTACAGAAGTATCTAGTAGCTTTGAAAACTCAATATTGAAAAAAAATTAAAAATAGTTATATATAAAAATAATTCACAACCTACAGTTACAAAAGACTGCTCTCCAGAGCAACAAAACTGGTTCCAATACTTATTTGGGAAGCACATAGTAGAAAACAAATCAACAAACATCAACTACAACAGTAGTATGCATCCAATGCATGTACCCCTTTACTTCTATATACTATACATATATAATTTTATCTTGAAGCAAAATAATACTATTTATCCCTGGATCTTCTGAAAATTTCTTTAACATTAAGGAAATTAATATGAAGGGTGCAAGCTAGTTATGACTGCAGAGACAGCAGAATATTCTCTGTTAACTATTTCATTTTGATTATGTTTAGTAGTAGACTGCACTGCTGAAATGCTACTAGATTATCTCAGTATTACGTGATAAAAAACCAACCCAAGGAAAACATAATTAACGCTGCAAGAGAACCATTACTAGATAATCACACCAACAAAATTGTGAAATATCTTTTAAAAGCCTTTCTCTAAAGGCTTTTACAACTTTTTGGGTTGTTTTTAAATCAGGAAAAAGTGCTGCGTTAATTAAAAAAGAGCACTACAGGAAGACAATCTAACACCATCTTTAGTTTGGCAAATAGCCTACTGGTTAGCAAAATACCTTCATTCAACTAGAAAAAAAAACATTTTAAAAGACTGTTTTCTATTAAAGGCATTTTAATTTTTGAATTATGATCACACTGCTAAACACTTGTGTACTTTATATATCAAACTTATTACCAAATATCAAATAGGGCTAAAATGCATACATTTTACCCCATTAGTGTAGAACTGAATGTAATATTATCAGTTTTGAGGCACTGCTAGATTATATTCTGACTTGCTTTTTTCCCTTTTGTAGTTCAAGGTAACAAATACAAAAGAAATAATCTCCTGCTCCCACTTACAGGCACATCCTCAGCACTGTGTAATTCAGTAACCTTTTGCTGCAATCATGCAAAGAATTTTCATAATTGCATATTATCTAAAAATGCTCTGTAAGCCCTGCACTTCTTATTTGAGCTTTAAAAGAAAACAAGTCATGAAATAGGAACATAAGAGGCAGATCTGAAAAACTTAAAAGGTTTTTAATAATCACACCTATTTTAAAGCACACTGGATCTCTGTTAATGAACTATTTTAATTTTCACATTTTGATAAGTTTATGATTAGTGTGTTTCCTTTAATATCCAAGAGCAATCAACAAGCACAAGCCAAATGACACAGTTAATTTGGGAAAAAAAACACCACGGTGTATTAAAATGTAAATCAGGATTTAGGGACATGACACATAACCAACATCTGCCTTTAATGATGAAAATTGTATCTTTAATATGAGTCAGAATATGCTCAAACGAGCTTATTTCTAGGCTAAATTCCGTTTCCAAGTGAATGTTTTCTTTAATTCAGTGGGGCAAGGCTTTTACAAAAGGTCTGCTTATTTCTCAATAAAGCTTCCAATTAACTCTGCACATAAAAAACATAACTCTTATAACTGTACAAAAAAGAAGGTCAAGCCCTCAGAAATCTGTAACTCAACGGAAAGTGTAGCCATTAAAAAGTAATAAACATAAGGATGTCAGGAAAATTATGAAGATTCATTAAATAAAAAGGAGGAATAGAAGAATTTTCACCAGATAACATATTGTTTCAGCTCCAGGAACTGCTGACTTAGCAGAAATAAATGCAGCATTACCCAGAATGTGAAATAATGCCTCATATGTATCTTCTAGGGTCTATGTTTCACAGAAGTTAGCAGGGCAGTTTTACAAGCATCTAAATTAGAAATTACTTTTCTATGAGTTGAACTTATGCATATTTATGTAGCTGTGCTGCTCAGTCAAATGATAATACTTAAAGAATAGGGTTCACCATCACACTTATCTTCATAAGCATTGGGATTTTCAGACACCAACTCTAGTAATCCATCTCCACAACACCATATTTAATTCAGTAGTAACAAGGCTGAAATTGCATGAAATGAACTGTTAGCAATTTCAGACATTAGTAAAAGTGATTAAAAAAAGCAGTTTCCAATTATTTTTTTCTTAACAAAAACTCTTTGCTAGAGACTAGAGGATTTCCAATAGCCAACATACATTCTTCTTCTAGCAAACCACTCTCTCAATCTGTAGACATTATCAAAGCAATATCCATACAGAATTATTACAGATCTCATGTTTCAGTTACAGCAATGTAACCGTTGTTTCCAGAAATGCCTTATTTTACCTCCTCCTCTTCCTTACAGCCATAAGTTTAAGAGACCCTTCATATACAGCAAATTTCAAACTTTAGATCTTAAACCTCTCAGCAAGTCATGAGTCTCAGTTTTTATTCTTAGAGGTTTTTGAGGACCTTGCAGTCTTCTTTGAGTCCCAAGGACCTACCAAGGATGTACTCCTGGAACATTTCAATCCTTTTCAAGTCTTGAGGATGAACAGTGTGCAGATCAAATCTCTCCAATATCTCTGATTACTGAAATCTAACTCAATATTTTCACAAGCAGTTATGTCATTTTATGTTGAAATTGAGGAAATTCTGTACAGGCTGCACACAAATACCACTTACATTTTAAATAATAATTGTGCACCATTGATGGTTTATAATTAATCCAAGCCATCTTTCCCCACTGTAAAACACAGGAAAGGAATAAACTCATGTGGTTTTTTTTCCTAAATAAAAAGAGATCTTTATGACCACCACACCTTAGCTCATGAAGAATAAAAGCCTTTGAGTTGCATTCAGTAATTTTTCATCCATATTCCACAAAACTCTTTATTTATAATGAATGCTTAGGCTTAAGAAGTACTTTGTCTAAATATTCTGTTAATGACAATTCAGAATCACAGAACAATTTAAATTGAAATGGATTTCTTGAGGTTATCTGCCTTAAACACCTCTTTAAAGTAGTAGACAACTCTGACATCAAGCCACGTTGGTCAAAGTTTCATCCAGCCAAGATGAAATCACCATCCCTGAAGATTTTTTCAAATCTCTATGTCCCCTCTTTCAGTGTTTGATCATACTCAGTGTGGTTTGTTGGGTGGTTTTTTCAACATTTAAACAGAATTTTCCTTCAATCAGCTTCTGTCTGTTGTCTCTTTGCCTAATCTCAACATAAGATTCTAGCTCCATTTTCTCTATACCATCCTAACTAGACAGTTGTAGACACCAAGATTCCTCCTCAAAGCCTGTAATTCTGCAGTCCAAAAGATTCCCAGCTCTGCCAGCCCCTTTCGATTTGTCATGTCCTGCAACCCTTGCAGCCTCGGGATGCACTTAAGTGTGTCAGTCTTCCTCACAGTAGGAAACCCCAAACTAGATCTGGAAGGTCTGATGCAATTTCACACATGCTAAACGTTGGGACAAAAATCACTCTCCTTGACCTACTGCCTACAACTGTAAGGGTGGCACTGGTGATTCAGGCTGAACTTGCTGTCCACCAGGATGATTAAGTGGTTGGGTTTTTTGATCCTGATGCTTTCTTAGACCTAATGTCCCACAAAATTACTGGAACTAACTTTAGGCCTCTCTTAATTCACTTTGGTAACAAGAAACATTTCTGGGAAGAAAACCTTAGAGTTTCTAAGGAAAGAAACTGAATTATGCTTTATTTAAAATATAAAAAATAACAACATCCTTACTTTCTGCTGAGTGGTTACAAACAAATGATATTTTAGATGTTTGTTTTAAACTCTTAACATTGCCCAAATATCTCACAAGGGCAACAAGTTTTTGAGCTTTGGGAAAAAGAGAACAGGGATGAGAACCTGCTACATGACAGCTCTTGACATTCAGTTCCCAAAGAGACATTATTTTTTGTTTCTGAAAGGTTTTACTCCCTTTCTAAGAAAGCTTGGTATTGACATGCAATTTCAGACTTTGTTATTGACAAAGTTCTCACACATATACTAACATTATGTTAACAAGAAAATAATGTCTTCTTGGAAGGAAATAAAAACAGTTGCCAGGAAATCTAGCTAAATAAGTTCCTTCAAAAGTCTCAAATTTCTGTCACTTCTTGATAGCCAGTTAATGAATGATGAATGCAAATGAACTGGAACATTTTACATTTCTAATTAGTTAGCTAACATTAGAGCCATAAATCAAGTACTCAAACCATAATTCAGGCTTTATAATTAAATGTTTCAAGCCTCTTTACAGTTGTAGAAAGATTAGTGTATATGTTGATAAATTTTGGCTTCAGTTGCTGAAACTGAAAGTCCAAGAAATGTAATTGAAATATAAGACTTACTTAAAAAGTGTTAAACTTATATCTTCTTCTTCAAGTATGTAACAGTTAGCTATTTTCTCTTGTACTCTCCATGCTTTTAATGATATAAAGGACTGTTTATAGAGTAGTTACAATGTTTTCATAAAGAAGAGGAAGTTTCAGAAAATAGACCTCTTCATACTAATTAGTACTATAAGTCATCATTATCTTGCTCACACAGTAATAACATATCATGAACACTAATAAAGTATAAGACACCTTTTCTGAAATTTAAACTAAACAGACAAATTATTCATACTTCAACTAAAAATACCCTACATAAATGTTTTACAATTGTATTATCAGAGACCACATAATCACTGAAATGTGATTAAATTTATCTGGAATAGAGTATCTTGATAGTCCTTATGGGTCCCTTCCAGCTCAGTATATTCTAGGATCTTTTTCAACATTACAAAAAACCCCACCAGTTTTAATCAGAAATATAACCTAAATCAAAACCAAAGCATTGAAATAAATTAGTATTTTAAAACAATTTTACAATTCCAGAAGAACTATGATTACTGTATCTCTGTCTGCATTTTCCAAAGTAGCATGTACTCTTGCAAAAACTTGCTTATTGCATCCATTGCCATATTGCTTGTGAAGAATCTGCTCATCTGCTGGTTTCTGTAAGTAGAAAGTCTTAAGGAAATTTCAACAGCTTCTTCACAGCCACAGTTTTGTTTACTTTTTAAACACATAAGTGATGTTAATGATTTGGGAGGTGGGAAGAAGGAAGTTCCATTTGAAAAATCAGCCAATGTAAATTGTACCCAAATTCAGTGGATAGAGCCATAAACTTTCACAGCACTCAGCATTTTAGCAAGCTTGAAAAAAGCACACAGCATAAATTCCTTAATACAAATTTCTTAATAGCATTAATGAAGCCACCACTACTACTATAACCACCTTAGAGAGCTGGTAACACGGAGATTCTTCAATTATACCTCAGCTGTAAGTCACAATGAAATTTGTGAGGAATAACATTTTTGGACCAGCAACAAACTGGTCTACAGAGTTGTCTTGCTTGTAGAGTTGTGCGTGTGGGCAAAGGGAAGGTCAGATTCTTACCTTCATACTGATACTTCGTTCTACAATTCCCCAACTCAATTACCTCCCATCCAACCACTGGCTGAGAGGAGGAGGAATGAAATAGTTCCTTGTACTTTAACGTTTCTTTTGTGCAAAACGATAATTGTAATGAAGGTCTCTATTGGGCCCTTCATTACAACTTACTGCACTCTGTTCTTTAAAACACACAAAAACCTAATTAAACAAAAGCTATTTCCTCTCACAATTAAGTAAAAGTGAATTTTAAAAGAAACTGTTCATTCATAAGGTAGCCAAACATCACCTTGTCTGTTCTAATAAGAAACAACCTTCCTATTGAAGAAAAAGGAACAGTTTAGGTACTAGAAAATACACACACACAGAGCAAAAACAAAACCCCCAAACACTTCAGGCTCTGCTATAGGGCTGTGGAAGGAAAGCTCAAATGATCTGTCAGATTCATACTCTCAAAGACAGAAAAGGCATAATGAATCGAGAATAAAAAGCTATGAGGAAAAACCAAAACCACAGATGTATAGTTTGATAAGTTTTCATGGAAGAATGTCGTAGCATAAAACCGATGAAGCAGCTGTAATCATAGGTGAAGGAATTATCCTAGGTAGAACAAAAATATCTTTTCTAGTGAGAAACTTCTGTATTACAGCTATGACAATCCCAGTAGACCCAAGCAAGGTATTATGTATCACAGAGATCAGCACAGTACAGCAGAAGAGACACTGAATTGGAATTTAGGGCTCTATATTGACTCTTGTCTTGCTCTGGACAACTAATACCTTCTTTTCTTAGTTTATCTTTTTATACTTTGTTAACTCACCTATTTAAAATGTAAAACCTTCAGGGCAGAGATCATTTCCTAACATGCACAATTTTCAAGGCAAATGCCACTGCAAAGTGAACAATAAGGGAAGGAAAAACTCAGTGGCAAACACCATTAACAGCTCAAATTGATAAATATAGTAGATAATGTCACAACCACAAGGCAGTAGGAAAAACTGTGTGAAAAAGGAGTATGTACTTGTCTAAGACACAGCTTTTCCAAACAATCTGGGAGACAAGACTGTATAAATAAGAACATTTAATGAATGCATTTGTCAGAAGTACATGCAGTACCATGAAAACACATGCTGTGTGCTTGTAGGTTTGGTTATGCACGTCCATGTCACCCAAAGTGCTTACAAGGCTATTTAGTTCCTGATTAGCGATAAACCAGAGGTTTCTACCTGTCACTGTGCTGTATTTGACAGACATGCCACACAGGCACAATTTGATGAGGTGGGCACAGTGTGACACTGCAATGTCACACTGCAGCTTTCCATGAGTCAGTCTGATGCGTTAAAAGAACAGAGAACTGAATCAGAGGCATAAAGTGAAGATCTTCCCTTCTGGGACAGTGGGATGACTAAATGTCATAGTAGTTTGATGAATATCACACTCTGGTAGAAGTGCACAGCCAAGAGCAGGAGGAGTACAACAGCACCCTACCCTCGCAGCCCCTGTCAGTCCCCTACTGACTCTCTTCTTCAAATGCAAATGGAGATGTTTCCCTGAAATATTGGTGGCATTCACTCATCACATCCTTGAGATATATAAGCATCTCAGAGGTGCTAACAATACTTAAAATAGTACCAAGGGAAGTCTAACTGGAAAGTTGTGGGTTTTTTGAGGGTTTTTTTGAGCTATGATATGTATCCTGATAACATTTTTGTACATTTAAAAGTTCAGATATTCACACTTATTATAAATGATGAAATAACATGCAATAAACTGAATAAAAGAATTACAGAAAACAACGTTTCTTTATAGAAATGTCGATTAGGTTTTTTGAAGTGTGTTTCTACAACCTCTAACAAATCTGTCTGGATGAGGGCTCACTACAAGAACTCCTTTGCAAATAAACCAGTTACTGTCCTACTACAAACAGGTTCAATACATGGTGTGGTGGAATACTGGGGAGGGTGTATTTATTTTTTACCATTAAACAAAGGGGCAGCAACGTGGTATGATTAAACTCATGAGCAATATTTTTGATTGCTAAATCTTTTTACGATGCTAATTGACTACACATAACGGCGATGGGGGGGAATTAAAATCCAAAAGCCCACTAGATGGCGATCCTACACAGAAAATACAGAGCAGCAGCAGCAGCATTCCCACTGCTAAAGGGGAACGAAGGACGGAGACCCTAACTAACTGCTGTCGGCAAGTGTCCTTCCCCTTACAGAGGTCGCATTTCTGCCATGTATTCGATACCAAAATCCTGTCATCTCCAGTGCGGTCCCTTGTACTCTGGAGCTGACATTTCCACAATAATGCATATACATTCCCATACACAGACAAGCACAGATAAAACAACAAACTTGATACGTATTAAAGCTAACTACTAAGATTGAAAGTAGAATGAACTTCTGAAAAAGATCATTAAAATAATTTGATATCATAGAATCATAGCATGGTTTGGGTGGGAAGGGACCTCAAAGCCAGTTTGGTCCTGACCCCTGCCATGGGAAGGGACGCCCTCCACGAGCCCAGGTTGCACAAAGCCCCATCCAACCTGGCCTTGAATTCTTCCCAGAATCCAGGGGCAACTATCACCTCTCTGGGAAACCTGTGCCAGGCTTTCACCAATCTCATTCTAAAAAATTCTTCCTTACATGTAACCTGTATGTACCCTCAATCTAAATTCAATTTGAGTTTCTTGCTGCTAATACTCCCATTCTGTATGGAAAATTCTGAGAAAAATAAACCCAAAAGTAATGCACAGAAGGGGCTGTAATGAGCAGAAAAGTGCAGCAACCACACAGAAGAAAAAGCTTGTTTTGCCCCATCAGGACCCTGAAAATTTACTCTGATTATCCCTCTCTTGAAAGGTCAGTTCAGCATCCTCAAACACATTTTTTGCAAATCTTTGTACTGCTCTTCATTTTTTCCTGAACGTGCAAGGGATGAGCGGCCTGTGATTTTCCCCAACTCTGGAGAGACTCAGGGAGCACAGAAAGTGCCAAATAATCTCACCACTGTGCTTTTGAAGTATCAAGATTTCACAAGTGAAATGATTGGAGGTGTTGAAGTGAGTCCAAAGGAGGGCCATAAAGATGATCAGAGGGCTGGAGCACCTCTCCTATGAAAACAGGCTGAGAGGCTTGGGCTTCGTCAGTCTGGAGAAGAGAAGGCTCTGGGGAGACGTACTTATGGCCTACCAGTACTTAAAGGGGTCCTAGCGGAAAGTGGGAGAGGGACTGTTCACCAGGGAGTGCAGCGATAGCACAGTGGTGGGGCAATGGCTTCAAGCTGAGAGGGTAGATTTAGATTAGACATTAGGAAGAAATTCTTTACTATGAGGGTAGTGAGGCACAGGCTGCCCAGAGAGGTTGTGGAAGCTCCATCCCTGGCAGTGTTCAAGGCCAGATTGGATGAGGCTTTGGGCAACCTGATCTAGTGGAGAATGTCCCCGCCAATGGCAGGGGCATTAGAACTAGATGGTCTTTGAGGTCCCTTCCAAATCAAACCATTCTATGATTTTATGATGAATGCTACACCATTTCAGTTTAAAAGCTACTTCATCTCTTCAAGGAATAAAAAAAGCCAACAAAAAACCTGTAATTCGTTCCAAGTCACATATGAGGTTGTCTGAAGTTGCAACACACTTTCACCAAGCACACACTAGTAGGGATGTCCCTATTTAAATTCCATACATAACTGCTGCTGTACAGGAACAGCTATTTGCCTGTGCTTCCCTAGACAACAGGGATCAAGAAGTACATCTTCAAATTGCTCTGTCGGACATGCAGCAACACTTTTGCATCTGTTCCTTATGATTTCAACATTGAAGCAAACACGTTTCAATTCTTATTCCGATGCTCACATTTTGTCCTTTTATCTCCAGCATCGCAAACCACTTCTCTGAATAACATATTTACAAGTAAATTGAGATTTCATAAATATTGTGCAAAATCCATTCTCAGACTGAACATCTTGTACAGTTATTTGTCCAGAAAGCAATAGCATTTTAAAAATAGTCACTTAATATAGCATCCTTGCTATTCTTGTAACCAATTATTTCATCTTTTTACTTTTCGTGGTTGGGTTTTGGTCTCATTACACACCTAGTAGATCTTCCACTCTGCTTAAGGAGCACTGTACCCCTATGAAATATTTTCAAATTATTATTAATAACTTCAAGAAATATGTTAGGATAGTTTATGTATTAAGTATGAACTTCATTTTACAGTCTGGAGGACAGCCACCAGTGTCAACAGACACTTTTTCTCATTAATCGTCTCCCAAGCGTTAGATTTACACTGTTCAAAAAATTATTAAAGATTGAGTTATTCAGCCTGGAATTATTCTGTTCTCTCATAACAAAACATGGTATATTATCAATACCTCAGACCAACCCTAAATAGAGAAATACTTCATGTGGCAAAAATAATTTCAACCACCTCTTTCAGTTCTCAACCAGATCAATTCCTTTATAAACCAAATTATTTCCATAATCATTCAAGACTCCAAGACTTGCAGACTTCAAGAAATCTAACAGCAAAGAGAAATTCAAGGTGTAACGTGGATCAACATTGCTGGTGAGCAACTTAAAAGACAAATAAATTGTTGGATTACTAAAATAACATCAAGTACAGGCTGTGTCTGTTTGGATGAACATACATTAAAAAGCACATATGTTTTAAAAAATAAACTATCAGTTTATTCCACTGATAGATACAGAACTTGCCAATTTATCATATACACCTGTACAAACACAAATTCAAGGAGGAAACCAGCTAAGCAGACTCATCATTTCTGATACTCTCTGCACTAATAGAAAAAGTGAGAAATAAACAGGCTTTTGGGTCTTTTTCATTTAGATATCTCTTCTCCCCCCACTTCTAAGTCACTAGCTTCATTCATTAATTTTATCCTTGACTCAGTTTATTGTAGACAATCTAAGCCTTGCTCCAAACACAGAAACAGTCCTTTTTATGGGTCTATGCTGATACATAGTAAACATTTTACATTTACAAAACTGTTGCATCTACCCACACAGTATTGTGGATTTTTCATATCAAAATCTAAAGCAATCTATTTAGAACTGTTTAAAAGGTTAAGTATTTTAGGGTGTCCTGTCTGAACCCCCTAGAATGAACTTCTGTAGTGGTTAGTACCTCTAAACTTTGGACAGCACATCCCACTGACAAGGCTACATTTCTAGAAACTACGAAATCACAGTCTCAATCCATACCCTGAATGGAAGAACCCTCCTGATTGTCGGAGACCCCTCTCCATTCCATCATGCAGAACATGTTGCTTTCCTACCTGTCTCCAGTCCTT
The DNA here is from genome assembly GCA_020800305.1 of Porphyrio hochstetteri. NCBI lineage: Eukaryota > Metazoa > Chordata > Aves > Gruiformes > Rallidae > Porphyrio > Porphyrio hochstetteri. The sequence goes on from CM036909.1 coordinate 6,665,825, forward strand.
GCTGTGCTTTACAACTCTGTATTTCTTTATTGAGTTGCCCACCCCACATCAGAGTGTAGTCCCCATCTACCTTCATCTCAGTTTTCACATAGCACACATTTCCTCCTTCTCATTTGATTTCTTCACACTCAGTAGTTTTACTAACTTTTTAATCTACCTTCCCACTGCACTCTGTGTGATGGGTAGGTCCTGTCTCTGGTACACATCATGATGGCTATGAGGAGAACACGGAGAGTACAAGATGAATCAATCCCACAACACTAGCATGGTACAACACAGCAGCCTCTTGATAATCAGAAAAGCCTGAGACATTACGAGATGAAAACTACAATTTCCTGAGCAAAAAGAGAATTTTTGCAGAATTCACAGTAAGTTCTTACCATGTCCTTGACGTAACTACAACAAATTTGGGCAAGTGACATAAGAGGAGGTAAAAGGTATATCCTTAGTTGCAGTAAGAACTCAGAAATATTCAGTAAGAACAAAATACACAACGAGTTTTACTAATAAATTACTTTACTAATAAAGCCAGAGTATCTGGATTAAAATGACCTAAAATTAGCAGCAACATTTACCTTAATGGACAAAAGAAAAAGAGGCATTAAACATGTACTTTTGTAATCAACTTCAAACAGTACTTTAAAGCAGATCTGATACAAAACAGATCCATGAACTCTCATCATTCCTACATAAATTATTTGTGGGAAGCAATAAATGATAACTCTTTCCAAAACTTTTTTGCTAGAATAACTGTCAGATGCCTTTATACCACTATTGTGTAGGCTGAGTCACTATTGTGTAGACTAAACAAAACAGCTGAAGTGCTGTAAAAATAATTAGTCTATCTGTTTATTACAAATGCTGAAATTTTGATTGAGAAAGCATTCAGACAATTTAGACTGCAGCTTTTTTAAGCATTAAGCTGCACAACATTGATTCAGAAATCAGAAAAATGAAGCCTGAGAGGTCTTAAATATTATGGGAAAATAAACTTATTTTTAATATCGAAGAATTATCTTGTCACATAATACAGGGTTTATTATGCACTTCATACCAAACACAAATGGATCTCAATCAATATGACTGATAGTGTAAAATAAATACACTGTAAAATTATTTCCACCAGAAAATATGAACTTCCTTGCTGAAAGAATATACTACTAGTATAAACATTAAACTTTTTTCTCCACTGTGTCTTTTACCTATGACATAGTCTCACTAGCCTGGTAATTATTCTTATTTTCTTTCTTCTAAAGCATAAGGGTAAATTCACAATCATCCCACCTCTGCAGCTATGAAATTCAGCTTTCCCTGGAGTTCATGGAACATCACCTCTGTTGCAAAATTAGGTGTTGAATAAAATCTCATACAACAGCTAAGCAGTGAGGCAAAACAGGGAACATGCTTAGAAAGCTGAGAAACCAACAGTTTCAATCTTTGTATCCTCAGTAAGTCAGAGGAAAAAGTTTTCATTTAGTTTCTTAAAATTAGAAAGAAAATTCTCCGTTTTTCCTCACATAAATGTGACTAGAGCACTATATTACAGCCACACGTCTCATCAGTGTTTGTGGTGCCTGTAACATCACATAAAGACTTTACCTGAGGAGAAAAACGATGAACAAATATCCCCACAAAGAGGCAGGGGACAGTATCAAATGTCTCGCATCCTCTTCACAGACCCATTAATGTTACTTTCACTAGCAGGATGACTCTCTTTGCATCAAACAGCAGCCTATGGCAGACAGCAGCAGCAGCATCACTTTGGGACTGAGAAGTCACATGTTTTCTGTGACTGTCAGACCTCTGCTGTCCATAACATGCAGAGTCCCACACAAAAGCCAGAGTACAATCAGACCAAACAGCTATGTTATTCTCAGGATCTTACTAGTAAGGGACCTGTGAGCTCAGAATACCCTGAAAATAACACAGAATTAAATAAATCTCGGCCCACGATAATTTTACAGGAAGAAGTATAGATCTAGAAATGGATACTACAAAAAAAAGTTGTTATAGTTGATGCAGGTAGTGCTATTTCATTGCACAGTTTGACAAAGCATAGTTAGCCCTGCAGTACTTGTGAACGGCTTTACTTTGCTTTGTCCCTTCCTACACCTATCCACACACTTTCTGCTGCCATTTTTCACCTAGCATCCCATTTCCCTTCTGCTATAATTTGAATATTCCTTCTCTGCCTTCTTCCAGTATATTACTAATTCCTGGATATTCCCTTGATCCTGTAATATTTGCCCTTTCTACCATCTCCAAAGTAGACCCAGTGATGGTAAACCACTGATGATAAAGAAAAGCCCAGTCCAACACAGCATGAGATGGATCATCCATACTACACCTCCACTTCAGCCCTGCATACAGCAGCACTGAGTAGCTCCTGACTGTGTGGGACAGAGGCTTGTATCGCAACGCTATGTATTAATTAAAGTTAATAGGACACCATTCTCATCATAATCACCTAAAGTCGAAATGAAAGAGAAAAATCATATTTTTAGATACTTTCTGCATAAGTTTTCTCCCTTTCTAAAGGGTAGTCCTCAACTGTAAGATAGGGAAAAATCATAAAACTGTCAATGAAATTAACAGTTAAACAATTGCCTACAGGTGAAGTGACTGGTATCAACTGTGTTTGTGACATGCTTTTTCCATATCTTTGATAAACTTAATTCATAATGCAAGTTGAATGTTAATGTTTCCATGATGCTCAGCTCAACGACCACCTTTATTTTATTATCCTGACTCACCAGATAAATATGATTTTACCATTCAACCACCGATCGTATCTCAGCCACTGTATATGAGTGCAAATATCTCCTTATAATTCAAATCCATTAGCAACAAACAACTATTCCTCATTAAAAATAACACAAAACAATGACTGCACTTTGCCTCTGCAGTCTCAGGAAATGGACCTGAAAGAAAAGGGAAATCTGAGTTCTGTTCAAGAACCACTTAATATCACTGTAGATGTCCTGGCGAATCTTCGTTTCCCTTACGCTTCTGATACTTACATCAAATTCATTTAATGCAGCAGCAAGTTCTCCTATGCCAGTGTGGCCCTTGTTCTCATCAGTGGGCGAGGTGGCCTGGGCAGCATTGGAGATACCAGCAATTGCTTCTTGTACTTGTTTGAAGACATAGTCTCTGTTGGCTCTAGTGGCTGCAACGTCAGGGTGACGGAGGAATGCTTGGGATGCAGTGTACAACATAGTGGCATTCTTCTTCAGAGCACCTCGAGCTGCAGCCATTTCATCCCTGCAGTGAGGATCTTTCAGTTCCTGTGTAAAAACATGCAATTTTTATAGTTGTCAATGCAAATTTTCATGTTAGACTGTATCATCTATACAGCTTAAGTGTCTGCATAAATGCTGTTCAGTGATTTCACTGAGATGGACACAATGACAGAAATCTACTGTAAATCACAGAAAGAAATCCCCCCTCCTGCTAAAGCAAGCCCATTCCTACTGCTCACTGTATCTTCTTGATGATCTCAAAGGTCTTTTTCAACCTTGTGATTCTGTGATTATTACACAAAGGGTCTATAGGCTATCCTCATTCAAAGACCTGCAGAAAAGTTATATAAAACATTCAAAATTGCTCTTCATGACTGCCTGGATTCATTCTGCTGATTCCATAAAGCAAAGCGAGTGCAATAATCCAATTGCAGCAAGTGTCATATTTTGGTAAGTACTACATCTATGTCCTTTTTTAAATCATAAGGTAGACCTTTAAAAAAAAAAACAAACCATTGATGAATATGTTTTTTTAGCTCTTAAAGACCTAACAAATATGCTCCTCAATATTTTTAGCCTTTCCTTCATATTTTGTTCTATTCCTCATATCATTTATTGTTTGTGTTAATAACATATAGTTTCCCCTGACAACAAGCATTCGATACTGTACAATATGCTACCAGAATGACACTGTATTACTGCTATTTAATTCATATCTTATCATTAAATAAACTAATATCACACTGTCCATGAAGGCCTTTCAAACATTATGTACGGTATCACAGAATATTAGGAGTTGGAAGGGACCCCAAAAGATCATCCAGTCCAACTCCCCTGCAAGAGCAGGATCACCTAGACTAAATTGCACAGGAATACATCCAGGCAGGTTTGGATGTCTCCAGAGAAGCAGACTCCACAACCTCTCTAGGCTGTCTGTTTCAGTGCTCCATCACCTTCACAGTGGAAAAGTTTCTCCTTATATTCACACCGAACTTCATCTGCTTCAGCTTGCACCCATTGCCCCTTGTCCTGTCACTGGCCATCACTGAGAAGAGCCTAGCTCTGTCCTCCTGACTCTTACCCTTTACATATTTATAAACATTAATAAGGTCACCCTTCAGTCTCCTCCAAGATAAACAGGCCCAGCTCCTCATGAGGAAGGTGTTCCACTCCTTTAATCATCTTGGTGGCCCTGTGCTGGGTTCTTTCAAGGAGTTGTACATCCTTCTTGAACTGAGGGGCCCAGAACTGGACACAATATTCCAGATGCAGGCTCATCAGGGCAGAGTAGAGGGGAAGAAGGACCTCTCTTGACCTACTAACCACACCCCTCCAAATACACCCCAGGATGCCATTGGCCTTCTTAGCCACAAGGACACATTGCTGGCTCATGATCATCCTGCTGTCCACCAGGACCCCATGTCTCTCTCTCACTGCTAACAGGCCAGTCCCCAACCTATACTGGTACCTGGGGGTGTTCTTCCTTAGGTGCAAGACCCTACACTTGCCCCTGTTAAATCTCATTAAATTTCTCCCTGCCCAACTGTCCAGCCTGTCTAAATCTTGCTGAATGGCAGCACAGCCCTCTGGTGCATCAGCCACCCCTCAGAGTTTTGTGTCATCAGCAAACTTGCTGACTGTACACTTTATTCCCTCATCCAGGTCATCAATGAATAGCACAGGTCTCAGTACCAACCCCTGAGGGACTCCAGCAGAAGTTATTGCTAGGACTACCCTAAGGTATTTTGTTATTCATAAGGAATAACAAAACATTATTACTTATGTTTTAAAAATATGAACAAAGAGGTCTGGAGAGCTGAACAGTTTACTTATGTTCACTCATAGTAAACAGAGCAAAAAAATTTTTAAAAACCCAGCCAGTCTGGATTTAAAGGTTCTACCCATTGAGTAATTTCAACCACATCTGACTGATAACTAACAGTTTTCAAAAAGATTTAAGTTCCAAAAAAAAATAAAAGTATCGGGCTACAAAATAAAAGAGATTCATGGAAAACATATGAACATCTAAGTAACAACTTCTAATGCTGTCAGATTTTCTGTAGTTTTATGGAAAACATTATGGCATCATAAAAATATGCCTTAAAATTTTTTAAAAGGTCTGTAAGATTTTCTGTTATCTTTTCATACTTCTGATATGGCCTTAAGAGTCACATACATTTATCAGCTTTCACATTTTTTCTTTTCCCTCTATTTGTAGCTGTGCTTCTGCAATGGAACTGTCTGAACATACAGAGCATCACCCTTCATATAGTGACTAGAATTTATATTTTTCACTTATTTAATTTCAGTATAAATCTGAAAATGTTCTGTTTTATTAAAAAATACAACAGTGACACAGAAGTAAATTGTCATGACTGTAATGCAGAAAATCAAGTAAATGGATGTACAAATATGGAAAGGCAGCTCTCTGAATCGGGTGTGCTGTATGATACAAAGACATCCCTTGAGTGACTGGTGGCATTTAGACACAAGTTAGAGAGACATTATACAACAGCACTGACTGGACTCAAAAATAAAAGTATTCGAGAGAAATTTATCTCTATCACAAAGTTGTATAAATTGCAGCACTGAATAAAGGTTATCGTGAATTTCTGGTCTTTTAATTCATCTGCCTTAGTAAAGAGTGAATCAAATATTTAGGATTTGTTAAGTATCTGAAAATTAATAATGATGGTATCAAACACAAAGTAGATTTTTGCTCTTGCTGAAGTTGAATAATATTAGATTTCCAAACAGCTCATGCCTTACCAGCTGTCATGACGACCTCACATCATCATAGGTTAGAATTAAATGGGAATAATCATCAAATGAAAAACTATTCTTAACCTCCTGAATCACTTGCCTTTTCAACCCATCGTTCTGTTACAAACTGAAGCCACTTGGAAAATACTATTAAAGGAATTACAGTTTTAAAAAACTTCATCACATTAAAAAAAAAAAATAGGATCAGTGTGATTAAGTTATAGGTCGTGACACAGCAATTACTTACTGTACAATTTAAACCAGGCTTAGACATAAAATACAAACTCTTCAGAACTTTCTCAACCACTGCTTTAAAATTGTACTCACCTGCTGTCGTCTAGCAGCGACGTAGTTCAGTTTTACCATCTCTTTTCCAAATTCTTTAAAGCGATTTGCTAAATCTTGCTCATTTGTTGCATTTTTCACTGCTTCTAGGGCTTCCTCTACCTAGAACATAATTTATCAACTGTGTTAGCATTTTAATCTGTGTTAACATTTAATTACAAAGTCTGTAACTGTTCTACCCAATAGTCTCTGTTCTGTGGATCCAATTTAGCTTTTATGCCTATCACTGCACAGCGGTTTTATGATAGTCCCACTAAATTTAATTAGGTTTCTTAATAGAGAAGCTGTCTGATTGTCAGTCTGCATTATTTTCCATGTACTGCACTTTGGTAACATGTAAAACTAATGTAAAAGACAAAACTATATTAATTCCCCCACTCTGCTTAGCGAATGAAACATTTAATATCTGACAGTTTTGAAACAAAACAGATTAATGTGTTCTCAACGTGTGGTACAGGCTTTATGGGAAGTTGTTAATTCTGGACAAGAAATAACATTTAAAATGGAAACTTAAACTTACTGTTAAGATTGAAATTTGCCCTAATATATCCAAAACACTGTCTCTTGTGACATAAATGAAACAGCAATAGATTGAACCTAGACTATATTTATTATTTCTCAGCTTTCTTTTTTCATTCACTTTAAAACTGAGAAGAGAATCTACCAGAGAAAAATATACCTGCAGTCACACAGTCATTCTGTAGCTAAACAGGTAAAGATATAAAACCCCAGTTGTACCAAGTTCATCTACCAAAGGTATTGAGAAACTTTACCTTATGTACAGCAAGAAAAAATATCTGAAGAATAAAGAACTCTTTTCATACAATAAGTAAAGGAGATTTCCCTTTGCCTACGTGAAAATTCAAAGTTGTATTTTTCTCCATTGCAAGATAAAAATGCAATTCCAAGCAAAAGGATTGCAAACTGAAAAGCTTCTATTCATTCTTTTTATATAAAACCTATTGCTTCAGCTCATGACAACGTGTGTAAGCTTTCAACATACAATTTTTCCCCTCAAAGAGAAACAGCTGATTCCAAAAGGGACATGCTCCTATGCCAAAACAGAGGTTTGCAGCCTACTCCCCAAATGCTGCTGAGAATCCATAAATTTAGCAGTAACTAGTGTCTAATGAATTTAGAAGTGCACAATTATATGCAGAACCAGCCTTTTTATCATTTGTGTTGCTATAACTGTGTTTTCCTACCAGTGAGAGAGGATATTTTTATTTTGAGCTTTTACCTACTTGCTGCTGATTTACAAATTACAGGGCAGTAGAGTAGCAAACCCACACTTTTATATTGGAAAATATATAATTCAAGCACATAAGTCCATAGCTGTGATGGAAATTTTATACTAAGTCTGTGAGTTGCCAGCTATACCTGATTCAGAATGGAATTTTCTCTTCTACTCTTTAAAAGAACAGCAGTATTTAAAGCAGAACTGACTGCCTTAATCATTAGCCCAAATTACAACAGCATCACTGCATTAACTAATTCTTTGCTGCAGGATTCCTTGCAAAATATGAACATGCTCTTTTCATATCAAGAAGCATTTATATTAAACCACCCGAGACTTTCACCTTTTACAGCTTTGCAATGCCAAGCACAGGCATGACAAACTGATAACACATTTTTAAATCCTGCCATCTCCCTATTAAATAAAGTTGCAAGAGAATGTCTTAAAGCATCCATTCTAATAATCAGATTTTGAAAGATGTTGATCATACTATAATAGTGTCAGTCTGGGTTCAAGCTCATGAAACATCTAGATGTAGGGACTGGTTATGGTATCAGAAACGACATGAGTAAAAAACCTTTTTTCTTATAATTTCTTTTACAAATCCATGTTGGGGAAGTTTTCTACCCTCAAAAAATACAACTTCACTCAACTCTACAGATGTGTTTCTCTAATAACGAGCATGTTATTAATCACATCAGACTCATAATATCAGACACAGTATGTGGATGATCACATACTATGATAGTAAATGCTATGAGTACAACGCAAGATTCATTTTAATAAGCACCATCACTAATTTTCATAATGCAAAAGAGAATCTGGAATGACCAAATGCCCTTCCAGAAAACATCTGCATATATTCACTCTAAAAAATTAATTAAAATGCACTATTTCCCATGATATCTGAAGCATAAATCACTCCTTTGACAAGCTTTCAGTGAAAACTGATGACAGTACATTTGAGTACAAATCAGGCTTCGTAATTCTGACATCCAGAATGATTTTAGTTTATTAATTTTAAGGTGAACTTATACCAGTCTTCGGATGTTACCTCTGAGTCAATACAAGAACTGTTCTTTCATCAGTTTTGTAAAATATAAACTTCCCCCCCAGTAATTTAATTTTTATTCATCTAAAACTAGTTTGCATTATAAAATGGTAAGATAAAACTATTTACGCTGTCAATCCTCAGAAACAAATTAACCCTTTTCAACCTAAAAAAACCCACTCAAATTTAAAGTCTTTCAGTTGAATTTTGCTAAAAATAACCAGAGATATCTGGCTTGGAAATAGGATTCATAATAATATCTAACAAACACAGAGATGACAAACCGCATTGCCATACACTGCCCTTGCTAACTAAGAGTGCAAACTCTGTGAGGAAACACACCCACGTACAAAACAGTATTGGACATCTGTGTTTTAAATAACATAGTGCACTGCTGTAACAGAAGGAAGAAATCTCAGATGTGAGAGTGACAATGTGCATCATCTATCAAAGAATTCCAATCTGGACTTTTTTTATTGTAATGCTTAGAAAAAAATCTGTTGTTTATAATATTAAATTGTTAGTGAAGGTTTATTTGAAATACAGTTGCATGGACTACTAGAGTGGGGAAAGATTAAAAGCATATTTGAGAGAGACAATGCTTACACTGCACATAATCAGTCACGCTGAGAATTACGAGCACAGTGTTCTGTTCATTAGAGCAGAGCTCACTAGAATCTCTGCAGAAAAATCAGCCTTTTTCATTACAAAAACTGTTTTCAAACTAGCTTATCTGCACTGTTTGCAACTTCAAGGGTTCTCATTGTTTTTTTAGAATACAAAACTGTTGTACAGTTACGCTGGTAAAAAAACAAATCCGTAAAAAAAAAGAAAATACTTTGTGAACAGTTATTAAAAAGAAGTAACAATCTCCTCTGCTAAAATCACACAGGTACATGGGAGGATTTAAGGATTCTATATATAAGTTTATGCAACATGTTGGTTTTTATCATAAGGGGTTTTTTTATTAGTTTATGCAATAGAAGTGAAATAGCCTGATAAATAGCAAGAATTAATTTCCCAGATTCAACTGCAAAGCCTTTCAATATTCCCATCTATAAAATGTGAATGGTGGCAGCCAAGAGTGAATACAAGTCCTTAAAAAACTATCTGGAAAATTCTACATCTTCTTTATTACATTTTCCCTGTCTGATGACTGATTAGACACTTGCGCTATTGTCTCACTCCAAATTAAAGATTCAATCTTTTGATACATCCAGAAGTCATGAAAAGGGGGAAAAAAAAAGTAGAACAAGTGCAGTACCTAAACTCTGCCACAAGATAGCAATGCTTTACAAGTAAAAGCAGCGTCAGCAGCCGGTGATTCTGCTCCCCCCTACTCTGCTCTGAGGATAGCCCCCCTCCAGTGCTGCGTCCAGCTCGGGGGCCCCCAGGATAAGGAGGACATGGACCTGTTGGAATGACTCCAGAGGAGGCCTCGGAGATGATCTTGGAGCTGGAGCACCTCTGCTCTGGAGACGGGCTGGGAGAGTTGGGCAGGTTCAGCCTGAAAAACGTTCAGGGGAGACCTTATTGCCCCTTCCAGTCCCTGAAAGGGGGCTTACAAGAGTGATGGGGACACACTTTTTAGCAGGTCCTACTGCAATTGGACAGGGGCAATGGTTTTAAAGTAGAAGAGGGGGAGATTTAGACTAGAAGAAATAAATTTTTTTATGATGTGGGTGGTGAAACCCTGGCACAGGCTGTCCCATCTCTGGAAACATTCAAGGTCAGGTTGGACAGGAACTAAGACAATCTTCTTCTAGATAAAGATGCCCCACCTCATTGCAAGGAGGTTAGACTAGATGGTCTTTAAAACTCCCTTCCAACCCAAACCATCCTGTGATTGTAAGTACTAGGTTAGTAAACCATCAGGGTAAGATGCAAGGTGAGTTAAGAAAACGCATCTGCATCGCTCAGAGCTGCTTAACAGCATCACTAGTCCAGTCACTGAAGATATCTGACAATTTCTATTTTAAGTCTCTGAAACTAATTTTTGCAAAATTAGGAAATGAGTAACATTATTGTATAAACCTGTCATCTCCTCGTTAAGCATTTTAATAAAAAAGCAACAGTGAAATAGAGTAAGAAATGTGAACAGCCACATACATTATGGATTGGTTCCCTGTTTCTACACATAAACCATGCAAAACCCATACACAATGCTAAAAATGCATACAATTTTCAGATGTGATAGGAGCCTCATGACATCAGCCATATCAGCCAGGATGAGTAAGCGAGTGACAGCAGAAAGCAAGGCACGAGCAGCCCGCACCATGGTGCCCCGCTTCACTGAGGAACACGGGTCATCAGCAAACTCCGAAGAGGCGATTCTCATTGTTTCTCCTAGAATTAAAAAACAAAGAAAAAAAAATTTTAATTAATTTTTTCCCCCAGAAATTATAAACCACTCAAAAAGCTAACTGGTTGTAAGAAAAAAAATGAATGGCTTAGTTAGTGAACACTGAGTTCCTCAGGAGAAACTTTTTTTTAAAAAAACAAACACATACAGCAACTGCCTCAATACTCTTGCCCATTTTCCCTTTATTCCTCAACTGTTCTTCTACAGCAGCCACCTGTAACAAACTAAAAAGTAAACGAACACACCAAGAGAAACTGCTAAGCACAATCAGCATAAACAAGAAAAGCAGGAATATGAACTTGCCACTGCTGGTAGGGAGAGCAGGACATAGCACCCCAACAGTATCATCCCAATTGTAGCTCTCTATGTCTCTGCATTCCAGCTACATCCTTCTCCTTCACTCCTCTCCCCAGACCTTGACTCCTTATTCAGACACTTACTCTGCTCTCCTATTAAACATTTTTGTTTTCCCCTCCAATTATAGAAAATTACAAAACCTTTCAGGTTGGAAAAGACCTTTAAGATCACTGCAGCCAACTGTTACCCTAGCACTGCCAAGTCTACCACTAAAACATGTCCCTAAGCACCACATGTACATCCCTTCAGGGATGGGGCTCCACCACTGCCCTGGGCAGCCTATTCCAGAGTTTAAAAACCCTTCGGGTGAGGAAATAATCCCCAATATCCATTGTAAACCTCCCCTGGTGCAACTTGAGGCCATTTCCTCTTGTCTTATCGTTTGGTACTTGGGAGAAGAGACCAGCCCCCACCTCACTACAACCTCATTTTCAGCAGTTGTAGAGTCAAGAAGGTGTCCCCTCAAGCCTCTTTCTCCAGGCTGAACAGCTTCAGTTCCCTCAGATGTTCCTCACAAGACTTGCTCCCTAGAGCCTTCACCAGCTTTGTCCCTCTTCTCTGTACATGCTCCAGCCCCTCAATGTCCTTCTTGCAGTGAGGCACCCAGAACTGAACAGAACACTTGAGGTGCAGCCTCACCAGTGCCCAGTGCAGAGGGGCGGTCACTGTCCTGGTCCTGCTGGCCACACTATTCCTCATACAAACCAGGATGCTGTTGGTCTCCTTGGCCACCTGGGCACACTGCTAGCTCATATTCAACCAGCTGTCAACTAACACCCCCAGGTCCTTTTCTGCCAGGCAGCTTTCCAGCCACTCTTACCAATGCCTGTAGCATTGCTTGGGGTAACTGTAACCCAAGTGCAATTGGGTTGAGCCTCACTGAATCTTATGACTCCCTTTCTGCCTAATATTTCTATGACTTACTATGCAGCCTTCTCACTTTACCTGTTCACCGTTGATATCCCCATTGCTGCCTCTCTGTGGACAAAGCAAAATTCTCTTGTACGACAAATGAAACATGCTGGTACCTGGACATACTATTCCTGTTGCTGGAATTAAACAAGTATCTTATTCAACGTGGTACCTGGTAACTAAATCAAGATTTTAAAGGATGAACTTTACTACTACTTTTTAGGAGTGGAAGCATCAAGAAATAATAAACAGCACTTAACACTCCCAGCAGTGAAAGCCTTGAGCGCTTTCTATAAACCTGAGATCTAACAGCTTCAGCTACTAAAGAAAATAGGTTTTTTAAAGTGGTAAGACTAGGACTAGGTTAAAATGTGGCAGCAAAAGGAAGAGAGGGAGAAGCTGAAGGAAATATCTGATTGGAAAGACGGGTGAGCCAAAACAGCACAAGGCATTCAGGGAAGCAAGATACCAGTGGCAAAGGCCTTGAAATCAGAAAGTAGCGTTTTTTTCCTCCTTATTCACAGCAAGGGTTAACTTGTATAACACTGTATAACTTAAAAAAAAAAAAAATCATAACCATCTTCCAAAGATTTGATACTCTAATTTAGTGCAACACAGAACATGAAATTCAGCCAAAAAGGTAAATGTTACGTTAAATTACACAGAAATGTGGTTAACATCACAAGGAGATCAGGCAAATTCTGATATGTAAGAAAGACAGTGTGAATGAAAAATAAACAGCACACCACTGGAAGTCAAATAAACTAATAGTTTAACACAGTGGTAATGGAAAAATAATGACAGGTATTTTTTCCTTTGGTATATGACTCATGGAAGACAGTGAAGGGACTTCCATCAGACTCTTTTTTTTGTAACTATCAGAAAAGCAACAATATAGTGCACAGACCATACACAAGTGTAGAACATATATCAGCCCATCATTTCCCAAAACAATACCAGACACCTAAAAATAGATTTTCCACTAATCATCTGGAAAACAGGAAGGTGCGTTTCTATCTCACAAGTTAACTTGCAAAACAATATGGTCCTAGATATAGGAAGAGGAACCTGGGCCTATCATTACACTAAATTCTAAATATTTATGCTAATAACAATATTTTAAGCATTACTATAACATCAGATCTGAAATCCAGCTGATTCCTAGATGTGATGTCAACATTAAGGATGAATTGACTAGAAAACAAAACAAACTTTCCGGAAAATTCTGAGTGCCCCAGAAAATTTCACCTATTCAAAAAGCATGGTGTTTGAGTTAGAATGTTTTTGAATAAGCTATAATCTTAAAAAAAAATGTTATGAGTGTCGTTCTAGGCAACAATGAAAACAAGCACCACTGGCTAGAACCTTCATCCTTGGAGGAAATGGGTGATTGCACCACCTTACTTATTAGCAGTGTCAGTTGAAAAATAGTGATCTTCAAATGCATCATTTTCCTTCATAATTCATGAAATGATAGAAAAATTATTAATTAAAAATAGAAATTGAGACGATACCATTAATCTGATCTATGAGTATGAGAAAAACATTTGGGTATTTTAATGGCCTTGAAAAAGCTATGGAAGCCAGGCTGCTACAGAAGCCTCTAATCCCAAATCCTAGGTGCTCACTGTCTTTGCAGTCAGAAGCTACTTGGCTGTATCTGTACCCTGTCACGTGCCAGCTGATGAGTCTTGCTCAGAGCCACTTCTAATCAGGTTAAACTCTGCTGTGCTGATGACTCAAGATCTAAGCTAGTGTAGCTGCATAGGGCTCCCTGCTGTTAGGCAGCTTTACTAAACACAGACAATTGTGGATCTCTCCAAAATGTGTTATGTTCTGCTGTGTAGACTTGTTAGAATCAAAAATTAAAATAATCTAGTCCAGCTATGGAATAAAACAAGCTCATTGATACTTTACTTGGAATTATACTGTGGCTATGCCAAGCAAAAACTGATTTTTAAGACAATCTACAGACTGAGTTTTCTTTATACTGTTAAATTTGCTAAAAGAAAACACCAAAAACACCGTGTGCAAGTTTTTTGTTGTTTTTTTTTGTTTGTTTGTTTTTTAAATTCAGCATTCTCTAAATGCATCATAAACTTTCAGCAGTTTCTATATTTAGGTTGGGTTATTATGACCTTCTTTTCAAATCACAATTTTATTAATTCACATAATAAAAGTTTATGCCTGCACAGCTGAATTAATATGTTTATGTTAATTTTCACCTGTCTTGCTACTATGCTGCCTGAAAACCCACTTGATGGTATTTTCTCCATGACACTTGCAATCAGAGAGACACAGCATGTGCTCTGCCAGTGCTCCACACGCATAACCCAACCAGCCAGACAGTGGCACAGCCAAGGTTGAATGTCACCTGCCTTGCTCTTTGTGTGAGCACAAGCCTGAGTTTTTGTTTTGTTGACAATTTTTTTTAAAATTAATCTCTTTTATTATGTTTACATGCTGTTGTATAAGTTGAAACTGGACAACAATTGAAATATATTAGGAGTACCAACAGATCAATAATTACATGAGCCTCATTTCCCTAGGAAATCAGGCTGAAAGAAAAGTAAATGCCATTTCAAATGAGATTTTATATGAACCCAAACTTCACCATTATTTAAATAAATAAATCCTGTTTATCATCAGACTAGAAGCTCAGGAAGAACTTTTAATGTGAAATCAAAGCACGTTTACATTGCTTTTAAGACCATTATAACAGCATTAAAAAAATCCCAGATGACAACTTCCCATAAAACAATGCAAATAGCAGAGGCGTGACTTAAGGCAGCCACAGTGAATAATTCCCATCAGAACTCTTTTCCTTATTATATGACCATTAGGACCATAGGTACTCATTTATAATTTGTTTGCAATGTGTCTTGGATGATAAAGCTGATAATACACAACTTCAGTAGAAAAATTCAAATGGCTCATTTCTAATGCTGCATATTTTTCTTAGATTTCCATAAGGTTGCCAAAACTCTCAAAAGATTTCTTAAAAGGAACAAACAATCATTATCAGATAAAGTGAAAACAAAACAAAATTCTAAATATGCTGAAACGCTCAGCATCACCAAATTTTAGGTACCTTCCCTCTGCAGAAAAACAACGAGTTTTTTGTGGAGGACCACCAAAACTTGCTGTACCTACACTCCCATGCCTTTCACAAGCATGCCAAAAAAATCACTGAAGCTAGGACTGAGGCACTCTGAGGCCACAACTATTTTTCTAATGCATAATTTACATCAAACAGTTATTGGAAAAAATTATCAACTACTCTTGGCTGCAAGCAAGTTAAAAATTGGGCATAAAGTTTACACCGCTACTACTATTATTGATATTTTTGTTTACTACTATTATTGATATTTTTGTTGTTATTATTACTCTTCTGTCAGCAGCTCAAAATATTCCATGCAAAAAGAAAGGCTGAGTGCAAACACAGAATAGCTTAGAATCTAGTATGTCGGCAAGGGTTAGATGCTAATTTCCTAACCTAGGAATTTGATCCACAATGTGAATTCATCTAATCAGTGTAACAGCTGGGAAGGCATCATATTCCCTTTGGTTGTTTATTAAAGGAAACCAACTATCACATGCAGAAAAAGCTTGATCCAATGTGGACTTTCAGAGCAAATCCAGATGACAGAACCCAAGGAAATAGATGTAGCTGTACGATAAGCTCAGCAAGGCCTTTTTGTTATTTAAGCTCTAAGTTGGATTCGGATGAGCATCCAGTTTTATACATGAAAATATCTGAACTTTACATATACCCAAGGTGAGATGGCAAGTTCAGATTTTACAATCATCAGATGCCTAAGAATTGTTTAGCTTCCATTTTGGTATCAAAGAGATGTTATTGTTTTCTGCCATATTATAAGCATTTAGGTTTAGGTAAATATTAATATCGAACTATAGAAAAAAGGAAATGATATTTGATAATTAACCAGCAGCACCAGGAAAGCAATCAGGAAAATTATGTTTTTAGGCTTGACTATCCAAGGAGATAAAACCAACAAAGAGGTTTTAAAATCAACACTGGCAGACAGAGGGGAAATACATGGAGGGTCAAAACAGTTTAAAAACTTTGGTGTAATTATTTGCCTTAAAAAATTAAAGTTAGGTGAAATAAATCTTTTTTAAAATAATTAAGTAGACAGTGTTAAATAGACAAAGCAAAAAGCATCAATAGAAGTGTTTATAGCAGGCTGCTTAAACACTATAAAAATCTAGTAGTTCACAATTTAAAATCTATATAGGCTAGAAAGCCAAATGTAATTGGGAAGGAAGGACTGTCTATCTCAGTACTAATTAACATATTTTTGTCATCGTACAGCAATGGTGTCAAACTACTCTTAGGCCAAAGATAATGTTGGAACTGCAGTTACTCAAATTATTTTTTCAGAGAAACCTTTTTATGTGGAAAAAGCCAAGCCAACTTTCATTTACCCTTTTCTTTTCAATTCATTTCAAGTTATTCTGTAATCTATATTAAATTACTTTCAGTGACAATTAGGTCAACACAAGAAACACGGATGTCTTGAGTCATCAGGACTACTTCCTTGCCACTGCCGAGAGTCATGTCCTAATATAATTAATAATAATCTTAATATGATAATAACTACCCTCACAAACTTATCAAGCTTCCATCTTAAAAGCAGCTCAGACATTTAACCCAAATTAATCTTAGTGAAAGTAAGAAACTCATTCCAAAATGAACTCCAGAACCTGATGGGGTTTTTTCATTAGAAGCACTTTGATTCCACACAGACTGTATTTGTGGATAATTTATATCCATTTCTTCTCCTGCCCCCTTTGTCCTTGAATTTAAGTAAGTATTCTTCTTCACTGTGTTTCCCATTTTCCCGTTTTCATTTCATATATTTTTGTGATGAGCCATGACAGATTAAAGGCAGCATTTCAGTCTTCCCTTCTGCATCAAATATCCATTCCTATAATTATTTCAGCAGCCCTAGGAAACAATTACACTTCTGGAATACATGTGATAAGATCGGCAGTTTTCTAGGAGATGCCACTTGCAAATACAAGAAATACTTAACTTGATACCTCACAGCCTTCACATATCATGTTTTGGTTGGCAAATAGTGTCTGACATTTTCTTGCTAAGACCCATATCCTAAATTCTTGGCACCTCACTTGGGGAAAAAACTGTGCATTTGATTTATATTTTGTAAATAAGGCATCTTAGTTGGATTAGTGATTTAAAGAACCTAGAACATTCAATGGAGAAAGTCCCCATTAGCCACAGTAAGAAATGCCCATCATAAGAAAACAAAACAAAGCACCCAAAACGAAAAGTAACTAAACCAACTCACCCTGCACTCCCAAAAAATCCCAACCCTCAAAACTGAAATCCATCTTAATTCCTGAATTCCAATGATTACTGGTAGAACTGCTGCTTGTGTGAAATTAGGACTCCTATCTGTTTATTGTGCTTACATCCATTTTGAAGGGGGGGAAGGTTTTAATTTCTTTTAGAATTATTTTATTTTTGCATAGTGCAGCCCAGGATACCATTGGCTGCCTTTACAGCACTGCCTGCAAGAGGAGGGAGGTGATCCTTCCCTTCTGCTCTGCACTGAGGTGCCACATCTGGAGCGCTGTTTCCAGTGCTGGGCTCCCCAGTACAAGATAGATGTGGAGCTGTTGAAGTGAGTCCAAAGGAGGCCATGAAGATGATCATGGGCATACTGAAGAAAGTCCAGCAAAGGGCCATGAATCCATAAAGTTGATGGAGGAACGGGATTACTTCTGTGAGGAGAGGCTGAGAGAGCTGGGGCTCAAAGAAACAGTCTTTCCAGTTGTGCCCAGTGACCGGACAAGGGGCAGAGGGGCACAAATTGAGACACAGGAGTGTCCCTCTGGACATCAGGGAACTTTTTTTGACTGAGGGTGACCGAGCACTAAGACAGGTTGCCCACAGAAGTTGAGGAGTTCCATCTTTGGATATATTCAAAAGCCATCTGAACACTATCCTAAGCAACCAGCTCTAGGTCACCCTGCTTGAGTAGGAGGGTCAGACCAGGTGACTTCCAGATATGCCTTCCAACCTCAATCATCGCCTGATTCTGTGAATCCAGTAACAGCCACATAACAAGCCACTTTACTGAATTAAGTGAGGACTAGATGTGTCCAAATTATTATTTAGCTTCTGTGATCTCATCAGCCTGAGAAGATTCAAACCTGCAGCTACTGTCTCACAACACCACTATAACGGCACTTTGCTTGCTCTGATAGGATTTACCTGGGGGACCTACTCTATCTATCCTTTCTTGAGGGGTAATGCAAGATTAGACTTAGTCATACTCATTTTCTCCTAACAAAGTTACAGCACCAAGAAATGAGGTCTTTCAGTCTTGGGTCTCAAAAAAACCTGTTTCCCTTAGGTTTTCAAAATAAGATGTCTTTTTTAATTTGCATATCAAATTCAGGTACTCATGGATGAGCAGTTAAAAATGTCTTTACTTGATTTAACCAGAATGTATACATAAAAGTCACCTGTTAATTCAAGTATTACAAGCTTAACTTCTGCAAAAAGTTATCAACAGTTGATTGCAAAGGTCACCAAAATTATGAATGATTTGGTATAACCCAAAAGCTGAACATTTCAAAAAACCCCACAAAACAAATATCAAAAAGGCAAAGGGAACGTACAGTCCACTGAATGTCTCATCCCGAGTCCTATTCAAATTTCTACTCCTAATCATTAAAGTTTTAAAATGGGGAAAAAAGGGATTTTTTTTTTTTTTTCCAAAATTGAAAATCAATCTGAGGGAAAAAAAATAAAACAGAAAACCAGATGAACATAACAAATTATATATTTTTTCCTACCAGTGGTACCACTGCATCTGGATCTTATCAGCTCTTTCCCTCAGCTGCTATCACCTAACATTTAACATTACTGACAAAACCAAATATTTTGATGATGGCTTCTTTAGGACTAGTATGTGATTTGCAGTATCCTGAAAAACAAGGGCACAATTGCTTGCTTTGTTTTATGGATAATGAACTTCAACAATTTTCTTATGCTACATGACTAAGTTGCTGTGTCAATAATTGTGTTTCCTTTGCCTGACACACAAACACATCCTTGCTGCCTCCACTGTGTCAAGTCTGGCAGACTTTTCCACTATGGTAAACTGGTTTTCTATAAACTAGCAAAAAATTAATGAGACAAGAAAATACCAATTTTCTACTTGGTCATCAAACCAGACTGTCTCTTGCATCACACAAAATGCCAATGCCAACATGATGGGTAGAAAACTAGTTGAAAAATAATTGTAAACTGTAAAGTTTTTAAGTAACTTCAATTTCATGCAGTTTACAAAAAAAAAAAACCCAAAAAACAGGCCTGTAGAGATAGATGCATTTCATTTACACACGTGAAAAGCTGCCAATTTTTAAACACCACCCCCTATGGAAATCACTGACTGGACTTGTGGGTAAAGAAGATATCTTCGAAAAAAGCAACTCCTACTTTAGTCTAGTGCGAGTTGCTGGGGATGGCATACAAGAAAAGGAAAAAGGGATGGCTGAGAGGTACGTACTGCCAGTAAGTATATATATATCCCCACCAAAAACTGTGCCAGTAAGCAAGTTTTTGGTGGGGACATATAAACAAAACTGGCAGAGTTTTTGGTGGGGATATATAAACATGCTGCGTACTGGAACTTTTGAAATCATAAGCAGACTCAAAGGCAAGCATCTACCTATGAAGAAAGGAATGGATTAAAAGTTCTCAACGGTAAATAGACTAAGGAAATGCCATTTTTACAAAGCCTTGATGTGTTTATTAAGAGAAAGACTGTGGGCACAGAGGAGCAATCCAGAGGGCAGCTATGATCACTAGGGGGATGCAGACAATACTCCAAACACCTGGAAATCGTTAAGGAAACAATGACAGCTTGATTGGATGTACCATTCCTGAGCAATTCTCAAATGGAAGAAATTAATAAAACTATGGTCTAATTAATCCATCTCTTTCAGATTTTGTCTTTTGTTTTACACGTCTAAGACTAAAAAGACGTGAGAACTGATCCATGATCTAATTAAAGGATTTTAGAGTGCTCTCCTCGTAATTAGAGCAAAAGCATTGTTATGAAGCTATTCTAAATTATAATTGTGTATAGACTCAAACCAAGTTGCAGATTCCATGCAGAACAGCATTGATGATACTAAATGATAATATGATAGACCTGAATAACCCATAATTGCTAATAGGGTATATTTAAATAATGTAAGCAGGTTTTTTTATCCTTTCCTCACGGTTGCTGACTTGGTATTAAAACAAACCAACCCAAACCCTTCAGGATGCACAGATCTGCAAATTTACATAGAAACTCAAACACAGCAGGACCACCTACGGTCTGTTCCAGTAAACTGGCCAACAGTCAACTTTCTGATTCAGGAATAATGAACTAAATCTGGTCTTTGATGGTTGACTTCTCATTGTCTATATTCCTCCTACCTTAATAACCATATTGGCTATTTATATCCTAAAATATCTCATTTTGTTTACAGTACTTAAAAATCCATTCTCCGTAACTGAAAACAGTTCATTTCAATAGTAATCTCCATATGACATTGTATAATCATTTGTTAAAATTTGGAAAGTAATTTGTAGAGTATTTTCATACTGAAGAATGCTTCCTAAATACTAAATATAAATATGCATTAAAAATGCTATTCTTGATTTCCCAAAGCTTCACAGAAATGGCTGTTAAATCTTCATCTCCCCTTCCCGAACACTTTTCTTCTAAAGCTTTATGGTTATGTCCTTTCAACTCATTTCCCCTTTCACTTGCAGTTGGGATTTTGTTCTCTGTCTGGGGAAGAATGACCACTGTTCTCATCGTATTAATAGATTTCAAGGCCACAAAAGGCGATGTATGATTTAGCCTGATTTTTCCCATTACATTTTCAGCTACACGAGCTGTGTCTCTCTGGAATTGATTATACAGACAATCTAGCGCACTAAATTTGAGTCACTTTACATTTGACATTTAGATAAGGTGATGGAAGATGAATCACTATGTATTTTAAAGCACAATGGATATTCTTAAAGCTAGTATGTATTTTAAATTCAATATTCACATTTAGATCCAATAGCACGTTTCTTCATTCACTTCACAGACCATTAAAATGCATAATTTTAATTAATCCAACTACTTCTTTCCCAAGGGACAGCAAAATACAAAAAATACAGAACTTTAAGATATTTAACCACATATCTATGCCAATCTAAACCAATTATTTCCCAAATGTTACATTTTAGAAAGAACTTTTCTAATTAATACTCAGATTAATAATGCATTTGAAACATCACTGATACATTTAAGTACAATAAAATATCAATTAAATTTCAATTAAAAAGTAAATTGTTTTGGATGTGAGAAGACATTGCTATTTCTAATCCCTCTGTGTCTGCAGCTCTCAGCTACTCAGCAGTTTAACATCCTTCAGGGATAAACTAATCAACTGATTAGACTCCACTGAACTGCAGAGCTCATGAACACCAACATGAATGTTTTAGATGTTCAACATTGTGGTCGGTGCTGGGGAACATGAAAACACACTGAACCTCTTAAGATACCAATAAACACAGAAGCAAACTTAATTCAAACGCATTTGAATTATAATGCGGCCTTATTTGTATCCTGGAAAAAGTCATGCAGCTGAACTTCAGTGATCTACAGAAAACAAGAAAGAATGCTTCTTTTTATCTTGAAGTAGCATCTGTATTGCCAAATTAGCTCTCTCCTTCCTTTGTTCCATCAGCCTGATAAATCCAATTGTCCGAGGCTGTGCAGAAGCTAGTTAGCACTCACACTTCAGCCAGCAGTAAAACCAATAAAAAAATATATATAAACCTTTCCAAAGAAAACTAGGTGCACTTCTTTGGGTAGTTCAGATACTGAAAGTGGCAGGACTGTTTTTCAACCATCAGTATGAAGCAGAAAAGATTTCGGCCATGCAGCAAGATACTGGCATGCATGATTCAGCACTGCAGGAAGCCTGCTGTTTCTTTGTTCAGCTGTAGTTTTTCCACAGCTTCTATGTTTATTCTAAGAAGTTGAGATTTTTAATTAAAAAGAAGTATTTCCTCCTTTGCCAGATAGATGCAGAACTGAGACAAAAAGCACATTCAAAATGAGAAGAATATTTCCTCACATAAACAAGACAAATCCCTTCAAATAACTACAGGGGCAATTACTCAGAAACATTGCCAACTCTTTGGTGAACTGTGCCTTGTAAATTCCTTGAAAACAAAATCACTGTAAAAAAGGACTAAAATGAATGTAACTGACAAAAGAAAAATCTTTTCCCGTTAATCCAAGCACTTACAGTCCTGAATTTAATAGTTGAATGGGTTTCCAAACAACAACTTAGGAATTTCAGAGAGAATTGTGATTAATAAAACTTGAGTGAAAGGGCTCACATATAGAAAGGAACTACATTTGGAAAGCACAAACAACTTTAACAGACACAGAAAAGGAAGCCATCTAAGAAAAGTCTTGTGGCAATCTCCATCTGGCAGAAAGATTCCATCATTCTAGATATTACTTTCATTCTGGGGCTTGAAGAGGTTTACAAATATTGTACAGCCAAGAAAGGTAGCGGGTAGATTATATCTATGCCCTAGGCACTACAAACTAAGTTCAAAATCATAATTAGAATCAGTTCCATCATTCTGCATTAATCAAAAAAAAAGAAACACCCTACGAAAACTTAAGATGAGATTGATATTTTTTTGAGATAAGCCTCAGTTTCAAAGTATTGATATTTTTCACCAAGCCCTGTTTCCTTAACAGAATTTATCAAAAATTCCCAGAGAGCTCTGAGAAGTGACAGAGCAACAAGTTACTGATGTCAGCTCATGGGAAGCACCATGAGGAGGTGGGTAGGATTGATGAGATTCATCAGTCTAGCGAATTGATCAGTTCACTAAGTGTTTTAGGGGGTAGAGTTTGTATCTGTGCTAATTTATGCTTTTTGTTATACTTGGTTCCTATCTGTGGATGACTTGACAGAAGCAGTAGAAGCTGGCTCTGAACAAAGTTCCAGGCACACTGTAGCCTAGAGATTAATATTTCAAGAGGTGTTGCTGCTACTGTTCATCCAGCTTTTAGAAGGAGCCTGAGGTAATGGGAAGGGGCAGATTATTAAAATGATAGAGGCAAACAGCATATTCCTAACATCACTATTAAAAATCTGGGGAGAGAATAAAGATGACTAAAAATAAAATTTAGAAAAGCCTTTCTGCAACACCCTGACTGGGATTAAGAGAACAGGCATGTTAATGTTGACAACTTTAGGGTTTTGTGATCAAGACAGAAAAATAAAAGAAAAAGTTTAAATATACAAATTGAAAAAGTTACTCCAGTATGAGAGCATAAGAAATGAGAAAAGCAGACCAGGGAGAATCACCAGTATGGGAAAGCCCACAGTAGAGGTATGAGACAAGATAAAAGAAAGAAAAAAACATAGGCTACAAACAAAAGCACTAGCAGGTTTACACAGAGGAAGAGCTAGAAGGTACTACAGCACTTTTAAAGAATTTCGCTATTTCATTTCTACTGTGTGTTCACATAATCTGCACACATTATTTACGATAACTTATATTTGGGACCCAAAGAACTTATGTTTACACCATAAGTGTGCTTCTCAAGGATTTCTGAAATCATGCCCAAAGCATCAACCTACATGGAAACTGAGTCTGTCTTCCCAAAACCAGGAGAAAATAAATCAAAGACTACAGCAATCTTTCATCTTGACTTGGTAACGCTTTAATAACCTCACACCTTGTTGCCAGTGTCAATCAGAATTCATATACCATACAGGTGTTAATATAACACAGCCCCCTATAACTATACACGTTGCATGAACATTTAAAAACTACAAGAGCTTCTGTGCAGATGGACAAAGAGAGAACTCAACTTCATGCTGGGAAATTGCACTCTAGTTCATGGATCAAAATGCAAAGCCCATCTATGGGCCACCACCACCACACAGGAAGGCAGATCAGTATGCATTGTATAATAAATGGTTCATAAACATGATGGGGGTTAGATTTTTAGAGAGAACAGAAGGAAAACAATAGTGAGAGCTGTGAGTATAGGTGTCACTACAGAAGTATATTAAGAAATGTGAGAGCTTACCTCTCAGGAGTAGCCATCAGCTGCATCTATTTGATGCACTTGTCAAGAGACATTAGCCAATACAGATGTCTATGCTATCCTAGCTGTAGTATCTCTACTCCTTAAACTAGCATATTTAGAAGTAATGGAGTATTTCTACTTCAATATTGAATTAGAAAAAAAAAAAAAATCCTCCCAAAACATCACCAGCCAAACAAATTACACATCTCTAGTTTTCACTGAGGCAAAGGCAGAAAAACAATTGGATTAGTCAAGAAAACTGTAGCCAAAGTACAGCAGAAAAAAGAAAACAGTTAAACAGGGAAAGGGAAGTGAAAATAAAGACCAATAAAGAAAGAAAAGAAAACGGTTGTCCTATCATGCAGCCTGAAGTTATCCTTTGGATAGAATTAAAAATGGGCCAAAATAATTTTCTAGAGTACCATGTCTTATCCTTGCACTCAACCAGGTCACGTATGCAGGGACACAGGACTGGAAGGATTCCTAGATCATGTCTCGCTACTTTCTTCAACCTGCAAGCACAGGTCTTCCAGTATGCACCATACACAGACAGATTTATTCTACAACTCACTCACCTCCTTCTGCCTGTGCTATTGCAATGCCTGGGTTATTCCAGAACCTCATTCCTCTGACTTTGAAAGTTTCCTTTCATTTCTCAGCACAGGTCTTCCAGTATGCACCATACACAGACAGATTTATTCTACAACTCACTCACCTCCTTCTGCCTGTGCTATTGCAATGCCTGGGTTATTCCAGAACCTCATTCCTCTGACTTTGAAAGTTTCCTTTCATTTCTCAGCATATACTATTTATATATTTCTATGCAAACATTGTATGAGGAATGTGTACCTATTCGTTTCATTTCTGTGTTATAGTATAAATTCAACAGAATTTCTGGCATGCCCAGATACCTATAAAGGACAGTCCTAATGCCTGAACAGTTTGGGTTGTTTTTTTTTTTTTTTCCTCTAGCTGCACAGAGGCAGAACAAATAGAAAAAGGGCTTATCTGCACAGGAAGCATTCTTGGAGGTAGAAGCATTCTTGGAGGTAGAAGCAAATAGGGAAGGGGCACAACACAAGACAAATAAAAGACAAAAATGGAAACAGCTTCAGCCACTGTGGAATAATTGTTGGAGGTGACTTAGAAATTAAACTTATGTTCACGCTTCAAGAAAATTTTCATAATTCAAGAAACTTGCTGAGTGAAGAGCAGCTGATACGCCAAGTTCCCTACACAATCTTAAGAGGCTGGCAACATCAGATAAGCTTGATGTGCTGACTGGGAGAGAACAGTACACAGAAGGTAGAGTGGAGTGAGACACAATGGACTGGCTCTATGATCCATGGGGACCTGGTGTGGCTGACCTCAGCCAGAACTGAACCAGAACTGAGCCCATCATCTTCCTGTCACGATCATGTCCTTTAGGTGAACTTTGCTCTGTATCTTTGTGATGGAAGATACCATCACAAAACATCACTGACTTCTGGGACCGGTCATTGGACTGAGTCTCTCTTCTCCGCCCCACATGGGGATGCCTTGGGTGAGATTTGAACACTTAGCTATGCCAGAAAACTTAGAAATCTCTATAGAGAATTATTTATGTTGCTGTATTGCTCAAATATTTTTGCGTAGCTTTATACTGGTTTAATGTTTCTGTATTATTTGCACCTGTTTTTGTGCACTGTGCATCATCACCAGCAATCCAAAGAATCTGCACTCTAATCTCAATAAACTGCACCATTTGCTAAATCCAGCCACGGTGGTTCCTACTGAACACAACCAAACCACCTGAGCCTGGCCGTGCTAGTTCATAGAATGCAACTAGACTGAGTGGTGCTTTTACTATTTGTGGATCCATAATCATGACAGCTCACTATTGAACGCATCCGGACTGACAGTGCTGAATTGGGAATCCAATAGCCCAGGTACTCCCAGCCCCTCTGATGTCTGAGGGCAAGCTGGAACTTAAGAGACTTATTTCCTGCCAAATTCCTTTACCATTTAACATGACAGCCAGTGGGAATTAACTGAATGGTAGCTTAATTCAAGCACATGCTTGTGGACAATCATAACTAGTACGTTAGCCATAAAATAACATCATGATCAACAGAATAAAATCAGAGTGATTTAAAACAGTAATGCCCAAAAGTAGCAGGTAAAAGGAAGGTAGGGTTGATGTATTTTTTGTGAAGAAAAACAACATAGGTTTAATCAAATACTGTAGAAGTCACATAATAATATAAACAGAGGCTATAAACTGAAGTCTCTGCAATTAAAATAAACATGAAAAAAAGCCAAGCACAGCTCCAAAAGTCAAACTGGAACAATTACGGATGAATGAGATTTGCAAACATCACAAATCAAAATCAGTGGAGAGTCTAGACTTTTATTTTTAGTAGTTATAAAAATAATTCTAAACTCCATAGGCACTACAGAACAGTTTCCTCTTCCAGTTTTCATATATAAACCGCAACCTAAGATCTTGGAGACCTATATTTAAAACATTTGTCTCTGACAAAGTGACTAAAACCAAGAAAGCATAAGATAGGTGGCAATCAGCATACTATAATTTGGCACTTCTCTGAGGAAAGCAGCACATACTATTTGATTGTAACATTTTATATTCCCTCCCTCTGTAAAGCATTACTTAGAATACTGGCCTTCCTAATACATAAAAATTGTAATCCAGACAAAGACATGGTCAAAACTGTAAATGGAAAGACAACTAATTAAAGTCTTTTATATATTGACCAAGTGCCTTTTAGGGTTCAGGCATTAGGAAGCGTATTTCAAATTTTCATGCTGTCATTTTGAGGACTTTTCTCATTGACTACCACTTTCTGAAACAGCATCCAAAATTAAAGCCTAAATTGTATGGGAGAATGAAGCTTCTTCACAACTGCTTTTAAATTTGCACGTCTGCCATGGAAATTTCAGTCAAAAATAAAGAACACAGAAGGAAATATACTTTAGGCAAGGAAAAGGACTGAGGAGGGTGCAAGGAAAGCTCCCAGGTAAAGTTTATTGCTCCAAGGATTGCTTATATCTTTCTCATTAAATATGACTAAGTAGCAAAAATAATCCTGGTAACATGGATCAGAACCCACGACTCCCACTTTTAAGATGAATTACAGCAGTATTTACAATCATATTCTGAATGTCAAAAACTTTGCTTCTTCTACCACCTCATTTACCACACTTACTCATTTTTTTTTGTATAAGCTTGTTAGTCACATTTTTAACCGCTCTTGAAATTTTCCAGTTACAGTCTTTGAAAGACTGAACAGCTTGTTTTCATCATTCAGCACAGTGAGGAGCACAAGGTCTGGGGAGGCGGAGGCAACAGGACAGGATAAGGGTGATGGTGGAAAAGGAAACTCATCTTTCCCTTTGGGTGAAGGTTGGCTTTGCAACTCCTTCATTCAAAGCAATGCAACTGAAGCACAAAGTATTGACCGAATCTCAAGCTCACCTCCTTGACTTTCTCCCTTGGATGGGCTACTTTCCAGTTTGAGTCTCCAAGACAATGTCTGTCCATGTCTCCAGATCACCCTCCACCCAGTTTCCCTAACCCTATCCACCGTTACATTAGACAGCAGGGGAAACTCCCATTACCTTTGCTCCACTAAAAAACTTTCATTGCTGCGATGGAAATTTGAGAGGGCACCTACACACAGTCATCTGAGGTCACTCCATTGCCAAGCTGAAAGGCATCTCCTTCCAAATACTTTCTATATGACTGAGGCTGTAAAATAACTGATCTTCTGGTTCAAAAGGGTGCAAACTTTTTCTTTTATTTAACATTGGGTTGAACAAAAAGAAATTCAGTTCAGAATTCCTGCCCAATGAATCAATAGTGATTTCAAGCAGTCAGATATGATCCAGATGATATTTCACTAGCACCTAAATTAGAACAGCTTCAAAAGGAGAGTCCAAGGTGCTCATCCCATGATGCTCTATAGCTTCATGGTAACAGATTTCTAGTGAGGGGTCACAGACTTCAATTCAAATCTCTATATTGAATTATGCACAGAGAGGACTTAAATACAGATTTCACGCCTGCCAGAAAATCTTCTTGCAGAACACTGTTCGTGGTTATCTTAAAACCTAATTAGAGACCGTATATTTAATATAGCTGGGGATTACTGACAGTGGACTAAGCCTACCCAGTTCTGGAATTACTGCTGGAAGGCTGAACAGTGGAAGGTAACTGCCTATGGTACCTCTTCCAATTTGTAAGACCCTATTTTTTATATACATATTTCTAAACCCTAGTGAAACTTTTGCAAATTTGACCCGAATTCATAAGTTTCATGCATACTAATACTACACTGTGATGGGTGGTGCAGTAAAAATATTAACTGAAATATATGCCCTAGTTACAATCCCTTGATAGTTTGTTTTTTGAGGATTTTTTTTTTTAAACTGTGGTGTATTTCTAGAATCTTTTCTCAAATAAAACTTTTCTTAACCAAAGTGTTTCTAAAAAGAACAAGAGGTAATTTTAGTATTTGATTTTAGAATTCGAGTCAAATATTCCTGGAAGAAAGAGTATTTCTTAAACTTTCAATTTGTGAGATAATTTAATTTTTGACAACTGTCAGAAGGTGA
Source organism: Porphyrio hochstetteri (assembly GCA_020800305.1). NCBI lineage: Eukaryota > Metazoa > Chordata > Aves > Gruiformes > Rallidae > Porphyrio > Porphyrio hochstetteri. Next base: position 6,694,887 of record CM036909.1, read on the forward strand.
CATCCTAAAGTAATTTCATTCTTCTCTGCTACAGAGTCATGATAGTAATAAAATCTTCAAGAAAGACAATATAAATACATGTATGATGAAAAAAGGAAAATTCACTTCATCATTTATATTATTTTTCTAACGTAAATCACTGAGCTTTTGCAATATCTGTCCAAACTGCCATATGAGAGCACCATATCAAGCTCCAGCCACCTTTTATTACAAACATTTCTGGGAGATGTAAGACACTTTCATAAATTAAAACTAAAAAGAGCTTAAATAAAACATTGGAAAATGAAATGAATACTAGAGAATTTCTAACTAAGGTTGTTAACAGAAATAAATCTTTTGAAAATGCTGCAGAGAATAAGCAGATGCTCTCAGTCATCAGCTGGCTTGAATAAGAGCCACTGTCGTCGTCAGCCCAAGACCATCTGAACCACTAACGACATGTACAGAAAGTCTCCTGTATGTATTTCTTTTTATATATATATTTTTAGCTTCCTGCTGAAGGCTACAGGGCTCATTATGGGGGAAGCGAGGGAAGCACAGGGCTTGTAAGGGGATATTAAGGGGAGGAACCAAAGGTGAGGAAAGGGAAGGATTGAGATGATTTGGGGAGGTAAAGGAATGCAGGTCTAAAAGGATAAAAGGGGCCACCCACGTGCGACCAAATAGCTGGTCAATGAACTTCTCTGGCCATGCTTTGGGCCAGGTTTTGAATTTCCAGCTGCTGGAGAGAACACAACATCTGGAGATAAGAGACATCTACTTCCATGTGTTTGTGTGACTTTGGGAGTAGGGCAACTGGGGAGACAAGAACTCAGAAGCCAGCTATGGGACAGACTGAGAAGCCAACCCAGGTACTGGAGGGATGTACTTTATAGATACAAATTCCCCACTAACGGCCCTTCAATCCTAATCAGCCAGCAAATGGAATAAGATATTTGGTGCTGTTGACTGTGTGTGAGCAACAAGTGTCTGATGTGTGGTCAGGCATGTATGTATAAATGAGCTCTATGTGTTCGTGCACATGTGCCTACTGAGAATCTGTGCTCAGCCCTGCCTGCACCTGGGACCACAAAGCTGCAGCAACCTCACTACTGGATTCGGGAAGCTCTGACACTGTATCTGTACAACTACTCTTGGAGAATCTATACAATATCTACTCTTTCATCAGAAGTGTTTTAAATCATTTCAGAGAAGGAACTTTAATGTCTTTCAGAAGCTAAAGTCCCTGAGATCTGAAAGATAATTGATGGATTTGAAAAACATGTGAAAGAGCTAGCACAGTATTTGCATAGAATGACATTTAGCATGCCACATTTCTTAGGATGAGCACTGCAAACATGAATAACAATTGAAGTTGCTTCCAAATGAAACAAGCAATTCCAAATAGATTAGGAGTATTTTTTAATAAACAGATCGGGTTTTCAGGCCGTGGCTTCAGCAACTTGTCAGATAAAAGATTTCAAATGGGACAGGCATGAGCTGTCAGAGAGATGGGGCAAAAGCAAGTTACAGAGTACCTCATCATAAGTAATTATTGCCACAGTACAGAATATATTTATTATAAACATAGGTTCTTCCAAAGTGCAGACCAAGACTTCCATTAAAAGGGCCGACCACGTCTCACTTCATCTTTCAGAAATGAATAGAAAGTCCATTGGCTCAAAGAACAACTTTCCAATCCTTTCTTTACACACACCTTTTTCCTCTATCTAGAAATAGCAGTCACTAACTCCTATAAGCAAAAATAAGACAAGTTCTTCTACTCAGTGAAGTAAAACTTAGGGAGAATACAGATTTAAGTGAAAACACTTTTCTAAAAAATGATTTCTCCAATCCTAACCCAGGTAAGAAACAGGTTATGTAGACAAATTCTAAACTATAAATATTAGTATCCGATGTATTAGCTTATTTTAAAGACTTCATTATTCCTCCTTCATACTTGCCAGATTCAAACCTGATATCCTAGAGCTCTTTCAGTCAACTCAGACTTTGGGAATAACAGTCAGCCAGAAATACTTTAAAAAAAAAAAAAAAAAGAAAAGCAGCCAAAAAAAAGCCCTAAAGCGATCAGTGCTTAGTTATTACAGCACAATACCTTTAAATATATTCAACTGCAGATCAACCTGTCATTTTGAATCCTGTCACTTGGACTCAGAGTTGAAAACAGATGCAGAAATCAGACAATACTTCATAATTTGCTTTCTCCATAAAAAGAATTTCCTCCTTTCCCACAAGAAGTAAGAGTTATATTGTGACAAGTCTTTTAATGGCTTTTACAGAAACATCCTCATGAAGTAATTCCACTTCCACATATTTTATAAACTAGGAAAAATGCTGAAGAACTAGCAGAAAGAAAGAGAGCACAAGCCTACATCCATCAGTTGAATTGTTATTAATCATATTAACCACAGTGTAACATATTCAGCTAAGGTTTTTAATATTTTAAAGGTAACTTTAGGTGTTACACCCAAACTGTTCCAGTAAATCTTTCAGATACTAATGGGTACAATGTTTTGGGTTTGGTTGGTTGGATGGTGGGGTGGATTGTTGTTGTTTAGTGGTTTGGTTTTGGGTTTTTTGTTTGTTTCATAAACAAATCAAAACAGAGAGAGTAGATTGAGTAAATAAGAACTCCTGGAAACTCTGTTGCAAATGACTCTGCTAAGCAAGTCCATCTCGGCCATCAACGTAACATGCTATATATGATGTTCACACTCTGGACTTACAAGCAAACAAGATGGGCTTAGTGGTAATGCTCTCAGTGTGAGAAATGGAAATTTAGGGGGGAAAGAGACAGAATAGGTCAAACTAAGTACAATCAGAAGGATGGATTAACAGAACTCTGTGAAACAGGCACCTAGAGTCAGAAGAATTCAGAGAGGAATGAAAGCTACTGTTAGAGAAAAGGAGACAAGGAAAAGAACCTTTTGTGAATACAGAACTAGGTTATGAGAAGAAGACTGAAGCAGGAAGGGTTAACAGGCAATGGAAGATCTAAGGAGACCATGAGATGGGGGAACTTTCAGGCTCTAAATTGCAAGACACACAAAATAAGTGTATGACCACTGAAGGTAGTAAAGAAGGGCAAATCACATGATGAGCAGCTGAGGGAGCTGGGGATGTTTAGTCTGGAAAAGATGAGGCTGAGGGGAGACCTTATCACCACCTACAACTGCCTGAAGGGAGGCTGTAGAGAGGTGGTCTCTTCAGCCAGGTGACAGGAGATGGGACAAGGGGAAATGGCAAGAAGCTGGGCCAGGACAGGGTCAGATTAGATACCAGAAACAAATCTTTTACTGAAAGAGTTTCCAGGCCTGGAACAGGCTGCCCAGGGAGGGGCTGAGTCACCTTCCCTGGATGTGTTTAAAAAAAGGGTAGATGAGGTACTTAGGGATATGGTTTAGCTTAGGATGGGAATGGTTGGACTTGATGATCTTAAAGGTCTTTTCCAACCTTGTGATTTTGTGAAAAGGAGGAAATGGAGGGGGAGTACAGAGGAGAGCAACATACAGTCCTCGGGAAACAGAGATAGCTGTTAGGAGCTCTTTAGGGTGGCTAAAAAAGAAAACTGATTGTATTAGAGGGCAGAAAAAAATAATCTAAAGAGTGAAAAAGCTTTAAGGAAGGCAAATTCTAGGCAGGGACTTTCTGCTTCAGTCAGGAAAGTCAAAACCTCCAGGCAACAAGTCTTAAAGCCTTGGGATAACACTCAACTGCAGGAACTGGGGCTTAGGAAGGAACTGTTGGTTAAACAAAGAAAACTGTACAATCAGTAAAGGCCTGCTGAAATACAAACTTCCAGCTGAACCAGGTTTAAGGCTCCAAGAATGCTTTGCATTCGACTAAGAGTTCATCAGTCTCTGGGAACACAAAACTGAGACAGCTGTTACTGGACAGTGCGTGTGGCCTTACAAACATGAAGACAGAAATTGTCTCTCCATTTCATGCCACTGTCATCAAAACCATAAGAGTTCAAAGGAGCTTAAACAGCATCATAATTTATTATAAAAGCAACCAGAATCACACATATATATGCGCTGGAGTTTGGTCCCACCAACTAAAATACACAGGTTCCCTACTTTTCTCCCACGGTAACTGAAGACAGGGGCAGCAGTAAGGAAGAATACCTTTCATAGGGTTTACCTTAAAATCTCCATTTTAAAAGTTTTTAAAAATAGGTAGTTTAAAGCACTAGAGTAAAGCAGCATAAATATCACTTTTTAATATGTTCCATCACAGAGAAAAAAATCTACTGAGAAAGTCAAATTATTTTTGTGGGTCCGATGTTGATACATACTTTCAAACTCATTGACAGTCATGAAGTATATGGATGATATTTTTAATGCAAATTTTGTAACTGCATGAACAAAAAAGTCTACTTCAAGTTTATGCTGTCATCAAACACAAAAAAATCACGAACAGTTATTTTCTGTCCCTTGACTGCAGTATGAATTTCAGTTTATGATGTGAAGTTGTATCTACACTGCTTGAAAAGCAAAAATTTTGAACACAACAACCAGCTGCTAGACTAAATCATGTTTTTAATGGAAGTTTTAGCTATACTCCAGAAAACTTCTAGGAAAATTATATTAAAGTCAGACACTCACTAGCAAATATCTACAATATAGACAATGCTGACAGACATTAAATAGTCATTTAATAGATAGGATAAAATTACCTAAATCTAATTTGTTTCCTTGTCCTGCTTTTCTCAGCCTCCTAGACTGTTTCTTAAAAATTTATTCAGACCTGAACCCAATGGACTGGCAGTTCTTTGTAATTTTTTTGCGTGAATCACAACCCAAATATCTTCTCCAAAGGTAATTTCCTTCTTCTCTAACAACCAATAAGGGAGCAGCTGCATTTAGACACCTATGCTATGAGAGCATATCCCTCTGTTCCCTTCCTCAGGCTGTATTGCTGAGTTCTTCACGTCTCTGCACTTCTCAGGCTTTGTACCTTCAAGGTTTAGGGTTATTCTAAACAAAAAGCATACAAAAATGTGACTCCTCCCCAAAACTTCACTATGCAGAGGACTGTCTGCTCTCCTTCACCTCTAATGTAAGAGGACATGAACGACAAACACCAACATTTCCTATGTCTCATTTGTGCTCCCATCTGGGAGATCTTTTGCACAGCACTGACATTATCAGAAGAAATACCTGTACAGCGAAGTTTTCAATGGCACAGCAACTGCATAGCTGCACTTAGGTGGCTTTCAACTATATGGACAAAGTATTTATACTATGGAATTGTTATGAGATAAATACGTACATACACATACAGACATAGTTATGAGTTTTACACATAAAGTATTTACTCCCTTTTTGTATTAAATTGAAGGGAAAGAAAGCCATTAAAAAAACCCACTATCTTCTTACTTTTTGGTGGTTTAGAGCTCAACTTCATAAATCAAAACTGTTGATCCTCAGAGTTTTGCATAGCTATCCAAACATAATTTCCCCTTCCATGTTATTAAAGTAACAAGCATTCTAAAGCTATTTGCATTCAGGTTCATTCCAAAATATTTTGCAAATGATACAATACATTCATTTCATGCCTATCAATGGCAAGCAACTGACTCCCGGATGAACTGCCACCTGCCTACAGCAGCGTGTAACAGTATACAGCAATATAGGGGGAGGAAATGAGCACACCAGAGCCAGCTGTAACTGCAGGAGACTCTTTTAGGTTGACGGTGTAATTATCCAAGCTGGAATTTTGCCAGAAAATCAACTAGCAATACTCTGGCAAAACACAGCCTCAGTTCATTAATCCAGCTCTTTATGTCACTGAGCTAAACATATCATTTCACATTGCACCAAGGCTGGTCTAGTTTACACAGCTCGTGTGTGCTAATAATGGTGTTTGGTGTCTCCTGCTCTACTAATTATGGAGGCATGCTGTACAGACCCAAAAAGCTGCCCCACTTCTGACAGACCTTTTTTCTAGCCTATACTGTTGACAAAAGACAAGTGCCTGCATCATCCTGTGCAATAATGTTTCTGATCTTTTTTCCTCTCTGCTTCCTGCATCGTTGTTGGTTTTATTTAAATGAAGATTTGGAAAAAAGATAAATATAAGGTATATTAGGCTTATTATCAAGTCTGAAATTCAGTCAAGAATAAAACCAAAGCAAATCCTCTCAGATGCCTCCAGCTTTACAAAGAAAAGCTCTACACAGAAATCACTGTTAACTAATACAGAACTCAAATGATAAAGATAATAAGCAGCTCCGATAGCAAATATACACTGCTAATGAACGTGGTTAGATCAGAGAGCATATTTAGGCTGATGACTGACTCAGTTGAAGGCTCCTAGAAAGCTGAGCCAGCCCCGCAGCCCCAAAGAGAGAGAGCAGTAAATTCAGAGGGAACAAGGGTACTCATGTCAACACTGAAGATGCCATACAACCACACATCAGCATCAAGATGCTTAAAAAAAATAGCAGCCCAAACCAAACAGAACTAAATTTAAAACAAAACAAAACACCACAACAACAAAAAACAGGAAAAAAAGCCCAGAATACTGTCATAACACTGTATTTAGAGCATACAGCAAATAATCTATTATGATATATTAGTAAATATTGAAGGACACATGGACACCAACAAAAAACAAAACCACACAGACACAGGAAAAGAATGAATCCAAATTTACATACAGTGGATAGGAGGTAGAAATAGCCCCAGGACAGAAGAGACTGGAATATTCACTAATCAGAGTTATGTATACAAGATTTTAACCCTGCCTGCTCATGCTATCATTTGAGACTAATTTTTAAGTTAAAAATCCCAACATCGTATAATTTCTGGGAGCCTAAGTCATTGAAAAATCACTATTTTATTCCTAAATCCTTTAGAAGCCTTTCAAAAGCCCAGTTGGAGGTCTGCCAGTCATGTTCTAAAACCCAGGACTGATGATACTGGCAGATGGGATCTTTAGATTATAGGATTTATAACAGCAAAAAAATGAAAGGTACTTAATTCTGCTTCAGTAAGGATAATTACAATCAAAGTCAATAAAAGGGACAAGTTTTGTTATGAGCACATATTGAAAACATTTTTTCCCCAATCACATACATAAATTTGAAAGTATCTGACACACATTGTATCTTCTGAAGGAAAATTGTCAGATGATATCCATGACATTATGGATATCTATGATACTCCTACAATTTCAAAACCTTATTTTAAAAGTTTTCTTATAATACTAATTAAAACTTCAAATATTACATCATGCAAAATCGGTGCGGGGGGGAGTTTCTGCCAGTAAAGTAAATGAGGGAGTAAAAAAATCTCATGCCCAAAAGGCAATTTTTTGTAACAGTGAGTATCCTGAAAAGTTTAACTATGCAGTATGTAAATGAATGTTTATATAATTCTTACTATCACCAACACCCCAAAATAATATTGTTTTAATATTGCTATTCTCCGTCTATTTTCAGACTTTGATAATACATACATTTTAATATCTACTTAAAGCCACAAATAATTCTATGCTGCTGTAACTGTTGGGTCGGTAATTGTTAGAATATGCAGAAATGTATGCACCATAATCCTAATTCTACATTTGCATCCCTGGGCTCTAAACCACTGCTCAGATTTAGCAAAGTGAAAAAAAAAATCATGTCATTTTATCACACAGGAGAATAAAAAGCACGTTAAAAATTAAACAATAAGCTTTGGCACTGGGCTAAGTAATAAATGAGTCCACTTTTTTGTAAAAAAAACAGAAAAAACCCAACAAACAAAGCCACACACACAAAACAATCCCCATTTTTTAACTAAAGTTAGAACATTCTTTATACTCACTGCCATGGCTATTTTAATACTTAGGTGCCATATTACAGACATACTGTAATAGAGGACACAGTTTCAGCAGTGTTATTAGAGCAGCTAATACCCTCATCTTGGAAGAAACCTTAAAAAGCACCAAATAAAGCAGCCTGTAAGCATTTTGTTTGACCTACCTTGCTTGCGTACATCCTCTACAGCAGCAACCAATTCCTCCTTGAGATCTTGGCTCTCTTTAGCAATCTGATCTCCTTTTTCTAAAAAGTTTTGAGTGGCCTGCTCTACTGAAGCAGCCAACACATGAGCTTTCTTGGAGCGCCCTTTCTTTTTGCCAGATGGTCCTTTATTGCTTGTGTTAACAAGCGTTGTTACCTTGGGAGAAAAAAAAAACAAAACCAAACAAGTTTTTGTCAGTTGTAACAATTCTTCAACTATTAATAACAATAGACGGCCACTTAACTCAATTCCCATCTATTTTTTTAAACATTAAATTATGCAAAGGTCATATGGATTAAAGCAAGAAAACAAACTTTAAAATCCAAAGCATGGCAAAGGTTTTCCCTTTTAACCTACGTTTAATCTGGGCTAAGCAAGTCACACTTAAGCAAGTGGAGGAGAAAAAGATAAGAAACAGGTATGGAAGGCCATTGGTGTTAAAGTACCATTTTTGTCACTATTTTTCATTTTTAAAAAAAGAGAATACACTGATAAAATGAAAAGCTAACACACGTGGGTCAGAAACCATTCAAAAAGCAATCGTCCTTTGAGATAAGTACTGTCAGTTACATTCAAGTGGTGACAAAAACATTGTGGCTCTCTTCCAGACATTAAGGAATGAATAGCTCCTGCAGCAAAGATTGTACAGGTTAAAACTATTCTGTTTAGTATTGCTCCGGTATATTTATAAAATACTGACAGTGAAATGATGCCACTTTCTCCCCAGTATTATAAAGAAAGAAACTCTGCTTCCACATTTGTAGACTCTCCTGAAGGAATTCCTTATTGAGCCGTTAACAAATGGATTAGAAACTTTTAACAACAAAAGCTTAACAATACAGCACAGCGTATGCCACAGCTCTTCGCTGGGCCAAAAACTCTTATTACTCCAGCAGTAAAGGCTGTCTTTCTGTAAGACAGGAATACCAAATAGGATATCTGGTGTTAAATGCAGGAAAAACCAGCAATGGATCTGTAATGCTCAGGGATGCAATTCGCCCTAACCAGGGTAAACCAGAGTTGAGGCGACATATCAGTGTGTTAACGCAGACTTTTACTGTAAGAAAATAAAAAACTTTTGCATCAGGAACAGATACAAAATAAAATATTTTAAACTGAAATGTAAAAATTCACTGCCATCTCCTTAGAAGAGTGACAAGGTGTTCGATACAGTTGTGACCAAATAGCTTTTTTTCATGTTCTTTGTGCTACCCTCTTTGAGCTCTGGGTGGTTTTGTTTGTCTGTTTTTTCAAATCACACCTAAAAGAGCATGGACTATAAAAGGAGGAAGAAAAACTAAGGAAAAAAAAAAAAAAGTATCATCAGAGCTTGAAACCACCATGTGCATAGATGCAGGGATGTTCTGGGTGGAAAAAAACTGTATTCGAGAGCAGTTTTTCAGATGGAGTCAGCCTGGCTACAGGAAAGCAATATTTTTCCATCATCTGTTTTTTCCCCACTGTTTTTATATAGAAATATCTTCATTATTAGGTTTTGCTTTAAATTATTCTTCATAAAATTTCCTGATGGTCCCTTTGTCATTGATCACTGTCTATTTAAGAATTTTATAAACAAAGAAAGAAGGCTACCTTGGTAGCCCAACTCAGGTTTAGCAAATAGAAGGGATTTGTCCAGCACATCATAAGGATGACTAAGGAAAGCTTTCATGTACAGCAGGCAATAAAATCAGTTAAGTATATACTGAAATTCATGCAGTAGATCTGCAAAGGAAGAGAAAAATACGGTATTTGATCTTAATTATTTGTACTTGTTGAACAAACTAGAACTAGACTGCTATAACAGTTCAGATAACAGAAGAAAAAAATCAGAAATAAAAGAAAAATCAATAGATTTAGGCAAATCAGACTATTTCACAACTCTTCATTAGGTAGCTGCAGGGCTCGATAGCTAAAAAAAAAATTAAATATTTGAAATAGCAGAAACATGAAGTTGTAGCTGGCAGAAGAACTGCTGGAGTCCCATGAATAGCCAGGAATTAGTTGGATTCCAGACTTCTTTTGGCACCCTAAAATTTCTAAGTTTCCCATTAAAATTCAACAAAATGAGTGTTACTGGAATTTAAGTCTATAAGTCTGCTTATTCTGTGCAGGTTTCTTTTCACTTAACTTTACCTGCAAAGAAGTTGCATGTCTATTATAAGATCATCTACAAGTGTTGAACTAAAACACTCAACAAATGAGAAAAGGACATCATCAAATAGGGTAACTTTGTGCCTGCAGACACAGTCAATGAGACATCACTGACAAGGAAGGGCACCTGGAAAAATCAGACTGAGAACAAGCAAATACATATTAAATTGCTAATTTAAGTGAAATAAACCCTGAATAAATATTTTACCATGATAATCTACAAAACGTTTTGATAGTATATATAAATAGGTGCTTTAATATATATATTGAGATATACAACACACAGTATATTTATGGAGATATATACACACTATATATACACACATGTTCTTTAGCAAAATGTTTCTACATGTTACATCAGTGGTCTCAGCAGAACCAGCAAACCATTTTCCACACAGCCTTCACAACACAAATCTCTCCAGTCAATTTTGACTAAAACATACTTAGAAAAGTAAACATACTGATTTAATTTACACCAACTGCATTGAGCAATAAAGGAAGCTTTCCTCCTAAAACTGAGGAGACAAGTCCTGAAAAACTTTTTTTTGAATATGTAAGTATTTAATATGCAAAGGAAAAACAGTAATTGGTTGAACACATTGATTTTAATTATTTGTGTGTGTATTTTAATGGGAGATGACTGGTTATTGGTTATCGCTGGGTAGTGTTTTTTCCAAGGAAACACAAGGACAAAATGCAAAATTCAGATTCTTTTACATAGAGTAAATTTAGGGACATGGTTTAGTGGTCGAGTTGGCAGTGTTAGGTTAATGGCCGGACTTGATGATCTTAATGCCCCTTATAACTAGATTGGTTACTACTCTGGAATTATTTTTTTTTTCCTGGTATATTGCAGAATTAAATTAAAAATAGCTATCTGAGATTTGTACAATAATTAGGCTGTATTTGGAATATTCCTCTGTTTGAAAATATAATTTGGCTTGTACAAAACCCTAGTTGTTGATTTTAAATATTTAAAACCCATTTAAATGCAAACGGAGTCAGTGTATTATATTTTGTTGATAGAACCCATTCCAATAGTTAAAATTACTGGGATGGGACAAAATTCTCTCTCTCTCTCACATTCCAGGTAAGGAAAACACCAGCAAAACCAATAGATTTTTCACAGTACTATTAAAAAAAAAAAACTAAACACCAAACACAACCCACCAACTCAATTGTTGTTTTTTTTCTTGTTTGTTTTTTTTTTTTTAATTGAAAAACATTTTAGATAGATATACAAATTTCAAACAACACATTGGGGGGGGGTGGGAGGAGGGCAAGCCAGCAACAACAACAACAAAAAAAAAAAATCTATCAAAGACCAAAAGAAAAGCTGATGTAGATTAATGAAGAAATGTTTTTTAACAGAAACTACAAAGAGAAGGAAGCATTGTAATCTTCAGTGTGCACCAGTGGAGCATCTTAACATCTCTTCCCTAACACGTCCTATGGATGAGGACATCTATTCTAGTCCCAGCACTGTTATTCAAGTCTCTGACCTTGTATACATCATGTCTTCTACAATTTAATTTCATTTCTCTGTTCCAGATACTTCTATTTAGCTGGAAAACTAGTCAAAATTGCATTTTCTTAAATGAACTTAGTATATAAACTTAATTTTACGCTGAATCTGGGTCCAAAACTAATTTGGCCTAAAGAATGCTATTCATTCATTTCAGAGACAGTTTCATTTACAGCTCTAGAAGCAAACACTGGAGGTTTATTTCCTTAAGAAAACAAAATAGACACTGCACCCAAGTTTAATGTAACATATGCATCTTTCAGCTACTTTTCTACTTTTAACAAAAGAATTTAAATCTCTGCTGCATATAATTTGCACATGCAAATACATGACTTTCAATAAAACCTCCACATTCTGAGTTTATCAATCCCTGCAAGTACAGGAATAAACATAAATCTGAAAGATGTGGCCCAGCACAAAACTAGATCGTGAGAACAGCAAAAAGTCTAAAAACTTTTAAAAGTTTTAAAAAGTACAGTTTCTGAGTGAATGAGAAAGTCTCAGGACACTGAAGTGACATATACAGTAAAAAAAGCATGGAGAATCATAGAACGGTCTGGGTTGGAAGTGACCCCAAGGATCATAGAGTTCCAGCCCCCCTGCCACAGGAAGGGCCACCAACCTCAGGCCTGGAGCTACACAAGGTTGCCCAGGGCCCCATCCAACCTGGCCTTGAACACCTCCAGGGACGGGGCATCCACCCCCTCTCTGGGCAGCCTGTTCCAGCCCCTCACCACTCTCTCTGGAAAAAACTTCCCCCTAATATCTAATTTAAACCTTCCCTCCTTTAGTTTTAATCCACTCCCCCTTGTCCTGCCATTATCTACCCTTTGAACAAGCTGATTCCCCTCCTGTTTTCTCTGCTCCCTTCAAGTACTGGAAGGCTGCAATGAGGTCCCCCCGCAGCCTTCTCTTCTCCAGGCTGAACCAGCCCAGCTCCCTCAGCTTCTCTTCATAGGGGAGGTGCTCCAGGCCTCTAATCATCTTCATGGCTCCTCTGAACCCTCTCCAACAGTTCTACATCCTTCTTGTATTGGGGGCCCCAGGTCTGGACACAGGACTCCAGCTGGAGCCTCACAAGGGCAGAGTAGAGAGGAACAATCCCCTCCCTGTCACTGCTGCCACCCCTCTTCTGATGGAGCCCAGGATACCATTGGCCTTCTGAGCTGCAAGACACAGTCTTTTTAAAATGGAAACATTTTCTAAAGAACAGGGCAATGTTTCCCAGTCTTGTACCATGAACTAGAAATCTCTACTGTAATTGCCACTGCTCTGCCTAGAAAGCAGAGCACCTTATTCTGTGAATATTCATGGTCATCTTCGGGATGCGTTGAGTCAGAGAAACTGTCATGGACTTATTCTACTATGGAAAGAATTTAATAGTGAGTATGTCTTGTGTTCCTCTGCATTTATTTTTTGATTACTTAACACCTATATTAGGAACAGAGATGACTTCGTGCCAGAAATGGAGTGTATTCTCAAGTTGCATGCAATGGATTGCAAGGATCAATGTGCTTCAGGACAAGACTGTCACTCAGAGGAACCCTATACAAGTCAACAAGGACAAGCACAAAGTCCTGCACTGGTAAGTACTTGGCAATAACACACAAGAGAGACTAACTGGTTGGGAAGCAAGCTGCTTCAGTCGACCTGAGGGACCCTTCTAGATGGCAAGCTGCTAGCAGTGTGCCCTGGTACACCTTGAATATCATGTTCAATTTTAGGTCTCCATTAGAAGACAGACAGGAAGAAGTTGAAAGAAGGAAGTTTCAAACTGTATATAAAGAAAAACTAAACTCATCAAATTATTTATACAACTACAATGATTTGTATTTATTAGGCAGATTTTATTCAAGGTCCCTTAAATTATTCCATAACCTCTAATACATTGGTCTAATATGTAAGGGGAAAGGAAAGAAGGAATTTGGATACTCCTGATGCAAAGGAAATCTTCCCCTTCAAAAGGGAGCATCATAACCCACGAACTGTATGCTAACTGAAACAGTGGGGTTTTCTACTCTCTAAACAAAGTTAGACCATTGTGCTGTAAAAGACAAAAGACCCATATGACTGAAAGGCAGGAAGTAAGGAGAGGAATTGTCCTCAAAGGGGGTGAGGACACTCACTTTGGGAAGGGCAATTCTAGATTCCAGCCTCTGCACAAACAGGCTGGGTTATACATAATACACAGCCTTTGCAGGAAGAAAGCCGCTCAAAAACTGGAATCTTGCAATTTTGCCCACCTTGTGTCAGCTTCTTTTAAATTACATTAAATTACCAGTTTGAAATGCTGAGAAAGAACCATCTTCCAAAATTAGAAATACCATTCAGAAAAAGTCAGCTGCATTGGAAGAGGGAAGGGAGAAGGAAGACTTCTTATACCAGTAACAGAAAAATACCCCATGGTATACTAACTCCTTTCTCCTTAAAAAAAGCCATTCATCAACCTATAACTAATAAAAGTTGTATGATAAAAAGAAAAAAAAATACAAACAAAAAAACTGTTACCTTATGTTTGAGTTTGTCAGAAATGTCTACCCAGAACATTTTAACTGTATTTGTGTTATTAAAAAAAAAGGGGGAGGCGTCAAAGAAAAAGGATAAAGACAAGAAGACAGCTTAGTTTTCTGGCAGGGCTTTAAAGCTAACTGGTTAATTTTAAATATCCTACCTATGTTGGTACAAAGGAAATAATGTCTCTATCAGCTTCTGTTACTGATTAATGCACACCTCACCCAAAATTCTGTACAATTATCAAATATATCACTTGATAATTACCATAAGCTCATTTGGCAACCTGTAATGATCCTGGCTTTGTCATCACACTAGGGAACCTTGCTTTCTTATTTTATTAAAGAAGCTTCACACAGTTCTAGCATAGGTCTCTGTTGGAAAAACAGAACTTCACTAATTAATAGTTCAGTCCCATCCTGAATTAAGTCTTCCTTACACAACTCCAGCAGCACAAAAGGAAGGTGAGGATGTCTTTGCTAAGAGCAGAAAATTCTATTAGCATGGATTTCCCTACTGCAGAGGTCACGCACGGGCAGGGATGCCAGAAGTGAAAGAGAATAGAGCTAGATCACATACTAATTAAATTAATCCCAAGTCAACAGCTACAGTTTACAGAAAAACATTCCTGACTCTGTGAGACTTAAACTGTCTTTCCTATAGACTTCTGAAATGCATGGGCCAAAAGTTTAAGAATTGTAATACTTTTCCTCCTCTCTTTCCTCAAAATCTACTGAATTGCATGAGTTACTTAAGATTTTCCATAACCATAATGCAAAATATATTTGGAGATAAGATTGATATTCTTATTTTTTTTATTATACTATTAATGCTTGCAGTTTGCCAGTGATCACCCACCGAGTACTGATGCCTCATTATTTGTTCAGTACAGACTACATAATGAAAGGACCAAGAGCAGTCCTGAGGAGAAGGACTTGGGAGTGTTGGTGGATGAAAAATTAGATACAAACCAACAATGTGTGCCTGCAGCCTGCAAAGTCAACTGTGCCGCAGGCAGCACCAAAAACAGTGTGACCAGGAGGTTATGGGAGGGAATTCTACATCGCTCTGCTGTCACCCCCCTGCAGTGCTGCGTCCTGTTCGGGGTACCCAGGACAAGAAGGACATGGAGCTGCTGGAGTAAGTCTAGAGGAGGCCATGGAGATGATCTGAAGGCTGGAGCACCTTTGCTATGGCCACAGGCTGAGAGAGTTGGGGTGGCTCAGCCTGGAGAAGAAAATGTTCCAGGAACACCTGAGGGTCCCTTTCAGTCCCTAAAGGGGCTCCAGGAAAGCTGGAGAGGGACTGGTGACAAGGGCAGGACAAGGGAGAATGGCCTTCAGTTGAAGAAGGGGCAGTTGAGATGAAAGATTAGGTATAATTTTTTTTTTTATAATGTGGTAGTGAGGCACTGGAACAGGTTGCCCAGAGAAGATGTGGATGCCCCATCACTGGATTTATTCTACACCAGGTTGGATGGGGCTTGGATCAACCTTATCTTTGTGGAAGATGTCCAGTCCTGCCATGTACAACAACAAGACGATCATTAAAGTGCCCCTCCAACAAAAAAATCATTCTGTGAATCTGTGATTTTTAAATATCAATTACAGATGCTGCTGGGAGTTTTCCAAAGGGTAGACAACATTTATCTGTTTTCTTGTCTTTAACAAACCAAAGCAGGTAAATCAAATAATGTACACTTTTGCACAATGATAAGAAAAACAAGTCACAAAAATACTTTGGCTTGGTTGACAGGTGAAATCAATATAAGAGGGTTTCTCTGAAAGATCATTAATTATTTGCAAGAAATTTCACTCTTGTCCCTTATGTCCCCTCTGTTTTCAAGTAAATATTACTCGTGCTTCCCAGTGGCATTTCTTGAATATGAACAGCTACAAGTTATTCCTCTCTTCTCACACACTCATATATCACCAAGCTGCTGGAAACACTCAATGACCCGAAAAAAGACAGCCCTGACATTTTAGTGAAAGGGCCCTTTTGCTTCTAGATATAAGGCTGCCCTTCCACTCGAATGCACTATCTTATTGCCTCACTGGTTATACTAATGGTATCCCCTTGAGTGTTGTTTTTCAAAACCCTCCTGTTTCTGAAAGGAGTTTGTTTCACCACAGAAAAAAAGCTCTGCAACTGTCCGGAAAACAAGAACTTCATTTCCCAAACTGTCTCAGGGCTGGGATTTTTTTGGTTTGGTTTGTTTTTTGGGGGGCTTTTTGATTCTTTTGGCAGCAGGATGAAACAGAGACCTTTCACAGCATTTTGGGGGAGAAAAACAGATTGTGTTAAGGGTTAAAGCACTGACAAGGGCTAAAGTATTAGCATGGGTGCAGGAAGATCAGATTCAATTCCTTGCTCAAAATGTGGTAGAGAACAGACCTAAACATCGTGTTTTTGACAGTCTTAACTTCGACCACCCAGAACCAGAGCAAAATCACATGCACGTACTAACTTATTTTAAAATACAGCTCTCAGAAGTATCTCACTATGTAACTCTAATCCAACTACAAGATATTAGGTGAGCAAAATACTTTCAGCAACTATTTCTAATTCATTCACATACAACACAGAATCAGCTAACTTGGGTTTTTTCCGTATTTATGTTTATCCTCTGGTGCTATAGAAAAAACTGGGTGTTTTTTCCTTTTTATACGAATATAACCGTGAACACAGCTTTTCTGCTGAGCACAATTCAGTCCTTAATGTAACTCCTTCTGATAATAACCATTCTTCAATTTATTTCATCAACTTAAGTAATTTGCCACCATCCTTAAGCCCATAAATCATAACAGCTTACATAATTAACTCTTGTAATTATCTCTGCACAATTAGTACCAGCTGTCTACCTAATTCATAAAACTGAAATTCTTTCTCAATAATATATAGATATTTGACTTTTCATTGATAAATATAACTTTCACTATCCACATCAAATTCCAGTGTTTTAATCCAATCCTTTTGTACTCCTTCCAGTTTCCTTCAGTGTTTGCAAACACCTGCTGGTTAGAAGAATTAATAAGCAGTCTATTCTCTCTAATGTATAAATTATTAGCTAGGATGTTAAAAAATGCAGTGACACACCTACCTTTTGGATGCAAAGTACATAGATAACTCAGGCAACACTGATTAGAGCCCGTATATTTTAATCCAATCTAGCTTGAGGACAGCTAGGTGCTCTGATTCACGTTTCATCTGCCAAATACAAATTCCTGAACAAATTTGCATATTTCTATTCTGTCTACATGATGTACCTTTAGGATGTAATTTAGAGATAGCAACACTGTTACTGTTAATTTATATTCTTCTTATCAGTGTTCACACCGTGGGAAGAGGCTTATATCCTAGCCAATGTGACTGAATATTGTATAAGGCACTTTTAAAGTTCTTCAGCAAGTATTCTAGAGTTCTTCAGGAAGTACTAACCTTCCATAGAATTTCCTACTACTTATTCTCATAACAAAAAGATGACAAAAATGAAACAATAAAAAGAACAACTCATCTTGCTTACTGTCCTCCTACAAATCTTCCAGGAAAAAAGATACATAATACAACAGATATACAAACCTACAATATGTTTTCCACAACTGAAAGAAGAATCAATGGAAGTTAAGCTAATAAAATGTTTCCCCAATATGTTTTGTCTCCAATATCTAATGAATTAGGAGAAAAAAAATTCTAATTTTCCTTTTTAAAAAGGTTCTGCTGTTAATCATTGGCACTAAACTACTGTGATGCTATTTAGAAGGCCGATATCAATCGCAGCTTCTTTTCTTATAACTCCATCATATAAGGAGTTACCTTATAGGAAAAAGAAATTTTGTTAATAATCCACTCATGAAAGATAGCAGATTTATATTCCTCGAATTCCCTATGGATCCACTTGCTTGTGTACATGACTCAAGGTTCCCAACACCACCCAGACAATTTGCCTCAACTGTGACCCCAGGAAAAGACCTAAAAATACAGAAGCATACGTTCAGTAGCTAAGCTCATTCAACCAAGAATGCAAATTAGTGCCAATTATGGCAGTGCCACAGTATGGTGTGGACATTTGTCAACTGGTAACATCACTGGGACCGAGACCCTCTCATGGAACTGGCACTACCAACACCAAAACTAATTACAAGATACCTTATCTGCCTCTGAGCTGCTAAAAGAATTGTGATTCTAAGAAAACTAAATAATCCCCTTCCTGAATACAGGTTTCTGGGACATTGTTTGGAATTTTGATGATTACAGCTTTTGGCATGCTAGAAAAAAATTATGCAGGTGTTTAATTGGAGAAATAACACAATACCTTACTATCCCTTTGAGTAAACAGTATTCAGCAAAACCACTGGCTTGATCTAACTCCTGAAGAATCTACTCAATACCTTTAATGCATGTAAAATATAAAAGTCACATTTTAACATGTTCCACTCTATTTCCAATTCACTGTTATTCCTCTAATTGCACAGAAGAGCTTGCTCTCAGTCAAGCACAACTCCCAAAGAGCATGAAATACAGATTCCCTTTTTCTTTTCCCCAGCTTTTTAGGTTAAATCAAGCAAGGCAGGGTCTACCTCTTCAAAAGTTTATGATTAGTGTTAAACATGCATTCTCTGTCATTTTTTTTGTCATTATCCTAGAATAACAGAAACACAGAAAGCTTTAGGTTGGAACAGACTTCAAAGCCCACCTAGTTCCAACCATTGCCAGGGACACCCTTCACTAGCCCAGGGTGCCCAAAGCCCCATCCAGTCTGGCCTTGAACACTGACAGGGATCCAGGGGCAGCCACAGCTTCTCTAGGCAGCCTGTGCCCGGGGCCTCTCCACCCTCACAGGGAAGGATTTCTTCCCTCCCTCTCATCTATATAATTTCATACCAGGTTAAACCCATTCCCCCTTGTCTGCCCCTCCCTGCCCTTGTACGCAGCCTCTCTCCAGCTTTCCTGGAGCCCTTTTAGGGACTGGAAGTGCTAATAAGTCTCACTGGAGCCCTCTCTTCTCCAGGCTGAACCAGCCCAACTCTCTCAGCCTGTCTTCATAGCAGAGGTGTTCCTGCCCTGTCATCATCTTCATGGTCTCCTCTGGACTTGCTCAACAATCTCTAGGTCTATCTTGTACCAGGGACCCCAGAGATGGGCACAGTACTCCAGGCAGAGAATAGGGGCAGAATCCCATCCCACAACCTGCTGGTCAAGCTGGTTTTGATGCCGCCCAAGGACACAGCTGGTTTTGTGGCTACAAGCACACATTGCTGGCTCATGCTAATCTTTGCATCAATCAGTACCCCCCCAAGTCCTTCTTGTCAGTGCTGCTCTGAACCCATTCTCTGTCCAACCTGTGCTTCTGTTCGGTATTGCTCTGACCCATTTGCAGGACCTTGCCCTTGACATTGCTGAACTTCATGTGATTTGTACAGACCCACCTCTCCAGCCTGTCAAGGTCCTTCTGGATGGTACAACTTCCCTCCAGTGTGTCAATCACAACACAGCTTGGTGTCATCAGCAGACTTGCTGTGGGTGCACTCAATCCCACTGTCTATGTCTCCAGCAAAGATGATGGACATAATATGTGGGCTCAGAGTTGAGCATATAAGTTCCAGAAAGAGATGGAAATTCAAAAAGTCCACTTTCTTTGACATCTCTCCCAAGTGCCATTTTCCAAGTCTCCCTCCTAAACATCTCTCTTCACCATGTGTTGAACAGACACCTGATCATCTAAAACTTTGCTTTATGAATTGCACTCCAGGAGCTGGGTGCCTAAAAGGACTTGGCACCTCCATACCTTAGAATCTACCAAAGCTCTAAATCAAAGATGCTTATGAGCTTTATATAACACAGATTGAATTTTAATTGTGGCAACATTTGGAGATACCGATACTTCCTGCTTGTGATCTTGTGACGTTCTTCCTTCT